>OZ025298.1:137126811-138326811 GCA_964019185.1 Maratus speculifer
ATTTTTTGAATCAGGAATGCTTACAGATTCTAAAAATATCATTCTTTGGTTAATGACACCTTATGTGTAAAAAACCATTTATTTTAAAACAACAAATTTTACCTAATTTTTTTTTTATTTAAAGCACACAGATGGAGCAACGTTTTTACCAAGTTTCAGAAAAATTCATGATGATTCATTTTTTTTATGAGCCATTACAATCTGCCCTTTTTTGCGGTGAAATTTTCACTTTGCACATAATAAAAAGTAAAAAAAATGAAAATTTATTATTGTTTTGATGTGAAATATTCATCATAGAAGGCGGCAGCCTTCAAGTGACGCAGCTTTAAACCTACCATCGTCAAAACCTACCATCGTCATAAGGGTAGATGCGGAACTTCATATATACAGCTAACTCAACTTCAAAGGAAATCGGAAAAGCCGCCTTCTAATAACTCAGCAAATATTGGTCAGAATGGTCCAATTTTTTTAATATAGTCTTATATTCCCAGTCTAATCCTATCCTATAATTTTTACATTTCTACGTGCCGTATATTTTTAGATCTCGATAACCATTTTTAAACTGAAAACGATGGTGTTTGTTCCTGATAATGAGATCTAGAAAACGGGCTGGGAGATTTTATTAAAACTTATATATAATATGAATCTCTTTAAGATAGAGGGAATAAGACTTGCCTTGTTTCTAGGAAAACTCTTGTTTGTTATATATTGATCTTGGAAAATTGGACTATATTAGCTCGCGGATTACATGTTATTCTATGGGTTAGCAGACGGAGACACTGCAAATAGGCAAATGTAGTAATGGTCACAGTTAAAACACCCGCATCGAAGCAATAAATGTTTTTGAAACTACAAAAACATCTTATCATGCGCTTTAAAACATTTAATAAATATATACTAAATCAAATTTCTATTTATTTTGCCTTTATTTTTCGTAAGAAGAAAATATTACGTTTCTTACATTGGATATTTTTGCATTTTGTGGAAAAAATATTTTGAATCCTTTTTTAAAATAGGAAAATATTTTTTAATTATACATATTCAATATACTTTTCACTTATGATTTTCTTTTAAAGTTTACAAACAAAAATTATTTTTAATAAATTTGCTTTAGAATTCCATGTATTCATACGCCGTTTAGATAGTTTTGTTTTGAATCGTAATCGAATTCGCTGGCGGTAAGCTTTGTACTTGGCACTTGTTGTTTTTAGCATGTATGTTGTGTAATTTGCGAAATAATGGTTATTATGGTAATATAGGTATTGTGTTATTTGGAGAAACTGAAAGGCCCCCTTTTTTGGATAAAATAATATGGTGAATCCAAGTACACGAATCAAAACAAATTGATTCGTGCTGTATGTTGGCGAGACGAACGTGAAGCTAAACCATCTATAATGAAAAAGAAAGGTAAATAAATATTTTTTGGCACCCATTATTAAAGTATTATTTAAAAAGTATAAGTGATGTATACATTAGTTAGCATGTTGATTTGATTTCAAACCAACATAAACTATCACAGAATGTGTAAACTATTGCTAAATTTTGGTAAACAAACAATATTTATAATTGACCAACAGTTTAACCAAGTGCTTGTGAATTCTAAAATTCTCAAAATAGATTGTTTTTAAGTTTATAGATGTCCTTATTATATGAATTAATTAACAATAATTATATGAATTAATTAACAATACTAAGTTTTAAAGTGTTGTAAAAATTATGCTTTTTTATTTCATTTATTAATTTCTGTGATTAATAACCCAGGATGTTAATTTTTAGATTAAAATTGCTTGAATATGTTATTCAAAATGCATTTATTACTTTTTCTTATGCATTTTTGTCGCTATTAATTTTCATTTTAAAACTGTGCCTTTTTAGCTTAGCTTAATGGCCAGTAAATCCAGGTTTTAAACAATTTTTAAAATAAGTAAGTGCACTTATTATTGGAAATTGTGAACAAACTAGTATTTATCAACAAATTACAGCAGTATTTTGATAATTCAAAAGAAAGTAATGAAGTTAATTTGTTCTTACATGCATTAGTGACTGTGGCTATAAAGATTTCAGAGATTTAAAAACAAATTAGTTGCACTCATTGTTTTTTTTCTTCATGTACACACAGTGCTTGTACAACATTCATTAGTGATTGCATTTTTAATTTTGTGTATTTTACAGATTGTTGCACAGCAATTTTGCTGCAGCCTGAGTGTTTTGTTTTTGTTTTGTTTTCATGTGCTCTAAGTGCTATACATGCAGTAGTTGGACTGCTTTAACGAGTTTTATTTTAGCGAGTGAGAGTTTTAGGCCCTTTTTTTTCTAATATAAACGTTATTGTTTTAATGTATTTGTTTCACAATATTGTCACTGGATTTTTTTAGTTCAGGTATCACTCATTTCTTCCAGATATTGGGAATCTGCATGTTACCGCATAGTTTGCTGCATCTGTTAATTTTTGTTGTTTGTTTTCATATGGGCATAGTGCTCATACATTTGTTATTGACTGCGGCTTTGAGAAATTTCATGTGTTTTAGAGACCATTGCATAAGTTTGCTGCATCCAGTAATTTGACATGCACCCAGCTCTCATTATCCATTAGTGACTGTAGCTTTAACATGTTTCATGCATCCTATTATTTCATTAATAATTTTGAAATTCCATGTTTATATTTTAAAATGTTATTTAGCAGTTGCCACGGAGGTACTACAGCGCATCATTGTAGTCTGCATTAGATGCTGTTCAAAATAGAATTTTTTTTTTCTTTTTTTCTTCCTAAGAGTCTGATGATTTAAATCCAAGCGTGAAAAAATTTTTCTCAGATCACAAACCAAATACAAAAGTATTGTAATAGTTAATATTACGTTATAGAAATCAATAATCAAAATATAAAAGCATTAGCTTTACAGCTTAGAACATAGCGTTATTAATAAACTGCATTTATAAATTGGACATCTAAAATGGAAAATCTTAATATATTTTTATAATGTTAGAATTTACAAGCACTAAAAGTTGGGTAAGCAAATAATTCTTAGCCAAATATTAATGATAACATTGGTTTAAAAAGAAATAACTTATACTTCTATCTTCTATGCTTTAATAATGAGTTTCATAAAATATAAATTTACCCCCCTTTTTTTCTATAGATGTTTTAATTTCATATTCATTGTCTCGAAATTGAAGTATTTCTTTCTAACATTCTTTTACAAAAATGTTTGATAATTAACGCTTTTTTTATTTAAAAAAAAAAAGGCCTTGTTTCTACTAATGAACACAAAATCCTCAAATAACTTTGAATCCATTATTTAAATAAATTGCATAACATACCTAAGAAGAAAACATATTTAAGATTAAATTTAATACAAGAAATTAAAAATTTTTAATTCAAATAATGTAAAGTTACTAACACACTAACAAATAAATATTTTAAAATACTAACAGCTAATAATGGGCGATAAATAATTAATTTTTTAGTTTTGTCATTTCTAAAATGTAATTGTTTAAATTCTATTTGAGTTGAACCTCATCCAAACCCTAAAAAATATTCTATCAAATCTTAATTTAATCTGAAAAAAAAAAAAAAAAAAAAAAAAAAAATCTGACAATACACACTGACAAGCATAGTTGTATAATATAGACGCACACCATGTGCAGAAAATTTTATGAAGAAACAATTTTTATTTATTTATTTCAACAAAGAATTGCATTAAAAAAAAAAGTGTATCTCAACAAAGAATCATGTAAAAAACCCCAACATTTCGAGAAAATACCACACGAAAAACATGAATTTCGTCCAAAGACCGCAAAAAAAAAAAAAAAAAAAAAAAAAAGTTAATTCAATCCATGAATCGCATAAAAAATACAAATTCCATGAATCGCTAAAAAAAGAAAGCAAATTGCATAAAAAATGGGAATTATGTCCGCAAATTGCTTAAAATGTGAATTACGTCCATGAATCATGTAAAAAAGCGAGAATTATATTCATAAATTGTATGAAAAATGAAAATTACGTCTATGAATCGTGTAGTAAAACATGAATTATGTTCATAAATCGCTCAAAAAACACGAATTTTGGTGGCAGAAATCTGAAACGGAAATTACCTCTATAAAACGCATAAAAATAGCGACTTGCATTCATGAATTACATAAAAAATGCAAATTACATCCATGAATTGCATAAAAACATGAATTACATTCATAAATCACTCAAAAAATGCGAATCACTTCCATGAAGTGTGCAAAAAAACACGAATAACGTTCAGAAATTGCAAAAAATGCGAATTATGTCCAAGAATTGGTAAAAAAAAGCGAATTACATTCATAAATCCTATAAAAACACAAATAACGTCAATAAATTGATCAAAAAACACAAATTTTGTCGATAGAAAGCTCAAAAGATGCAAATTATGTCTATGAATCACATAAGTATAGCAAATTACGTCCATAAATCATGTAAAATGTAAATTACATTCATTAATCGCATAAAAATTGCAAATTATGTCTATGAATCGCTCAAAAAAAGCGAATTGCATAAAAAACATGAATTGTGTTCACAAATCGCTCAAAACGTGAATTACGTCCATGAATTGTTTAAAAAAGTGAGAATTACGTTCAGAAATTGTATGAAAAACACAAATTATGTCTATGAATCGTGTAGTAAAACGGGAATTATGTTCATAAATCGCTCAAAAAACACAAATTTTTGCAGCAGAAAGCTGAAACGCAAATTACATTCATAAATCACTCAAAAAATGCAACTCACTTCCATGAATCGTGCAAAAAAATACTAATAACATTCATAAATTACAAAAAATGCGAATTAGGTCCAGCAATTGGTAAAAAAAGCGAATTACATTCATAAATCCTGTAAAAACACAAATAACGTCAATAAATCGATCAAAAAACACAAATTTCGTCGAGAGAAAGCTTAAATGAAAATTATGTCTACAAATCGCATAAATATAGCAAATTACACCCATAAATCATGTAAAATGTAAATTACATTCATTAATCGCATAAAAATCGCAAATTATGTCCATGAATCTCATAAAAAACGCGAATTGGGTCCACAAATCGCTCAAAACGTGAATTACGTCCATGAATTGTTTAAAAAACTGAGAATTACATTCAGAAATTGTATGAAAAACACAAATTATGCCTATGAATTGTGTAGTAAAATGGGAAGCTGAAACCCAAATTACGTCTATAAATCGCATAAAAATAGCGAAGAGTGTTTTGCATTCATGAATCGCTCAAAAAACACAAATTACGTCCATGAAACGCATAAAAACGTGAATTACATTCATAAATCACTCAAAAATTCTAATCACTTCCATGAATCGTGCAAAAAAACACTAAGAACGTTCATAAATTGCAAAAAATGCGAATTACGTCCAAGAATTGGTAAAAAAAGCAAATTACATTCATAAATCCTATAAAAACACAAATAACGTCAATAAATCGATCAAAAAACGCAAATTTCGTCGATAGAAAGCTCAAAAGATGCAAATTATGTCTATGAATCGCATAAGTATAGCAAATTATGTCCATAAATCATGTAAATTGTAAATTACATTCATTAATCGCATAAAAATCATGAAATATGTCCATGAATCGCTCAAAAAAAAAAAGCGAATTGCATAAAAACATGAATTGGGTCCACAAATCGCTCAAAACGTGAATTACGTCCATGAATTGTTTAAAAAAGTGAGAATTACGTTCAGAAATTGTATGAAAAACACAAATTATGTCTATGAATCGTGTAGTAAAACGGGCATTATGTTCATAAATCGCTCAAAAAACACGAATTTTAGCAGCAGAAAGCAAATGCAAATTACGTTCATAAATCACTCAAAAAAAGCAAATCATTCCATGAATCGTGCAAAAAAATACTAATAACATTCATAAATTACAAAAAATGCAAATTAGGTCCAACAATTGGTAAAAAAAGCGAATTACATTCATAAATCCTATAAAAACACAAATAATGTCAATAAATCAATCAAAAAACGCAAATTTCGTCGACAGAAAGCTCAAAAAATGCTAATTATGTCTACGAATCTCATAAATATAGCAAATTACATCCATAAATCATGTAAAATGTAAATTACATTCATTAATCGCATAAAAATCGCGAATTATGTCCATGAATCGCTCAAAAAAAGCGAATTGCATGAAAAATGTGAATTATATCCACAAAACGTGAATTACATCCATGAATTGTCTAAAAAAGTGAGAATTATGTTCATAAATTGTATGAAAAATGCAAATTACGTCTATTATTTGTGTAGTAAAATGGGAATTATGTTCATAAATCGCTCAAAAAATACGAATTTTAGCAGCAGAAAGCTAAAATGCAAATCACGTCTATAAATCGCATAAAAATAGGGAATAGCATTTTGCATTCATGATTTGCATAAAAAACACGAATTACATCCATGAATCGCTCAAAAAATGCAAATTACATCCATGAATTGCATAAAAATGTGAATTGTGTTCATAAATCACTCAAAAAATGTGAATCACTTCCATGCATCGTGCAAAAAAACACGAATAACATTCATAAATTGCAAAAAGTTGTGTAAAAGTGTTACGTCCAAGAGTTGTGTGAGAAAAGCGAATTACATTCATAAATCCTATAAAAACACAAATAACGTCAATAAATTTATCAAAAAACACAAATTTCGTCGACAGAAAGCTGAAAAAACATAAATTATGTCTATGAATTGCATAAAAATAGCAAATTACGTCCATAAATCATGTAAAATGTAAATTACATTCATTAATCGCATAAAAATTGCGAATTATGTCCATAAATTGCTCAAAAATGCAAATTACATTCATAAATCGCATAAAAAACACTAATGATGACCATGAATTGCGCAAAAAATGCGAATTACACCCAACATTAAATTAATTTGCGGAAAGTTTTTGGTTTTATACAAGTCTGCCAACAAGAACCTACAAGTTATCCTGAAACCCATTCTAAACCAACAAAAATTTAATGGAAAGATAAATTTGTCCAAGATAGACAAAATAATTTCCATTGACATACATTGACCAGAATTGAAAAATTCCTATTGAAATCTATCCTACACACTCCAAAACCAGAAAGAAAAAAATCCCTCCAAGAGTAACTCAATCTATCTGCTGCAAAATAAAATACATTGAAATGCAACTGAACAAGAACCTGAAAATTACATTTGAAATCAAACCGAAACCAGATTCAAACCCCCCCCCCCCAAAAAAAAAAAAATCCAACCATATCTCGATTTGGGAAAGAAAACTTAATTTCCATAGATACGCTTGGTCAGAAATCTGGAAATTCCAATTAGTCTATGGGTTAGCAAACCTTAATTCAATCTGAAAAAAAAAAAAAAAAAAAAAATCTGACAAGCAGAGTTGTATAATATAGACGCACGCCATGTGCAGAAAATTTTATGAAGAAACAATTTTTATTTATTTATTTCGACAAATTGCGTAAAAAAAGTATCTCAACAAAGAATCATGTAAAAAAACCCAACATTTCGACAAAATACCACGTGAAAAACGTGAATTTCGTCCAAAGACCACAATAAAAACATTAATTAAATCCATGAATCGCATAAAAAATACAAATTCCATGCATGAATTGCATAAAAAATGTGAATTAAATGCATGAATCGCATAAAAAATGTGAACTACATCCATGAATATCTAAAAAAAAAAGCAAATTGCATAAAAAATGGGAATTACGTCCACAAATTGTTTAAAATGTGAATTACGTCCATGAATCATGTAAAAAAGCAAGCATTATATTCATAAATTGTATAAAAAACGCAAATTACGTCTATGAATCGTGTAGTAAAACATGAATTATGTTCATAAATTGCTCAAAAAACACGAATTTTGGCAGCAGAAATCTGAAACTGAAATTACCTCTATAAAACGCATAAAAATACCGAATTGCATAAAAAATGTGAATTACGTTCATGAATCGCCCAAAAAATGCAAATTACATCCATGAATTGCATAAAAACGTGAATTACGTTCATAAATCACTCAAAAAATGCGAATCACTTCCATGAATTGTGAAAAAAAACACGAATAATGTTCATAAATTGCAAAAAATGCAAATTACGTCCCAGAATTGGTAAAAAAAGCGAATTACATTCATAAATCCTATAAAAACACAAATAATGTCAATAAATCGATCAAAAAAACACAAATAGAAAGCTCAAAAGATGCAAATTAGGTCTATGAATCGCATAAGTATAGCAAATTACGTCCATAAATCATGTAAAATGTAAATTACATTCATTAATCGCATAAAAATCTCGAATTATGTCCATGAATCGCTCAAAAAAGGCGAATTGCATAAAAAACGTAAATTGGGTCCACAAATTGCTCGAAACGGGAATTACGTCCATGAATTGTTTAAAAAAGTGAGAATTACGTTCAGAAATTGTATGAAAAACACAAATTATGTCTATGAATCGTGTAGTAAATCGGGAATTATGTTCATAAATCGCTCAAAAAACACGAATTTTGGCAGCAGAAAGCTGAAATGCAAATTACGTTCATAAATCACTCATAAAATGCAAATCACTTCCATGAATCATGCAAAAAAATACTAATAACATTCATAAATTACAAAAAATGCGAATTAAGTCCAACAATTGCTAAAAAAAGCGAATTACATTCATAAATCCTATAAAAACACAAATAACATCAATAAATCGATCAAAAACACAAATTTCGTTGACAGAAAGCTCAAAAAATGCAAATTATGTCTACGAATTGCATAAATATAGCAAATTACATCCATGAATCATGTAAAATGTAAATTACATTCATTAATCGCATAAAAATCGTGAATTATGTCCATGAATCGCATAGAAAACGCGAATTGGGTCCACAAATCGTCAAAACGTGAATTACGTCCATGAATTGTTTTAAAAAGTGAGAATTACGTTCAGAAATTGTATGAGAAACACAAATTATGTCTATGAATCGTGTAGTAAAACGGAAATTATGTTCATAAATCGCTGAAAAAACACTAATTTTGGCAGCAGAAAGCTGAAACGCAAATTACGTCTATAAATCGCATAAAAATAGCAAATAGTGTTTTGCATTCATGAATTGCATAAAAAACGCAAATTACATTCATGAATCGCTCAAAAAACACAAATTATGTCCATGAAACGCATAAAAACGTGAATTACATTCATAAATCACTCAAAAAATTCAAATCACTTCCATGAATCATGCAAAAAAACACTAATAACGTTCATAAATTACAAAAAATGCAAATTACGTCCAAGAATTGGTAAAAAAAGCAAATTACATTCATAAATCCTATAAAAACATAAGTAACGTCAATAAATCGATTAAAAAAACACAAATTTCATCAACAGAAAGCTGAAAAAACGCAAATTATGTCTATGAATTGCATAAAAATAGCAAATTACGTCCATAAATCATGTAAAATGTAAATTACATTCATTAATCGCATAAAAATTGCGAATTATGTCCATAAATTGCTCAAAAATGCAAATTACATTCATAAATCGCATAAAAAACACGAATGATGACCATGAATTGCGCAAAAAATGCGAATTACACCCAACATTAAATTAATTTGCAGAAAGTTTTTGGTTTTATACAAGTGTGCCAACAAGAACCTACAAGTTATCCTGAAACCCATTCTAAACCAACAAAAATTTAATGGAAAGATAAATTTGTCCAAGAAAGACAAAATAATTTCCGTTGACATACACTGACCAGAATCGAAAAATTCCTATTGAAATCTATCCTATACAATCCAAAACCAGAAAGAAAAAAATCCCTCCAAGAGTAACTCAATCTATCTGCTGCAAAATAAAATATATTGAAATGCGACTGAACAAGAACCTGAAAATTACATTTGAAGTCAAACCGAAACCAGATTCAACCCCCCCCCCCCCAAAAAAAAAAAAAAAAATTCCGACCATATCGCGATTTGGGAAAGAAAACTTAATTTCCATAGATATGCGTGATCAGAAATCTGGAAATTCCAATTAGTCTATCTTAAACCTAATCTGACCCTGAAAAAGGAAATTCCAGTATCTATACAGGACAAAATATTTTCCATTAAAGCGCAACCTGAACAGAACTTGAAAATTCCATTTGAATGGAACCTGATTGAAACCTGAAAAAAATTTCCATCGAACCTTAACCTAATCCGAAAAAGAGAAAATTATTTCTGCCGATACACATTGACAAGAGTCTGAAAGTTAACATGAAACCTAATCCAAACCCGAAAAGGAAAAAACAATGGAAACACAAGTCTGTTCAAGAAAGACCAAATAAATTCTGTCCACATACACCGACAAGAATTTCAATTGAAATCTATCCTAAACCCAGTTCAAACACTACCCCCCCCCCCAAAAAAAAAAAAAATCCAATTGTAACCCAATTTATCTGCGACAAAATAATATACTTGAAATGCAACTCAACAAGAACCTGAAAATTCCATTTGAAGTCAATCTGAAACCAGATTCAATCCCCCCCCCCCCCCCAAAAAAAAAAAAAAAAAATTAATCAAATCAAGATTTTAGAAAAAAAAGGAACAATTTATGTCGATATGTATTGACCAGATCATGGAAATTCCAATAGAAGTCTATCTCAAACCTGATCCGAATAACCTGAAACTCAATCCAATTCCCCCCCCCCAAAAAAAAGTAAAATAAAAAAATTAGGAAATAAAAATCTGTTCAAGAAAGACAAAATAATTTCCGTCCCCATCCACTGAATGGGGACTGACCAGAATTGAAAACTAGTACCGTATTTTCGGGCGTATGAGCCGCGGCGCATACGAATTTAAAAGTTAAAATTATGCTTACTGCGGCGCTTCTGCCGGGGCGGCGGATACGATATATTTTTTTCCCCTTGCAGCGATATTCATTACAGAGGTGATTCTGATCAGAATTTTTCTGAAAATTGTGAAAAGTCAATCATCAGGAAGAAAATGTGAAGCATAAAAAATATCGCGAATTTCGACAAATGATAGCCTAATTTCTGTCAATCATTCGCAGAAAAAGCAAGAATTTTATCAAAGGATCGGGAGAAAAAAAACACGACTTTTATCAAAGGTTCGCGGGAAAAGCGCGAATATGTAAAAAGAAAAAAAATGTGTATTTCATGAAAGGATCACTTAAAAAACTACAATTTTATTATCATAAAATCCCGTTAATCCGCCCTTGCCAATCAAACGCTAGTCCCCGCTATAAAAAAATCGCTGAAAAAAAAACGCTAATTTCACCAAAGAATCACGAAAAATAACCGCAAATTTATTGAAAGAATAGCAAAAATATCATGAATTTCTCCGAAGTATCGCTAAAAAACCCACATTTCGACGAAAGATTGCAGTAAAAACGCGAAATATGTCAAAAAATCTCTAAAAAACACAAATTATGTCATCGCAGAAAAATCGTGAATTTCTCAAAGGAACGGTAATATAACGTCAAAAAGAATTGTCAAAAACTTTTATAGAAAAAACGCAACTATGTCGTATCTATAAATAAACGGTAAAAAAAAACGAGAAAAAACGTAAATTCAGGCGAAAAAACGCAAAAAAAGAAGAAATTTGGAAAAAATCATGAAATCTATTAAAAAATCTCGAAAAAACGAACATTTCATCAAAGATTCACGATTCATTCATCTCATCATGATTCATTCCGTTTTCAAAGGCGAATGAGAATGGCCTGAATCATGATGAAATGAATGGTTCGTGAATCTTTGATGAAATGTGTGTTTTTTCGAGATTTTTTTATAAAAAATTTCATTTTTTATGCTTTTTTTTTAATTTCTCCTTTGTTCTGCGCTTTTTCGACAGAATTTAAGTTTTTTTTTTAAAGAACGCAATTTTTTTTAAGTAATGCTTCAAGTATCAAAATTCATGATTCATTATTCATCCAAATATTCATGAATCATCCCTTGCTCATCCCCATAAAAAATGCAATTTTTTTTCAAATATCGCGAAAAAACTGCAAATTCGTCAAATATCGCGATAACACCCTGCCAATTTCGTCACAAACTATAAAAACGTAATAAAAATCGCGAAAAAAAGGCCGCACAAATTCAATTTCATTTTATCATAAAAAATATACAAAATATACTAAATTTAAAATTGGATTTATATTACAAATGTTAAAAAAAATCGCGAAAAAACACTGAATTTAACGTAATTTTTAACATTTTGATGTATTTTAAAGTAAGTGCCTCGTAAGTGCGGCGCATACGGCGGTGCGGCGCTTCTGATGAATAATTGTTTTATTTTAATGCATTTTCGGAGGTGCGGCGCTTACGGTGTGTGCGGCGCATACACCCGAAAATACGGTATTTGGAAAGCCGAATATTCGGTATTTGGCTGAATAGTTAACTATTCGGTTGGCCGAATATTCGGTATTCGGCCCAACAATTACTATTCGGCCAGCCGAATATTCGGTATTCGGTACACCTGTCGGCCGAATATTCGGCATTCGGTATTCGGCCAAAATCACTATTCGGTGCATCCCTAATATATATATATATACATACATACATATATATATATATATATATATATATATATACATACATATATACCGGGTGTCCAGTAAATGACTGACCCATTTTAAAATTAAATAACAAAAAAACAGTTTGAGATAAAAATGCGCGGTTTGCAGTATTGTTATTAGAATATCAACAAATTTTAAAGTACGCACTTCCTTAAAATAGTTCGAATTTCGGCCAAAAGATGGCGCTGGCGGCATCAGGCTGCAGAAATAGAGTCTCTTTTCTTCTTTTCAAGCTCATGATCTTTCCGGCTCATTTTCCAGAGTCGAATCTGAGTCGAAGTGTTGAATCGACTCTCCACACAACTGCAGAAATAGGGGTTCTTGGTAAAAGGTTTCTTGGTTGGAACGAGATTTAAAATAACATTTAAGAGTGAAATATGTCTATTGTATTAACCTCCTCAGACAAATATCACAGGGAACTACAGAAACAAGTTTAAAATCACTGTAAAACATCACCAAAGGTGTTTCAATCTATAAACAAATATTTATGACATGCAAACACTTATTGAAAAACCTAAAAATAGTTTTAACAATTCTAGAAACAATTGAATTAATTTAAAGGATGTTCTTTAATGTTTCAAAATTCTCTTCGGAATATGTTATTTTAATCGCTTAACTGATTCTCTTTTTTATGTACAGTAAATTGAAAATATGGGATAAACGCCAGTTTTCTTAAGCTAAAATAATCGTCAGATTTAATTTAAATGTTTCTTCTACTAAATAGTATGAAATTGCATTTAAAAATTTTAGTAGTGTCAGAAAGCTTTAAGTGATGGAAGAAGAAAACTATTATAGCTAGTACGTTGTAGGGGCCAATCAGTTAAATGTTTAAAACAATGGTATGCAAATAGCGTTCCCAAGTCCCCTGTTTATGAAAAAACGGGTCAATTACTTATAAATCGGCACATTGATTTTTTTAAATCTTACAATAAAGGAATCCATCTACAACAAATCATGTCTTAAACATAAAAAAATATTGATCTTGAAGTAGAAAGAAACATGCAAAATTACCTGCTAAGACAAAAACCTACCTAAAATAAAATATTAATATTTTTTCCGAAAACCGAATTCATCCCTACTTTATATTCATATTTTGTCATTTAACGTATCTAAAAATTTTATTACGAAAGCCATGAGAGAATTTAAGATGTCTTTTGCACACACCTCCCTCCCCCACTCAGGATAGCAAACGTATTTATGCTGAAAGGGAAGGATGTTTAAAAAGAAAAAAAAAGTACCTGCTTTTATATCCTTATAGTCACTCCTTTTCAAAACTTCATTACAAAAAGCATCATAAATCCTGAAATATATTTTCGTCCTCACCCCCCCCCCTCCCCGTATTTAAATTATTCTGTATGAGGAAAAGAACAAGAAAAGACATTCTGAAAATATCTCCCGTATCTGATTTGAAATAAGGAATATTATTAAAAATATGATTTGTTATCTTTTTTTAAAAATATGTATGAAAAATGCGAATGTTCAATTTATTTTGTAATATTTTAATTTATAAAATTGAACAAAAATAAGTAGACATTCAGTTATATCTAAAATATCTATGGCCCCACAAGTGGGCGATAGGTTCTGGCGTTTCAACTCGTAGACGGCAGGTGCTGGGTTCGAACCCAATCGCGTCCGTCTCCCTAACCGTTCGGAGTTTTCTGTGGTTTTTTTTGGAACATTGGATTTCCTTGTGTAAATATGGGTTAGGTTCCCTTAGAAAGACCCCACGGAGGGTATCCCACCCTTTTCCAGCCTATATTCCGCGTGTAGATAATCAGCCAACATAAAATAAGCCAAAACAAACTAAAATATCTATAGACAATTTCATGGCAAAACATTTTTATGGAAACTTTTTACTCAAATAAAGTTTCGTTTCTTTTACTTCTAGTTTTATTAAAATTACATGAGACAAAAGCTGTTGAAAACGTTTCATAAGCCAACGCAGTATCCACTGTCTGGATCCTTTCTTTCAATTACTATCTCCTAATTCTACATTATTTTTCCTTTTGGATTCGATGAGTTGAAATACGAATCTGCTTTAAAAGCCTACGCTGTAAAAAAATTGACGCTTTTGCAGCATCGTCACTCCATTGCTTTTATAGAAAACGATTACTTCACCCAATTATGGAGCATTCTCATGGGTCAAAAGAAATATAGTCTATAAAAGCGGGGGAGTGACATGCAGCAAAAGATTCAAATTTTTTACTGTGTAGATTACAATTTTTGAAGTTATATTTGTGTAGTGTAATACCGAATATCCGTAAAAAAAAGCAATAAACAGCAATTGAAAGCAAGCAAAAAAAGCAATTGTGCTAAACATTGAAACATTAAATTGATCATAGTTCAATCTTAAATGTTATTTTAAATTTCGTTCCAACCAAGAAACCCTATTTCTGCAGTTGAGTGGAGAGTCGATTCAACACTTCGACTCAGATTCGACTCTGGAAAATGAGCCGGAAAGATCATGAGCTTGAAAAGAAGAAAAGAGACTATTTCTGCAGCCTGATGCAGCCAGCGCCATCTTTTAGCCGAAATTCGAACTATTTTAAGGAAGTGCGTAATTTAAAATTTGTTGATATTCTAATAACAATACTGCAAACCGCGCATTTTTATCTCAAACCGTTTTTTTGTTATTTAATTTTAAAATGGGTCAGTCATTTACTGGACACCCGGTACATACATACATGTATACATACATAAATATATACATACATACACATATATATATATAATTAGAGTTAAACACAGTTTAATAACTTCATTTGGCCGTTTATGAAAATTTTTTTATTTCATTTTTCTGCAAAAACTGGTTTTATCAGAATCATCTTAAGAAAATTTCAGCTTAAATGCCCATTTTGACAACATATTTTGAAATAAATTCTGAATTTATTAAAAAATCGACCAAAACCGTACATTATACAGTTCCTAAATAACAAAAAACTGTCAGTTGAATGCATTTGAGAAAAAAATTGAATTTAAAAATGAGTCATAAAATAACCGATTTGTTGTTTAAATACATCCTTAATTCTTTAATCATGATTGCTTCGGAACATTTTGTGCGAAATACTCACTTTGACAGCATTTAAAAAAATATATTCTATCTTTATCAAAAAACTGGCCAATGCGTCACATTATATACTAGTTCCTAAATAAGAGGATCTGTAAATTGGATGCATTTGAGAGCGAAAATGGATTTTAAAACGAGTCATAAAAAATGCAATTTGCTATGTGAAAACTTCCTTAAATTTTCAAATCACAAAGACTTCGGGAAATTCTGTTCAAAATACCCTCTTTGGTAGCTTTTTTCAAAATATATTCGGTCTTTATCAAAAAACCGATCAATGCATCATATTATATAGTTCCTAAATAAGAGGATCTGTAAATTGGATGCATTTAAGAGCAAAAATGCATTTAAAAACGAGTCAGAAAAAATGCAACTTCTTACTTGAACACTTCCTTAAATTTTCAGTCACGATGATTTCGGAAAATTCTGTTCAAAATACCCTTTTTGGTAGCCTTTTTTGAAATATATTCCGTCTTTATCAAAAAACTGACCAATGCATCACATTATATAGTTCCTAAATAAGAGGATCTGTAAATTGGATGCGTTTGAGAACAAAAATGGATTTAAAAACGAGTCAGAAAAAAAGCAATTTCTTATTTGAATACTTCCTTAAATTTTCAGTCCCAATGACTTTGGGAAATTCTGTTCAAAATACCCTTTTTGGTAGCCTTTTTTGAAATATATTCTGTCTTTATCAGAAAATTGACCAATGCATCACTTTATACAGTTTCTAAATAAGAGGATCTACCATTTGGATGCGTTTAAAATCAAAAATGAATTTCAAAATGTGTCAGAATATAAGCAGTTTGGATTTGAGTTTTTTTCTCCAACTCCTATTTTTGTTTAATTTCTTTTTGCTATACGAATTGGTCCTATGAAAAACTTGTCAATTTAAAAGTTGTAGATATTTTTGAGAAGATGTAAAATAAATTCAATCAGATTTGATATCTTAAAAACTGACGGAGTTATGGATTTTTCTCTTTTCTCACTGCCCTTTTTCTTTTCGTTTTTAATTTTTTTCATCGGTAAAAGTTGGTCCTATCAAAAACTTGTAAATACAAAAGTTTTAGATAATTTTAAGAACATTTACAAAAAATTTAGTTGGACTTGATATCTTAAAAATTGCTGAAGTTATGAATTTTTTTCTCTCAAAATCCCTGTTTTTTTCGCCCCTTGAGCCCACTTCTAAATTTATCAAAAATCTGTCATGCATAAACTTTTGGCCCATTTTTAAGAAGTAATATAAACTTTAAACCGATTCGATATCTACTTTAACTAAGAAGTTATGGCGTTTTTTCAGTTTTCACAAAAATGCCCCCTATTCCGACCCCCTTGGTCCGATTTTGCCTATTAATGAACTTAGCCGAGGTTTTATCCCCTTTGATTTTATGTACCAGTTTGGTGGAGATTGGTGAAGAATTATAGAAGTTATCATGTCCATAAAAAAGTGAGATATATAGATAGATAGATATATAAACTGGTGCGATTGCAATAGGTAGTATTTCATACAAAATCTACCTAGAAAACTTTCAAGTCCTACTGAATACTTGGAGAGCTTAAAACATTTTGATATACTCTTAGACATGGATGTAAATATCTAGGCAGAGGGCAGTCTTTTATCACTAAATTTTATTTGTTTTTTTTCACTTAAATTTTATTAGAATTCTTTCAAAAAATATAGATGAAAAATAAGGAATAAAATTAAGTGATGAAAAACTGCCCATTGGCACATAGATTTTTATACCCCTGCCCATAGATATTTTGGGAAAAATAGTCTTTTTAAATCAGCATTCAGATATGCATGCTAGATGCTAATATAAATAATCGCAAATTTGTATACTTTTACTATGTTGCATAGTTTTCAATAATGCATTTTTATATGAAAATAAACATTTTGCGGGTAGCTTTTTCTCTCTCTCTCTCTCTTTTTGCATAAATGGCATATTAATAAATAAAAAATATTCTTCTACCCTAAAAGTTACAAAATCCATCACCCATAAATGTCTGCTGAGCCTGAAGTTTGTCATTAAAAAAATAACTTATTTTTACAAAAATAATATTTTTTAACATTAATTAAATTGTCTTAATTAGATTTCATATAATTATACTTTTAGTTTAATTATTTTACATAGTTAATGTATTTTTTTTTTTTTATTCTGAGCATGTTTTGTTTTCTGATGGTTTCTTTCATTTCTTCCACTATCCTGGAAGAAATAGGTTTCTTCTGGAAGAAACCCAACCCTGCTTGGAAATCTGTGAATAATCCAGAGAATTTTTCCTACATTTGCAAGGAGTAGAGATGGGAATGCTCGGAAAAAACCCAGAAAAATTGGGAAAAAAACTTTTTTTTTTTTTTTTTCAGTTTTTTCCGAGGGCTTATTTTTCAATTTTTCCAATCTGAAAAAATTGAAATTTCACTTGTAAAATAATATATTGAAAATTTTGTAATAGCTACATTCTCATACTTTTAATTTTATTTATTTTTATGTTGAGTGTTCCGCATGAAAACTTTAATGTGGGTAATCTGATCTCTCAGCAGAAAGCTGTTTGAGAAGACTTGAAAGGATCCTTCACATTTTTTTTCTAGTATGAAACACAAGACCCTTCGCAAAATTTCTCTTGAAAAATAGACATTTCAGAAAAAAGTTTAATCTCCAAATTGAATCTTTTACAAATGTAGTGATTAAAGAAAAAAAATCTCATGCCATATAGCAACTGAATCTTATCAAGTTGTATATATGTATGAATAACCTTATTAAAAATGTCTACATAAGGACCTAAATATAGTAATTTCTAAACCATAAATTCTGATTATATTTTGTATAAGTATATACAAGAAGTTCATAATTTCACAAAAACAGGATTACATGAAAAAAATCTAAATATATAATTAAATGCAATTTCTCTTTTAAAAAATTAATTCATGTGCAAAATTATTTCAATAATATGCCAATTAATGGGAATGGTAAAATTAAAAATTTAACATAAAATTTGAAGCATACATTTATTACTTTCTTCTATCTTTACAAGAAGTAAGTATTGAATTTGTGAAAATTTTTACTTCAGTTTTTGGTGTATTTAAAAGTTTTAGAAAGATCCTGAACAGGATTTGGTGTTTTTTGGAAAATATCTGTCACTCTGAGTTTGAATGTGACAAAAATTTTATGGGCACTCTATCTCAAGAACTGATGCACTTAATTTCACAAAACTTTAGATTCAGTTACACCTTGACATAAACTCGAGATGGTTAGCTATTGGTGTATATTGCCCAACCGATGGCGTTGCTATGCTGCATTATTCATAATTTCCACAATAGTTCTATCTCAAGAAATAAGACGATTTTTCATCAAACTACAGATTCAGCCAGTTCCTGATATATATTAATGTTGTTCAATTTTTGGTGTAAATTGCCCTATAGGTGGCACTAATATGCTGCATTTTTCAAGATTTCGTTACAGCTGATTAACTCAATGTTTTTTCAAGGTGTTGAGTGTAAAATTGACTTCCACTTTACCTCCATAATATACAGTAATGTTGCAAAACATGGGCAGTTAGCATTAGAAAAGTACAACTGCGATAAAAAAGAAAAAAAAATCCATATTTTATTACAAGTAAATACGTTCCAAATTATATTTTCCTTCTTGATTAAACTTTTAATTTTAATAGTTTTCTAAAGCACAGTAGAAGTTTATCTCTGTATGTAACTGCTTTTGTTAATAATAAGCAGGCTTTGCTTCTTTCTTTTTAGTTTGTAATATAAAGTGTAAATAATTTTCTTTTAATACAAATAAATGGAAAAAAAAATTATTTAATATTCTCTAAGAAAATATAATCTATTTGGGAAAAACAATCATGAAAAATCAATTTTTCCAACTTTTCTGTTCCCCCCCCCCCCCTCAAAAAAACAGTAAAAAAAAAGTTTTTTCCCACCACTTATATTTTTCTGGAAAATTTACATCTCTAGCGAGGAGGTGATATTTAGTAAACTATATTGGCTATGATATGTAAAAAAAAGCCGATTTTTACTACTTTAACGAAGACAATAAAGCATTCTGTTGCAATATGTGTGCTACAGGTTTGAGAAATTGGCTGAATGGCAAAGAAAAAAAACAATTTTGTTTCATAGTGCCAATGCAGTGGCGGGAATTGACAAATCATGTAACTGATTGTTATTTCTGCCCGACAACCCATGAATTTGGAAAAGGTGTTTCTAAAAAAAAGAAAAGTGCCATAGTCCATCCAAATATACAATGGGCTAGTCGTCCTCTGCCGCACGGCGATCTTCACCCAATCCCGAAAACTCTCAAGATAGATGACAACAAAGATGAAATCACATCTACTTCACCATCAATTTCCTCCATGTCAGAAATTGGCTATGGACTTACTACATCATCACAGCCACACATGATATCGCAAGCTGAATTAAATGATCTTGTAAGGGACTTGGAATTGCCAAAGAACAAAGCAGAACTTCTAGGCTTGAGACTGCAGCAGTGGAACCTTTTAGAAAATGGTGTGGCTATAACAACTTTCTGTACTAGACAAAAAGAGTTGAAACAATATTTTGAAATGGCTGAAAGGTTAGTTTTTTGGACAGTTGTAGGGCTTTAAGCGATGAACACTGAGAGCATTTTCACCAGGACATCGCAAACATGGATAAACGATATCAGGCCAAGTGGAACGTTTTAATGTTGGCAGATTATAGTTGGACTATTTATCGAGATGTTCCAGAAGCAGAATATAAGAGAGAAGTGAAAAAAATATCGAAATTCTGCTAATGAATAGAATAACATTATAAGTTTGATATTTTTTGCATAATTTTGAATTTTTTAATTTCTATTAAATGGAAACTAATTTAAATAAATATTTATCGTTTTCATACTCAACATGTGAAGATAAATAAAAAAGCTACTTTGATTGATGAATACTTTTTTAAGGCCAAAATTTGACTGATTATTAACTGACTAGTATATTATTCCTGTCAAAAATGACAGGATGTTAACTAAACATTCAATTCTTAAAATAGTTCTACAAATGGACAAAACATTAAATATGTATATATATATATATATATACAAAAGTTTCTGTGAAATGTGTTATCTTTCTAAAGAGCTGGACACATCACATTGCTAACCATTTTGTTACATAGGCAAAATCAAATTGAGTTTCAGAAATAGTTCAATGATTACACTAAAGATTAAAATTATGTTATTTTAAGTAATTGTTTAGGTTAATAGTTCAATGGTAGGGATGCATAACTTGTGACCCACGATGGGTTATGTAGGTAAGTGGCCTGCAAATTTCTTAAATTTATAATCAGGATTGACACGGTTTAAACCAACTGGTCTTTTTTTCTAAAAAAAAACCAAGTGGTTTTTTTCAAAAAATAAATAAATAAATAAAAATAAAATTAATGACATTCTCATTTTTCTTTATAATTTAAGACTTACAAATTATTGAATATAAATATTTTCTACTCTTAACCTTTTATTTCAGTAATAAGCATTAGATATAGTGGGTTTAGATAATTTTTTTTATGCATAAGATGAAAATCAGTAGGTGTTGATGAATATATTCTATTGCTCTAAAGAAAAAGCTTAGAACATGTGAATTGATGAAAGATAAAAGATTAAAAATATTCAATATATAGTATATAAAAAAACTTCTATTAAAAAAATTCAGATTATTTAAAGCACTCTATCATAACATGCACAATGATTTTGAATATGAAGCTACATAACTCTATAATTTTTTTAATTTAGGTCAAACTGTATTTTTTTTTTTTTTTTTTGATTGGGGAAGATTAAGAATTAAAATAAAAATATGAAGTTGAATAAGAGAGCATTCAAAAATTAGGTGCTAGTTATAGCATTTTAATAATACCAATCTAATTTTTCTCACTGTTATCTGCAGAATCTAATGACCAAAAATGTTGATTTCAAATTGTCATTCAAAAAGCAAAACCCCCAAGAAGTATTTCAAATTTATTTTTAAAAAAAATTGTGGAAAAGAATATTATATTATTCAAACTGCATCAAATGTTTATTATTAATAATCGAAAGATTGTTTAAAAATTCTTTCAAAGTATCAATATTTCATTGTGATGAGTAGTTTATTCTTTGAACATAAAACTGTCTAATATTAATAATTGTTTAAATTAAAATATGAATTTTTTCAATTTTCTTCACAATTCACTGTAATTATTTAATTTATATTATTTTCAAATTTGAAATTACACTACTTATAATCCAACAATGCCTATTTTTATCAATAAATGAACATGTATATATAATAAAAAAATATCGTTTAAAAAAACCCGGTTTTTTTCCAACCCTGTTTATAATTTTTAAAAAATTGCAGATTTTGTCATGGATGGCAGGAAAAAAATGAATCATGAATTTCGACATTTTGTCTCATGACAAAATTGCAAGTTTTATTAGAGCCAGTAAAAAATTACGAATTTCATTATACCAATACCATAGCTATTTATATAGGAAATTCTTAAGTTGAGAATTTTGTCAGTCACTATTCTAAAAATATTTTAAACATCATCGATCATGCCCACAGAGGACATGAGTTTTGTCAATTGCATACAGATAAAAAATGTGAATCTCACTTATCATGCACAGAGAAAGTATGAATTTCGTTGATCAGACATATGAAATATGTGAGATTTGTTGACTGCATGTAGAAAAATTCCAAATGTTGTCGATTGGGTGCCAAAAAGAAAAAGTCGTGAAAAACTACCCTCCTTTTGAAATGTGTTTGTTATTTGAAAAAAAAAGGCTGTAAGGGCTGTCATGTACATAAGTTGATGAAAAAGAGCCGCTGGAAATATAAATTTATTGAATAGGGCTGTCAAGCACTATGCCATGCCAAACTTGCCTTAAGTCAACACTAACTACTATATAAGTTAGTTTTTCATAGTGAAGTTTTGCAATGATATTTATTTATGAAAATAAAAAGTTATCCAAAAAATACAGCAGAAAATTCATGCTTATGAATTGTATATAGCTTTTCCATCAATAAATCAAAATTATTGTAAATTTGCATATTGGGAAGTATATATTTTTTAATTAATAGTAGAATATAAATTTTAACATTTCTTGAATGACTTGTTGCAACAATGAAATAATACTTCATATATAAATAAATTAGAAAAAAAAAAAAAAAAAAAAAAAAAAAAAAAAAGAAAGAAAGAAAGACAGCTTATCAAAAATAACAGAAATTTAGGTGGAATTAAAACACTTATTCCATTACTAATGCAATAGATGCAAAACTTTTTTAGAAAAGAATCTCTAGAAAAATGATACTTTTTGTAACACTCTATTATCAAAGTTTTCATTTAATATTATATAGGTTAGGAAAAAGAAAAATTATCTTTTAGTGTAAAGTTCAGCAAAAACATTAAACTAAATCAAAATGTTAGCACATCAAATATGACAGAAAATTGTAAGTAGCTTTATCTCAAATAATAACAAATATATTGTAAACTTGACTACTGCAAGTATCCGTTTCTCATACAATAGTAAAAGATAGTTGAATTTAAATGTTTTTTGAATAGCAAAGTTTTCAGTAATCATGAAATATTAAACAAATAGTATGTAACCCCTGTCAAATGACAGGATGTTAACTCAACATTCAATTTTTGAAATAGTTCAACGAATGGACAAAACATTAAAAAAAAATTATGTACGAAAGTTTCTGTAAAATGTGTTATCAATGAGTTTCCAATGTGATGGACACGACACATCACATTGCTAATCATTATGTTACATAAGCTAAATCAAATTGAGTTCCAGAAATAATTTAACGATTACACTAAAGATTAAAATTATGTTATTTTAAATAATTGTAGGTATGTGGCCAGCACATTTCTTAAATTTATAATTTTTAAAAAAATTGCAAGATTTGACATGGATGGCACAAAAAAAATCCTGAATTTCGACATTTTGACTCATGACAAAATTGCAAGTTTTATCAGAGCCAGTTAAAAATCACGAATTTTGTTAACTGGCTGACCAATACCATAGCTATTTACACAGGGAACAGATGTAGTATTCGTACGGATTCCGCCATCTTGTTTCTTTGTTGGTAACTTATGACCACTTTGTGTTTAATTTTTGAACAATTCATAAATTAAACAACAACAAATTTTTAAGCTGAAAGCCAGCATTCCAAACATTATTTGTAAAAAAGAAAAAAAAATAAAAAATAGGGAAAGGTAAACGGGAAAGGTAATAGGGAAAGGGAAGGAATTCATAATTAGCAAACAATAAGTACATAAATTTCAAAATAGTTCAATAAGGCAAATATTCATTCAAAAACTCATTTTTGACGGTAATTTTAGGATATAATCCTAAAATTACAGTCAAAAATGAGTCAGAGATTACACATTAAAAAGCAACAACAAAAATAAATGAATAAAAAAAAAATAATAAATAAAAAAACATTGTTTTTGGGCGAATACTACATGATAGCCTTATATAGGAAACTCCTAAGTTGAGAATTTTGTCAGTCACTATTTTAAAAATATTTTAAATATCATTGATCATGCTCACAGAAGACAAATTTTGTCAATTGCATACAGAAAAAAAGTGTGAATTTCTTAATTCTGGTTTAAACTGAATCTTTCCGATGTTAATGCAAGGCAATACTTACATGCAGAAATACCTCTTCATTATGTATTTAAAAAAAGTGTTTGGAAACCACGAAAACATGGAGGAGACAAAATTTTGGCTAGAATGTTTTTTGTTTCTCCAAAAGACATTGGACGTTACTGCCTTCGTTTACTCTTGCTCAAAATTCTTGAAGGAACCAGCTTTGAGTACTTACGAACTTTTGAAGGTGTTATCTTACCTACATTCCTTGAAGCAGCCTGTCAAAGGCAGCTCTTGGCTGATGATCAGGAATGGGACAGATGTTTATCAGAAGCCTGCGTTTTTCAAATGTCTGCACAGCTTAAACAAACATTTTCTTTTTTTTTCTTTTTTTTTTGTAATCAATCTAAATTTTGAAATGAGGGGAAAATTTAATGATTCTTTATGCCAGGATTTAAGGATGAATTTTAATTATTTTATAGCACAACAACATGCTTTACACAGTATTCAAGCAATATTCAGGAGCCATGGTGTTACCTTAAGTACATTTAATTTGCCAACACCCAGTCCAGTCCACTGGATTATCAAGATCCAGTTTACTTTACAACCATATTGTGAAGCCTCTGATGCTATTGAAAAAAAATGCATCTTTGAACTTGCAGAAAAAAGAAGCTTTCACAAAATTTATAGAAGCAATTGACGATGAGCAAATAACTCCACGGTGTTTCTATTTGGATGGTCCAGGTGGATCAGGTAAAACATATCTATATAAAACTCTTATGGCTTTTATACAGGGACGTGCTGAAATTGTTCTTCCTTATGCCACCACTAGCATTGCTGCCGTTTTGTTAGAAGGGGGAAAAACTGTTCATTAGGGTGGATCTATTGTCTATGGCGAAAAAAAAAATTACCATTCATTAAAATCTACCTATGCGGAAAAGATGTTCTATTGTATGGAGATTAAAGGAAAAATAATAAAAAAATTTAATTTTAAAATTTAATGCTGCCACAAAAGTGTTGAAATTTCGAAAAAATTTGAAAAAAGACCGAATTTTGGTTAGATTATTTTTGTCAAAAACAAATTATTTTAATAATTTTTAAAATCCAACAATGCAGAAAAGATGTTATATCGTATGGAGGTTAAATAAAAAGCAATAATAAGTAATAAATTCAAAATTTAATACTGCCACAAAAAAGTTGAAAATTCAATAAAATATTGAAAAAATAGAAAAAGATCTAATTTTGGTTAGATTTATTTTTGACGCAAAATAATCATTTTAATCTCAATCAAAACTTATCTTTGTGTAAGAAATATTATGTTGTATGGATATAAAAGTAAAAAATAAAAAATAAAAATTAAAAAACTAATTTTATAATTTAATACTGCTGCAAGTGATTTAAAGTTTCGAAAAAATGGCAATTCCAGTTTTTTCAGTTAGGATTTGTCTGCTTGCGTATTGTGTAGCTTAGTGAACCTTGAGTATTACTGTACCATGGCGTTGTTAAAAATAAATAAATAAATAAATAAAAATAAAAAGAGAGAGAGATATGAATTACACACTATTTGGGTCTGGCTTTGATATACCAGTAAATATGCTCTCCATTACAAAAAGTTATAAAATTTATATACAGTAGACTCCCTCAAATCCGCACAGCTTGGGACCAGAGGTTTTGCGGATTTTAGAATTTTGCGGATTTCTGGTCATTGCTTTGTTTACATTTTTAAAACAGTAATTTAAATGTAATTAATAATGAAATCAAAAGTATAATGAATGCTTACATTATGCTAAAATATTAAAGTAAGGAATAAACTAAATTAATAAAAATTTAGATAGTTTCTAAAAATATAAAAATATTAAAAGCAAAGGTACAATTAATAATGTACAATTAAATATTCATTATAAATGTGTGTGTCCTAAATTATTCAATGAAACTTGCCTCATAAAGGTACATTACTAATTCACATCAGGATAATAAAATAAAGAAGCTTTATTTCAGGTTTAGCCAGACTTAATAACTAAAAAAGCTTGATTAATACATAAATATGTTTGATAAGATTCTGATTACCAATGATATCAGCAATATCTTGATTTTTTCAGAAATAAATTATTCTTTCTTCATGTAAAAACATGAATTCAATAACCTTAACAAAAATTACAAATTCAAAAAATATATGGAATTAATATAAAACTAAAAAAGTCAAATTTTGCACCTACATCTGAACTGAATTTTCATTGTTTACATCTGTAAAATATGTGCAGATTTTAGAGAGTTGTGGATT
Source organism: Maratus speculifer (assembly GCA_964019185.1). NCBI lineage: Eukaryota > Metazoa > Arthropoda > Arachnida > Araneae > Salticidae > Maratus > Maratus speculifer. Next base: position 137,153,326 of record OZ025298.1, read on the forward strand.
TTAGGAGTGCAGATTTGAGGGAGTCTACTGTATTGGTATTTAAAAATAAAACCGAAGAAAAGAATCAGTGAACATCTATTTATTTCTTGCCAGTGAGAAGGAGTTGCTAATAAGTTACAAGTGACCTGTAAATGAGATTCAATCTCAATAATTTACCACAGCAGCATTTTAAGAAAAATTAAACTGTTTAACGACAAATATTGCGATCTTCTTAATTCTTGTAAAACAAAATAAGATATTGAAAGCTACTACAGTCTTTTGGACCATTTCCGAAAATACTGCCTATTTTTTTCAGTTCAATAGATTTGAATATGAATATGAATACTGAGTGTAAATTAAACCGACGTATTGAGAGCAAACTCACTTTTCTGCATCATCAGCTATCATTGAAAAGCCAAAATGCTGCCGAGCCAGGTGTCACATCACCTGTAGTGAAAAAGATTGGCATCAGCTAGAATATTGGACAGTTTCGGTCACTTCCGACCAAGCAGGTGCTGCCATCGTGTCTGGTGCACTTCAAGATGTGGGCATTATCTCACAAAACTATGAATCAGATGCTATTGACAGAAAAAAATCGGCATGACAAAACAAACCAAAGATCACTTCATCGTTTTAGTCATTCTCTCTAGTCATTTGTAAAAGCTTATGATCATGGCCATTTTCTTTAAACTTTGATGGGTGTAAAGACAGACTACATCACTAGAAACAACAGAAGAAAAATCATAATAGAAGCAGACATGAGCTTGAAAAAAGAACTTGGTTCTGAATACATCGGCCACATATATGTAAATTCTGGGAGAGCATTCTGGGAAAGAGAATGGGGCAATTTGAAAACACGACGTATATTTTTTTGTCATGTGTTAACAATAATATACATGTAAGAAAGTTGTACATACATGTTAAAGGATGTGTTATTCGAAATATGGAACTGATCTTCAAGCGTCCACTACAACGGTTTTTGTGCTAGTTACACACCAATGAGGTTCCACTATGTCACCTTTTTGCAGCGTGAATGGAACCGCGGCTGGGGACAAATGTTTCACTGGTGAAATAGAAAGATTATTCGCAGCATGTTAGAAGCTTTTTGTATTTTCATTTATGTCAGTATATGAATTTTAAAAGCACACGAGTGAAATCAAACGGTCTGCTGTAATCCTAATCATTACATTATAAAATATCTATATTTTCCATTTACCATCTTTTTGACCTTTTGCGACGGATTGCATTGATTTAATTAAATAGGAAAATGTGTCGAACCTCCACTAACTGACGGATTTAGTAACGACATGATTTCAGAAGCAATGGATAAATCCAGCAATCATTCCAGTGGAAATAACATCTACTATCAATAATATCTATTCACGCAACGCTCATTCTACAAAACTAATAATCAAAAGAGTCACAGAAGTATTTCTGCTGTGTATGGACCATATATAAGAGACGGTTTTATAAAAATCGAATTGAATTACAAAATCTCATGTCGATTTTCAATACCGAACGTCATTATCGCCAATTGCAAAGTTGACTATTTTTCTTGATTTAATACTAATGAAGCTGTTAAATAAGAAACTAAAGTTTTTATCTTGTAATCAATTAAATATCACCTCATTCCAATAAATGTTAAAAATTCTAAAATTTATATTTTATTTTACAAAAAAAAAAAAAAAAATCTACCATAAAAATGTTCAAATGCATAAATTTGAGCCACATTGCAGCAGATTTAAATTTTGAAATTTATTTTTCTCATACATAGCATATAATATAACATCTTTTACGCATAGGTAGGTTTTGGATAACTTTTTAAACTATTATTTTGAATCAAAAATCATCTAGCCAAAATTAGGTCTTTTTTCACTTTTTTTCGAAATTCAACCTCATTGTGGCAGTCATAGGTAGGTTTTGACACTGTGAAAAATAATTTATCGATCCACCCTACTGTTCATAGTGATTTTAAACTACCAGTTCCAATTTTGGAAACATCAACATCTTCAAAGCGTGTTACTACATTCAGGAACTTTCTACAAAAATTATGTGACAACTACTAAAAAGATACCATGAAATTGAACAATGAAGTTCTAAATCTTATTCCTGGGACAACGTTTGAATTTTACAGTGCAGATTCATTAGAGTCAGATTTATCAGAAGGTGAGAAACTTTTCTCAGGAATTTTTAAATGAACAAACTCCTTCTGGAATGCCTCCTCATAAATTAATATTAAAAGTTGGTGCTATTGTGATGAATCCCAAAAATGGTTTGTGCAATGGCACGTAATCAGGTGAATTTGAGTTGCTCATAATGTCTGGCAAAAATGCTGGAAAAGTTTGACATGCAGGAAGTTTAACGTTACCTTTATGACAACAGCTATTAAAACTTCCACGACTTAATCTTTCAGATGGAAAATGAAGTGCTTAACTGTATTGGCAAATAAATTCTAAATTGCACCGCATGTTCAAAAAGATCAACAAACACATGGGCGATCTCAAGTACAAATAATTTTGATGAACGATTCTCAAATGTGAATGATTCACTACTTTTTTTTTGCAAGAATACCTATATCCACAATCCACATTACTTTCGCTGATAGCGCAACGTGACTAACCAATCAGAAGTCTGCATTTTAACAAACAGTGAAAAGTTCTTAAAAAATGCATGCTTCTGATTTAGGTCTCTATTAATTATTAGCAAAGTGAAATGTAATTTCTGAAAATTTCACATTAACTTTTGATATGCCAAATATTAATTTGATATGCCATTCGATTCTTTATATTATTTGCCAATAGATGATTGCAAAAAGAGTTTTTGACTGTTCTAAACAAAATCAAAATATTAAAGAGTTTAATATGATTTTACAAATATTTTAAGAACAATTGACCTGTATTTTTTTTAATAATGCATTCAAAGAGTCATTCATTTGTTTCAAGATTTAGAAAATCTGAATGGCAACAATGTTCGTTTGTTTATATTGTGATCTGATGTTTACAATTACTTATTTTTAATTTGGAGCCACATTATAATTGGATATGATACACATGTTTTATAGAAAAATATGCTCTTGAAACATTATTTTAAGTAGAAGAAATTATCTTTTAGCTGTCATATGTCAGAATTTGTTTTCCATTAAGCCTAACGTGGGATATTGCTATGATCCATTCACAGATCAGAATGGTTCATTCTGGAACCCTTCCTACAGTTTCTGAAGTCGCTTTTTATTATAAGTAGATTATAAAAATGGACATCTGAAGAATGATTTTAAATAAATTTTAGACGATTTTAGTTCCAATTCATATAAAATGGGTATTAATAAAGTAAATAAGCATAAAAAGTTTAAAAAAATAAATCATACAATCTGCACTGAAAACCAGCTTAGGTCAACTTTTTTGCAACCCTGCAATATCAAAAAGTAAATTCTTCCTTTCTCTAGATATATATAATGATTTTAAGTGTCAGACTCCTCCCTAAAATGAAAACGTTATATATACATTAGCTCTTTTGCTCCGCATATTCGACAAATTTACATTTTAGTGCAAATTATAAATGCATTGCATATCAATTTTATTATGTTTGAAAAAAAGGTTAAGTAACATCTTTAAAATTCATTTGAAAGGATTTTTCTCACCACTGGCCATAATGCAACTGAATACTTTCGACTGTCCCTGCAAATAAATTAAACATGGTACAAACAATTTAAAATAGGATTAATACAAAGGTAACCTTCAATAATTTCAAGATTATTTGAGCGCATTTACAATTGTTAGAGCATGGACAGAGGCCATGGAGCTAAGATAAGGGAAGACGACATATCAATCTAGCACTGTGATGAGTATTGAAGTTAAAAGATGAGTTCTTTCCCTCCCTCTCCCGTGTGCGCCATGTTTGACTTTTACTGTAGTTGACTTGCGGCACGAGAAGAAATTGGGGTGATAGCCGGTGGAACAAGGCAGCTTACTGAGGTGAAATATGGCAGATGCAGTGGGTAGAAATGGCTACAAGTGACGTCATATATGTCGTCTCCATATATCTTCTTAGCTCCATGACAGAGCCAACAAACCAAAGTCATAAACACTTTTCAATTTTATTGGAAAGCTATAAAAATTCATTTGAAGGATAGAATTAGTGCTGGGAAGTTCCCATTCAACTTACAATTGCCAATACAAATTTTTGATAAATTTTGTTATAAAAATAATAGATAGAAGGAAAATTGCATAACATGAGAAACTAATCAAATATTTGGAATTCATCAGTACAAATTAAAAGATTTCTTACTGATAGAAAATCTGCTTCCTGTTGGTAGTCAAATGATTGTCTTATTTATAGTTATTGTAAGACTGTTGTGTTCCAAGGCAACTGAAAAGAAAAAGATAAGTGTTTCCTCATATATGCTCAATTCATTAAAAAAAAAAAAAAAAAAAAAAAAAAAAAAAAAAAAATGCACTGATGAAATAACATAGGGTGTGTATCAGGCTAGCTCAAGATAATTCACAAAAGCTTCACATATCAAAGCATAAATTTCTCAGTGTGATTACTTTACAAATATTTTTATTTCTTTTCAGACGGCACATAACAAATATAAAGGAGCACAAACATAAATATTTACAAAATAGCACTATATCTTTTTACATATTCAATTAGTACACACCGCCAAAACAAGGTATGAACTGAACTGACAGCTCATAACAAACTTCAAACAGAATTTTAGCAGAGCTTTGGTCACCTGATGTGAGAGAATCTAGTTTTGGAGCAGGTACTGGTGCATTACATGGAGGAGATAGGGATACTTGAGTCATTTTTTTACATTTAAATTTTTTATACTTTTTTTAGAACAAAATAAAATATTGTAAATGAAATACTTGATAATTCTTCAATTGCAAATCACTTTCAATTAATTTTGAGCTATTTTTCTATGCCTAATAAATTTGTATTTTTTGTTTTACCTCGTGACTAAGTATCCCTATGAGAGGGATACTTGAGCTAATGATAAAAAATATCTGGAAAAATATTTTTTCATAAATATTTTACATATTAGTAAATTAAGATACACAAAGTCCTTTGAAATTATAGGTCAAAATTAACATTTTTCGTCAAAATAGTTATTGGCCAGTACACTGATTTTTTTCACTGGCGAGTAACAAAATTATGAACACTTCATAAAAATTTGTGCCTTTTTAGGTGCGTTCGTAATTATATAATACGTATCACCTATAGTGGTCAACATTGATGGAATTCCATCAACAGATGGTTTTCTCATCGCCTCCTATATCCTTTTATTCATTAATTCATTCACTCATAATTTATTTTAATATTTATTTATTTATTATTTCATAATAACCATATCCAATAAATATTAACTTACCTTTCAAATCCTTTCCGGCCGTTATCAACTTCATAACATTCAATAATCCATTTAACTTCAATAGCCTTTCGTAATTTGTTCCACGGACTCCATCTTTAATTTCAACCTACATCGACAATAACTTAACTCCGACTAATCATACTTTTCCGTAACGATATTTTCCCCGCCAGATGGCGACTTGGAATATCGTAACATTAATCGAATCTTTCATTCGTTTTACCGAATCGATCTTTCGATTCGTACACATGTCGTCTTCTCATTGGCTCGTTTCGTGGGCGTGCTCGCAAACGATGTTTTCAATCCGGCTAGCTTAGTATAAATACACGATGTTGATTTCTGTTCTTTGCCGCTTTTATCTTCCTATAAATGGAAGAATGTCAAGTAACTGTATTGAAGCTGGCCTTCAATCCGGATGTATAATTTAGTTATACTTGTTTTTAATTAGTTTATTTTTAATTGTTTTAACCTGCATACTGATGTCAACTGTAAGTTCAACTATCAATATGTTCATCTGTGCTAATGTGATGGAGTTCGCCGTATGAAGTCGTCTGTAATGCTGAATCAACTTCTCCAAGTAATAAATAAATACTTTAAAGTTTATTTTTGACTTTTGTTTACTGTTTATGAGATCGACACTTACTCTGCTCAATTACATTTTTGACTTCCAAGATTACGTTAGGTGCCAGCTAAAGCTCCACAGGCGTTAATCTGCTACTGTAAGGACTTTTTCAGCGTATATAGACCTCCAAAGGCTATATTACGCACATTAGTTCAGTCCGCCCGTCTGTCTGTCCGCATATAACAACGCAAAAACTACCCAACCGAATCGTTTGAAATTTAAAATACATAATTATTACATAATTTTGTCGAGTCATTTCAAATTTTCTGAAACTCGGATGCATAGATCAATTACAGGGGCAATCAAAAGGATTCCATTACATTACGGTCAATGGGGAAAAAGTTTCAAATGCATTTTAATCGTTTGAAATTTAAAATACGCAATTATTACATAATTCTGTCGAGTTATTTCAAATTTTTTTATAATCGTGTGCATAGATCAATTACAGGGGCAATCAAAAGTATTCAATTACATTATGGTCAATGGGGAAAAAGTTTCAAATATATTCTATACGTTTGAAATTTAAAATACATAATTATTACATAATTTTGTCGAGTTATTTCAAATTTTATGAAAATCGGATGCATAGATCAATTACAGGGACAATCAAAAGCATTCCGTTACATTACGGTCAATGGGAAAAAATGTTTCAAATGCATTTTAATCATTTGAAATTTAAAATACGCAATTATTACATAATTCTGTCAAGTTATTTCAAATTTTTTGATAATCGTGTGCATAGATCAATTACAGGGGCAATCAAAAGTATTCAATTACATTATGGTCAATGGAGAAAAAGTTTCAAATGTATTCTATACGTTTGAAATTTAAAATAACATAGATCAATTACATGGATCAATGCATAGATCAATTACAGGGACAATCAAAAGTATTCCATTACATTACGGTCAATGGCAAAAAATGTTTCAAATGCATATTTTAATCGTGTTACACTCATGCGAACTAATAAAATTTATATGCAACTATAAAGTACATATTATAATATACATCTTACATAATTTGTGGTGCAAAGAACATTTGTTATTGATTTGCAAGTCCACACAAAAGTATTCCATTGCATAATGGTATAGGGAGAACACTGTTTGATGAGCGTTTTAATTGTAATTCACTATTTACAATTTTATGAGATTGATATATGAAAGTAATATTTTTAAAACTTCGTTATCGTACGAACGCATCTAATTTGCTACGCTTCACATGCAATTTCCAACTTGTTTTTTTCTAACTATCAACATTGAAATTTACTAATATCTTTTACTTACCATTCAATAGGATTACACAAGGAGGGTGGGGGGGGATTCTGAGTGAGAAAGAAAAAAAAAATCTGAAATTCACAGCCAATTTCCTTAAAGGTTATAGCAGAGGGTGGTAGGAGGGAAAATACACTTCTGGTACTAACTATATGTTTTTTCGTTGTTGTTGTTGTTTATTTGTCACCTGTTGGCGAAATTTGCTTTTTTTAGTGATCCTGCGAATAAATTTATTTTCTTTTGCAATCTTTAGACGAAATTTGCATTTTTTTTGCAAGTATTGGATAAAAATTGTGGTTTTTTTCATGATTTTTTGACTAAATGTGAGCAATGTTTTGCAATCTTTTGATGTAATTTGCAAAATTTCATGCTCTTTGACAAAATTTGCAGTTTTAAAGAGATTATGTGATGAAATTTAAGTTATTTTTGAGATTTTTTGATGAAATTTAAGGTTTTTTAGGATTTTTAAACAAAACTTAAATTTTTATCATGATTTTTTGACAAGATTAGTGGTTTTCCTCAACCTTTTGATGAAATTTGAAGTTTTATTGTGATCATTAGCAGATTTTTGCATTTTCTTAAGAATTTTTGGTTATTTCAGGATTTTTTGACAAAATTTATGATTTTATTACATTTTTATTTTAAAAAATTAGCAGGTTTACCAAGATTTTTTGACAAAATTAGCTGGTTTTTCGCGATCTTTGACAAAAATTTGTGGTTTTTCATGATTTTTTAACTACCGTATTTTCGGGAATACCCGCCGCACCCACCGTAAGCGCCGCACCAATGACAATCTGTTAAAAAAAAAAAGTACATCGACGTAAGCGCCGCACCATCGTAAGCGCCGCACCCAAGCTGCTGATATTTATACAGTATAAATCTCTAAATTCCGAAATCGTTCGTAGACGCGGCTTTTAGTTATTTCCGAATTTTAGTGATCTTCAAAAAACAACTTTAAAATGTAAGTAAAAATTATTGAAAATCATCATTAAAAAAGAAAAAAAATCACATATTTATAAAAAAAAAAATCATAAATGGCACATTAAGTTATTTAACAGCAAAGCCAAGCATTTAATCTTATTAAAATTAAATATACACAGAGCATTTTCACGATTACGATTTTATTTATATGTTAGTATTTAGTTGCTTTAATTTAGGCCTACTGGTCATTACTTTTTCCCCAATTACAATGATATTAGCTCAATCTCTGTAATAAAATTCCTTTGTTCCAGGCCTAATATTTTATATAAACTGTTTATGAATTTTTCTGTTGATATTTCTTTGTTTTCTTATTTTACTATATCAAGATAAATAAACTTGGAAATGAATTAGAAGAAATGATTGGTACGGCCATCTGTCGGCAAAATGCAGAATATAATCTAGATTATACTAAAAAGTTAAATACATTTTTGGTGCTGCCATCTGTCGATAAGATAGGATAACTGAACTATATAAATATAAAACATTTGATGATCATTTATGCTATCTGTATTTGAGGTTTCCAGATTTTAGAGACTGTTACAGTATATAAAATATTTTCACTTGAACAGTTAAAAAAAAAATTTTTTTTTTCACTTAAGTGCCTAAAAAATATATTTAAAATGTAAAGAAATATCGTATAGAGACACTGACGAAAAAAATAAAATAAATAAAATAAGCTGTTGAAGAAAAAAATCATTGGACGAAAGACACTTAGATTTAATGTATGCAAATGCCTTAAAAACTGTAGTAAAAATATTACTGAAAAATGTGATGTAATAAAGCGTATTGCTATAAGAAAATATTTTTTAAATGCATACTAGTTTATGTTAACTCCTCAGATTACTGCAAAAAAAGCAACATTTTGTCACTGGATCAATAACAAACAGAGAAAAATATAATAAATATCAGAAACTTATTTATAATATTATAATCTTACCTGTAAATATTGCAGAATCATTTTTCCCTTGACTGTTGATTTATTATTATTATGTATTTGTTTTTCAATTTAATAACGTTTCCTATCACTGATCCGTTATAAATAGCAGGTATGTAATTTTAATATTAAGATTTCAATTTTTTGTAATATTTATAAAATTTTCTAAAAAAATATTGGATTACATATAATAAGAGAACACTACTTCAAAATATCTTTAAAATATGAAAAATTATTATTGGAATGAAGTGAAAATATAGAAAAAAATATATACAAGATTTTATCAACATGTTTAAAAATCTTCAAATCCATCAAAATCGGAATTTTCACTGTCGGAATTAAATAGTTCTAAAAATTGTTTATCAGTTAATACGTCACAATTTTCATCTTCACTATCATCAGATTCAGATGAATCATCACTAACTGTATTTTCTATCATATTGGCTGCTTTGAAGCCCGACATAATAGTTTTAGCACTAATGTCTTTCCATGCCGATGAAACCCACGACGCTACTTCTTCGTAAGTGGCTTTGCGCATTTTTCCAGAATTTGTAAATGAATGTAGCCCTTCCATCATCCACTTTTCCCACAGTTTTCTTACTTTGGACTTGAAAGATTTATTCACAGCCAAGTCAAGAGGCTGTAAAACTTTAGTTAATCCGCCAGGGATTATTGCTGGCTCGGCTGAGACTTTTTTCAAAGCAGTTTTTACGGAATCACCTTTGTGGGCACTCATTGAGTCCATAATAAGAAGCCCACTAGGCTGAAAAAAAGAATTTTTTCTTTTCCTCCACACTTCCGCCAGCCACTCATACATGATTTCCTCCGACATCCATCCCTTTTCGTTACACCGTATTACGACGTCGGAAGGAAAATTTGCCTTAGGCATAGTTTTGCGCTTGAAAATAATTAGTGGTTTTAATTTGTCTCCATTCGCAGCGCAAGCTAAAACACAGGTAAATGAGGTTCGCTCATTACCAGTTGTTACGATGCCGATTGTTTTTTCCCCAATGGTGTTAACAGTTCTACTGGGGGGGCAATCAAAAGTTAATGGAACTTCATCCATATTAATAATCTGTGCTGTTGAAAAGTTGTTTTCCTTGATTTTTTCAGCGACATACTTTAAAAAAGATGCTTTTGTCTTTTCCCAATCTGCAGGCAGTTCTTGTCCCACAGTTGTCCTGGTTCTTACAGACAAATTATTTCTCGACATGAACCTAAAGCACCAGTTGGGACTACCTTTAAAATTTGTAAATCCCATGTTCGATGCCATAATCCTCGCTTGAAACCGTATCTGAACAGTTGAAACGGGCATTCCTTTTTCCCTTTGCTCCTTTACCCACTTGGCTAAATTTCTCTCCAGATTTGGCCAAACAACAACGCCACTTCTTCGTGCCCTCTTAGATTTTGGCATTTCCTTCAAAATAGATTTTTCAGCTCTCCATCTCCTTACGCAACGCTCATCAACTCCATATTCTCGTCCTGCAGCACGATTACCTATTAGCTCTGCCTTATCAACCACAGCAAGCTTGAAAGCGGCGGTGTAACTTTTTAACTTTTTGGGAGCCATTTTCACTTGAAAAAAAAAAAATAAATTGCTTAAATAAGAGCGTCAGACAAAAAGAGCAGAACAGTACCGTAAAATAATTCTCAGCTAAAAAGAAAAAAAAAACGTGTTTGTAGTACGCAATTAAAATCCAATCGGAAATAGGCGCAATTACTTGCGCCAATGAGAGGAGCGCAGCAGGATGCTAGCTTCCTCCCTAGCATCTTTTCCTAGTAGCGTTCAATTCTAAGTGCTCTTTCCACAGACTTCTAGTTCTTTCCACAAAGTTCTAAACTTTTCTTCGAATCTTGGTCATCCTTGTGTAAATGCGGTTTAGGTTCCCTTAGAAAGACCCCCCACGGAGGGCACTTATCCTAGGGCCTATATCCCTCCTGCAGATAATCGGCCGTCATAAATAACACTATTAACACCACAAAGTTCTAGTTCTTTCCAGCAAAAATCCGTCAGATTTTCGATCAAAGACTTTTTCAAATTAATTTTAGTGTAGGATTTTTTTTTTTTTTTTTTTTTTTTTAAGTTAAGATATTATTTCAGTCACACACAAAGACCTCCTTAATGCTAATCCTATGGATGAAATTTATAAAGATATCGTGTTTGCATTTCAATATTTTTAAATGATTTTTGGGCATTGGATAGTTCAAGTCCATCTATATGCAGATCGTTTTATACTTTTTCGATTTTGAAGATTGTTTTCACTTTCGAAACCGACTCCCAAAATGAAAGTGCCCTCATTGAAAAATACCTGTAAGCAAAAAGCGAAAAATGTTCTTTCTACAAATCTATCAGAGTTAATCAATGCAAAAATCATTTAAAAATATTTAAATTCAAACGAAATATCTTTATAAATGTTTCCCATAGGATTAGCATTAACGAGCGGGTCGCTTGACTGAAGTAGCCTCTTAACGAAAATATGATACAGTTGAACCTCAACATTTTAGAATCAGCGGGATCACGGCGATACCGTATTTTCGAGATCTGTTAAAAAATAATTTTAAAACAATATCATGCCCCCCCCCCCCCAAAAAAAAAGCAACTTTTTCCTCAGTGTAAAGAAATGACGATCAAGTAAATTGGTGAAGTAAATAATAAAATACGAATTACATTGAAACACAGCACATATGCTAAAATTAAATTACACATGTTAAACCATAATTGATTAATAAATATATATATAACCATTGTATAATACTACAAATCATTATCCACAGCGAATACAATCCACAATTGTTTATCATGCCTGCGGCAAAAAATCGATTCTTAAATAGCTTACAGCACTACAAATTCCTTTATATAAATATATACCTGCATATCTTTATTTAATATTTTAACTATTGATAATTGATTTAATGATTCCTTTTGTGGTAGATTAGTTTATTTTTTATTTGGTACATACGCATCTATCCTTGTTCATTTACAAAAATTTTGTAAGTTTAAATATTTCTTGCTCAAATTTAGACTTTATATTCATCTTAAGTTATTTCGATGATTATATTATGTAGATATAAATTAAGAAAAGAAAAAAAAAATCCACAAATCCACTTAGCGTAAAAAAAAACTATTTTCGTTCTTTTTTTTTCTACTGTATTCAAAGAAACAAAACAGAAGCAATGCGATATTAGCCGACTTACGCATCAAGGTCAAAGGGCAACATGTCCGCACATTGAGTCATGAAGAGGATGAGGAGAAAAGGTGACTTTAAATAACCAGTGTCTCTCTCTCTTTTTTTTTTATTAGCAGAAACAAGAGATAACAAAATTGCACGTTTGCTTTATAGTTATAAATACTTACTTGAGTGCTTTTATTAGGCACTTCTTTAAAAATAAACATAGTAAAAGGAAAAAAAAGGATAAAATAAGTAGTTTTGTTCAGAACTTTTCGTACGAAACAATTTTTAACCATATCATAGTAAAAATTAATCTATTGAAAAAATTCACTTGGATGATGCGGATATTTTAAATTTTCCGGGTGCCGGATTGTTATTTTTATTTATTATTATTATTTTATATGGGCCGGACCGAGCTGATCCCCCCCCCCCCCCCTATAGATCGGACTGCTTCACTCAAGTAAAAACATCTACTCGCTAATGTTAATCCTATGGATTTTTTTTTTTTTTTTTTTTTTTTTTTCAAATGCGTTTGCATTTCAATATGCTTAAATGATTTCTTTGTATTTTATATCTGAGATGTTGATCCCTAAGAAGACACCTTTTCGATTTCGTTTACAGATGTTTTTAGTGGTATACTTTGACTTTTAGAACCAGTTTCGAAAGTGAAAGTATACTAATAAAAAAACCTGTAAACAAAATCGAAAAAGTAAAGACTCTTTGTGGAGATTGACTTCCGTTATCCAAAGCAAAAAATATCATTTAAAAATAATGGAATGAGAATGACACTTTTTTTTTCTTTGAGATTAACATTAGTTAGCCGATGTTTGCACGTGGGTGAAATAGCCCTTAAAGTTGCCAAGTTAACATCGACTCGTGTAGCACATTTAAACTTATTCTTGCAAAGTCATATGCATTGAAAATTGTTTATATTCTATTGGCTTCTTTTAAATGTTTATCACGGAAGTCGGCCTTTTATTATTTTTTTATTATTCGCCAGGCCCGTTTTTGTTGTTTATCACCTGAATTAACTCATTTGGGGGAAAAAAAACTTGCTGATTCGACCGGTTTCAAAGTTTGGATTATTTTTGCCGGATAGAAAAAGAGTGAGTTATTGAAAAAAATAAAGAAAAATCTTGCTCTCTAAAGTTTTTACTATGTATAGGAAGTCTATTTCAAAAGAGTTCTATACCGGGATTTGAGCTCTCTTTGGGCAGTTTTATTTTCTAACTGGAAGGAGGATCATTAGAAGAAAAAAATGTGACAGCTGTACATTCCAATATCCTACAGGTAAAATCATTAATAGATGAGGGGAAAATATAATAATTTTTAACATGAGAACCGGTGAGACCAACATTATTTTTGAATAATGTTGATTGTTTAAAAATAAACAACTAACGCATCACGGACACCTGCGGTTGAGAGACGTTTTCAAATGTTTTGATACCAATTTGAGAGCATATAATTGTTGATTAAACGAAAAAAAAGTGTCAAAATCATTTGACAAAAAAAAAAAAAAAAAAAAAAAAAAAAATCATCGTACCCGCCGCCCCGGCGTAAGAGCCGCACCTACAATATTTTATACTTTTAAACTCGTATGCGCCGCGGCTCATACGCCCGAAAATACGGTAATCTAATCTTATGGATAATTTGCAATTCTTTGATGTAATTTGCATTTTTTTGTGACCCTTTTGAAAAAATTATGTTATTTCCACTATTTTATGAAGAATTTTGTGGTTTTTCTGTGATTTTTGTTGAAATTTGCGTGTTTTTCGCAATTTTTTTCAGGAAAGTCGCATTTTTTTTCTCAATCTTTGGACAAAATATGAGTTTTTCCTCACGATCCTTTGACGAAATTAGTTACTTTTTTCAGTGAAACAATTAATGAAATTTTTTTTTTAGTGATCATGAAGAAATCAGTGATATTTTTATACGAAAATTTTCGGACCGATGACCAACTTTTTTTTTCAATATTCCGAAAATTTAGAACAGAAATGCCCTGCTATTTTCTTTTCTTACTTTCGAAAGAATCGTCGATTTGAATGTCGTAAATACAGAGCAAATTTCACCTCTTTCCTCTCTGGCATCATTTATCAACTATCGCACTTGGCGAGTGAAGAGAATAAAGTTAATGGCTATGTTTTAAATGTTACTCAATGACTGGCGAGTGCTAATTTTGCGCTATATTTGAAATCAATTGTAAAACGAAATCAATAACACAATCATTTTTTGTAGTAATAATAGGTGGTCAAAGGATAAATTCAAACTTGAGTTTCATCAATGATAGCAACCAGGGTTGGCTAGTTTTTAGCAGTGTGTAGTTTTATCTGGTTTAAACCATCATTTCAAAAACCTTCGGAGAAACCTTGGTACTTACGTATTAACGCCACCACAGCAGAAGTTGCGCTAATGTGCCAATAAAGAGTGATCTTGTTGATCGCACGTGCACCCAGTTATCTTTTGGATTCCTTATTGCCTCCTTGTTTGTTGATTTTTGACTCCATTTTTTAATACTACAAAAATGCATATTCAGGGTTTACTAAAAATAGTACAAGATGCAATATTAATTTGAATCTATGTTAAACTCTATATTGGCCCATTTTCCACCGAAACCCGATTGACTACTTTGTTTTTAAATAAAATGTTTTGAATTTTGGAAGTGTTTTGATTTTAAATAATGTGTTTTATTTCATGATTTGTCCTAAAAATTTTTGGTGTTGATTGGCTCTAGAGATGGGAATGCTCGGAAAAAAAACGGAAAAATTGGGGAAAAAAAATGGTTTTTTCAGTTTTTTTCTGAAGGCATATTTTTCAATTTTCCCGAACTGGAAAAATTGAAATTTCATTCGTAAAATAATGTCTTGAAAATTTTGTAATAGCAACATTCTCATACTTTTAATTTTATTTATTTTTATGTTAAGTGTCCAACATGAAAACTTTAATGTGGGTAATCTGATCACTCAGCAGAAATCTGTTTGAGAAGACTTGAAAGGATCCTTCACATTTTTTGTCTAGTTTGAAACAGAAGACCCTTCACAAAATTTCTCTTGAAAAATAGACATTTCAGAAAAAAGTTTAGTCTCCAAATTGAATATTTTACAAATGCAGTGATTGGAGAAAAAAAATCTCATGCCATATAGCAGCTGAATCTTAAAGTTGTATATATGTATGAATAACCTTATTAAAAATGTCTAAATAAGAACCTAAATCTATACTAATAAAATCCGTGCGCCTCTGTCTGTCTGTCTGCTTGAAGCCGATTACAGTTCGCAACGCGGGCGAGTTGGAAGTCGCGAGAGGTGTCTTTCGGTTCGAAAAATTCCGGGAAAGTCATTTCGGGCATTTTCGAGACCGTGGGACCAAAATTAAATAAAGAATACTGCCCAGTTAAACTGATGGCATTGAGCTCACAGGCTACAAATACTAATTGTACATTAAAGCCTTATATTTTCAAGGGTTAATTCCGTTGGAAAAAAAAATTAAGAAGGGAAACAGCTCTCCCCTTTCCTCTTTTTTTATACTTAATCATTGAACCTCCTATACTATCAAAGACATGCTTTATCATATAAAAAATCTATATCCAAAATTCAGAGCAAATTAGATAATTCTTAATAAAAACCCATTTAGCATTTATATAATTTAAAAGGAGTTATCCCCTTCTTTTATACTTAACCATTAAACTTCCAAAACGATTCAGAGATTTGAACGAAATCTGAAAATTCTGCTTGAAAAACCTATTTATATAAATTAAGAGGGGGGGGAGGCATTAGAACCCCTGTTGCCCCTATTTATACTTATTCAATGAACACCTAATAGCAGTCACGGAATCGCCTCATCAGAATGATCCTAATCTAAATTTTGAACGAAAACTTAATTCTGCATGAAAATCCCATTTATATCAACTAGCGGGGGGGGGGCATTAGAACCCCTGTTCCCCCTATTTATACTTATTCAATGAACACCTAATAACAGCCACGGAATCGCCTCATCAGAATGATCCTAATCTAAATTTTGAACGAAAACTTAATTCTGCATGAAAATCCCATTTATATCAACTAACGGGGGGGGGGGGGATTAGAACCCCTGTTCCCCCTATTTATACTTATTCAATGAACACCTAATAACAGTCACGGAATCGCCTCATCAGAATGATCCTAATCTAAATTTTGAAAACTTAATTCTGCATGAAAATCCCATTTATATCAACTAACGGGGGGCATGAGCCCCCCGTTCCCCCTCTTATACATATCGAATGAACTCCAAAAACTAATCAGGGAAGCGCCTTATCAGGATATACCTATATACAAAATTTCAAGTGGATCCGATATTTTTATCATGAGTTATCGCGTTACGCACATACGCACATACATACAGAACGGACGGGCACATAAGCTCTCAGGCTATGATAGCCTGTGAGCTAAAAAGTTATGAATTAAAAACCGGTCGGGAATCGGAACGGAAAACATCTAATTTCCCAAACGGAGCTCTGAGGCAGAACACTGCGCCACCTTGCGGTGAACGACCTGAACTTTTCCCCCTTTGGATAAAAGAAGAAGCAGCCGAAAACCTCTTTTTTCTCCCAGGAAAACGACTTTTTCTTTCGTTTTGGTTCTTTGAAAGAGAACTAATTGGTAAAAAATGTTAAACACGGTTTATTTTCATACTTTTTCTTTTTGGTAGCATACACGAATATTGTGTAACCTAAGATTTACGCGATTAATACTAATTTTTGTTAGTACAAACGGAAAACAGAGCTGCCAAAATTATTTGTTAGTTATGTTGTTTGTGATATTAATGAAATTACTTATTTTTTTTTTTTTTTAATAGCAGTCTTTTGCAGTTTTTAATACCGAAACTTTTTTTGCACGTTTTTTCTTAAACCATCATGCAGACAGTTTTTAAAGTAGAAAAAACTGATTGCATATTCAAAATCTGCGAAAAAAATCTGCTTCTGATGAACCAAAAAATACGAGAAAATGTCTTATGAGAGCGCAGCGCCAACCGTGCAAAACCAAATATTTTTAACGGGACGATGGCGACCATGGCGCGTAACGCCGGTGGGTGGTAGGTCGGTGGGCCGCCTTTGCAATCTGCTTCTGGGTCGCCTTTGCACGGTGGGCACGTAGCGCCCACTGTGCGAAATCACATATTTTTAACGGGATAATGGGCACATAACAACCATAGCTCTTTAATTTACTTTTTTTGTGCTTGAAGATTCAAACTCCAAGACTTGCTTATTAAATGAATTTTTTTGTTTATTATATACTGCTTAATATCGAGGTTCGTTTGGAAAAAGTGGCCCAGCTAGCGGGCGTAGCTCGCTAGTATAAGGGTCATTCCACATGAAATCAACCAATTTAAAGAAAACTTGTTGCATCATAGTCACAGATTTTTTTTACATTTTTATCACAGACAGACATAGTAGTGAAACCCTCAAATCTGAAATTTAAAAGTAATTTTCCCAATATTGGCTGAGATATAGCCATTTGAAAACTGACCATTTTTGCTAAATGGCGGCCATCTTGGAATCTTATCATTATCTGAAAGAGACCATAACTTGACAACTAAGGGCTCAATTTTTATAAATCTGGTATCAATTTGAAGCTATTTGTACAAAGAATGCAAATTTTACATCAAAACAATAATAATTTTTCATTTATTTACTTTTTATTATGGTCAAACTGAAAATATCATCCCAAAAAAAGGCTGACTGTAATGGCCCATAAAAAAAATGAATCATCATGAATTTTTCTGAAACTTGGTAAAAACATTGCTCCATCTGTAGGCTTTAAATAATAAAAAAATTGGAGAGGTAAAATCTTTTGTTTAAAAATAAATGATTTTTTACACATAAGGTGTCATTAACTAAATAATGATCATTTTAGAATCTGTAACTATTGCTAATTTAAGAAATAATGGTTAAAATAATTTTTTTAACATTTAAATTAATATATTGTGTGTTTATTATATAATTCAATGAAGAAGTATCAGTTTGCAGCTATTTATACTAAATATTCATATATTAAAATACAAGTAAATTTTCATTTCTACAATGCTTTTTATTTCATTTAAAATATGAGAATATGATTCTCTAAACATATTTACAAAAATATTAAATACCTTACTATAATGGACTACATTAAAAAAAGGCCACATAATATTTTCTCCTGAAATATTGGAGAAATACTAGCTGTAAATCACAGTTGAATTCATTCAATTGTGTGATTTAAATAAAATAAAAAATTATATAAATTATGTATATATAAATCTGGCCACAAAATGTCTTAAATAGGTTCTATGTATAGGAGAGAGTGGAAAAAATAGGACACTTTTTACAAAAATTAGAAATTTTTTTTTCCACAAAAACAAAAATTTTGATTTTTTGAATACAAAATAAAATACTTTCTAATGTTCTTGAACATTCATATCTCTATCAATTCTGAATCATCCTTCCAGTGATGAAGATACTGGAATTCCATGTTGTAATCACAAACATTATCAATCTATAATCTTTGTTAAATAGTAAATATAGCCAACACTAGAATAATTTGTTTTCTTTAATACATTGTTTTATAGTTGTCTCATTCCTGCTTGTTGGTGCAGAGGTATGGGACACGAAATTTAGAATTTCTTTAATTATAAAATTGTTTAGCTATATTGTTCAAGAATATTAGAAAATATTTTATTTTGTATTCAAAAAATAATTTTTTTTTTGTTTTTCTGTAAAAAAATAAATAAATAAATAAATAAATAAACAAATTAAAAAAAAAATGATTTTCTAATTTTTGTAAAATGTGTCCTATTCCTCCCCACTCTCCCCTATACATAGAACCTATTTAAGACTTTTTTTCCATTTACAAAAATTATATTTATGTGGTCAAATTTATATATTTTTTATTTTATTTAAATCACACAATTGAATGAATTCAACTGTGATTTACAGCTAGTATTTCTCCAATATTTCAGGAGAAAATATTATGTGGCCTTTTTTTTTTTTTTTTAATGTAGTCCATTATAGTAAGGTATTTAATATTTTTGTAAATATGTTTAGAGAATCATATTCTCATATTTTAAATGAAATAAAAAGCATTGTAGAAATGAAAATTTACTTGTATTTTAATATATGAATATTTAGTATAAATAGCTGCAAACTGATACTTCTTCATTGAATTATATAATAAACACACAATATATTAATTTAAATGTTAAAAAAAAATTATTTTAACCATTATTTCTTAAATTAGCAATAGTTACAGATTCTAAAATGATCATTATTTAGTTAATGACACCTTATGTGTAAAAAATCATTTATTTTTAAACAAAAGATTTTACCTCTCCAATTTTTTTATTATTTAAAGCCCACAGATGGAGCAATGTTTTTACCAAGTTTCAGAAAAATTCATGATGATTCATTTTTTTTATGGGCCATTACAGTCAGCCTTTTTTTGGGATGATATTTTCAGTTTGACCATAATAAAAAGTAAATAAATGAAAAATTATTATTGTTTTGATGTAAAATTTGCATTCTTTGTACAAATAGCTTCAAATTGATACCAGATTTATAAAAATTGAGCCCTTAGTTGTCAAGTTATGGTCTCTTTCAGATAATGATAAGGTTCCAAGATGGCCGCCATTTAGCAAAAATGGTCAGTTTTCAAATGGCTATATCTCAGCCAATATTGGGAAAATTACTTTTAAATTTCAGATTTGAGGGTTTCACTACTATGTCTGTCTATGATAAAAATTTTAAAAAAATCTGTGACTATGATGCAACGCCCATTGGTTGAATTCGTGTGGAATGACCCATAATAATAATTTCTAAATCATAAATTCTGATTATATTTTGTGTAAGTATATACACAAGGAAGTTCACAATTTCACAAAAACAGAATTACATGAAAAAAAATCTAGATATATAATTAAATGCAACTTCTCTTTTTAAAAATTAATTCATGATCAAAATTTTTTCAATAATATGCTGATTAATGGGAAGGTAAAATTAAAAATTTAACATAAAATTTCAAGCATGCATTTATTACTTTCTTCTATCCTTACAAGTAAGTATTGAATTCGTGAAAAATTTGACTTTCAGTTTTTGGTGTATTCAAACGTCTTAGAAATTCTTGAACACGATTTGGTGTTTTTTGAAAAATATCTGTCACTCTGTGAATCTAAATGTGACAAAAATTTTATGGGGACTATCTCAAGAACTGATGCACATAATTTCACAAAACTTTAGATTTAGTTACACCTTGATAGAAACTCGAGATGTTTAGTTGTTAGTGTATACCGCTCAACCGATAGCGCTGCTATGCTGCATTATTCATAATTTCCACAATAGTTCTATCTCAAGAAATAAAAGACGATTTTTCATCAAACTACAGATTCAGCCAGTTTCTGATATATATTAATGTCGTTTAGTTTTTAGTATAAATTGCCCTATAGGTGGCACTACTATGCTGCATTTTTCAAGATTTCGTTATAGCTGATGAATGTGTTCAAGGTGTTGAATCTAAAATTGACCTCCACTTTACCTTCATAATATACAGTGATGTTGCAAAACATGGGCAGTTAGCATTAAAAAAGTACAATTGCGATGAAAAAAAAATGCATATTTAATTACAAGTAAATATGTTCCAAATTATACTCAAATTTATATAATCCAAATTACACTCCAAATTATATTAATTCACAATTTTTTCTATGACCGATCGACACCTTTCCCAATTTTTTACCTGCGATCGATTGACAAGTTTCGTACTATTTTCCGCGGCGAAAAAAAAATGTGATTCTGTTTCCAAATAAAAAAGAAAAAAAAGAAAAACAGTTAGCGCATTGAATTTCAAAAAATACGAAAAATTAGTTATCAGGCTGGAAATTCGAACATACATATTTCGCAAATTTCGACAATTGGTTCCCGAAAAAAATCAAGTTCGTCAATCGTACGTAGAAAATGACCAATTTTGTAGAAGGATCGCGGAAAAAATGCCAAATTCGTCTAACGGTCGCTTCAGAGGTGATTCTGAGAGAAAAAAAAATCTAAAGAAACAAAGCAAATTTTCTGAAAAGTGCAAAGTGTGTGTGTATAGGGGGGGGGTATCAGTTTAGACATTGTGTGTTTTTTCTGCGGCAATATGACGAAATTTGCAGATTTTCGCGATCGTTATGGAAATGTACAGATTTTTCACAATTTTTTAGCAAAATTTCCAAATTTTTAGCAATTTTTGACGAAATTTGCAAAATTTTTGCTATTTTTTTGATGAAATTTGTAATTTTTTTCCACGATTGTTTGATGAAATTTGCAGCATGTTTGCGATTTTTTGACAAAATTAGTTATTTCAGGACTGTTAGCATTTTTCCACGATTATTTAAACATTTTTGCTTTTTTTCTAAGTTCCCTGAACGGAATTCATGTTTTTTTTTTTTTTTTCGTTGATTACTTTGATAAAATTTGCAGTTTTTCGCTATTCTTTGACGAAACTAATATTTTTTTCAGGATCTTCTGACGAAATTTACGCTTTATTCAGTCTTCTGACAAAGTTTGCGTTTTTCCAGCACTCCTTTGATAAAATTCGCGTTTTTCCCGCAGTCTTTTGGCGAAATTCGCAAATTTTTCTGCGAGCGATTTACAAAATTGATTTTTTTCCTCTCGACTATTTTTGGAAATTCGCATTTTTTTTGGTCCGAATTTTTGTATTGATGACAATTTTTCTAAAAAATGTGAATTTCGTAAAAGAATTGCGAAAAAAGACGTGAATTTTGTCGGAGAGTTGCGGAATAAATGTGAATTTAATTAAAGGGCAGTTAAGAAATCGCAAATTTCGTCAAAGAATCACAAAATACTTTAATTTCTTTAAAGGGTCGGGGAAAATGCAGGCGTCTTCTTAGAAAACAGCACACACACAAACATATATGCTTATTATTATATGTATAGTGTTTAATCAGAAATAATATTTAACTGACTTATTGTAAAATTGGATTTGACCCGAACCCAACTAGCAGGAATCTACACTCAAACCTCAAACTAAAATCGAGCTGAACCAAAAACAGTACTTACTTGACCTGTAACAAAAATAATTAGCACTGGCGGAAATTTACTACCTGTAAAAATTAGACTTTACAAAAATTTGACTTTTTTTTTAACGCATTTTGCATAATTATTCTGAGTGGTTGATAAAAATTGATTCAGTGATATTTTGTCATGGTTGTATTCTTGTAATTCTTTAAATAGTACTAATAATAATAGAGGATTTTAAAGATTTTTTTCTCCCTCCCAAACAGCTTAACTCCCCTCCATTTATAAATGTTGAGAGGGAGACTCCCCTCCTCGGAAAAATTGAATTTCAAGCCCTGACAGTAGACGTTTATCTCTGCGTGCAACTGCTTTTGTTAATTCCTCAAATAATGAGCATTTTCTATTTGTAGTGTTCTTTTTTCATAACTTTTGAGTTCCACTCTTAGAAATATGAAATTACCATATGGAAATATTATTGAATATGGTTTCTTACTCAAGAATGAAATACCAGATTTCAGGATAATAATAAAAAAAAACATTAGGAGGGTTATTCTCTACAATACTGCAAATTTGACCAAGCAGCCTGACCTTGAATCTTACATAGGTAAATTTTCATTATAATTGGATAAATTGCTAGTAATTGGTCAACTTTTGAAGATTTTAATAGCAGCAGAAATTGTTATAAAATTTTAAACAAAAGTACATATTCCCTATTCACTTTATCATTAACTCATAACAATAAATGTGAGGGAATGACGAATGAGGGAATGATGAAATTAAGATGTTTTTACTAATTGTCATGAAAAATGCAAAATTATGGAAAAAACCGAACTGATTACTTAAATAAGAACATATAATATATAATGTATCATAAAATTAAAAATTTTGAAAATTGCTAAAAATTAGCATTTTCTGTGAGGGAATGACTGCTAATAAAAATACTCCCTGATTTTCTGATTGAAAAAAATTTCTAGAAAATTAATAAAAACTTATACAGTAGACTCCCTCAAATCCGCAAACCAGAAATCCGCAACTCTCTAAAATCCGCACATACTTTATGGATGTAAACAATGAAACTTTCAGATTGGATATTTGGACAAAATCTGATTGTTTAAATTTTGTATCAATTCCATATATTTTTTAATTTTTAATTTTCTCAATAATACTCTATTCATGTTTTTTTTTCTTTTTTTTTTTCTTTTTTTTTTTTCATGAAGGAAAAAAAATTAAAAAAAAAAAAAAAAAAAAATCATGATATTGCTGATATCACTGGTATCACAATTTTCTTACCAAATATATTTATGCATTAATCAAGATTTTTTGGTTACTAAGCCTGGCTAAACTTTAAAAAAAAAAATCCTTATTTTATGATTTTGATGTGAATTAGTAATGTACTTTTATGAGGCAAGTTTTGTTGAATAATTTTGGAAAAATATATTTAATTTTTATAATGAATATTTAATCATACACTATTGATCATTAACTTGATCTTTGCTTTTAATATTTTAATCATTTTAAAAATTATCTAAATTTTTATTATTTTAATTTATTACTTATTTTAACATTTTATTATATTGTAAGTATTCATTATAGTCCTGAATGCACTATTAATTGCACTCAAATTACTGTTTAAAAAACGTAAACAAAGCAATGACCAGAAATCTGCAAAATTCTAAAATCCGCACAACCTCTGGTCCCAAGCTGTGCGGATTTGAGGGAGTCTACTGTATCACCAATTTATGTTGCTAGACTGACAAGTACTCAAATTAGCTTCCTCTCTGTGAAAAATGCTACACTGCTGCTCATCTTTAGTGATAGGATATTTGCGATAATAGCAAGGTGTAAGGGAATGATGGTCTAACATGGGGAGACATATAATTGATTGAGTAGACTACATAATTATAGTAAAAAATAATATTTTGATTATTTTTTGTAAGGTACCAATTAAGAACTTTATTTTGCTTAGGGTGTTTTTAATTATTTTTATTTCTGAATGGAAAAAATCAGGCAGTAAAGTATGGTAGTATGGGTAGAAGAGAGGTGAGGGAATGATATTTGCATGATATATCTTACATTTTTAAATATTAAATTTGTTTATTTTTAAATTTTACGCCCTGCCCCTAATAAACAAACTTTAGACCTTCTAATAAAAGTATAAATAAATAAAAATAAAATGAAATTTAGAGCATTTATATGGCTGGGAAACACTTTTTGCACTATTGCAGAGAATAACCCAGGTACGTTTAATTTAACTTAAAAAAATATTTTCTGGTTTCAGTTAGTAAAAATCTAACAGTCAATAAATCCTATGCTGTTTTTTTTAGTTGCAGACCTGAGTAAGCCAAACTAAAACTTAGTTTTGTTTGAATTTAGATTATAAAACTAAATCAAAACTTTTTTGAGTTGAGATTGGAAAGCTAATACCAAAACTAAACATATTTTTTAAAGGAAACAAAATTATAAATTGTAAGAAAAAAAAAATGTAATATTGTAAAAATATACATTTTTTAAGACAAACAATAGAATTTTTAATTCTGATATTCATAATAATGACAAAACTGCAATAATTTATTTCATTAAACTAGTATCATTCACTTAAAAACTATACTTATGTAAATGGATTACATAATTTATTTCATTCCACACTGTAGGCATATTGGCTCAGGTTTTTACATTAGGTCAATTGGTAGTTAAACATGTAACTGAAAAATCATTTCAACAGAGATATGATATAACAAACAATAGCATTTAATAAAAATTCTTAGGCTGTGAAAAACTAAATTTTAATAAGCAGGTTTTGCTTCTTTCTTTTTATTTTGTAATATAAAGTAAAAATAATTTTCTTTTAATACAAATAAATGGAAAAAATAATGTTTATTATTTAATATTCTCTAAGAAAATATAATTTATTTGGGAGAAACAATCATAAAAAATCAATTTTCCCAATTTTTCCGAAAAAAACCAGTAAAAAACCAGTTTTTTTCTGCCACTAATATTTTTCCAGAAAATTTACATCTCTAATTGGCGGTACTTAAAAACCGTCAAACCTGTAGCTGCGGTGGCATTAATACACAAGTACCGAAACCTTAAACACTACACTGATCTGTAAAATTTCACATTAAATATCTGTCACACATGTACAACATTAGATGTAATAGTATTAAAAAATCACTATTATTGTATTGTATATTATCATTTCCAAATAAATAAATAAATAAATAAATAAATAAAATAAAAATTTGTCATAAATCTGAAAATTTGGAGTGCCTCCAAACTTGTTCAACAAGCGATGCTTCTGCTATCAAGCCCTGATAGGTCAGGATCAATTAAGAGAGTATTTTCTAACTTTGGCTTCATACACTCTAAACTCAGAAATTGTTTGAGTGTAAATAAATGTGTTAAAATGGTTATGTGCTATAGGATGTTGCAGGGTAAAATTGATCCAGATTATTAACTGTACAAAATCATTTTCTTCTGTTTGAACATTCTAAAAAACAAAAATATTTATTACAATTAAAGTAATTTAATTTTTCTACAATTATTAAATTACAGTATAATTAATTTTAAATAAAAAATTACTTAAATTATTAAGACTTATTCAATGTTTCCCTCTGGTTCTTAAAATGTTTTAAAGTGCATTGCATGTTTTTCACGGATTAAGCCAGTTTTTGACGGTTTAAACCAGTTTTGACATTTGTCATGTGAAAAATCAGATCTGATGTCAGACCCAACCCTGATAGCAACATCCTCAATTGGCGGCCATTTAAGTTACAGAATCTGCAGTTCTTTAAGCAAATTTCATGTTCAATCCACCTTCTGAAATATGAAATACTTGCCCAGCAATTTTTTTTCACAGTTTTCTTTCCTGTATATTTCATCAACAACCAATCAGTGAAAGCATGTTTTTTGTTCACGTCATCACCATTATTATCAATATTTACATCTATTCACATTGTTGAACTCATGCTTTTAATCAAATAGCTGTTGGAATCCGAGCCAGATGTATCATGCCACATTTTCAAGTAGTTTTTTTTTTTTTTTTTTTTTTTACATTTTACTAAAAAAAAGGTTTTGTTTTCACCTTTTGTTCAATGCAGCTAAGTTTGAACTGTAATCTTTGTTGCTTTTCTTGTTTTTTGTGTACTCTTTTTACTAATGCCTCTTCAATTTTCCGTTTTTCTGGACTGTAGATCAAAATAACTGATTTTGCTCTTTTTGTGGCTGATTTCAAAATCTTGGATAAAACTTTGGGATCAATATACAATCTTTAATTTTAAAATCCTTCTATAGTAAAAAAAAAACTAGCCTTAAAAGGAATGACTCCTGGAATGATGCTGATGTGGAAGATTTCCGGAACTAACGAATCCGGGTAGACCACTCCTTCCATGAGTCGGATAGACCAATCAGGAAAGGGCTCAGTCTATGCATCGCGAAGCATTTCCAACCGGGATTGCAAAGCAATATTGCAGCAGAGTGTTACATGCTTGCCCGCTTAATCGAGTATTACAGAAATACTACATCTATGTGCTTGCCCGCTTAATAGAATATTGCTGAAATACTTCATTTATATGCTTGCCCGCTTAATAGAATATTACCGAAATACGACATTTATATCCTGGCCCGCTTAATCGAATATTACCGAAATACGACATTTATATGCTTACCCGCTTAATCGAATATTACCGAAATACGACATTTATATGCTTGCCCGCTTAATCGAGTATTACAGAAATACTACATTTATGTGCTTGCCCGCTTAATCAAATATTGCTGAAATACTTCATTTATATGCTTGTCCGTTTAATAGAATATTACCGAAATACGACATTTATATGCTTGCCCGCTTAATAGAATATTACCGAAATACGACATTTATATGCTTGCCCGCTTAATAGAATATTACCGAAATACGACATTTATATGCTTGCCCGCTTAATAGAATCTTACCGAAATACGACATTTATATTCTTGCCCGCTTAATCGAATATTACCCAAATACGACATTTATATGCTTGCCCGCTTAATGGAATATTACTGAAATACGACATTTATATGCTTGCCTGCTTAATCGAGTATTACAGAAATACTACATTTATGTGCTTGCCCGCTTAATAGAATATTGCTGAAATACGACATTTATATGCTTGCCCGCTTAATAGAATATAACCGAAATACGACATTTATATGCTTGCCCGCTTAATCGAATATTACCGAAATACGACATTTATATGCATGCCCGCTTAATAGAATATTACCGAAATACGACATTTAAATGCTTGCCCGCTTAATAGAATATTACCGAAATACGACATTTATATGCTTGTCCGCTTAATAGAATCTTAGCGAAATACGACATTTATATGCTTGCCCGCTTAATAGAATCTTAGCGAAATACGACATTTATATGCTTGCCCGCTTAATAGAATATAACCGAAATACGACATTTATATGCTTGCCCGCTTAATCGAAAATTACCGAAATACGACATTTATATGCATGCCCGCTTAATAGAATATTACTGAAATACGACATTTAAATGCTTGCCCGCTTAATAGAATATTACCGAAATACGATATTTATATGCTTGCCCGCTTAATAGAATCTTAGCGAAATACGACATTTATATGCTTGCCCGCTTAATAGAATATTACCGAAATACGACATTTATGTGCTTGCCCGCTTAATAGAATATTGCTGAAATACGACATTTATATGCTTGCCCGCTTAATAGAATATTACCGAAATACGACATTTATATGCTTGTCCGCTTAATCGAATAGTACCGAAATACGACATTTATATGCTTGCCCGCTTAATCGAATATTACCGAAATACGACATTTATTGTGATGACTGATGATGTGTTTTTTTGTTTTATTCATCGGCGCCCGCTCTTGAGTCACGTGACCAGCGGACGAGTGTGTGTGGAGAGGAAGGGGTTACGAACGCAGAGAGAGAGAGGTGTGTGTGTGGAGGGAGACCTGCGAATGTCTGATGCAGGTAAACAGTATAAAAATATTATCCAAAATCGGGATATGTAGGTGCTTCGGGCACGAGATCGATCTGTTGTGAAAGAAGAGTGTTAGAAGTTCTTGTAAGAAATACGAAATCCGGATATTTACATATATATATTTAATTGTTTGTGCGTCTATGTTCAAGTCTTGCTGTGTTAGTCCATCTTGTGTGTTCCATCTGTCAAATAAACTTTTGTGTTTTTTTTTGTCAAGCCGGATTCTTTGGATTATTTCAACATAAACAGGTGTTCCGTAGACTTTATAAAGAAAATAGGAAGAGCGTATATCACACGCTCTCTTCGCAAGAACCAGTGGTAAGTGAAACCACTTTTTATAGTTTTGGAAATAAAGTTGAAAGTTATAACTTTTGTTTATTAACTGAAGATTCATGAATATTAGATTAATGAATATGTTTGCAATGATTCTAAAGAGGTAATCGGATTAGAATTGAAAACAAGTATTGTTCTCAGTATGTTCTAGTGTATGATTTTAATGAATGATTATATTATTTAACGATTATAATTATTGATAAAGATAGTAAATTATAATTATTTATAAAGATAGTAATAGTTAAGAAAAAAGAACATGTTTACAATTAAAGGGTTAAGAAAAGAAGACCTGGTCATAGTAGCCACAGAATTAGGCTTAAACGTAGAGCCAGATCATAGAATAGTGGATTTAAAGGCATTAATCGAAGGAAGCGAACAATACGAGAAAGATTTCGATTTTGTAAAAGAATTCCTTGTTACAACGGTATCAGACCGCATTTCAAAAGAGAAACAAGAGGCGGAGGCCCTCAAAAATGAAAAGGAATATGTTAATTCTGAGCAGAAAACAGCGTTAGAATTAGAAAAAACGAAATTAGAAGTTATCAAACACCAATTAGAAATGGCTAAACTGCAGTCTGAAAACAAAAATTCTGATAGTGGGGGGGATGGACAAAATCCCAAAACTAATTCGTTAGAAGCTCTAATTAAAAGCGTTAAGACTTTAACTATTGCGATTCCTACCAAACCTGAATCGTGGAATTTATTTTTTTCTTCGCTCGAAAGGGCGTTTGAATTAAAGAATGTCGCGGAAGATTTGAAAGTTGAAATACTGTTTAATTTAGTAGGGGAAAAAGCTGCGCATTTATTAGTATATGCAAATTCAGATGAAATGAAGGATTATCAAAAGGTTAAAGCTTTAATTTTAAAAGAATTTCAACCCACCCCTGAAGCTTGTCTTCAAAATTTTCTTTCGGCAAAGAGGGCGAAAAATGAAAATCATATGCAATTCGCATCTAGGTTAAGAGCGAATTGGGATTTTTATTGCAAACTTAGAAAGGTAAATGATTTTGATGCACTTAATGAATTAATAGTTAGTGATAGATTAATGGATGCGTTAGACTCAGAGGCGCGAAGCTATGTCAAAATAAAACAATTAGATAATTGGTTAAAAGCGCGGGAAATTGCGGAATTATGCGATAATTGGTTTACATCAAAAGGTAGAACCTTTTCTGAGGTATATGATAAATTGACAAATTGTCGCGGTTCTGATGATTTCGGATCTGGCAAATATATTCCACCGCATCTAAGAAATAATTTTAATTCGCGTAATGATAGGGAAAAGTCTGTGTGTAAATTGTGCCGTCAAATCGTTCATTTACGTTTTTGTCCTAATAATAATAATAAAGAAAAAGAGAGGTCGGGAAATTCTCATTATCAAATGAAAAAAGATTCTACCGGGAAAAATAAAGACGAAAGGTTGATAGCGAAAGTGACAGCTTTATGCTTTGAAAATGACGCAATAAGTACTCAACCATTGCAATACGATGAAATTTGGGTGGGGAAACAAAAAATAAAGACATTAATTGACAGCGCTGCTGAGATTCCCATTATAAATTCGAATGAAGTACCAGAACCATTTAAAAATAATGAAAATTCATCAATTCAGTTGATTTCAGCTTTTGGCGAGCAAATTACTGCTGATCTTTTAACATTACCGGTTTCTCTAAACATGAGTGAATCAAATTGTTTATTTAACAGTGTGGATGTATTATTTGCAGTGACAGATAAATTATGTAGTTCATGTATTATTACTCCGAAGGTTTATGAGTTATTACAATCATTGCAAATTGGAGAAGGGAAAAGAATAGCCGACAGTCTGGCCCCAACAAGTGAGGCGAAATCGAAAAGGGGGGATGAAAATTTATCGTTGGAAAAGAAAAAAGAACAAAATACGAGTGATAAAAATTTATGTTTGCAGGTTGAAAATGAATCTTTTGAAGAGAATTTGATTATTAATTGCATTGGAACGAAAAAGGATTGCGAGGATTTAAATTCGAATCAGCATTCGGAAACGACCATTTACAGGGAGCAACAAAAGAATTGCGAATCTTTACAGGGGGCATTTAGAGATGCAAAACAAGGGAAAAATGGGTTTGTTATGGTGGATAATTTACTTTATCATAGGGAAAAGGTTTCGGGAGATCAAGTCATGCAATTAGTAGTGCCTAAAATTAGGAGGGAGGAAATTTTAAGGATTGCACATGAATCAATTTTTGCGAACCATCTCGGTATAAGGAAAACGAAAGAAAGAATTCGATATTCATTTTTTTGGCCAGGCGTGTCGCGGGATGTAGAGGAGTATTGTAAATCGTGCAAGGACTGCCAGTTGCGAAGCCGGGAGAGAGCCAGTGATCAGATACCGATTCTTCCGATTGAAAGACCGGAGCTCCCATTTGACGTTGTAAATATTGATATAATTGGGAAAATTGAACCACCTTCGGCGCGTAGACATCAATATGTACTTACTTTGGTTGACCAACACAGTAGGTGGCCCGAAGCGGTTCCGTTAAGAACAATTTCGGCTAAGGCTACTTGTGATGCGCTGTTAGAAATATTTATGCGGACAGGGATACCCCGCGTAATAGCAAGTGATCAGGGGGGAAATTTTGTATCAGGTTTAATGCAGGAATTTCATGCTAGGCTAGGGGCGGCTCCTAGATTTGCAACACCGGGACATCCACAAAGTTCGGGATTGGTTGAACGGTATAATCAGGTATTGAAACGCATGTTGCACCATATTATTCGGAGCGATCCTAAAAATTGGGATAAACACATCCCTTATTTATTATTTGCGTATAGGGAGATTCCTAACTGTACGACGGGGGTGTCGCCATTTAAGTTGATGTATGGAAGGGAGGCCAGGGGGCCATTGGCGGTATTAAAGTCTACATGGTCGGGCGAAATTCCACTACCTATAAATCTCGGGAAAAGTGCAACCGAATACCTTCAGGATTTAAAAATTAACTTAGAAAAGGCGGCGGAACAAGCTTCATTTGTAGCGGAGGTTAAACAGGGCGCGTATGCGAAGTATGCGAATCGAAGGGCAATTTATAAGGAATTTAGACCGGGGGAGCAGGTATATTTATTAATTCCAGACTCTAGTAATAAACTTTACGCTAGATGGACAGGGCCAGCCGAAATAGTGGCACGGTGTAATCCCGACTCTTACAAAGTCAGGTTAACGAACGGAAACATTAAAAATGTTCACGTGAATAAGATAAGGAAATTTACTCCTAGGGTACAAGCAGTGGGGGTAATTTTTGAGAATGAAGAAGAATTAGGGGAAGTCCATCCCACCCCTAGTACAAAGGCTAACTCGAACTATTTTAAAATCGAAGAAGTAAATTTAAATCATTTGGAAAACGTAGAAAGAGAAAAGATGTTAGATTTATTGTTTAGATATAAAGAATTGTTTTCAAAGAAAATACAAATAGCAAAAGTTGGCGCACACAAAATAAGACTAAATGATAATGAGAAGAAGAAACCCTATGTCTATCGAATTCCAGAGGCCCTAAAACCTCAAGTAGACAAACAAATTCAAGAATTACTAGAATTAGGTTTGATTGAAGAAAGTGATGAAGAAGCACCGCATCCGGTAGTGTGCGTGATGAAGAAAGACGGAACGCTGCGACTTTGCGTAGATTTTCGGGCACTGAACGCAATCACCAAGGTTGATGATTTTCCTATGGAAAACTCTACTGATCTATTATTTAATATTGGCAGGGCCAACGTCATTTCCACTTTGGACTTACTCAAAGGCTACTGGGCCATACCACTAGAAGAAGAGAGTCAAAAATTAGCGTGTTTTAAGACTCATAGAGCTCAATATCGCTTCAAGGTCATGGCTTTTGGGTTGAGGAATGCTGCTGCGACGTTTCAACGAGAAATCAACAGAGCGCTTTCTGAATACCAGGACTTCTCTAGGGCATATATCGATGACATAGCAGTATTTTCCGAAACGTTCGCGGAACACCTGGTGCATTTAGAGAAGATATTTTCCAAACTATCACAGTTACAATTCTCCGTCAATTTGAAAAAATGTGAATTTGCAAAACCCCGAATAAAGTACTTAGGCCATATCATTGGGTCCGGCAGCCATCAGACCGATCCGGAAAAAGTGGAGGCCATCCGTAAGTTAGCTGTGCCTCAAACCAAGAAGCAACTAAAAAGTGTCTTAGGTTTGTGCAATTACTATAGAGATTATATACCAAAATATGCTGAAACAGCATATCCCCTCACTGAACTGACAAAAAAGGACAGTCCAGAGAATTTGTGCTGGTCAGTAGAGCATGACCAGGCGTTCAACGCGTTAAAAAGAGGTCTCATCGAAGCGCCCAGTCTGCATACTCCTATTATCGGGTTACCTTTCATCATAGAGTGTGATGCATCTGCAATCGGCATCGGAGCTTGTTTATCACAGAGAAGAGATGGAGTAGTGTATCCAGTAAGTTACGCCAGTCAAAAACTCACCAAAACTCAACAGGCATGGCCAACAATTGAAAGGGAGGCCTATGCAGTGATCTGGAGTTTGAAAAAATTTGAAACGTGGATTTTCGGCTCACCTGTGGAACTTATTACGGACCATAATCCATTAACTTTTATCACCAAAAATGCCCCTCAATCTTCAAAACTGCAGCGATGGGCATTAGCCTTACAA
This sequence comes from Maratus speculifer, assembly GCA_964019185.1. Classification (NCBI taxonomy): domain Eukaryota; kingdom Metazoa; phylum Arthropoda; class Arachnida; order Araneae; family Salticidae; genus Maratus; species Maratus speculifer. Next base: position 137,186,665 of record OZ025298.1, read on the forward strand.
AAGTATGACATTAAGATTTCGCACCGCCCGGGTGCCAAACTAATTAATGCTGATGCATTATCACGCTTGGACACTGTGTAAGACATTCAACAACTTTTGAAGCAGGGTGATTTCACAGTATTGCGCACGTTGCAGACATGACATTTGCAAGTTTCGACTAATCATAACTAAACTAAAAAAATTAATTAAATGAATGGTTCTATTTTTTATGAAATCAGTATAAATTACTCTTTTTAAAAAGTAGCATATTTAAGAATTTAAATGAATTTAAACTTATTTAAAAAAATAAAAATGGAGTGTTGCAGACATGACACAGAGAAACCTTATTTTTGAATATGTTTTAAATATATTCAAAATCCTCTGAATTTTATGAAATAAATTAAAACTTCTTTTATGCTAAGTTTTCAGTGTATAGTTTTGTAGAGGAAAACAAAAGATTAAAAAAAATAATAATATTATTTTGTAGAAATTTACCCAATTAAAAATAATCCGTGTGTTGCGGACATGATGTTGCAGACATGACAGAAAGTTTACCATTTAGTTTTATGTTTACAATAACCTCATTGTTAGGTATATAGCATTAATACATTGTATTTCTGCATAAATAGTTTAAATATTAAATAAGTTGAAGCTGTTGACACACTTTTAATTTAAAATTAAAATTTTATTTAAAAAAAAAAATAGATATTCAAGTATTTTCAAAGTAAACAACACATTTTTAAACTTAGGTTTAATAAAAAGTAGATATTCAAGTATTTTCAACAAACATATGTAGCACATATACAAATATATTACAATTTATTAATTATATTATTTATTTTTAATGCAATTTTTGAATCATAGGAAAAAAAACGTGCAGAATGATCAGGTGTTGGATCACATGGCAAAGTAGATAAGTAGGTATCAACAGAAATTGTTTCAAATTGTGGCTTCTCCAAGTATTTAAATTTATTTTCTGCTACGGGCTTGAAATGGTGTTTAAGTGTCATGTTTTTGTTATTCATTGACATTACTTGGCCAGGCCACCAGTGGTCATCAAAAAGTACAGCTATCCATTGGCCTTCTTCAAAAACCTTTTCAGAAGTTGATGTCGAAGCCAGATTAACTGCTGTAGTAGCATGGTTTGATGTTACTTTGGAAAATATTGAAGCCTGATACATGATTTGGGGACTTGAAAATGGAGAATTTAAGGAAAATTCAACAGAGGATGATGATGTAGGGCGAATGAAATGGAGTGATCGAGTATTGGGTATGGATTTGCACAAGCTATACCGCTCTTTTAACCTTATTGTCTCTCTTTCAACAATATCTTTGCTTATGAATATTATTTTGATCGTACCATCAGAAATTTTGCTAGCTACATTAAAAAAAGACTTTGCATCGACAACGACCTCTTTTCCTTGCAGAACAGCTCTCCAAACTTTATTTTTTACAGATCCCCCTATGCCATCAACAGCACCTTTTCCATGTGCTGTTTCAAAGAATGACCAGTTAGCTTCTACTTTTAGTTCCTCTTTATGAAAAATTAAATTAGCAAACATAAATCTGTTTTTAAACTGGCTTGCAGCACCATCTGACCAGTAGTGAACTTTTGTTATTGTGCTTATCCTTTGTTTTAATTGTGATAAAATTTCTTCATTGAAAACTTTTACCGAATCTTTACTATGCGATAAGTCATCAGAGATAATTGCATAAGACTGATGATTTAAAGAATTCTCCTCCTTAAAATAGGCAACACAAGTGTATACAGTTACACTATCAGATGCCCAATGAGCACTCAATCTCTTGATCATGCTTTATTGCATAATTTTCTGCAAAATCGATATGCATTATGATTTCATTATCTGGAAGATTTTCCTTTAAATATCGGAATTCAAAGTGCTGTTTCGATACATTGTAAATATGCCTTGTAAATGTTTGTAATTGAGATCCAATTTCTTCCTTAGCAGTACCCAAATCGGTAACAATTTCTCTTTTAACAGTGAAACCAAGTTCATTCTGTTACCACTGATAATATTTGACTATGTAGTCTAATTTATCCTCTGATATTTTGCCATCTAAATATTTTTCGACACCACACACACTACAGGCTATCTATACAGCTGATATGGTCATCATCAAAAGCACAAACACTTTCTTTAGCAATTATTTCTGGATTTTTTGGAAGATCAGGGCAGAGAGCTCCTATTCCTGAAAGAATCATACTGATGTTTTCGTGATATATACACATACAGACTTCCTGATCTTTTTTTCCAAATGGAAGGAACATACTTAGGACGAAGCTCATGAAACTTGGTCATTCCAATGCTTAAATCAGGATTTTCACTTTAAAAGAGCTTGTGTGATTCTCCAATGCTCATCACTAGGTAACGTTTTTGGTGTATTTCTCTCCCTGTAGATGTTTTTACGGATATTACTTCTTTTTTTCCTGGACACATGCAGCTAATATCATCTCTAACAAGAAATTGCTGTACTTTTGTTTCAGTTTCTTCTGACAATTTATCACTCCTTAATCTTCGACTACTATTAGAATCCAATTTAAAAAATTGTTCTTGTTGTCTTTTCTTTTGAAATGAACTTTCAATTATTTGCTTTCTTTTCAAGGGAGACATTTTAGATATAAGATTTGTCAACACATGAAGTTTTTTGTTTGGGGATTTTGGCAGGGCATTATTTATTTTCTTTACAGCTTTTCCCAAAGATTGTTTGCTCGAGTAGCCAGGGGAACTCATATTCAGTTTTTCTGCTATCTTTTTCTTCCTGCATTTTCTTTGTGCCTCTTTATTTTTTGTTCTTATGTGCTCCTTTTGCTTTTCAGTGAGGACCTTAGAATGTCTGTACTCTTTCTTTTTCTTGTTTTCTTCAGCTTTTATAGCTTCATATTTCACTGCATCTGCTTTCAACTTTTGTCTTCTAATGCGAAATCGTTCTGTACTTGTTAATGGCATGATGAATTTATGGTGGGAAATGTATAACAATATATATATTTTTAATTACTTACAGTAATAAGTATTCAGATTTCATTAACATACACCCCTAAACTATCAGCTAAATAAAAAACCACATGGACAGGAAGAACATATGCAAATAAACATGTGTCATGCACCAAATAATTTTGCAAAATGATCATAATGTTGTCGTTTATAACAACATAATTTAAAGCATGTTTAAGTGTTGCCATAATAACTAATAAAATTGTGTTTTGTTTGATAAATATTAATCATTTATAAGATGTCTTATAACTGTCATTTAATATTTCCCCCTCCTTCCCCCAAAAAATCTTTTGCTATTTATTTAACATATGCATATTTTTTTAATAATATTGTTAAATGGCAACAAGTTGATTGTTTTGAAAGTACTTAGTTTACAGCACATGTTATTCCTATTAAATTGAACTTTTTCTTGGAAGTTTGCAAAACATAGTATATTTGTTGTCATGTCTGCAACTTGTCATGTCTGCAACGTTGTGGACATGACCAATTTAAATTTTAAAAAATATATATTAAATAATAAAAATGATAACTTTTTTTCAATCATAATGTTATAACATAGTAAATAAGCAGAGGAAATAACATTTCAAAGAAAATAAACAAATTAATAACAATAATGCAATAAAAATTTGAAAATTTTTGTCCGAAACACAAAATATTCATATAAAACCTTTCATTATAATAATATAAAATGTAAATATGCTGAAATTTTACTCACTAATTTTCCTATTACAATGCATAATTTAATATATCATATATAATTATAAAATAATAAGTCTTTTAAATGGCAAGAAAAATTTTTTATTGTTTGTCATGTCCGCAACTTTGAGACACTGTTTTTTTCATATATTGTAAAATTTAAAAATTTTGTCTCATTATTTTTTAAAATTAATTAAATATTCATAAACTACATTAAATTACCTTTAATTTGATATATAATAACACTGAATATCACGAAATTTTTTTAAAAGCATATCAGGCTACAAATACTGTGAAATCACCCAGCACCCAGTGTTTGAACATTCCTTGAACAATATATACTTTTTTTTCTTTCAGCAACTCTTAAAGTCCTGTTTAATGTTTACTAAGTTTTGTGTTTTGCCTTTTGTTAATTGTATGTTATATTGTGTATATGAAGTATTAATTTAATTCTATTTTATATTAGCAGATAGGAAGAATCCCGGAAGACGTGCCTTCTCCGGATACGGTTGTATTTGTGGTGTTATTTTTTATATATACATGTTATAATTTGGGAAATCATTGTTAAATAGTGTAACATCATCAGTCGAATTTCAGATTTAAAATAAGTGTGTACCATATTTTCAATCTTGCGTGGGGGGTGTGATGACTGATGATGTGTTTTTTTGTTTTATTCATCGGCGCCCGCTCTTGAGTCACGTGACCAGCGGACGAGTGTGTGTGGAGAGGAAGGGGTTACGAACGCAGAGAGAGAGAGGTGTGTGTGTGGAGGGAGACCTGCGAATGTCTGATGCAGGTAAACAGTATAAAAATATTATCCAAAATCGGGATATGTAGGTGCTTCGGGCACGAGATCGATCTGTTGTGAAAGAAGAGTGTTAGAAGTTCTTGTAAGAAATACGAAATCCGGATATTTACATATATATATTTAATTGTTTGTGCGTCTATGTTCAAGTCTTGCTGTGTTAGTCCATCTTGTGTGTTCCATCTGTCAAATAAACTTTTGTGTTTTTTTTTGTCAAGCCGGATTCTTTGGATTATTTCAACATAAACAGGTGTTCCGTAGACTTTATAAAGAAAATAGGAAGAGCGTATATCATGCTTGCCCGCTTAATCGAATATTACCGAAATACGACATTTATATGCTTGCCCGCTTATTCGAGTATTACAGAAATACTACATTTATGTGCTTGCCCGCTTAATAGAATATTGCTGAAATACGACATTTATATGCTTGCCCGCTTAATCGAATATTACCGAAATACGACACTTATATGCTTGCCCGCTTAATCGAAAATTACCTAAATACGACATTTATATGCTTGCCCGCTTAATAGAATTTAACCGAAATACAACATTTATATGCTTGCCCGCTTAATAGAATATTACCGAAATACGACATTTATATGCTTGCCCACTTAATCGAGTATTACAGAAATACTACATTTATGTGCTAGCCCGCTTAATAGAATATTACCGAAATACGACATTTATATGCTTGCCCGCTTAATCGAGTATTACAGAAATACTACATTTATATGCTTGCCCGCTTAATCGAATATTACCGAAATACGACATTTATATGCTTGCCCGCTTATTCGAGTATTACAGAAATACTACATTTATGTGCTTGCCCGCTTAATAGAATATTGCTGAAATACGACATTTATATGCTTGCCCGCTTAATCGAATATTACCGAAATACGACACTTATATGCTTGCCCGCTTAATCGAAAATTACCTAAATACGACATTTATATGCTTGCCCGCTTAATAGAATTTAACCGAAATACAACATTTATATGCTTGCCCGCTTAATAGAATATTACCGAAATACGATATTTATATGCTTGCCCGCTTAATAGAATCTTAGCGAAATACGACATTTATATGCTTGCCCGCTTAATAGAATATTACCGAAATACGACATTTATGTGCTTGCCCGCTTAATAGAATATTGCTGAAATACGACATTTATATGCTTGCCCACTTAATCGAATATTACAGAAATACTACATCTATGTGCTTGCCCGTTTAATGGAATATTGCTGAAATACTTCATTTATATGCTTGCCCGCTTAATAGAATCTTAGCGAAATACGACATTTATATGCTTGCCCGCTTAATAGAATATTACCGAAATACGACATTTATATGCTTGTCCGCTTAATCGAATAGTACCGAAATACGACATTTATATGCTTGCCCGCTTAATCGAATATTACCGAAATACGACATTTATATGCTTGCCCGCTTAATCGAATATTACCGAAATACGACATTTATATGCTTGCCCGCTTATTCGAGTATTACAGAAATACTACATTTATGTGCTTGCCCGCTTAATAGAATATTGCTGAAATACGACATTTATATGCTTGCCCGCTTAATCGAATATTACCGAAATACGACATTTATATGCTTGCCCGCTTAATAGAATATTACCGAAATACGACATTTATATGCTTGTCCGCTTAATCGAATAGTACCGAAATACGACATTTATATGCTTGCCCGCTTAATCGAATATTACCGAAATACGACATTTATATGCTTGCCCGCTTAATAGAATATTACCGAAATACGACATTTATATGCTTGCCCACTTAATCGAGTATTACAGAAATACTACATTTATGTGCTAGCCCGCTTAATAGAATATTACCGAAATACGACATTTATATGCTTGCCCGCTTAATCGAGTATTACAGAAATACTACATTTATGTGCTTGCCCGCTTAATAGAATATTGCTGAAATACGGCATTTATATGCTTGCCCGCTTGATGGAATATAACCGAAATACGACATTTATATGCTTGCCCGCTTAATCGAATATTACCGAAATACGACATTTATATGCTTGCCCGCGTAATAGAATATTACCGAAATACGACATTTATATGCTTGCTCGCTTAATAGAATCTTACCGAAATACGACATTTATATGCTTGCCCGCTTAATCGAATATTACTGAAATACGACATTTATATGCTTGCCCGCTTAATAGAATATTACCGAAATACGACATTTATATGCTTGCCCGCTTAATAGAATATTACCGAAATACGACATTTTTATGCTTGCCCGCTTAATAGAATATTACCGAAATACGACATTTATATGCTTGCCCGCTTAATAGAATCTTAGCGAAATACGACATTTATATGCTTGCCCGCTTAATAGAATCTTAGCGAAATACGACATTTATATGCTTGCACGCTAAATAGAATATTACCGAAATACGACATTTATGTGCTAGCCCGCTTAATAGAATATTACCGAAATACGACATTTATGTGCTTGCTCGCTTAATCGAGTATTACAGAAATACTACATTTATGTGCTTGCCCGCTTAATATAATATTGCCGAAATATGACATTTATGTGCTTGCCCGCTTAATCGAGTACTACAGGAATACTACATTTATGTGCTTGCCCGCTTAATAGAATATCACCGAAATACGGCATTTATATGCTTGCCCGCTTAATAGAATATTATTGAAATACGATATTTATATGCTTACCCGCTTAATAGAATCTTAGCGAAATACGACATTTATATGCTTGCTCACCTAATAGAATCTTAGCGAAATACGACATTTATGTGCTTGCCCGCTTATTAGAATATTACCGAAATACGACATTTATGTGCTAGCCCGCTTAATCGAGTATTACAGAAACACTACGTTTATGTGCTAGCCCGCTTAATAGAATATTACCGAAATACAACATTTATGAGCTTGCCCGCTTAATAGAATCTTAGCGAAATACGACATTTATATGCTTGCTCGCCTAATATAATCTTAGCGAAATACGACATTTATATGCTTGCCCGCTTAATCGAATATTATTGAAATACTATATTTATATGCACCTGTTTACTCGAATATTACTGAAACGTTACACTTATATGCTTACCCGTTTAATCGAATACTATTGAAATACGAATGCACTCGTTTATTTTCCTTCTATAGTAAAAAAAACTATACTTAAACAAAGCTCAAGAAATAACTCGTGGAATGATGCTGATTTGTAAGATTTCCGGAAATAACGCGTCCGGGTGGACCACATCTTCCATGATTCGAATAGACCAATCAAGAAACATTCCAAAATTGTGTGTATGGAAAATAAGGTATCGCGAAGCGATTCCATGGGGTATTGGCGAGCGCAGCAAGCAGGGGTAGCCTACAACTTGGAATCGAGAAGCCTACAACTTGGTCGCGAAGCTTACAACTTGGAACCGCGGGGGGTTGGCGAGCGCAGCGAGCAGGGGGGCTGAGCCCTCCTAGTATATTAAAAAAAAGAAACAGTTTAACATGTGGTTGGGCCTAACTAATTTTTATGTACAATATTTAATTTTAAAATATTACACTGAAAAATAAATAATTTAATATGTGGTTGGGCTGAACAAATTAAAATATTAGAGATTATGTTCTGTAAAACCAGCTAAAAAAATTATTTTTACATTATAAATTGAAAAACTAAATTGAAAACTATGCCTATATTTATTTACTATAATAATTCTTACACAAATTTATGGATGTTAATTCCTCTACCCAATAGCAAATGAATCTTAAAACACATGGGTGCAAGTTTGAAATTTGGCCAGGACTGAAAATATTTTGTATCCCCCCCCCCCTTCTGAGTGAACATTTATGCACATGCATAATTCATGTTTTTTTCCCAAGATTGTTTGATGAAATTTGTCTATTCTCCCATGATCTTCTGACGACATGCACATCTTTTCCGTGATCCTTTGACATATACAACATCTATTTTGCAATCTTTTGATAGAAATCATGTCTGTTTCATGATTATTTAACAAAAATTGCGTCTTTTCCACGCTTAATTATTGAAAACTTTCTTTTTTTTGCAATTCTTTGACAGAGATGTGTCATTTTTGTGATCCTTCATCGAAAACAGTCTTTCTTTGCAATCCGTTAATAGAAATTGTGTTTATTCTACAATCTTTTAATGAAAAACATGTATTTTTTGCGATCTTTCTACAAAAATAGCATTTTTTCCTATGATCTTTTGACACAAATTGCGTTTTTTTTCTGCGATCATTTGATAAAAAACACGTTTTATCTGCAATCTTTTAACATGATCTTTTGTTGAAAATCGTGTCTTTTCATCGATTCTCTGGCAAAAATCATGTCTTTTTTGCATTGACAGAGACTGTTATTTTCGCAATCCTTTGATGGAAATAGCATATTTTTGTGATTTTTTTTACAGAAATAGTGCTTTTTTTTACAATCTTTTGGCAGATATAGTGCTTGTTTCCATGATCTTTTGAAAAAAAATGACGTTATATCTACAATTTTTTGACAAAAAAGTGTCTTTTTTTGCTGCCGGAGATACTTCAATTCTCGGAAATTATTAAAAGACTGAATTTTGACTGTGGACAGAAAACTTGCACCCATGTTAAAACAGTTTACAAATAATATTCTTTTTTGAAAAACTAAACTAATTTCAAACCTTGAAGATTTTTTTTGTCACAACTTTTTATATGTTGATTTTCTCAGAATAACGTAATGCATGTCATTAGTAACGTATTACAGTTTCAAATCAGTGCCATTTTCACAGAGTTGTTTGTTGGATAAAACCCCTCATTTTTTGGAGAAAAAAGGTATTTTAGACAATTTTTAGGCCGAACATAGCCAAATATTTTTCAAAATAAAATACTTAAAAAAACGATAAAAATTTGCATGTAAACATTTTTTTAAAAAGAAAATTCATTGTGTTTATGAAATATACAAGATTTTGCATACACTGCATGCTATATTTTGTTCTTAGACAAACACAAGTTCATTATTCGGCAGCCGAATAAACCTAATATTCCGCTATAACTTGGCTGAATAATTGGCATTTGGTTCTTCGGCTAAATCCCTATTCGTTTAATCTCTGGTATGGAACCCTAAAATTATACACTTAGAAAGACAATTTTACAATTTATTAACTAGTATCCCATAGTTCAAAACGTAAATTCAATTTCAAATAGATTTTTGTTAAAAAGATATTTAAAGTGCTTAATATTGGCGGGATTCTCAATTTTTTGCGCTTATGACAGAATTCCGATAAGAAACATTTTTTTTTTTTACATGTTTTACTTTATTTCAGAATTTTAATGAAGCAAAAAATATACTTTGTTTAGTGTAATAAATTTTTTCACTAAAATGACGTAAAGAAGGGGGTTTAACACCCATCATCCTCACTCTTCTCACTTTCCACAGCGAGTATAACTGCCAATAGGAATGTTTTTCAAGAAATTTTAACTAATCAACGAACATTTTACAATATCTGCAAATGAAAAAAATTAATTACTTACGGAACTGCTTAAAAATTATTACTGAGCACAAAGAACAAATTATTTGGCTAGAATTTATTCAGATTTAAACGAATTTCCTGTTACCCAGGAATGGAATTAGAAATAAATAGTAAATGTATTGATTGATTCATTGGTTGATTGAAACTTTTATGCGAACTGGACATCATTTACGAAATACAATTTGCAATTGCGAAAATATCTGCCCAATATTTCAACATGAATTCCCGCCACCTCCATAAAAACTACAATGCTTGACTTGACGCTACCTGATATAGAAAAATATAAGTTATCGCTTCCGGAAAGTAAAATCAAAACGTTCACGTGAATTTATGGAAAATAAAAGGATTCAGAATTAAGACGCCCTCCAGAGGCGCTGCTCGGAGTCTTCGATACAAGTCCCTTTAAATTTCCTTTAACTAATGCTAATTTACGATTAAAATAATTCTTTACAGTAAATCAATTTGAAATTTTTTGGTATACAAATTCGGATATTTTTTACTTTGCGCATTCAGAGACAGAAAAGCGAGTTAATTTGACCGTAGCTAAGGGGGCGCTATGGGCGGCTCAGGCCCTCCTAAAATATTTTGAGCCCCCCCCCCCCCCCCCCCCCCAGAAAAGATTCCAAGATCACTAAATGAATTTCTGTTACAAAAATTCAAATGAAATTCTCTTCAAAACTCTAATTGAGTTTTGAGATCATTTCACAGTTTTGCAGAATTACTAAATTGTATCTAAAATAAGTATTCCAACACTCTCTCATCCTATTTGCACATATGAAGCTAACATGATGTTTAATTTTGCACACACTCAAAATTTTCCTCATCCTAAATTTTTCTTAGCATAAAAGTTACTGTAACAGTTTAATAAGAAACGTGGCACCTACAATGTGAATAAGCACTCATTTATTTTTCTGCGTCAGAGAGAGGTAGAGAGAAAATTATGAGCCCCCCTACATCCTCTTGACCCTTCCCCATCCCTATTGTTCACTTCTAGCTACGGCCCTGGCTGTCATACTAGTTTGTCGGAGTAATGTTGGGTTCAAATGGGACTGAATGCTTTCGAGAAAAGTTACGGGTATTATTTATTTACATTAACGACTGGCAGCAGCTGGACTTTGGATAGAGCAAATAGATCATTTTTCAAATGAGAAGATTATGATATTTTTTTCCAATTATCACTCTTCTTAAAAGGGAAAATGTTCCCAAAGTCAATTTTTATGTTTGCAGGGACGAAATAAGATAAGAAAATTTTACAACACGAGAGAAATACTTGTTACTTAACTACCTTGCTACACATTTAAGTAGTAAGTTTTACAATTTAATTTCAACAGGTTATGTTGCCCAGGAAGCTATTTTATTTTTAATTAGTTTAGGACCGTGCTGATTCACCCTAGCATAGTCCTAAATTTCACATAAACATTATCTAGTGTGCTGTTGTATTAATTTGTGAAATGATTCACTAGCGTAGTCACATTTGGAAAAACTTAACCAAAAGAAAATATATTAATTAAAAATCACATTACAAGTCGCGCACCAGCGTGCGATAATACACAGTTACAGACGATTTAACAGCCGCTCACAACTAGCACGACAGTCCGAATGTCTACCCAAAATACATTTCATTCCCGCTCATCCGAGGGGTCTCTCAGTGGGAGAAATTCTGTACGAGATTACGAAATCACCTTGATTACGGCTGATTATAGCTGATTACTGTAATCACATGTGATTATACTTGATTACACTAAGATTACAGCGGATTATACTGATTATACCAAGATTATAGCTGATTATACTTGATTACATGTGATTTAATTGCTAAAGGTTATCATATAAGAGTTTTAATCGATTTTACTATCTTCCAAGCAACTTTTTTTACATGTTAACATTTTAGAGTTGTCCAAAATAAGAAAATAGTATCAACATCTGTATAAAGAGGAGTTTTTATCCAGTCCTTTACGATTCCTTCTTTGCAGCGGTCCGCTTTGAAAATTAATTTCTGATTTAACACGTCGAGTGCCATGTCAGCCACAGGTGACTGACAGTCTACAATATGATATAAAACCAAAATATTTATATTGTTTTATGTAATTACTGAAAAATATATTAAAAATGTATATAATATCATTTTTTTTTACATTGTCAGTCACCGGTGATTGACGCGGCCTAAACGGAAAAAGTCCAGTGTCAGTCACCGTGACACTCAACTTATTAAACAGAAATATTTCATGATTCCGATGTTCCGATTTTGATGATGAAAGGATAATTATAGGAATACTCTGATTAAAACAGAAACTTGTTTAAAATGGAAATTTTTCCCGATCTCTATTAATTCAATTTTCACTGATTTTATTCTAACTAGCAAGTGTAAAACTTCATAAACGGAGAATTTTAATGGTTTACTCAATCATGCATACGAATACACTCGAGTCTGTTAAATTAAAACCGCAAAGATGGATAAAAATTTCATTTTTGCCAAGTTTTCGTCATAGCTTGCATAATTGTATATTATGCATTACCGTAGCTAGAAGTGAATAGTAGGGGGGGGGGGGGGCTCATAATTTTTTTTCTCTCTCTCTGACGCAGAGAGATAAATTAGTGCATATTTACACTGTAGATACTATGTTTCTTATTAAACTGTAGTAATAATTTCATTATATGCTTAGAAAAGTACAAGACGGTGAAAATTTTGAGTCTATAACTTTGAGCAAAATTAAACATCATGTTGGTTTCATGTGTATAAATAGGATGAGGGGGTGTTTAAACACTTATTTTAGGTACAATTTAGTATTTCTGCAAAACTGTGAAAGGGTCTCAAAAATAAATTAAATTTCGAACAAAATTTCATTTGAATTTTCGGAACAGAAATTTATTGAGTGACCTTGGAATCGTTTCCAGGAGGGGAGGGGGGCTCAAATTATTTTAGGGGGCTGAGCCGCCCATAGCGCCCCCGTAGCTACGGGTCTTATGGTATGTATTTCGTTAACACGATAAAAATTTCCACTTAAGGATAGATTAGCTAATAGACAGGTTAGTTTTTTACAAGGTTTACGGTATACAACGCAAATTAATCTAAACCATGTATACAAATACAGTCAATGAAGTTTGAAATTAAAGGGCTACTTCAGTTATCCGAAAAGACCCATTCACTAATGCTAATCCTATGGAAAAAAATTATAAAAATATCTCATGTTTATTCCTATTGTGTAGTTGAGGTCAATCCGCACAAAAACCGTTTTTTATTTTTTCGACTTTGATTGCAGAATTTTTCATGAGAATGCTTTCATTTTCGGAACTGGTTCCGAAAATGAAAGTGTGCTCATTATAAATATTTGTAAAGAAAATCGAAAAAGTAAAAACGGGTTTTGTACAGATCGAACTTATCTCTCCAATACAAAAATATTCATTTAAAAATATTGAAATTCAAACGATATATCTTTAGATATTTCTTCCATAGGATTAACATTAGCAACCGGGTCTTTTCACTTGAAGAAGTAGCTTTCTAAGCTTATGAAGTACTTACTGTCAAACCTGTCAAAGAAAAAAAAATATCGAAAATTTTTCGTTTTGTCAGGTTTTTGTCTTATCTTGCATAACTGTGTGGTATTTATTTCATAAAATAATAATAATAATAATAATAATAATAATAATAAATAACTTAGGGCAAGATTCAGTTATAGACATGTAAATTTTTCACAGGGTTCACTGTATACAATATATATCAAACTGAATCATGTATACAAGTACAGTAAAACTCCGATAATTCGGATTAATTGGGACCAGACCCAAACCGGATTATCGAAAATCCGGATTATCCGGTGAATTAGAAAAAAATGAGATAAAATAAAACATACTTACAGAAAATCACCTTTACGTTAAACTTATTGAATATTTAAAGACAATAAAAATATTTACTTTGTAATAAAAAAGTTTGTAATTTTCTGCTGTGCCAGTTTTTCTATAACTTTTGCGAGCCCTACGGTCATGCATCGCTTGAGCATAATCAATCCGTTGCTAGTTTAAAAAAGTGTTTAAACAAGAAGCTTAAGGTATTCTTCCAAAAAGATTTCAGAAAAAGCTTCTTTTATTCAGAATACGACGGTGAAACAAGTTAATGTTATGGGAATTAGCCAATCTCTTCTGAAACTTGAAAAAAAAAATTGACCAAACCGATCCGGATTATCCGGAGATCCGGATTAACGGGGTCCGAATTAGAGGGGTTCTACTGTATAGCCAATGAAGTTTGAAGTTAAGGGTGCATTCGAAAAAATGATTTTCCATCTTCAACAGCTCGAAATTTTCAGATACAATTTTGGACACATTTGTAAAAGTAGAAGCATGAAACTTGCTGAGGGGATTTTTGAACTGACGTACAAGGTGCCGTGTGATGTAATTTCTCGCTGATTTAATTAGAATTTGATTTATAAGTAATTATTTTCTCAGCGTGACCCTTTTTTTCGTTCGCAGACCTCCCGCTTCAGAAAATTTGGTCCAAAACGTCGTTTTTGATAGCATTTTTTGCAACATTTTCTGCATTTATCAAGGAATTGATAATCACGGCATATAGTTTATAATCATTTATTATCATATTTATAATCATTTTATAGTTTCTAAATAAGATAATTCGAAAGTTTAGTGCATTTAAGAGCAAAAAAGAGAGAATCTAAAAATAAATCTGAAAAAAGGCAGTTTGGATCGGAATACACCCTTAAGGGGGTACTTCATTCATGCGAAAGGACCAATTCGCTAATACTAATCCTTAGGAAGAAATTTATAAAGATATCTCGTTTGAATTTCAGTATTTTTAAATGATTATTTTTGCATTGGGTCAATCTGTATAAAGTATTTTAGTTTTTCTATATTGACTGCAGGTTTTTTTTTTTTTTTTTTTTTTCTCCATGAAAATGCTTTCACTTTCGAAAATAGTTCCGAAAATGAAAGTATCCTCGTTAAAAATATCTGAAAACAAAATTGAAAATGTAAGAAACGGTCTTTGTACAGATCAATATTACTTATCCACTCAAAAAGAATCATTTAAAAAGATTAAAATTCAAACGATATATCTTTAAAAATGTCTGCGATAGGATTTGCATTAGCTACCAATTCTTTTCGCTTGACTGAATAAGCCTCCTAAGATTATAAAGTAGAGTCAAACATTTTAAAGCAAAAACAAAAAATCCCTATCGGCCGGGCCTATAGGCGGAGGTAGATTTCGAAGAGTGCTCATTTCAAAAAAAAAAAAAAAAAAAAAAAAAAAAAAAAAAAAAATATGATTAGAGATAAACCCAGTTTAATAACTTCATTTGGCCGTTTATGAAAAATTTTTAATTTCATTTTTCTGCAAAAACTGGTTTTATCAGAATCATCTTAAGAAAAATTCAGCTCAAATGCCCATTTAGACAACATATTTTGAAACAGATTCTGAATTTATTAAAAAATCGACCAAAACAGTACATTATACAGTTCCTAAATAACAAAAAACTGTCAGTTGAATGCATTTGAGAAAAAAATTGAATTTAAAAATGAGTCATAAAATAACCGACTTGTTGTTTGAATACATCCTTAATTTTTTAATCATGATTGCTTCGGAAAATTTTGTGCGAAATACTCACTTTGACAGCATTTTAAAAAATATATTCTATCTTTATCAAAAAACTGGCCAATGCGTCACAGTATATAGTTCCTAAATAAGAGGACCTGTAAATTGGATGCGTTTGAGAGCGAAAATGGATTTTAAAACGAGTCATAAAAAACGCAATTTGCTATGTGAAAACTTCCTTAAATTTTCAAATCACGAAGACTTTGGGAAATTCTGTTCAAAATACCCTTTTTGGTAGCCTTTTTCAAAATATATTCTGTCTTTATCAAAAAACCGATCAATGCATCACATTATATAGTTCCTAAATAAGAGGATCTGTAAATTGGATGCATTTGAGAGCAAAAATGGATTTAAAAACGAGTCAGAAAAAAACGCAATTTCTTATTTGAACACTTCCTTAAATTTACAGTCACGATTTCGGAAAATTCTGTTCAAAATATCCTTTTTGGTAGCCTTTTTTGAAATATATTCCGTCTTTATCAAAAAACTGACCAATGCATCACATTATATAGTTCCTAAATAAGAGGATCTGTAAATTGGATGCGTTTGAGAACAAAAATGGATTTAAAAACGAGTCAGAAAAAAACGCAATTTCTTATTTGAATACTTCCTTCAATTTTCAGTCCCGATGACTTTCGGAAATTCTGTTCAAAATACCCTTTTTGGTAGCCTTTTTTGAAATATATTCTGTCTTTATCAGAAAATTGACCAATGCGTCACTTTATACAGTTTCTAAATAAGAGGATCTACCATTTGGATGCGTTTAAAATCAAAAATGAATTTAAAAATGAGTCAGAATATAAGCAGTTTGGATTTGAGGTTTTTTCTCCAACTTCTATTTTTGTTTAATTTCTTTTTGCTATACGAATTGGCAGGGCTACACTAGATACCGGGCTTGCTCATTCATTATCACGACGTCACAAAAGGTGGCTGGCCGCTATCTGCGATTGGTACAAACAGGGCCAAAGTGACGCGCCCATCGTTTTGTACCAACCGCTGGATGTCATTCAGCCACCTTTTGTGACGTCATGAAAAGAATGAGCTAGCCCGGTATCTAGTGTTGCCTTGGAATTGGTCCTATGAAAAACTTGTCAATATAAAAGTTGTAGATATTTTTGAGATGATGTAAAATAAATTTAATCAGATTTGATATCTTAAAAATTGACGGAGTTATGGATTTTTCTCTATTTTCAGCGCCCTTTTTCTTTTCGTTTTTAATTTTTTCATCTGTAAAAGTTGGTCCGATCAAAAACTTGTAAATACAAAAGTTTTAGATAATTTTAAGAACATTTACAAAAAATTTAGTTGGACTTGATAACTTGAAAATTGACGAAGTTATGAATTTTTCTCTCTCAAAATCCCTGTTTTTTTCGTCCCTTGAGCCCACTTCTAAATTTATCAAAAATCTATTATGCATATACTTTCGGCCCATTTTCAAGAAGTAATATAAACTTTAAACCGATTCGATATCTACTTTAGTGAAGAAGTTATGGCGTTTTTTCGGTTTTCAGAAAAACGCCCCCTATTCCGACCCCCTTGGTCCGATTTTGCCCATTAACGAACTTAGCCAAGATTTTAACCCCTTTGATTTTATGTACAAGTTTGGTGGAGATTGGTGAAGAATTATAGAAGTTATCGTGTCCATAAAAAAGTGAGATATATATATATATATAGATAGATAGATAGATAGATAGATATATAAACTGGTGCGATTGCAATAGGTAGTATTTCTTACGAAATCTACCTAAAAGATTGAAAAATGCTCGTTTTCGTCAGGTTTTCTTCTTAGCTTTCATAATTTTATGGTGTTTAATTCATTCAGACTATAGAAATTTTCCATTTAACGTAAAATTCCGTTATAAACAGGTCAATTTTTCACAGAGGTTAATTTTTTATTGTATACAACGTATATCAATCTGAATCACGCATACAAATGCATACAGCTAATGGAGTTCGAATTTAAGGGGTTACGCACTTTAATCATGTGAAAAGATCAATTCGCTAATGCTAATCCTATGGAAGAAATTTATAAAATTAACTTGTTTTTATTTTTATTATTTTAATTTTTTTCCTTTTAATTGGATAGCTAAGGTCAATCTGTACAAAGACCGTTTTTAGCTTTTTACTATTTTGCCTCTAGATATTTTTCATGAGAATGCTTTCACTTTTGAAACCTGTTCCGAAAATGAAAGTGTCCTCATTAAAAAGTATCTGAAAACAAAATTGAAAATGTAAGAAATAGTCTTTGTACAGATCGATCTATATTTTCCAATGAAAAGGGAATCGTTTAAAAATATTGAAATTCAAACGAGATATCTTTAAAAATTTATTCCAATATTCCATTTATTCAAATGGGTTTTTTCTTTTGTTTGAAATGGTCTCCTAAAAGTACAATCAAACCTGTCAAAGTAAAATTAAAAACATTGAAAGTTTTTTTTGTTTTTGTCAAATTTCCATCTTAGCTTGCATAATTGTATGGTATTTATTTCATTAAGACAAAAGAAATTTCCCATTTAAAGGCAAGATTCCGTTATAGATAGGTTAATTTTTCACAAGGTTTATTGTATACAACATATGGCAATCGGAATTACGCATACAAATGCAGCCAATGAAGTTTGAAGTTAAGGGGCTACTTGAGCTACGAGAAAAGACCAATTCGATAATGCTAATCCTATGGGAAAAAAAATTATAAATATATCTCGTTTAGTAGTATAATTTCAGTAGTTTTAAATGATTATTTTTGCATTGGATAGCTGACATCAATCTGTACAAAGATCGTTTTTTGCTTTTTAGATATTGACTGCAGATTTTTTTCATGAGATTACTTTCACTTTCGAAACTGGCTCCGAAAATGGAAGTTTCCTCATTAAAAATATTTGTATACAAAATCGAAAAAATTAAAAAACGATCTATTGATCTTACCTATCCAATGCAAAAGGAATCATTTAAAAATATTTAAATTTTTTCCATAGCATTAGCATTAGCCATCGGGCTTTTTCACTTAATTAAGCTTATAAAGTACCTTCAAATCTATTAAAGCAAAATTAAAAAGATTGAAAGTTTTTTGTTTTTGCCAGGTATTTTGTCTTAGCCTGTAAAATTGTAGAGTATTTATTTCATTAAGTTCACTTCTTACAGGTTTTATTGTGTACAACGTGTATGTATAGAGCGTCGGTTCCCAATCTGCAGTACTCGTATCCCTGGGCCGAAACTAGAGGAGGGCAGAGGGGGCACGTGCCCCGGGCGCCACCAGAACAAAAGCCGAAGGGGGCGCCAAATTAAGATTTTGTTTGGTGTGTTTGTTTGATATAAAGAGTGCATATATGTGGGGGGGGGGAGGCGCCAAAATCCATTATCCTAAGGAGTATGTAACGGAGTAATGTTCTGGGTGTACGAGAAAATAATAGCGGAAATTACAAAATTATTTTAAAAAGTCGCAAAAATAGTTCATAAAGTCACAAAATTGTCCTAAATGATAAATGTAATTTGTATCGATTTATGAAATGGTTATGATAAGAAGCTTACTAATTTAAAACAAGTGGGTAAATGTGATCGCATATCATACAAAGGGTTTCGTTTTATATTTCTTTCAAAACAAGTTATCCTTTAATTAATAAATCCAAATTGTTAATTTATATTTATTAAATTCTTACATAGATTGTAGTACCTATAAATTTGATCTTAAAATAATTATAAAAAAAGTTATTTATTTTAATTAAAATATAAATGTTGAAAAAAATTATTTACATAAAATCCAAAATATCAATTCATTTAAAAATCAACAAATAAATAAAAACAAAAAATAAATAAATAAATAAATAAAATTAAACAAAAATTACAGCGATATAAATTAAACTTTAAATTTCTAGAAACGAAAAAAAAAAAAATGTTTAAACGATATTTAAAATGGTAAATCATTAATAAATCGCAATAGTTTCTATAATAGAAAGAAAATTGAATTCCAAAAAATGTTATGATTGTTAGTGATAAAAAAAAAAAAAAAAAAAAAAAATAATAATAATATGAATACTTAAACTGGCAAAATAATAATAATAATAATAAATAAAATAAAATAAATGTAAAATGTTGCAAAGCTTAGCATAAATTTAAGTGAGCCCAAACTGGTATGTAGAGATGGCTAGTAATTTTAATAAATAGGTATTTAATCCTCCTCCCATCCTACACACTCATACATACCTTTTCCAACAGATTCGTGCTGGGCCGTGTTCAGGTTTAAATATCAGATTTCCTTTTATTTTACTTTATTATTTTATTCCCCTACATACTTTGAGTCGGGCCTGAATGGGACTTAATTAACCTCAAAATGTGTATGACAGGAAATGTTTAAAAATATTAATAGCGATAATGAACCTGTGTTACCCAGTCTTTTAGCGAAAAGGCTGCTGGTCACTTCTGTAAAGAATAGCGTTTTCTGCTCAGAAAGCAGTACATTCCTACCCCCCCTACCCCGCCCCTTTACTACAAGATTTCAAAGAGGTGTTTACCGCTAATAGCCGTGAAATCCAAGATGCCTCATCGGCTGTCTGTTGACAAAATTGAGCTTGTCTGTTGACTCTGTAAAGAGATAAAAATACTCAATTTTTCCTATGTAGGGAAATGCTACTTCGAAAATTGAGAGAATGTTTTTACAGTAAAGTACACTAGAAAACTTTGAAGATTTTACTTTATTATTATTATTATTACAGCAATGAAACCAAGAATTTCATCGCGGTATAGGTTTCATTAGAATACTTTTGACTTTTATAAATTCATAAATTAAAAAAATATATTCGATGAAAATGAAATATAACAATAAAAAGTGATTCAATGTAGGTTTCCGTCAAAATTATTTAGATATTTCACCTTACTTTATATTATGTTTAACATATATATATTTCATCTTTACTCTCAAATTAAACCATTGAAAATTTTAAACGAATAAGTATTAAATAATTTTTTTTTATAACTCCTTTTTCCAAATTTAAGTAATATTCAATGTTTGTCAATTTTTCATTTTGGTTATATAAAGCAACATTAATTCACTGTTGAAAAATCAAAACACAATTGATTATGATTAATTAGTGCTATTTAAAAATTCGTTTAGATAAAAATATTGTTATGAATCAATCTGTAAAAAGAATATGAACAAAGTAAGGATTTTAGTCTATGAATCACCATTCATGTTTTAATATATTTTATATATTTGATATATTTAAACATTCTTTCAAAAATTTATCAAATACGTAAAAAATTTATAATTTCTTGAGATTTTGGACCTATTTTAATAAATGATATTACATATAGACATCAGTATTTATCATTAGGTAAGACTAAGAAAATTTTCAGCTGAATTCGTATCCCCCCCCCCTCTGTTAATCCTAACATTGAAATTACTCAATATATTGACACCTATTTAAGTATTTATAAAATGATGTGTCATTTTATTTATATCATCATCCTTTCAAATAATGTGTCACACGTCTGGTGTTATAAAGAAATTAAAAATGTGCCCCCCTGGGGGGCAGAGTGAGGGGGGGGTAACACACAAGGCATCCATAATATGAATAAGAAGTGGCAGACCTTTTAAATGATGTGTCACACGACTGGTGTTGTAAAGAAATTAAAAATGTGCCCCCCCTGGGGTGCAGAGTGAGGGATGTCACGCAAGATATGCACAATGTGAATAAGCAGTTGCAGACCTCTCAATTGATGTGTCCCACGACTGGTGTTGTAAAGAAATTAAAAATGTGCCCACCCTGGGGGCAGAGTGGGGGAGGTGGCACACAAGACATCCATAATATGAATAAGCAGTTGCAGACCTTTCAAATAATGTGTCACACGACTGGTGTTGTAACGAAATTAAAAATGTGCCCTCCCTGGGGGGTACAGTGGGGGGTGGACACACAAGACATCCATAATATGAATAAGCAGTTGCAAACCTTTCAAATAATGTGTCACACGACTGGTGTTGTATCGAAATTAAAAATGTGCCCTCCCTGGGGGGTACAGTGGGGGGGTGGACACACAAGACATCCATAATATGAATAAGCAGTTGCAAACCTTTCAAATAATGTGTCACACGACTGGTGTTGTAACGAAATTAAAAATGTGCCCTCCCTGGGGGGTACAGTGGGGGGGTGGGCACACAAGACATCCATAATATGAATAAGCAGTGGCAGACCTTTTAAATGATGTGTCACACGACTGGTGTTGTAAAGAAATTAAAAATGTGCCCCCCTGGGGGGGCAGAGTGGGGGATGTCACACAAGATATGCACAATGTGAATAAGCAGTTGCAGACCTCTCAATTGATGTGTCACACGACTGGTGTTGTAAAGAATTTAAAAATGTGCCCCCCCGGGGGGTAGAGTGGGGGATGTGACACAAGATATGCACAATGTGAATCAGCAGTTGCAGACCTCTCAATTGATGTGTCACACGACAGGTGTTGTAAAGAAATTAAAAATGTGTGCCCCTGGGGGGCAGAGTTGGGGGTGACACACAAGACATCCATAATATGAATAAGCAGTTGCAGACCTTTCAAATGATGTGTCACACGTCTGGTGTTGTAAAGAAATTAAAAATGTGCCCCCCCTGGGGGGGCAGATTGAGGGGGGTGACACACAAGACATTCATAATATGAATAAGCAGTTGCAGACCTTTCAATTGATGTGTCACACGACTGGTGTTGTAAAGGAATTAAAAATGTGCCCCCTGGGGGGCAGAGCGGAGGGGGACACACAAGACATGCATAATAGGAAATTGGCAGTTTCAGACCTTTTAAAAATATGCAACACAAGGGGTGTGGACAAAAATTTAAAAAGTTCCCCTTTGGGGGAGGGAAGTGGGGTGCGGTGCCCCAAACATGCATAATTGGAATGAGCAGTTACAGTTCTTTTAAATGATACGCCACACGATGGGTGTATATACAAATTTAGAAAATGCCCCCTGGGGGGCAGAGAGGGGGGTATGGCGCACCGGATGTGCAAAATATGAATAAGCAGTTTAAGGCCTTTCCGAAGATATGTCACATGACGGGTGTTTACGAAATTTAGAAAAGTATCCCCCTGGGGGGGGTGGAGGGCGCATCGAATGCGTAAAAAATTATAAATCGCCAATTTTTTCTAACAATATAGCACACGATGGGTGTCATCAACATTTAAAAATATTCACATCATACAAAATTTTGAAAGATTTGCCGGCGGGGGGAGGGGGTGCATTCACATGAATAGTCACCGGGCTTTAGAGCGATTATCCTCGGATGTATCACACGAGTTCTCCCCCCCTCCGACAAATTAGATGGCGACAAATTGGATTTTTCTCGAGATTTTCAGTTCGAGATTATACCTGATTATACATGATTATACTAAGATTATATTGATTACAAGTGATTACACGAGATTACATTAGGATTTCTTTGATTATACCTGATTATAGGGGATTACACGGGATGACATGATTACGCAAGATTAAGGAAGATTACAGTAAGATTTCACTGATTACAGGAACGGTTGTACGAGATTACACTCCATTGAGAGACCCCTCGCGCTCATCGCAGGAACGGTTCAGTCAAGTTTACAGTTACTGTCCGTCCTAGCAAAACCATGGATGCAGACAGTGGAGTCGACCATGGATGCAGTCAAAGAATGGAGTGGGCTCTTCTGAAACCCTTGAGTTGGTGAATGTCAGATCCCCACAGTAGCCCCCCCTGAGCAATAGCGAAACAATTTCCACTATCAGAGGTATCGAGGGTTAAATCTGACATGCCGACCAGCACGTGTAGTTACAGTTGCACGTTTAAAAACTGGAATTTCTGCTGGTTTTGTTGGAGATGCTGATGTTGACATATCGAGGTCACATATAGGTTGCTTTTCTGCCTGCTTAGGGATGGAAGGCTGCTCATCATCAGAACACAAGAAGGCGGGTTTCACCCTGTCAATATTTACAGTCACAGTTCGATCATTGATTTGCAGGGAGAAATTTTTATCAGACCTTTGTAGCACTTTGTAAGGCCCCTCAAATGGAAGTTGAAGGCTCTTCTTCACCCCATCTCTGCGCAGAAACACATGAGAGCATGACTGAAGGCTCTTGCTGATAAAAATTGGGCGGTCAGCTGTAGGCCGAGAAGTGGCTGGACGTAACCGTTGCATAGCCTCACGTAGCCTACCAAGAAAATTAATTGGATCAGGTGTGTCAGCTGCTGGAACGAGGAACTCTCCTGGCAGGGCAATGGTAGTACCATATAACATTTCAGCTGCCGTTGCCTGTAGATCATCCTTCCATTCCGTCCGTATGCCCAGAAGCACTGATGGTAATACCTTGGTCCATTCTATGGTGCTATGGGCCATAATTGCAGCTTTGAGTTGTCGATGGAATCGCTCTACCTGTCCATTCGCTGCCGGGTGGTATGGAGACGTGTGGATTTTTGAGATGCCCAGGAAAAGATTCAGTGCTGAAAACAGAGACAACTCCAACTGAGGACCTTGGTCAGTCGTCAGACGCAAAGGTGGTCCAAAACGGGCAATCCAACCAGCATAGAAGGCTTCTGCCACACTCTCTGCAGTGGTATCAACTAATGGAATTGCCTCTGGCCACTTGGTGAACCGGTCGATACACGTTAAGCAAAATCGAAAACCATTAGATGGTGGCAATGGCCCAATCAAATCTATGTGCACATGCTGGAATCGGGCTGACGGCTGTTCAAATGTGCCAATAGTACTTTTCGTGTGCCGGTGAACTTTGCTTCTCTGGCAGGGGATGCACGACCGCACCCATAATGCAATATCTTTCTGCATTCCTGTCCAAACATAACGTTCAGCAATCAGCTTCTGAGTTGCTTTAACACCCGGGTGGGATAGCTCATGCAATTTACGAAAAACTATTTTCTGCATCTCTGTAGGCACAAAAGGTCTAATGCGACCTGTAGAAATGTCACATTGCAGCTCAATTGCTGAGTCGACTACTGGCATTGGCTGAAATTTTAAATCAAAGTTACTTTGCTTAGCCTGTTGCAGGGCAATATCCGTTGCCTGCAATTTAGCCATCAACTCCAAATCGACCACACCAGACTTTATGGATGAAATATTAATTCTAGATAGAGCGTCAGCTATAACATTTTCCAAACCACTGATATGCTGTATGTCTGTAGAAAATTGGCCTATAAAATCAAGCTGGCGAGTTTGAAGAGGTGAACTCTTATCAGCTTTTTGTCGAAATGCAAATGTCAGTGGATTGTGGTCAGTAAAGATCGTGAAGTTACGACCTTCAAGCATATGTCTGAAATGCTGTACAGCGGAGTATACTGCAAAAAGTTCACGGTCATAAGCACTGTACTTTTGTTGTGCAGGTGACAGTGATTTTGAAAAAAATGCTAAGGGTTGCCAATTGTTATTTACCTGCTGCTGCAAAGCTGCACCCATTGCAAAGTCAGATGCATCGACAACAATTGATAGAGGTGCATTTGGCATGAAGTAAGCCAAAGTAGCAGCGTTTGCAAGCTCTTCCTTGCTTCGTACAAAAGCATCATTGGATTCTGCTGTCCACTGTATGACACTTTTATCATTCTTTTGGCACCTTGCAAATATTTGTTTAAAACCCCCTGTGTGTGCGCAGCATGGTGGATAAACCGACGATAAAAATTAAGCATGGCCAGATAACGACGTAACTCTTTAATTGTTTCAGGACGAGGAAACTTTTTAATTGCCTCAACCTTATCCAGGAGCGGACTAATGCCCTCCGCAGAGATAGTATGCCCTAAGAATTTTACATTAGATTGGCCAAAAACACATTTAGATGGATTCAAACGTACCCCATACTGAGATAATCGCTCAAAAACAATTTGTAAATGCTGAATGTGCTGCTCGTAATTCTCAGATGCCACCAATACATCATCAAAATATGGGATGCAAAAATCAAGCCCATACAATACCCTATGGATAAAACGTTGAAATGTCGCAGCAGCGTTGGCTAAACCAAATGGCATAAATAAAAATTCGAAAAGACCGAATGGGATCGTGACTGCTGTTTTTTGAACATCCTCCGGTCGGACCGGGATATGGTGATATGCTCTCGACAGGTTTAAAGTTGAAAAAATCTTTTTACCGTGCAACACCTGTGTACAATCCTGAATATGAGGAACAGGATAGTGATCCGGCATTGTAGCAGCGTTTAACTTCCGATAATCCCCACACGGACGCCAATCGCCCTTTGATTTTGGGACCATATGCAGTGGGCTAGCCTAAGAGCTGCTGGAAGGTCTGCAAATGCCAGCCGGAATTCTTGCTTAGCTGCGCGAAGCTTATCCGGCGGAAGTCTGCGAGGCTTAGCAAACACAGGCGGACCTTTTGTTTCGATGACATGCTGCACATCATGCTTTGGGGGCTTAAGGGAGGCTGATGTATCAGTAAGGCTAGGAAATTTATTAAGTAATGTATGAAATGGCGTTCCCTTGGAGACGGTGCGTATATTGCTACTAACGGACTTATCAATTACCCCTTGCACTTGCAAATTTGTAATGGGGTCATGCAATTTTCCTTGACGCACATCAATTAGTAATCCAAAATGTTTAAGAAAATCCATGCCAATAATTGGTTGGGAAACCTCTGCTAAAATAAAGGACCAGTGGAATTCCCTGCGCAGGCCTAAATCCAGCTTTAAAAGCTGCTGACCAAACGTAGGGATAACCGTGCCATTAGCCGCAAAAAGTTGTAATTTATCAGCCACAGGCGGTCTATTGCTTTTGGAAACTGGTAAAACTGAGACATCCGCCCCCGTGTCAATTAAAAACTTCAAAAGAGTAGGTCTATCATTAAGATAGAGCCTATTTATTTGAACTAAGCCGTCACTCTCAGAGTTGAGTGACGGCCTTACTGGTTTCCCTCCCATGAACAAGGTTTTCGGCATTTATGTGCTTTATCAGCAAATGTGGCATGGTACCAACATAAATTCTGGGAATCTTTTGTTTCCTTACTTTTATCGCGCCTGAACTGCCTAAAGCGATCACGGGATTTAGAACGACTAGTCCTGTTATTCCCCTGAACTTCCAACTTCTTTAAACGTGTGGAGAGTGCCAGTATTAACGATTTAATTTCATCATTACCTGAATTAATATTTTGAACCATAGGGGACGGACCCTTAGCAGCAATTATCCCATCGGCCATCTCGGCTAATTTGTCCAGCGGGTCATTAGAAATTGCCAAAATTTGCTGTACATGAGTAGGTAGGCGCTGGAGAAATAAAGTCTTAAGTAAATCATCTTTAACCTGATTACCCGCCTTACTCCGCATTTCTAGGAGCAATCGAGAAGGTTTTTTATCTCCCAGTTGTAGGCCCGAAATCAATTCTCGGATACATTGATCCTCACTCATAGAATATTGACTTATCAGCCGAGTTTTGAGCTTTTCGTACGGCTGATCTGAAGGCTGTTCCGTAATAATGTCGCCCGATATCGCCAGTTCCTCCGGCTGCATTGATGCAACTAAATGGTGAAACTGGGTCACGCTATCAGTAATTCCATCCAGTTTAAATTGGGATTCCAGGTGGAAAAACCAAAGTTTTGGATTAGCACGCCAAAATGGGGTTGCTTTTACGCCCACCCTCAGAATGCTCGTATCGGCCGGAGGAGTCATTTTGAAGAATATTTAATACACAATTATATAAACAAAAATTAATAAATTGAGGTAAAATTTATATACAGTATAATCAAGTACAAAATCCCAACCAAAAAATTGTGTGCACCAATGTTAAAATATACATAATACGAAATAATAATAAGAAGAAAATTATGAAAATAAAAGTTTGGGCATATTATATGAAAAATATTTCAATTCCCCTAAACATACGACACGATCTGGCCAGGCTGAGTTATAAAATTAACACAATAACTGCATGATACCCCGCATCTTCAAATATTATTACACAAACAACAAATACTAATTTTGATAGCTTTTGAATAATTATACTTAACAATATGCCTCATGACACAATATTAAATACAAAAAATAAAATAAATCCACATGCGCAAAACTTCATGATAAATTATGATAAATTTGGTACGGGGTAATCAAAAATACACACACAGAGGTAATAAACATTGGAATCATCTAAAGATATGACTCACTGTCACCAGAATTGGAGAATTTTATCACATGCCAGCAGGATATAAATAAACACACTACTTGAAAACTGGAGATCACTAGCACAAAATATACCCATTTGGGTCACAACTGTTCTTTATAATTCACAAATGCGGCCATTTTTCGTCCGATGAACTCGGATTACTTTCACACGAAAAAAATGTTCAAAGTCACGCACGATGTCACCACTTTAGGACCGTGCTGATTCACCCTAACATAGTCCTAAATTTCACATAAACATTATCTAATGTGCTGTTGTATTAATTTGTGAAATGATTCACTAGCGTAGTCACATTTGGAAAAACTTAACCAAAAGGAAATATATTAATTAAAAATCACATTACAAGTCGCGCACCAGCGTGCGATAATACACAGTTACAGACGATTTAACAGCCGCTCACAACTAGCACGACAGTCCGAATGTCTACCCAAAATACATTTCATTCCCGCTCATCGCAGGAACGGTTCAGTCAAGTTTACAGTTACTGTCCGTCCTAGCAAAACCATGGATGCAGACAGTGGAGTCGACCATGGATACAGTCAAAGAATGGAGTGGGCTCTTCTGAAACCCTTGAGTTGGTGAATGTCAGATCCCCACATTAGGAAAATTTATTTAACAATTCAAATTCATTTTTGTGAAGAAGTGCGATTTAACATATGAAATATGACTGATCAGCAAGCGAATTTTACGATGTTAATTAAAGTTATTATTATTATTATTAGAGCTTTGAGGAGTAGAAGCTGCAGCAAAGTTCCGGCGTGACCTCAAATGATCGCATTAAATAAAGTAATTATGATGGTTGGAAATTTAAAATAGAAATGTTTTTAACCGATAAAGATTTATGAGATGTTATTACATCGACTAAATGTTATTACATCGACCTTATGAATATTTTAACAACCTACTGAAGCGGGAGCTTATTTATTTATTCTTAACATACATCTGACTTGTGTGCTCGACATGAAAACCTGCTTGTAAGTCATCGTCAATATACAGGGACGAGATAGCACAAGGAAATATTACAACACAAGAGAAGTACAGCCGGGAGCTCCATACAAAGAGTGTGTGCAATGGAGCCAGTGGGATTAGACGCTCGCAAGCGATTAGCAGCATGGTGTCTTAACCACTCGGCCAGGGAGACCCCGAAGCGGAAGCTGATCGAGATGCTTGAATTAAAGCAAACAAGTCTGCTAAAGTGAAAATTGCTTTAAGTGTCGAAGATAATCAGTTAATACATATCAAACATGAGTAAACAACAAAAGGTATGTGGAATTCTTTACGTAAAGTTTATGAACAAAAGCATTTAAATACAAAACTTTTCTTGCAAAGAAAGTTAGGGTAACATCCCCAGTAATTGGCACATTAAGAATTTGTCGTTAAACTTACTAAAATTTTCATTACGAAGAAATAAGCTATTTACTTGGAAATATTTTTAAATCAAAGAATGCATATCTGTGCATCTATTTTGCGCACTAAAAGCAAAAAAAAAAAAAAAAAAATTGAAAAAGTATTTTTATAAAAATATATTTATAAAAAGTTGCTGAAATCACCAGTAATTGGCACCTAGAGCACCAATGTATGGCACCTTGGGATCCAGTAATTGGCATATGTTTATATTAAAAAAAACTTTACATTTTGCATTGGGTTTAATCGCTTTAAATTAATTTACTGTCGATGAAGATGCCATATTTCAGGTTTTTGAGAGTAAGAAATCAGCATATTAATCTGAAATGTTAACACTTTAAAACAATACAATATACTTACATTAATACCTAGTAATTGTCATGCTGTCCCCAGTAATTGTCATATGAAGCTTTAATGGATTCCAATTACGGATAAAATTTATATTTTCAAATAAAAACAAATGATAAACAAAATTAGTCTATAATTTTAAAAGTACTTCCAAAATAAATGGTTTAATCTCAAATTCCTTGCGAATTCCTTGTAATTGGAATAGGTGCCAATTACTGGGAACTAGCAAAATTGAAGCACCATTAATTGGCAACTACCATTAATTCAGAAATCCAATTATTTGTGTCGAAAATACTTTTACACAATTAAAGTAACCCTTTTTAACTAAACAAAACTGTTGTCAATTAAAATTTAAAATATATTATAAATCAGATAATAATGAATTGAAAAGCATGCCTTCATTAAGCCAAAGAACAAGAATTTGCAACAAAATGACTAATTTGATACAAGCCAGATTTGTTTCTCTTTCCTTAGGCTCTATTATCAACTTGTAAAATACATCAAAGTTATAATCTTTAACGTAAATGAGCATATAACTGATATATGGTCTTGAATTTTTAAAAGACTGAATATAAATCTTTTTTTAGGACATGTTTTTAAAATGTGCCAATCACTGGTGCATGCCAATTACTGGGGGTGTTACCCTATATAGTTTGAAATATGATGAAACTTTAAATATGAAAAAATTATAATCAAAATATATTAGAAGTAGTTGATCAACTAAGGGGTCTAGGTAAAATAACCAGGGCTGCGGAGTCGGGCCTATTTTTGAGTAAAAAAGTCGAAGTCGGAGTCGCTGAAAATCAAGTTGACTCTGGCATCGGCTTAATTCGTTAGATAATTTGAAATAGAATTAAACCAATTATATATAATTTTAAATCCATAAAAGCAATTACTGTTATTTTTATCATTTTACAACAAGTTGAAAAGGCTTATGTCTTTTATTTGTAGGTCCGTCTGTCCACGCTCTAACTCCCGTAAATAAAGTCCGAATTTCATGCAATTGATAAAGCTTATTTAGAGTCACCTAAGTATATTTGGTATAGCGTATGAAGTATGTATGATTTAGGGTTCATTTACAGGGACACTCAAAATAATTCGATTAGAATATGATACATGGAGAAAAATTATTTGGAGAGTATTTTAATGACATTTCGATATTTCAAATGTATTGAAACTGATACAAATCACTCAATTTCATTACGATCACGTTAAATCAGAGCATTCATAGCATTTTTATTAATTTACAGGGGCACATAAAAGAAATCGGTTACAGTACTGTCTTTGCTTAGAAATTTCTGGAGAATACGTTTTAAAATTCGGTGTGAACTTTTAAATTAAATTTTTTTTGCATATTACTCTTTATATATAAATTATGTACCTCATATGCAGGGCTGTACAAAAGTTTTAGCATACCATTAATCTTTATTAGAGGAAATTGCTGAAGGGGAATTTCCAACTGAAATATGTGCATCGCTTAAATAAACTAAATTTTGGATCTCGGCTCTCAATTTATTCCCAGTGTTTACAATGGGTTTTAATGAAACATTAGGTATAAAAATATCTCATGCATCAGTCTCGCACCCCAAATCGAATTCAATTGCTGTAAGAGTCAATTCATCAATTAAAACCTCCATTAATACTTTATTACGAGAAGGACACTCTTTTGAACGTGCATTGTTTATTCACAAATGCTTATTCAATGGCTTTACACATTCATCTACAAAATTCTCACCAAACCTTTTACATTTCGTGCGTGAATTATCATTAATCTTTGATACATACAACACTCATGCAAATCATCCATTTCTTGATGATGTTGACTCTTATAAATTATTAAAAGAACTGGATGCAATGCACCAAAAAACTTATGAAAACATTGTGTTTGCTGAACATCAAAGAAACTTAAAGTTTTCACAATATGCAAAACTACGTCCATTAACTGTCCATGATATTGTTTATCTAAAATCTCGAGATAAATATAAATCTAAATATACTGGACCTTATGAAATTATTATGAAACATTCACCTGTTTCATTCACTATAAGAAAATATCAGTGTTCCCATGCTGCTTCTTTTAGAGTGCATATAGATAGATCTTTACTTGCTCCACCTAGAAATGCATATCTTAATTTTAATTTTAATAATAATGCAAGTTCAAGTATTAATAACAACAGTAACAGTTATCAGCAGTACAATAGCAATAACACTCCTCAAAGCATAATTTCAAGCTATTATCTTAGGCCAAGAAAATAAATGTAATGCCACATGTTTTGTGTTAACTGGCCAGGACACAGAATTATGTTTGGTTGCGTACTATATTTTTTACTGGTCTACTGACTGGTTCAGTTCATTGTGTATAAGATTCCCTATGCTATATACAATTTGGTTTTATATTTTGTTTTCATACTACAGACATTTGGCATTTGTTTACTTTAATATTTTGACAATTATATTTCATAATGTACTGAAGTAAGTTTTCTCCATACTCTATTAGAATGGCATCAAGTACTTTTCCTGAAAATTTTTAATACTGACCAATGTTGATTTTTAATTCATATATTGTGTATATTTTGAGTCTTGCATTTGATTATAGGTATTACATTTGTGTAAATTTTATTGACTTATAAAGATTGCATCAAGTAAATATTTAGAATTTTAAATAAAAAAAAAAAATTCGCTTTAGCATCATTTAAATGTGTGTTTTAAATAATGTATGTAAACTGTTATGATAAACGATTTAACAAATTGCAAATATTTTCAAGCAACACCAACAAAAGACAATTCTACAAAAAAAAAAAAAAAAAAAAAAAAAAAAAAAAAATGTCATACAAAATTTGCTATTACAGCAGAACTATTTTATGTAAGCGCTTACACTTGAAAGATGACGAAGAATATAAAGAATAGGTTGTGTATATACATCAAATTGCTTAAAATTAAAAGCAGTGACTAGTATATATGCATATATATAAAGACCTAGGCATCAATTGAAGTTTAATTATTGTATTGTGTTTTATATATATCATATATATCTTGTAATTTTATATACATAGTTATTCTTATTTTATAAGTATATATTTTGCTAGTGCATTGTACATAGATTTCCAACACCTTACTATTTTTTTTCTATAAAAAAATATTTTTTCCTTCACCAAAAAAAAAAAAAAAATTTTTTTTGGTGGTCTTTCGAGAGATAACATGTGACGTAACACATATTCTATTTCATATATTTCTATTAATGTTTCAAATGTTAGTTCCCTTCCCTCTTTTAAAATTTAATTTTAAAACAAAAACATTTTTAATGGGTATTGTTATTGAGTGTTCGTCTCCAAAGTGCATTAAAAAAACCCAAATAATAAATTAGTTTTAAATATCATTTCATTTCTAGATTTTTCTTTCTTACTTTAAATTAATTAAATGTCAAACGAATTAAATATTTTTTTCCGTTTTAAATAACTGCTATATTTATTTCCTATCATCTCATTTGTCTTATATAAAGAACTTAATTTTTACCGATTATACAACTTTGCTTTAGAGTTACTGTACGTTGCGCGCTTTCCGCCGAAGGCGATAACTTTTTTATTTTTGACACCACTCATTCAAAAATTTTCCCATTGCTTTTTATATAACGGTCTTTTTTACCTGTACGGTTTTGAGCCCGGCTTGGGAATCTGTTGTATGACAAGACATTTTCTCTTGGCGTTTGTGTAATGTAAAAATTTATTCAGAATACGATTTGTCGCGGTCATGTTAACCCGTACTTTCGCAATTGTCGAAAATGATAAATATTTCTTTATTATGTTTAAAAGCGTTTTTTTTTTTTTTTTTTTTTTTTTTAGTGTGCTACATTCATGTTGCTTATAAGTGCTCAGTTTCTCGTATTATTGAAAATAAAAGAATTAGTCAAGACTATTTTTAAGAACTGATTTCCTTGATGAAATGTCTTCGTTTTATTCCAAAATAAAATTTAAAAATGGACCTGGTTAACTATTTATAAAACAAGCACGGCCTATCACAAGAAGGTGGCGTTTTGGCACCATACCACCTTTAAGTAATTTACGCTCCTATTCAGTAATGTTTGCTAGCTCTTTTGGGAAGCACTGTATATTAACTACAGCATTTATACACACCATATAATATGTATAGATTTAGTGAAACTTAAAAAAGCATATCATAATTAAAATGCACTTCATCCATCCATCAGCTATCATCGGATAAATATACAGTACTTCAGAAAGAATATACTGCTTGAAATCTTTTGTGTGTCCCTGTAAATTTTATGCATTTAATGTTATGCATGATTGTATCATGTAATTTATATTAAGCATCAGATACTTGTAACAATTTTATTATAAAATCGAATTCCGTTATAGCGAACCCGGTTTATAACGAACTACCGGATATAACGGACGAAAATTTTGGTCCCGCCATTTTCCTATTGTATTTAATGCTATTTTGCCTTTTTATAGCGAACCTCCGGAATCTTAAGAAACGGTTATAACAAATTTTTTTCTAGTCGACCATGATTTTTTTTCTTTTTTCTTTTCTGCTGATGTGAAAAAAGGTTTTCGACTCTAATTTTATAAGAAAATGCATGCCGGCTAATAAAACATGGTGCAAATTAACTGTCTCTTTATTATAGAGTAGTAAGACCTGCATTCTTCCTCTTTTATGGTAGCCATTCTGTAGGTGTGATTACGCTCACTCGTCAGTTATTTTCCATCCTGTCATAGCAAATCAGTAACGCATTTAAGCTAATTTATTTAACTAATGTATTTAAGAATAATTCGAGATATGACAGAATTGAAAAGAACATCTTTAAAGCAAGCAACAATCAAAATTTTTTTCCCTTAAATTATACTTTCTGGAGTTCACAAGATGATGAAAAAAAGGAAAATTTAAATGAAAAAACAGTAAACAAACAAAATAACAATAAAACGATTTTTAACGCGCCAATAATTAGTGTTACTCATCCCAAGTCTGGATAAAGTCTAAAGATTTTAGTATAGTTAGGATAATTCTTTCAATTGTCTGCTCATTTAATCCCAACATTTATCCGAACTAGGATTGGTCTCGAATGTTTAGATAATTGGCGTTTTACTTTATTTCTATTTGTCTTTTTTTAGTTAATTTATTTAGTATTGTGCTAGTTTAATATTATCAATTTTAGTCAATTTAATTCATTAATGATCATATCTAAATGAATTTACTTTTTTTTAATACATGATTTTTGAACATATAGGTATCAGGTAATTATATACATATTTTGTAAACTCTAACATTTTTTAATGGTTCGGATAATATAGCGAACAAAAACTTCGGTCCCTTGAAGTTCGTTATAACGGGGTTCGATTGTACATGAAATAGCTTAATATAATTAAGATATATCGCACACAATTCCCTCCTGTATTATTATGTAATGTCTTTTGTGTGTCCTTGTAAATGAATAAATACTAGCTATTTTTTTTTTACCGCATACTTTACAGAATGCATATTTTATTGCACCTCATAAATTCATGTAATTTTTAATATGTTTAACAGGGTGTAACATCTTTAAAATTCGTTTGAAACGATTTTTCCCATAGGCCGTAATGTAACGGTGAACTTATGACTGTCCCTCTAAATAAACTAATCATGCTAAAAACTTAATTCTAAATAGGTTTTGTGGTAGGCGATAGGTTTTGTGGTAGACGATAAATCAATGCAAAAATTTCAGGGCGATCCGAGTATATTTACAAGAGTTAGAGTGTGCATAGAAGGACAGACGGATAGGCGCCAAGCGGCCAGACAAACTGAATGTATAAGCACTTTTCAACTTTCTTGGAAAGCGCTAAAATACAATTTTCTTTCAGGTTACATTGTAAGCAAAAAATGTCACGAGAGTTAAAGATGAAAGGATTAAAATAAATATGGAAAATAGACTTGAGGAGAGTGGGTGGAGGGGCTCAGGTTGTAATCGATCCAGCGATCTCATGATCAGGAGGCGAGAACGCTAGCATAGAGCAAAAGTCCAAGCCAATTACGCTAAACTAGTAACTTGCTTTATACTGTTCAAGTGAGATGAGATCGCAACTGGAATATCTCCCCAGTGAGAAAAACGCATTATTGACGTTTGACGAGCGATATGCACTCGTGAATGATGCTGTCGTACGCATGTGAGATGCGTGGGTGACGGGCTTTGTGCCGTGCGATTTGTCTGATGCTGCCATCTGTTGGTTATGTGAAGAGATGATTGCTGTTATAGTTGTTGTTGAAAGTTGCGTGTTTGTCCGGGTCACCAATGAAGAGATTCGGTGCGTTGACACCGCTTGTATTCGATCCAGGGATCTCATGATCAGAAGGTGGGAACGTTAGCATCGAGCAAAAGTTTAAGTTTGTAGTTCACTTTTCACTGATCAAGTCAAATGAGATCGCTACAGGAGTATCTCCCCTGTTAAGTTCACTGGTGTGCAAAATTTAAGGATGAATCCCAAAATGCCAATAGGGATTTTCAAGCGATAATTTTCACGCGAATATTCAAAAGGGTTGGCTTTAAAAGTTAAATGCAATAGTTTCAGATGCTTTAAGTTCGCAACTTTTGACAATCTCGTAGTTTTTCCAGTTTCACTTGCATTTAAACAGTTTGTACTTTCCAGCTCTAGAAATCAAAGAAATGTAAAAGCACAATCTGACGTCATTGCAAGAATTTCAATTGAGTATATAAAGGTATTCTAAACTGTTTGACGTCATTATGTGATCGATGTTCAGCCAATCATAAAAATTGTTTTTCAGAGATTCTTCGCAGTCCCGTTTTTTCCCACTAGCGGAAATTATGCAAATGTAATACAGTGAAACTCGTTTAAAATACGCCCGCTTAAAACACGATCCCGCTTAATATACGAATTATCTTCGGTCCCTTGAAAACTGCCTATTAAACCTGTGTAAAATTACCCGCTTAATATCGTACGCATAAGATACGATCCCGCTTAATATACGAAGAAATTTGGTCCCTTGATGTTAAAAAACCCGTTTAATATACGAAATGGTGCTAATGTAATTCGTTTATCACGTGCCTTTGACAGGCTATGTAAAATCTTATTTACATAGATAAAAAACATAAAATGCTGCTTTTTTTTTTTTTACTTTTTTCCATCTTTAATAGAAGAAAGTATTGTAATCTATTTTTTTTTCGACTTCAGTTTTCGACGGATTTACACGTTTTAGGAGTCAGAGATTCCAAGAAATATATTTTTACAAAATGTCTGTCTGTTCGTGTGTTTGTGTTTATGTCTCTGTGTATGTCCGCATGTTGCCATTCTACCATCAAAAAGTGGATGAAGATATGATGCATAGAACTGAACAAAATTTTTTGTGAATGTTTTTGGTTGTGATAAGCAGTTCCTCCTTCATTTTTGAAATATTCTGCCGGAAAGGGAAGTTGCAATAGCGATTTTTGTGCCATTTTAAATATTAACCGACTAAAAGTGTATGAAGTTATGCATATAATTAAACGAAATTTTCTGTGTAAGTGTTTGGCTATGGCTAGTATGTTGACCCTGGATTTGAAAAAAATCCGCTGGAAGGAGGCGCTATAATCACGATGTCTGTGCTATTTTCTTTATTTTACCCTCAAAAGTTATGCAAAGAACTGAACTAAAATTTTTGTATATGATTATTTTTGGGTATGGCATTTAAGTCCTCCCTGAATTTGAAAAAAATATGTCTATTGTTCTATTTTTCAGCGGCTCGTGCAGAGACGAAATTTCGTTTTTCTTCAATTAATTGACTGAAGCAGAAATTTAAAGTAAAAATCAAATTTGATAAAGTATTGAATTAAAATTGTTAAAGCATTAGCATGTGTAACTATTTTTTTAAAATATTAAAATGTACGTATAAGATAGAAAGTTTTGAATTGGCACATCCAACTACTTTAATTTGGCAGAGAGTACTATATAAAGGCATTTAAATTTTTTTACTGTATAGACAGATATTTAATAAAATTTTGGAGAAAATAAAATTATTCTTTATTTTAATATTTTCAACTCAAATTTCCTAGAATACCTAAAAATTGTTAAAAATTGATAAAATAAGAGTAATAAATGGCTAAAATAAGTAAATAACAATCTGCACTGCTTTTACATCCATCATTATTCGAGAATCTATGAAATCCGGATAAGATATGATCCCGCTTAAGATACGAAATGCTCTCGGTCCCTTGATTCGTATCTTAAACGAGTTTCACTGTATAAGATTTTCTTTCCTTTTAAGACGTTGGCCGAGGATCGAAGGTTGGGATGTGTTTTTCTAAGAGCTGGTTTCTTACGCATTCATTTAGTAGTGCCGGTATGCTTACAGTGCGTATAGATGCTGTCAGCACAGTTAAGATTAGTTAGTTTTCATCATGTTTAATTATTTTAGCATCAATGTTAGTTTAAATGTTTTTTGTGTTGTGTGGAGATTGTTATGTTAAAATACTGTTAATAAAAATATGTCTCCACGAACTTTTGTTATCTCTAAGACTTCCATTTCACAACTCTGCTAATTTACACTTAAGTTTATGAAAGGAGGGGGTCATCAATTGGTTACGGGCACAGCGCCTGTTAACTTAAACCCCTAGTAAGCAGAGAAACTGAACTGTGTTTGCTGGACTGAACTGTTTCGTCATGGATATAGCTACGTCTATTGCAGTTTTAACTCCAGATAACTGGTCAACATGGAAAGTTGACATAAAAGTGTTACTTATGCAATATGGATGTTGGGACTTTATTGAAAGTGATGGTAAAGAATTTGATGAGAGTAAGCTAACTTATAAAGAGAAACTTTATCGATAATTACGAAAAGATCGTTCCTACACTCTGATTTATCTTAATATCAGCAGTGACCTGAGACCTTTGATTTCTGCAACTACTGACGGAGCCCAGGCTTGGAAGGTGTTAAAAGATCATTATGAGCCAGTCACAAGAGCCCGAGTGATAAAACTTTTAGATGAATTTTTCGATACCAAGTATAAACCCGACGAAGATATCAGACTTTTCTTGTGCAAAGCTAAAGCATTGGCTTCACGTTTAAAAGACGCTGGTCACCAATTGGACATTCTTTATCTCGGTTTCCAAATGATTCGCTATTTACCAATGAAATTTCAAGATACCGTGCAACAGATTTACAGATAGAAAGACGCGGAGTTCACGCCCGACAAAATTGAGTCTGAGCTGATCCTGGAGGCTAATAGATTGCAGTTAATTAAACAAGACTTGGATAAGACTCAGACGGCATTCCTAAGTGATGATTTCCAGGACGTTGCCTGTTCCAGCCGATTCCATAAGGAGAAAGTGCCAAGCAGTTTTTGTAAAAGTAAAGGTAAATCAAATTTTAAAAATTTGTACAGTAAAAAGTTTAAATTTAAGAAATCTAGTGCTAGTAATAGGACTTTGCTAAGCAAATAGGACCTTGTTTCCGTTGCAAGAAATATGGTCACTTAATTTCAAAATGTAAGGAGAAAATTCCTCATCATGGGTCTAAAATAGAAAATAGCAATGTAGAAGTAAAATTGGGGAATACATTTAAAGAATTTGAATGTAGTTTATTGGAATTCTTTTCCAAACATGAGGAGGCTAATAATGTTTTGTCTGATAATTATAAGGATATATGGGTTATAGATACAGCAGCTACTGCTCATTTCTGTAACAATAAAAATCTATTTCTAAATTTAAAGCCGGTTACAGACATTTATATGACACTTGCTGTTGGGGAAAAAGAAAGTAGAGTTGAAGGAATTGGCACAATAAGTTTTTTTGTCAAATTAAATGGACAATATAATGAGGTTCTTTTGAGAAATGTACTGTATAATCCTAATCTAAGACGAAATTTGTTATCTGCTTCTAAATTAGAGAAAGAAGGAGCGCATTTTGTAGGAACTAAGGGTATACTTTGGGTTTATAATACTGATTGGCAAGAAATATTTTTTGCAGTTCGGCGTGATAATTTATATTTTCTAAAACCTACCAAATATGTAACTCGGTTAGAATCTGCTAACATAGTTAATTCTGCAAATGTTGTTAATACTGATAAAGTGCAGATAAGTGAACTTTGGCATGAACGTTTTTGTCATATTATCAACAATATTTGGTAGATACTAGTAAAAGTGGTAGTGTTAGAGGCTTACCCGTTTTGAAAGAGGTGCAAGAACACTGTATCCCTTGTAAATTAGCAAAAACGAAAAGAATTTCGTTTAAACAGATGGGGGCCATAAGATCAAAACAAGCGTTAGAGTTATTACACATGGACTTGAGTGGTCCATTACCTGTACTATCTCAAGGGGAAAATCGATATTTTTAAAGTATTATAGATGACTACTCTCGTAAAGCAACGGTTTTTCCAATAAGAAATAAATCTGACGTGTTTCAAACTTTTATAAGGTATCAAAATCGAGCCGAACGTTTTTTAAAGAAAAAAATAATCGCCGTAAGGACAAATTGAGGACTTGAATTTTACAACCAGGAATTCGATACGTTTTTTGAGAAACAAGGTACAAAACACAAGAAAACCAACGCGTACAGCCCGGAAATGAACGGAATTTCGGAGAGGTACAACTTAACAGCAATGGATGGTATTAAAACGTTATTAAATTCTAGTGGAGTACCGCAAAAATTTTGGGGGGAAGCCTTGTTGTGCTTCACGTATGTTTGGAACCGGGTGTGTCATAAAAGTAATAAACAGACGCCATTCGAATTGTATTAAGGCAGAAAACCATCCGTATACCACCTAAAAATTTTTGGCTGTTTAGCATATGACAGTGTGCCAAGGCAAACTAGAAGAAAGTTAGACATGAGGGCTAAATTGGGAGTTATGCTAGGTTATGCTCAACAAACTAAGGGTTATCGCATTTGGTTAAAGGACGAAAATAAACTAATAGAAACTATGAATGTTAGATTCGACGAAACGAAAAAAGGTTTTGAAGTAATATCGGGTGCAAAAGTGTTAAAAGGTCCAATATGTAACTTTAACTGTTCCAGAACTTTCAGATGACGAGGACATTGATCCGGTAATTGACACGTTAATAGATAAACTTGAAAAATTTGATCTAACCGCGAGTACATCTACACAAACTGAAAAATTAACACCATGTGCTGATATACAGTGGATTCGTAAGGCTGTTCCACGATCAGATAAAAGCAGAACTGACGTCTATTATGATATAAATGGCACAAATACTCGCTTAAGATCGCACAATGATGTACAGACTTATTGTGATAAAAACAAAATTGAATTTGACAAAAAAATGCTTGATTTCAGTGGAAAGAATACTTTATCGGGGAAAGTTTCGGAACTCATGGATAAAGATATGGCAAATTTAATCGAGGTTCAAATTCCTAAAAATTATAAGCAAGCAATTAAATCACCGGAAGCGTACGAATGGATAAATGCGATGGAACAAGAAATGAAAATAATGAACGATCGTAAAGTCTGGACTTTAGTCGACCCTCCTGAAAATGTAAAAATATTGGGTAATCGATGGGTATACACGTTAAAATATAATGAACGAAATGAAATTGTAAGATACAAAGCCCGTCTCGTCGCTCAAGGTCATAATCAAGTTAAAGGGAAACGTATGATGAGGTGTTTAATCCAGTGGTAAATTTTTCTGTAATTAGACTCTTTTTTACCATATATGTATGTTTGTTGAAATAGACTGATATTCAGTTAGATATAAATAATGCTTATTTGTATGCTAATTTAAATGAAATAATTTATATGAAGCAACCAGAAGGTTACGAGGTTAGTGAAAGCAAAGTTTGTTTATTACGAAAAGCTATTTACGGTTTGCATCAAAGCGGCCTTCAATGGTTTTTCGAACTGGATGAATTTTTGCAGAAAATGAACTTTGTAAAACTATCTTGGTGTAACTGTGTGTATTCATTTAAAAATAATATCATACTAATGTTTTATCTTGATGATATCATTGTGTTTGGTAAAACTAAAAATGACATAGATGAAATTCTAGAGTTATTGAAACAGCAGTTTAAGTTGATTGGTAAAACTAGAAAACTCCTAGGAATAGAATTTGAAGAAAAAGAGGGAAGATTATTTATCCATCAACAAAGTTACATAGATAGGATTTGCACATTTTTTTCAAAATATAAATTTTCAATAAGTTCACTTCCTACTTCAAAGGGTCATGTTTTTTCTAAATTAGACTGTCCTCAAACTAGTGATGAAGTAGATGAAATGTCACGTTTACCGTATAGAAATTTAATAGGATGTCTTTCTTTTATAGCAAATAGAACGAGACCCGACATCATGTATGCGTTAAACATATT
The DNA here is from genome assembly GCA_964019185.1 of Maratus speculifer. Classification (NCBI taxonomy): domain Eukaryota; kingdom Metazoa; phylum Arthropoda; class Arachnida; order Araneae; family Salticidae; genus Maratus; species Maratus speculifer. Next base: position 137,228,461 of record OZ025298.1, read on the forward strand.
TTCACAGTTTCAAGCGAATCCTGGTATTAAACATTGGTGTGGTTTACTAAAACTTTTAGGTTATCTGCAGTATACTAAATGTCATAAGCTAGAACTTTCAAAGATAAAATGTTTAAGACTTACGTGTTTTTCCGATTCTGATTTCGCCGCTAATAGAGACGACAGAATTTCAATTGGGGGGTATATCACTTTTATAGATGAAACGCCAATTTCATGGCGGACGTTTAAACACAAATCCATCAGCTTATCCACAATGGAAGCTGAATATATTACACCTACGGAAGCAGCGAAAGAATTAACGTGGGTAAAAAATATACTAGAAAACGAAAGCCTAAATTTAAGTTTAAACGAATGCTTACTCTATTGCGATAATCAAGCAGCAATCAGATTTTCCCATTCTCCTATTGAAAACACTAGAACGAAACATACAGACATTAAATATCACTTTTTACGAAACTTGGTTTACGATAACATATTTAAATTGCAATATATTAGAAGTAATGTTAACCCTGCAGATATTTACACGAAACCTCTCACAAGAGATAAACTTTTGAAATTTTGTAAAATGATTTTTGAAATTTAATATTGTTTAACTGTATGTAATTGTATTTAAAGTATGTGAATGTAATTGCAGATAAGGGGGAAGAAAAAAAAAACTAAGGTTTACTTTGGGTTAGTGCATTATCAGTTAAGGCATTCCTGATCTTGTACTAAACCAATAAATATTCTTGAATATGAACTTTTTTTGAAACAAGAACTTATCATTTTTCATATAAAGGAAGATTCCTTTAAAATATTTTCTGTGTTTTCAAATAAATACTTTGTGTGAAATATTATGTGTAAAATTAATGTTTAAAATCTGTTTAAAATGAATGCAAAAAAAAAGTAAGATAATTTAATTTGTTTTTAGTATTGTAGTAAAGTCGTACTACATTTGTATTTGTATCATGACATGCAGTAAAGCTGGAAAAAGGGGCCGATTGTTGGCTTTAAAAGTTAAATGCAATAGTTTCAGATGCTTTAAGTTCGCAACTTTTGACAATCTCGTAGTTTTTCCAGTTTCACTTACTTTTAAACAGTTTGTACTTTCCAGCTCTAGAAATCAAAGAAATGTAAAAGCACAATCTGACGTCATTGCAAGAATTTTAATTGAGTATATAAAGGTATTCTAAACTGTTTGACGTCATTATGTGATCGATGTTCGGCCAATCATAAAAATTGTTTTTCAGAGATTCTTCGCAGTCCCGTTTTTCCCCACTAGCGGAAATTATGCAAATGTAATATAAGATTTTCTTTGCTTGTTGGCCGAGGATCGAAGGTTGGGATGTGTTTTACTAAGAGCTGGTTTCTTACGCATTCATTTAGTAGTGCCGGTATGCTTACCGTGCGTATAGATGCTGTCAGCACAGTTAAGATTAGTTAGTTTTCATCATGTTTAATTATTTTAGCATCAATGTTAGTTTAAATGTTTTTTATGTTGTGTGGAGATTGTTATATTAAAGTACTGTTAATAAAAATATGTCTCCACGAACTTTTGTTATCTCTAAGACTTCCATTTCACAACTCTGCTAATTTACACTTAAGTTTAAGTTTATAAAAGGAGGGGTCCATCAAAAAGGAAGTAATATAATTGGAATAATTACTATAACTGCATAACAGCCAATCCATATAACATCTCATTCAGGTCACACATGGTCACAAGAGTCACAGTCACTACGGCAAAACAAAAAATAGGAAATTCCATACGTCTCTTTTATGAGTCTCAAATGGCTGCTATATGTGACTCCACTGACAAGTCATTGTGACTGCTGCTTTGTGTGAGTCACCAGGTGACTTTACAATGTCATTCCAATGAGACTGTCGTGTAATCAAGCAGCTCCCATCTGGAGACTCAATTTCAAAGTCATTGTGAACGTTGCATTATGATAAATTACCAAATAATGTTCCATTAAAGTCACATGGGGACTTTTTCATAATGGTTACTTCACAGTAGGGTCTCTGTCACCTTTTGACAAAGTCTTGTGACAGTAAGTCACCATATGACTTTAATGTGATATTATTTGGTGATTTATCATAATGACTTTTAAAATGATTTTCCAAATGACAGTCACATGAAAGTCTCAATAAAATGACATTGTGAAGTCACCTGGTGACTCAACACAAAGCAGCTGTCGCAGTGACCTGTCAGTGGAGTCACATATAGTAGTCATTTGAGACTCATAAAAGAGACGTATAAAAATTCCTATTTTTTGTTTAGCAGTAGTTACTGTGACTCTTGTGATCTGAATGTGTGACCTGAATGAGATGTTATATGGACCAGCTGTTATGCAGAGATAGTAATTATTCGAATTATATTACTTCCTTTTGAATATTCGCGTGAAAATTATCTCTTGAAAATCCCTTGAAAAATGGTATTTTGGACTCGTCCCTAAATTTTGCACAAGAGTGTATATACATACATATATTTAATTTTTTTTTTTTTACAAAATAATATTTTATTCATAAATTCCACATCTAGAAAGGAATTTAATTACTATGATAAATTCCAAATGTAGAGTTCTGATTGTTTTTTCGTAAAGTATACCACAAGAATGTAGAGACTATGGAATAGTAATAAGCCTCGCTTCGCACGCCGTAATAATGCTTTCCGTTTCGAGATAAATAATTCTTTTCCAAAGTACTATAAAAATTACCTTAATTTAATGTTTGTTACACTAGCATCCCTACCTCTTAAATGCAAACTTTAAAACGACTTGGGTGTTAACGGGTTAAAATGGAATTTTATTCATAAGTGATAAAATTATGTCAATGATAAATTATGGGCTGTTTAAAATCATTCTCGTTGGGACTGTCAGATATTGAGTTATTGTAAAATAACCAGAGCAACAACGTATTAAACATTTCATACTTTCTCTAAGAATTTCATCCTAATTTTAATCCAATTAAATCATAAAATTAACTAATTTTAAATTTCAGTTTTGTGTGACATTAATTGAACGTTAAATATTTGTATAAAACTTTCGAAGAAGACAAGATGAAGTTTTAGCTTTAAATTTGTCATGTTCAATGCGTAACGTTTTATCAATGTTGACAGTCCGTAATTAATATGTTATTTCCCCGCTAGATTAAGCTTTTCACATACAGCTATGATATACAGGGTATCTTACAATTGACAGAACGTTTTTAAAATTCAATAACAAGTAAATGGTGAGAGCTATTGAGATTATAAATTTTTCTAGAATAGTAAATATGTGAAGTAGGAAATCGCTTTACTCTACATCTTTACTTAAGTTCCAAATATTAACGATGAATACTGCTGAACTGTCTTGAATTGATAGATTGTCCAAACAAGAGTATAACAAGTAAAAAAATCATGCGTTAAGCATAGGTTATGAAGCACTTTCCAACACTTAATGAAATCTTTAACAAAACTTTGTTATTTAGGGAAATAATAGTGTACAGCCAAATATACCCAAATATGTATTCCAGTACATTAGAACAGCCCTGTATTTTATATGTCAGTTCATATAATGGGAAAATTTCGCTTAGCAAGAAAATACCCAGTAGCTTGAAATTTCTTTTTCAGCAATTCATATGTATTAGCTGGAAACATACTTGAATACTTTTGTTCAGCCCTGTAGTTTACATTGTACCTTTATTACACGTCAGCATTAGGCTAAAATTTATTGTAAAATAAAACACTTTTAAAACAACTGAAATCATATTCTCATAAATCATCATTCATAGGCGTCCATGTACCGAATTCTTTGCGTTGCCCTGTATATAACTTTATCGATATTCTGCAAACATTTCTCAGTAAATTGAATGCAGCTCAGCGTAAAAATGCATAGTTTATTTAAGAAACACGTTTAAATAATTTACGCTCATATTCAGTAACGTTGGTGAGCTCTTTTGGGTAGCTCTGTATATCAACTATAACATTTATACACACCATATAATGTGCATATATTTAGCGAAATATAAACGCGAATATCATAATTAAAATGCATTTCATCCCTCCATCAGCCATCATCGGACACATATACGGTACTTCGGAAAGAATGTACTATTTGAAATCTTTTGTGTGGCCCTATAAATGCTATGTACTTCATATTATGCAAGACAGTAGCGTATAATTTATATTAAGCTTCAGTGACATATATCAATTTTATTATGCATGAAAAAGCTTAATATATTTAAAATATGTCACACACAATTCCCCCTTTTACCATTATCTAATGGAATTCTTTTGTGTGGCCCTGTAAATGAATAATAGCTACATTTTCACCTTATATTTTATAGAATGGATATTTTAATATGTTTGACAGGGTATAACATCTTTAAAATTCCTTTGAAACGATTTTTCCCCATAGGCCGTAATGTAATAGGAAACTTTTGATTCGCCCTGTAGATAAACTAATCGTGGTAGAAACTTCATTTTCAGTAGGGTTTGTGCTAGGGTAAACCTCAATAACGTCCTAAAATTTCATGGCAATCCGAGTATATTAACGATTTTTCCCCATAGGCCGTAATGTAATGGGAAACTTTTGATTCGCCCTGTAGATAAACTAATCATGGTAGAAACTTCATTTTCAATAGGACTTTTGCTAGGGTAAACGTCAATAACGTCCTAAAATTTCATGGCAATCCGAGTATACTAACGATTTTCCCCCATAGGCCGTAATGTAATGGGGAACTTTTGATTCTCTCTGTAGATAAACTAATCATGGTAGATACTTCATTTTCAATAGGGTTCGTGCTAGGGTAAACCTCAATAACGTATAAAAATTTCATAGCAATCCGAGTATATTTACGGGAGTTAGAGCGCGGACAGACGGCCAGATGGCCGGGCAAACCGAATGCATAAGCACTTTTCAACTTTGTTGGAAAGTGCTAAAAATGGACTAAGGTCACCTCAGTTTTTCCATTCATTTCGACTTACTGCTGACATATGGAAAGAAATGCTTTGCGTTTCAAATGGCATGTTTATTTTGGGCCCTACTACCGTTTGAGACAGTAAAGCAACAGACGATGTTTGACATTAAAATATGGAAACATAGTATACCACTGTGATGTTTTGAATTAAAATAACGAAACATACAAATTGGCACTTAAAACGCCCGGCATCTCCACCAGAAGGCTGAATCCATAGCATACGTACACGCACCCTTCTACTAAACAAACTAAAACACATTCATAAACACCTTTTTCAAATTTCTATTCTAAATACGTAGTCTGTGCACACAACAGTTTCAGTTGCCCCTTGTCGGGAAGAAGTTTGTTGCACATTCATCTACTCTTTGTAGGGAATCTGTTCCCCGGAGGAAAGAATTTTATATTTTGTATTTTCTCCGCCTATATTCTTTTACATGCCTTTTGTCGCATTAGGTTTTTTTGCACCAAGCAGGTGTGGCCCTGTTACGAGATTATACACATATCGCCCACTGTCGCGATACTAATGGTTTCAGCTCTAGATGAATTCTGTAATTTTTTGAAGACTCCAATAAAGGTGACCGCGAGGAACATTTTGCTCTACAGAAATGGTTTCCTTGCCTGACAAGGAAGGTCTCCATACGGGCATACTCAGAAAAATCTGAAAAAATTACAGAATGTTCTTCTCATATAGTTATGTATGTTTATAAAAAAAATTTCGTCGGAACCTCCTTATAACGTTCGTAAAAAAATAATAAAAATTTCGTTTATTTGGCGATTTATCTCAGGTTGGCGAAAAAACGAAATTTTGAAAAATACGCTTTTACGCTTCGAATACTTTTTAAAGAAAAAACTTTCTATGTTCAATTTATTTAAATAAGTTTAAGTAATTTTAGTTTTGCATTTTTACTTTACTTTAAGTGTAATTTTGTCATATACGTTTATATGTACTTATAACAAAATGAAATTAATATATTTTAACATTTAAAACACAATTTAAATTGATTAAAATTGTTCCAAATTGAGAAATACACTGTTAAAAATCTGCTGCATTTTGTTGCAACGCACTTCCTTGCTTGTATAGAAAACGGTTACTTGGGCGTGAAATGGAGCTTTTCATTGGTTGGAATAGAAACATTATGTACAAGCGGTGGAGTGCGTTGCAACAAAATGCAGCAGATTTTTAACAGTGTATGACATGGTAAATTCACTGTACTATGGAGCATTCTCATTGGTCAGAAGAGAGATATTCTATAAAAATAGTGGAGAGACGTTGCAGTAAATGCTGCAGATTTTTAACAGTGAAGTCAATTAAAATCAATTTTCAGATTCGTTAAAATCGTCTGCTTTTGGCGAGGAAATGCACTGCTCGCCAAATCCCGCGTCGCTTTCAGCTTTTCACGCCAATTATTCCAAACTATTTTATTTTTTTACATATCTAATAATGTAATTCCGCCGCTAATTTTCACTGTTCCTTTATTACCTACATGAGTAGTTTAATTCGTATTTTTTTCAAAAAATTCTGAGTATGCCCCCAATAGAGACCTTCCTTGTGAGTGGTACATGTTAGGCAATCAAAGGAGAAAATAGTAAAGAAATTCCTATATTCACTCAAGGTATTTATGCAAGCATAAATCTAATAGCTGTAATACTTGTTATTGAATTTTAAAACCGTCAGACTATTAAACATTATTTAAAATATGGCTTTTTGTTTTGAAATTGCATGCTTACTTTGAGCATTATAACCTTTTGAAAGAAAGCAGTGTACCAACTGTCAAGCGATTCACCCCAAAAACTAATCAGCAGCATATTATTTCAAGGACGAATTGAATATAAATGTTTATTAAATTCCGTGCGTTAGTTCTTGAGATAGAGTACTCACAAAATTTGTGTCAAATACAGACTCACTGAGTGATAGCCAGACTGAAAGACAGACATTTTGTAAACACATGTTTTACATGAACTCTGGCCCCTAAAATAGATAAATCCGTCAAAAATCGGAATCGGAAAATTTTCACGACTCTAATACTTTCTTCTTTTAAAGACAGAAGACGAAGGGACAAGGGATGACAAGGGGTGGCCAGGGATGACCACCCTCGGAAGTCAGCTTTCGCTTTATAGTACAAGTGCAATCCCGGGGGAAAACTCAAACCCATTGCTCACTTTAACATGCATTAGTAATGCGATCGAACATATACATTGCCATTGTTTACAGTATTATATTCCAGTCAATTATTTATAGAGCCCTTTTGCCACCAATTAATACTTTTACATTGAAAGTTATTTAAGACGATATTGAAACTGATTTACATACAATACTTAAATGAAACAATTAAGAATTAATATACAATCAAAACTTGGATGCAAGCAATATTTTTTGACTTCCATAATTTTGATGCTTTGGAACAGCCCCTTCGCATCTCCCCTTACTCTTAGATTCGACTTTGCATTCGGTCTGAGTCGATCCCAGACCGAGGTTTATCTTTTATATCGGACGAGCCTGGGCTTAGAAATTTTGGTTTGTGCATACTTCTAGGAAGAACGAAGTCCATGCAAGACCCGACCTGAAAAAAAAAAGTGTGGCTCTTTACAGCTGTCAGGAAAAAGTAAGGTCCGACTCGCCGCGGATCTGAAAGTGTGAAGACTTGACCCATTCACACTTTAATCAATAAAAGATGGCGCGGTCTGACCCCGGCCGCGCCGTTCTCGAGTTTATGTCCAACACGATTTCTATGCGGGTATTTAATGTCGTTTTGCAGACCCTTTATCGGGCTCAAGGGGGGGAGGAGCGATCGCCCCCCCTACATCCGCCATTGAACATCACAAGATTTCAGATATGTCTATTCTCGATCGACAGAAACAGCCTTTTTCCGAATGGTTAAAATAATAAATGATTATTGATTAGCAATAAAACATTTTCGCTGCATTTTCTGTTATTTAATTTGCGTTAAAAACAAAATGGAATTTGCACGTCAAACGTGGCACATGATATGCGTTCGCACTCTAAGTAGCTTTATAAATAAATTGTGCCCCTGGTCTGACCCCACTAGGAGATTGAGATTCGCCAATGCTTAGAGGACGAGCCACCGTACTCTAATCGCCATAAAGTACTGATAAGTCGCCGATGAATCGTCATAGAGTACGCCCCTGGTCTGACCGCACTAAGATGAGACTCGCCAATGCCTGGAGGTCGAGTCACCGTACTATAATCGCCATAAAGTACTAATGAGTAGCCGATAAATTGTCATAGAGTGCGCTCTTGGTCTGACCCCACTTGGATGAGATTCGCCAATGCCTAGAGGTTGAGTCACCGTACTATAATCGCCATAAAGTACTGATGAGTTGCCGATGAATAATCACAGAGTGCTCCTCTGGTCTGATCCCACTAGGATGAGATTCGCCAATGCCTAGAGGTCTAGTCACCGTACTATAATCGCCATAAAGTATTGATGAGTCACCGTTGAATCGTCATAGAGTGCGCCCCGACATCCAAATCGACATCCATGAATCTCGATCAGGCAGTGATCCTTACTTATAGTGACTTAGTGCAATAGGTAGCGTTTTTTTTAGTAAGTTTGTAACCTCTCTAATCAGGAGGCCTAAAATTCACCAGCAGCAGTAATCTAAAAAAAAATGATATAAATTTGGTTATTTTCTTGTCTATTTCAGTAATTAATTTTCTATATCAAATTATTTAAATGTTATTTCAATATATCAGTTTTACAATTATTTTTTCTTAAAAGTAGCAATTCTCTAATTTAGTAACCCTTCCTTCTTTACCTTTTTTTATTCAAAATTGTGATATTTTTTCTCCATCTGGAACATTAAAATGTTCCACTATACTATTCTTTAATAGCGTGTTTAAATTCTTAATTTAACAAAAATAAGTAGTCAAATAAATTATACAATTATCCTTTCCATTTATAGAAGTTCTCTCAAATTTATTCAGTTTTCGTCAATTTCATTCAAAGTATTGACACCATCGCTACATTGTCCTAATCTAAAGGATGAATTTCGTTTTTCAAATGAAAAATATTGCATTTTAGAAGTAAATTAAAAATAAAGAATACACAAAAAATCAAATTAAAAAATCTGAAAAGAAAATATCGAATTAACTTTATTAAAATAAGGTAGAACACGTCGAATTTCGACGAAAGAAAATGTTTATAAAGGAACTGTTTCATTAATTTATAATATGCCTAAACAATTAGGTGTAATAAAAAATGACCTTCTATTGGTAACAAATGTTATTTAAACTAAAGTTAACAAAATACTATATCTATAAAATTCAGTTGTAGAAATTGTTAAAATTTCTTTAATCTCGCATTTAAGCAGTAAAAAATAACAAAAATCTGTTATTATATGATAAAGTTATCAATTAAACCTCTTATTCTAGCATTCCAAAATGAAAAAAAAAAAAAAAAAAAAGCAAAATTTATTCCACTTTGATTCAATTATTGAATTTTTTTCCCCCATGATATCTAAACTGGACACCATTTTCACCACATCAAAATTTATATATACACCATTTTTAAAAAATTGGTTCATGAATTTGATCATTTTGAAGTCATTTTAATTCAAAACTTGAAGTTTTCTATACTATTAGCTGGAAACAAATACTAAACTGTTATATTATGTTAATTATAAATGAAATTTTGTCAATGAAAACATAATTTACCGGGTTTTATAATAGAAAATATCCTTGACAAAATACATATTTTAATTTCGATTAATTTTCACTTTTAAGAAGAAAATGGCAATGTAAAGATATAGTAATCTGCTTTTTTCCCCTTTGCTTTTAATAGAAATGAAGTACTTACGTTACCACGATTAGAAAAACGGTATTACAATTAATTACAACTAATTAAAATTCCATTTTTCCTCTATTTGAAAATGTAAAAATTGATAATTTTCGACATTCAGAAGTTTAAAAATTAGCAGTAACAATAATTGCAAAGTGTTGCCATTCGCAAAATGACGTATGCGTTACGCACAGATGCGTTTGGCCTTTATAATCCAGAAAAGAACGGTATTTCCTTTATTGGGTTAAAATAATGAGCCCGCATTCTTTTTAATAATGTAAAAAAATCGACTCAAATCCTGAAAAAGATCTAAAAATCGCTTAAAAAATTAAATTATAAATTTTTTTAACAAAAAGTCCAATATCGGATATTATCGGATCCATCATATATAGATGATTCTTCTTACCAAATTTTGAAACATTATGTTTCATCAGTCTCTTTAGAAAGCAGTAGACGTATTCATAGCCTCACACACTTACACACAATCTTCTTTTTATCTTATCATAGATTAACTGATCCAATCTATTGCACAGTGTGCCCCACCAGTGGCCGAGAGGTTCTGACCTCAAACTGGTAGACGGTAGGTGCTGGGTTCGAACCCAATCGCGACCGTCGGCCTAACCGTTCGGAGTTTTCCGTGGTTTTCTTCGAACCTTGCGTAAATACGGGTTAGGTTCCCTTAGAAAGACACCCACGGAGGGCATCCCACCCCTTGGGGCCTATATCCCATAGTGTAGATAATTGGCCGGCATACATACAACAACAACTATCGCACAGTGGATCAAAATAAACGTTATCCTTATCACGATAGAATAAGCCTATACAGTGTGGCCACTCTGAAGGATGGCCAATGGCTATTTTCTAAACCGTTAGTCATAGACATATCGTCACCAGATAATAATAAAGTTCTATCTGTGTTTTTGAAAAAATTGACTTATCGTTTATAGATAGGTTTTATTTGTATCTATGAAAGCATTTTTGCATCAAAATGATGTTATATATAACTTATATATAACATTACAATTATATATGACATTATTTTAATCCAGAAGTGCCTTCATAGATACAAATAGAACATTTCTATATCGGTAAGTCAATTTTTTCAAAAACACAGATAGAACCTTATTATTCTCAGGTGACGATATAGTTCCAATTGCAAAACTGTTCTAATAAAGGTAAAGAAGTATTTTTTAAGCGATTTGGGTCAATTTTTTTTAATTAAAAAATTACGAAAGATTAATTTTTATACGGTCCTCCGGTCCTATAAGTGATATTTAGTAAATTTTTATCACTACTCTAACAAGTAAGACAAAAAGAAAGCTCCATTTCTCTGCGATTAAAACTGATCGAGTAATAGCTGTTTAAAATTGAAGCATCTTTTTTTGCTGCAAAACAGGGAAAGATTAAATTTACTGGAAATAAAAATAAACGTCAAATATAAAATTTAACATTTAATATTTAGAGTAAAATAATTTTTGCAATATTATTTTTAAATTTATGTTGATATTTACATATATGAGCAAAATATACAACTTGTACTAAAAATATGAAAGCAATAGTCGCAATTCGTTACAAAATGAATATGAATTTGTTTTATGCAAAAAAAAAATTGCACAGATTTTAAAAACGTAAAGTATTCATTCATTTGTATGCATAAAAATGCAGATAATTTGCACAAAAAGTACGTACTTTTAAAATATATAAAAAAAAAAACTTTTTATCTATAAATTGAGTTACAATCCATTCTCTTTTGCAAAAAGTGTGTTTTCTTGTGGAGTAAAATATGTTTCGTAGATTTGCAATGTACGGTTACGTAAGGGAAAGATAGATTGATGCATACGCAATAAGCATTCAGTTACAATTAAAATTTTCAAAACAATTAGCACAGCATACTGGTTTAACAGAATTACGCAAATACTTACATCAATGAGTAAGATAAGATAAATCATTCATAATTTAAAGCCTAGCAGGAAACACAAGAAGAAAACTTCTTATGCAAAAGGAAATTCATGACGTCAAAAACTAGAAAAAGAACATCAGAGCAGAACTCGAGATCTTGCAGAAACATCTGTTTCACTGCCTTAACTGCGAAATTCGATTGCTCAGATTATTTATTTTTAGAAAGGTTGACTTGAAAATGTCTCAACTACATGACTGACCAGAATCCATGTCATAGCGTACTATAGGCAGACTTCAATGCGGGCAAACACAACGAAGTTTTGTGGACGCTGTTGGAGTCTCCAGAAGTGTCTTTGCAAGGCTGTGGAATCGATTCCAAGAAGTAGGGAATGTTCATAGATCAGAAATAACAACTAGATAACGGATCCCTTTGTTCTCTTCCGAAATACTTGAAGCTGGAATGACCGAGGTTTTATCGCCAAAAGGGTGACATTTTTTGGCGGGGATCCCTTTGGCGATGTACCGTGAAGCTCTATCAACGCAGCTACTGGTGGGTGCGGAAATTCCAATGACAGTTTTTGGAGGGAGAATAACCGGTTTGGCGCACATTGCTACCCACCATCACGTGCTGGTGGGTAGGTAATGTTGGATTCAAGAAAGGTTGCCATTTCTTAGTCCAGGTATTAGACGTCAATGGGAATGTTAGACATCGAACAGGGTAAGGTCGGATCGGAAACCCGCCACTACAGCAACTGATGACCGGTATATACTGTTAACAGCTCGAAAGAGAGCAGACAATTGCTCTTGGCAACAGGACGAAGAGTGTCCAGCCAAACAATGCATAATAGGCATCATCAGGGAGGTCTATTTGCATGTAGGCTAATGGTCTGCATTTCGTTGACCCCAAGCTACCGCGCGGCCCAAAGGGGATAGGTTGCTGCACATCAAGATTGAAAGCAACATGATTAGAGACAACAGTTACTAGTGCAATTTACAGACGAGCCTCGATTCAGTCTGGAGTGTGACATCCGACGTGTTTTGATTTGGAGGGAAAAGAACACTCGAAATAACTCTACATTCGTTCGTGAAAGATCACAATACAGACGAGGTGGTTTGTGGTATGGAATGGAAGCAACACAGATAGACGTGCGGACTTGCATGTCATTCGCAGTGGTACTTTGACGGCCCAATGGCATGCAGACGAGATACTGAGAACTCATCTCATACTTTACGCTGCAGCCATTGGAGCCCCAAACATCCTTTTTTTTCTAGCATGATAATGCCAGACCGCATACAGCTCGTCTTGTGGATAACATGTTTGAAGTGGAAAAAATACAGCTCATTTAATGACCAGTGTACTCTCCTGACCTGAATATGATCGAGCATGTTTAAAATATACTCGGATGACGCATTGCTGCGAGACTAAGGCCTCCTTTTACTGTCCGAGACTTGAAGATTGCACTTCATGAAGAGTTGAAAAGTATCCCCAAAAATCTTTCGACAACACCATCACATCTTGAAAAACAGGTAGCAGCAGTCATTAGTTATTCGGGGAGACTACATGCCATTTTAAAAATCTTACATCATTTCTAAATAATACTTTTTTTTATAATTTTCATCTAACAAAATTGTTACCCTGAATCATCTTTTCAGGTTTTTTTCATCTTTTCACAGAATCAAAGATTAATTACAATTTTTTGCGTCTTTTTTTCTGTATTGAATATTGATATGCGTGTACTATTCATTTTATGCCAATACATGGCTGTCTCGAACGGTTTTCTTAACTCCTTTGCTTGCTCCCTTAATTTTTCTGAACAGTGTATTTTCCTTCCAGTATTACTAGTGATTGGTTACAAGTAATTTTTTAGTAACTGCAATAATATCTGTAATGTTGTAACTCCTTCTCTTTTTTGACAAATTTCAAAATTACATATTGACATAGCAAATCAAAATCCAACGAAAACAGCCCATTTTCGCAATTATTGTTTTATCCTGTAGAAGTTCGATATTCTATATGAACGAAGGAAAAACAAAGAAACATTGTTTTTTGCAACTAAATACAATATTGTTCTACAAAAATTATGAGGAGGCTTCGAAAACTTATTTACAACTCATTAGCATTTTAAAGATTCGGACAATAAAAAATATTTTACTTTTAAAGTTTCATTGTATTTAGTTGCAATCTATGGATAAAAATTTAGAAGAACATTTTTTGGGAGGTCTTTTAATTTAGATTTAATTGGTCAGCGCAACGCGGCTACAGTTAATTCACAAATGTTCAAAATGATTCAACATTTATTTAAAATAAATTGAAGCATATTATCACGAAACCGGAAATACTGGGTAGGTCACCTAATATAAAAATAAAGATTATCTTATTTCTTAATTTAATTGTTTAAAAAATTTTCATTTCTTAAATAGGATAAATTAATTTGAATTAATTTTTAATTTGATACTTTCTGAACTCTGTCTAGAAAATAAAGAATTTAATTCATGCTTTGAAATAATATCATTCTTTTGATAATTTCTCAAAAGTAAATAACGATGTCTAATGTTAAATTAACGGGAACAGCCATGTGTTATCTTAAGAAATATTTCCTGAAGTTGTCAAGATTAAATTTTTGTTCTACTTTTATTAGAAACGTTTCAGTTATTTTTGATGTGTTATCAAAATATGCACGATGTAAAATTTTGCATCTAAATATATTTATAAATATTTTTGCATCAGTAATGAATAAATAAAATCTTGAATAGATGAATGACGCGAAAGTAATAAAAAATATAATGTAAAAATTAATGAATTCATTATGAAATGAATAAGAAGTAATTCATTATAAATTTTACAGCATAATACATAAAAGTATGACATCATAAATTATTATTGAGGCTATCATTAAAATACATTGTATAATCACTTATTTCTGATTAAATATAAAAACAAAATATTTTTAAAAATACTCTTTTATATTTATTATGAATGTCCACCTTTAAAATCTCGACTGAATTTTTGTGTGCAATTCATGTTTTTGAAACAAAATTTCTACAATAGTACTTTAATTTTGCGTGAACATCGAACTCTATAGTGAAAAATTCACAGTATTTCTTATGCTTTTTCGAAAGCACAAGCATGTGAATTTATTATATATATATATATATATATATATATATATATATATATATATATATATATATATATATGTTAATGGGATACAGGTGACAAATAGCCAAATATGCTTTAATTTTTATTTGGTGAAAGTAATTCGATTATAAAAGTTTTATAAGAAAAAAAAAACTGTACATAGGAATTTAAACATTTTAAGACCAATGATTAATGATCAAGATTAAAGAAGCAAAAAAATGATGGGTTGTATCCAAACATAATAGTACGTGTCATATTGTGTATTCTATATTGAGAGTCAATGGATAAATGGATACAGTTCATCATCTTTTTGCTTCATTTTGGGAACAACGGATTTTGATCTTATTCTATCGACGATCACTTTTAGAATTTTCAAGCTATGTTTTTGAAACTTTCATAAAAGTTGCTCTATATATTTAACTAACACAATATGCAAATGAAACTTTGATAGTGTTTACTTATGCGCAATGAAAAATTATTTAGTAAACCTGCTCATTTTTTATACAATTTTTATCTTTTTTAATTCTGATTACAAGGTATAGTGTACAGTGATGTTTGTCATAATTTTGGGAAAAAGCATTATTTTATAATAAAAACTCTGCAAACTAAAAGCAAAAAACTTGGAAAAATTTGAGACTAATTTTATAAAAAGCTTAATTTTTGTACGAGTATACATTCTATCAACATAAAAATGAATACAATTTATTACAATGAGCCTTTTAATAATAATCTACAGTTTGAACACTTTTTGATACATTAGCTTTGACAGGGTTATCCAAAAAATATTTGTCGTTTTTCAATTTGTTGACGGGCCCCTATCGAATTTCGGGAAGAAACTTTTAAGGAAATGTATGACTTGTACTATTATGTTTACACACTTAGAGTTTCAGGATCATTGCTCATGTATTTTTCTTGATATTTAACAAAACATCTAAAATCGCAAGTGGCCGGTCACCTTAGGCCATATAGTGTATATATCAATTGAAAATATATATTACTTACCCATCATACGTAGTATAGGGTAAGTCTTGCAATCGTTTTGAAAATCGAAAAATTTTTTTTGACGGATTTACACGTTTTAGATAGTGGAGATTCCGAAAAACATATTTTTAGAAAATTTTTTTTGCCGTCCATCTGTCTGTCTGTCTGTCTGTAAACGCTCTATCTCACGAACGAATTGAGATAAAGACTTGAAATTTTGTATGTAGTTAGTATGTAAGAATGGGACGAACCCTATTTAATATCAGCAACCTCGATTATCCGGAACTATTTTTTTCGGACTCTCGAAAAATTCGTTCTGATGAAAAGTATATAAAAATTTTTGAATTTTTTTGTTCTAAGGAATGGACGTAAAAGGCAATAAAATAACACACATTTTGCATATAGAACGAAGTCGATCGAATTATTAGTTGCCGAGATATTTGTAATCCTGTTTTCCACATTCTTCGATTTTTCATGACCCTGTATTTCATTCAAATTTCAATTCAGAGGTATATTTTAATTGGAAATGAGACGCTTAATCTGATGCAGTTAATTGTTAGTTAATAGAGTTATTATTTTTGGAATTATAAGGATGTTTCTTTTACGCTGTTCGGTACTACTTGAGTAGTTTGGCGTTTTATATAATTTGTCGAAATCGGTAATCAGCAGTTCTTTAATAGAGCATTATTATGTATATTAACAATATTTAAATTCTGTTTATGAATTGCAATGCATTGTATGAATAGTTTTCACATGTTTTATTTTCATATACATATCCATGATGGGTAAGTATTACGGTGGCCCCCAACGACTAGTTATACTAGCGCACCCGACAGACGTTGTCCTGTCACCGACAGACGTTGTCCTTCTTGGCACCAACTCCAGAAAATCTAATAAATGTACTTAAATATGGTAATACGCAGAATAAACACTACGCTTTTAATTTAATTTCTTATTACAATTATGTAAGGAAATTATTTTTTACTCTTCATTAGTTTTTGAAGTCGGTTCAATTTTTGATAGAAAAGTTTATTTTTCTCTTTTTAGTTAAAAGTTAACGATTGTCTGAAGTCGGTTAATCAAAATTATAATACAGGAAATATTATTGCAAAGCATGCACGTTTGTCAGCAGTGGGGTTCGAACACGCGATTCCTTTCCTCAAGAAGCTGAGCTTAAATCTGGCGCCTTACATCGCTCCGACATTCCGTCCGCACTCCATTCATCGAACTTATTCAACACTTTTAATTAGCGAAAAATCACTAACTATTAGTTTTTGCCTAATTGCAAAAAAAGTACTGAATCAAATTCGATGAAATGTGAATCTAAACCATTCTCGAATCTACTGGAACGCACACACAAATTTTCATCAAAATCGGTCCAGTCGTTTAGGAGGAGTTCAATTACATACACACGCACAGAAGATTTTTATATATAAAGATGTGATATCAGACGTATCTAAAAATCTATGTGTAGTCTATTGTGTGATACACATTTGAAAATCTATAAAAAATAATAATTGGACAAAAATATTAATATTTAAAAAAGGATTAGAGATTTAAAAATAAATCCAATTTTCTTAAACTTTTTAGAAATTTTAATTAAATATTCAGTTAATTTTTTTTTTTTTTTTTTTTTGCAAAATTTTATTTTGGTTGAACATTGGAATGCAATGTGTTCACCAATTGAAAAATATTTTCTAAAAAAAAAAAAAAAAAAAGAGTAAAAAAAGAAAGAAAGAAATGTTGAATAGGTAAACTGTCCCCTTAAACACATATCCCATTGCATGCAGTTTTTAAAATACAGGTTGTTTACATATTAAAGTTTTTCAAACTTTACAATGTTGACATCCACTCTTAACACAATAAGCATTTTATTAGACAAAAACAGCTCAAATAAAGGTATAGTTAATATAATTTTCTTAAACGTTCGTAGAATTGAAAATGTTCTATGTTTTTTTTTCATAGTTTTCAGAAAGTAAAATAAAGAAAAAGTACCATAAATACTATATTATATACGATTGAAGTTACACAGTTTTCTTTTTAAATATAAAATAAATTAACTTTATATGAAAGAAAATTTTACCGAATGTTTTATTGTAAATTTCTAATTTTCTTTATTTTTTTTATTTTTTTATTTGTTTATTTAATATCTTTGATTACAATACATACTCAACCCCTTTAGGCCTTTGGAAAATAAAATTTGTCTATAGCTGGAAAACAAATGATAGAAACAAATATTGTCATTTAAGAATAAAACATCCTTTCTCTTACTTTGCATTTAAAAAAATGACAGACCAAAATGAACGACCGAGAAGAAAAATAAAAATAAACAAACTCTTTTTGTAACAGGAAATTATTTTTAGCACATTTCTACATAATAGAAAGCTTAAATAATAACGATTATGAAAAAAAAGTGCCTCCAAGTTTTTTTTTTTTACAACAATGCTTTTACCTTAGAATCTTAACCGCTAAAGTTATTTGAAAATTTCTCGAAATAATTAAAAAAAAGTAACAAAAAACGAGCATAAAAATCTTGAAAAAAAACAAAACAAAAATGAAATTAAAAATAAATTTGACTTCAGGCTAGTCCGTAAAATCGATAAGAAAATTTCATTTTATGATTAAAAAAGTGGTAATTTGTTCGAATAAAAACTAAATTTTGCAAATTAAATGAAAATATTTTATCACTTTAGTGAAAAGCTAACAAGATTGTAAATTTCCTTAAGACAGTTTTACTTTTTGGAATTCTGAAATATAAAAACTGATTGACTAACTTGACGTTCGTTCATAGAGTGTGCACATTAATAAAATAAGCTTTTTAAGAAAAAAATATCAACCGACTTCAAAAAAGCGCTAAAAAGAATTAAATAATTCTTTAAAATTCTCTAAGGCCAAAACGTTATCCAATAAGCACACATCGGATATCAGGTACCGGCATAAAAAACGGTTAAATTTAATATGTATAATTTAATATGCACCAAACATAGATTTTAGAGATAATATTATTTTACAAGAGATGAATTGACATATTTATGATTTATTTTATGAATATATACATATAAAAAGTAATGAATTAATTTTTGAAGTTGGTGCCAAACAATCACAATCGATAATGATTATCCCCATTTTAATTAAGGTACTAGGTATAATTTAGCTACAATTCTTAATATACATCAAATAGTTTGGCACCAACTTCAAAAAGTAATTCATTACTTTTTATATGTATATATTCATAAAATAAATCATAAATATGTCAATTCATCTCTTGTAAAATAATATTATCTCTAAAATCTATGTTTGGTGGATATTAAATTATACATATTAAATTTAACCGTTTTTTATGCCGGTACCTGATATCCGATGTGTGCTTATTGGATAACGTTTTGGCCTTAGAGAATTTTAAAGAATTATTTAATTCTTTTTAGCGCTTTTTTGAAGTCGGTTGATATTTTTTTCTTAAAAAGCTTATTTTATTTCCTACTTTTTAGTTATGCATACCGTAATACATAATTATGTGTACTGGCACACGATAGCTCTTTGCAATGCATTACTAATGTACGCACTTTGGCAAGTTCTGATGTATTCAGTTTACTTGTCACTGTTTGATTGTCAACTTTTCTGAAACCACTTACAATATCGGTTAGTATCGTTGTGAATCTTAAGATTTTCTTTGTATGGTAACTTCTTCAGACAAGATCTGCCACTTCGAAAAGCTACCGCATTTATGAAATCTTAGTCTGCATCGAATCCTACGGTCATCGAAAGTGGGTATCAAAAGGTGACAATCCATCAAGTAAAGTGTCCATATACATAAGAGCGCGACATAGTGCTTCCATATATGAGCACGCAGCAAAATGACTTCATATATTCATGTATAGTAAAATGCTTTTCTAGTGTAGTCAGTTAAAAGTACTCCCCCTTCACTCAGAAAAAGGAAAGAGAAAGATTTTAGCAAAAATCGCACTATGCTTCAATCGATAAACAGCAACAATCTAATACCTATACAGGTAGTAATGGCATCGGAAATGAGCAGTGGCAATTCGACGAGGAATCTGAAACTCATAACCAATACCTGGCTGCCTCTATAAGAGAGTAACAGCATTTGATTCCCAAATATTTCTTTTACAGACGCTTTTGTCCCAACTACACTGTTAAAAATTTGAAACTTTTGCTGTACATTGTTAAAAATCTGCTGCATTTTTTTGCTACGCACTCCAGCGCTTGTATAGAAAACGGTTACTTGACTGTATTAAGGAGCATTTTCATAGGTCGCAGTAGAGACATTATATACAAGCGGCGGAGTGCGTTGCAACAGAATGAAGCAGATTTTTAACAGTGCATCATCACTTCACCGCTTATATAGAAAACGATTAGTTAAATGCATTATGAAGGATTCTCATTGATAAAAGTAAAGATATTCTATAAAAGCGATGGAGTGACGATGCAGCAAAAGTTGCAAATTTTTAACAGTACATTGCATTGTCAGGCATTTTTAATATGGAATTTGATGATGATTTCTTGGAATACTTCGATTGTACTCGTAGGAGAAGTTAACAAGATTGACGAAAATTGTCCGCTCAGCAAGATGCTTGGTGATTCGTTTTTGTCCAGAATCGTTTCAACCAATTATATACTGTGCTACATGTGTCGTCATATTCATATTGAGGAATCCTACACTGTAAAAAATTTGACACTTTTGCTATATCATCACTCTATTGCTTTTATACACTATATTGCAATTGATTATTGGACACTTGCGATTTTAGACATTTTACTAAATATCTAAAAAAATACATGAGGAATCATCTCGAAACTCCTAGTGTATAAATATAATAGTATACGTCATACATCTCCGTGACGATTTTTTACCGAAACTCCATAGGGGACCGTCAACAAATTAAAAAAGAATGAATATCTTTTGAATAACCCTGTCAAAACTAATGTAGCAAAAGCGCTCAAACTCTAGATTATGATTGAATGCTTTATTGTAATACACTGTGTTCATTTTTATGCAAATAGTATGCATACTCGCAGAGTAATTAAGGTTTTTATAAAAATGGTCCCAAATGGTTTTTTTCTTATAATTTTCAGAGTTCTTAATATAAAATAATATTTTTTTCAGAAAATATGACAAACAACATTGCACACAGTACCCTGTAATCAGAATTAAAAAATAATGAAAATTGTATACAAAATGAGTTGAAAGTCACAAAATCATAACTTGAAAATTCTGAAAATAATCGTCAATTGAATAAGTTGAAAATCCGTTATTCTCAAAATGAAGCAAAAACAAGAGGGATTGTATCCATATATTCATTGATTAGTGTCAATATAGAATACACAATACGGGATGTTACGACTACTTTTGGATAAAATCCCTCATTTTTTTTGCTTCATTTTGGAAACAACGGATTTTGTCCTTTTTCTACAGACGATTACTTTCGGAATTTTCAAACCATAATTTTGAGATTTTTACAAAAGTTGCTCTATACATTTAGCTAACATAATATGCAAATGAAATTTTGATATCTTTGACGCATGCGCAGTAAAAAATTATTTAGTAAACCTACTCATTTTTCATACATTTTTTAATATTTTTTAATTCTGATTACAGGGTACTGTGTGCAATGTTGTTTGTCATATTTTCTGATAAAAATATTATTTTATATTAAGAACTCTGAAAATTATAAGGTAAAAACTTAGAAAAATTTGGGGCCATTTTTATAAAAACCTTAATTACTCTGCGAGTATGCATGCTATTTGCATAAAAATTAACACAGGGTATTACAATAAGGCGTTCAATCATAATCTAGAGTTTGAGCGCTTTTGCTACATTAGTTTTGACAGGGTTATTCAAAAGATATTCATTCTTTTTTAATTTGTTGACGGTCCCCTATGGAGTTTCGGTAAAAAATCTTCACGGAGATGTATGATGTATACTATTATATTTATACACTAAGAGTTTCGCGATGATTCCGCATGTATTTTTTTAGATATTTAGTAAAATGTCTAAAATCGCAAGTGTCCCGTAATCAATGGCAATATAGTGTAGAAAACGATTACTTCACCCAATTACGAAGCATTCTCATGGGTCAAAAGAGAGATATTCTACAAAAGCAGGGCAGTGACGATGCAGCAAAAGGGTCACATTTTTTACAGTGGCACTGTAATCGGAAATGAGCGGTGGCGTATTCGATGAGGAATCTGAAACTCATTACCTATATCTGGCTACCTCTATAAGAGAGTGACAGCATTTGATTCCCAAATACTTCTTTTACAGACGCTTTTGTCCCAATTACACTACAAAAACTTTGAGCCTTTTGATGCATCATCAGTCCAGAGCTTTTATAGAAAACGATTACTTCACTGTGTTACGGAGCATTCTTATCGGTCATAAAAGACATATTCTATAAAAGTTGTGGTGTGACGCTGCAGTAAATGGGTCAAATTTTTAACAATGTATCATGGAGCATTCTCATGGGTCAAAGGAGAGATATTCTATAAAAGCGGAGGAATGACGATACAACAAAAGGATCAAAATTTTTACAGTGTACACTGTAAAAAATTTGGCCCTTTTGCTGCATCGTCAATCCACCGTTTTTATAGAAAACGATTACTTCAGCCTATCGTGTAGAATTCTCATGGGTCAAGAGAGAGATATTCTATAAAAACGGGGGAGTGACTATGCAGCAAAAGGGTCAATTTTTTTTCAGTGTACACTGTTAATAAATGTGAACCTTGTCCAGTTAGGATTTCACACTTTGGAAAGATCGTGTGCCTATGTAAGTGTAACTTAAAAACATGAAGAATGAACGTTTCTAATTGGTCGATTGCTTCGAAAAGATATGGAATTTTAATGTTTTAATTTTTTAAAAAGTTCTAATCAACAGATTTTTATGAAATTTGAATGGGACCACATGGGTCTCATACGCTTTCAAACAAAAAAAGAATTATCAAAATCGGTTCATATTTACGAAAGTTATGCGTGAACAACAAATACATACAGGTCGAAATCATAACCTCCTCCTTGAAGTCGGTTAAAAATATAATAGAATCAGTCATTTCAAAAACCACATAAGGCAGCCACATAATATTGTAAAATTGCGACAGATTGTGACAAAGGGATGGGGGGAAGTAAGAAGAAATATGACATAAAAAAGTTTTGGTTAAAGTAAAAACATTAAAAAAATCAGAAGATTAAATTTTGAAGTTATTTTGAAATTAAACTAGGGGAGACTGGGGTACAATGGTCCACTTTTGTAAATTTTGACTGTTTACTCTTAAAGTATTGATTTTTTTTCTTTTGATCAAGTACATGCATGTTACCTATACATTAAAGTTTATACTACATCCACTCAAAAATAATAATTATGCATACTTTTTTTACATATTTTTTTAAAAAGCAAGTGACAAAGTGGACCATTGTACCCCAATGCCGGGGTACAATGGTCCACAGCATGGGGCTCTATGGACCACTTGTAATTTGAATAAAAATATATCAATGTAGTTCATTTTTTAACAATAAGAAAGATAAAGTATATCATAATTTGTTTATTCACATTTTATTATTCATTTTTATTTGTTTATTCACATTTTATTATTCATTTTTATTTGTTTATTCACATTTTATTGCTCATTTTTATTTGTTTATTCAGTCTTTTAGCTCTAACTAAAGTAACATTTTTTTTCTTCATTTTTTTATCATTAAGTCATTATACCGGTCGCAGATTGAACAATTAAGTTTATTATCTTCCACAATACATTTTACAGCCTGTTCCATAACTTCATGTGGCACAGAACCTCTATTGGTATTCCTAGACTTGTTTCTTAGGATTGCTAAAAGAAATATGAAAAATAATGTATATCCTTTTTGTCCAATGATGCCTCTAAAAGTTAAATATAAACCTTTATAATAAGAAATATATATATCTAAATATATGACTAAGGAAAAGATATAATGAATTTTTCCTGTCTACTTTACATCATCTGCATTTTTTTAATGAATTTTACCTTATTTAATTATTATATCCAGATACAAACTAATAGGTAGATATATTTTTGTTTTTCTCATTCTACTATTTTATTTAAATCCAACTTATTATGGATGCATGTATGCATAAGTGCAGGAATATTGAATTAACAAATTATATATATATATATATATATATATATATATATATATATATATATATATAAAAAAAAAAAAAACCCTCAAATGCACAAAATATTTTGTTTATTAATTTTTGGTGTTCAATTTGGGTTAATTTTTAAATTTGAAAGCTTATATTATATAGATAAATATTTCAAAAATGCATTTCACAACATGAATCATTAATTAATTCACACACAGAAATAAAATAATTTATTAGTTCTTAATTTGGGCTAATTTTTATGTTTGGAAACATATATTATACAGATAAATATTTCAAAAATGCATTACACAACATGAATCATTAATTAATCTACACAAATAAGTAAAATAATTTATTAATTCTGAATTTCACATATAATATTTAACTTTAAAAAACATGGGATACAAAACTGGGATGCAATGGACCATGGTCCATTGTACCCCAGTTTCTGATGGTCCATTGTACCCCATATGGAAGTTTGACAAAAAATTGATGATAAAAAAGAAATTTAGAATTCTATTATTTTAGCTATAATAAATATTAATAATGTATTGTCTTACCTTTTTACTTTCCCACACAATGCCTTTCAAATTACAAATCTGTAATAAATAAATGAAGATATGTTTCACTGAAAATATTTACTTTTGCCTTACTCCTCCTGTGTCAAATCAATTATCAAGCATAAAATGGCTAAATTGTCAGCTATGCACATGGTTTCAAACTTCTTTTTACTACTTCATGACTGCCATCTATATACTAAAATATGAAGCTTTCAAAAACAGAATTAATATAAAAAATATGGGGTGGACCATTGTACACCGTGGTCCATTGTACCCCAGTCTCCCCTATTTTGTGTTCATGAAATAAAAATAAATTTTTTTGCAAAATATATTAAATTCCATTTTAAATTCCAAAATGCTACTTTTTTCAGTTGCTCTTCCTTATTAATATTTTATTACTATTGCATATTAATTATGTTTTTTGTTGTAAACCTTAATCTTATTTCATACAAAATAAGTATATGAATCATTTTTATTGTTATGATTATAAATGTCATTAATAATACAGGTAAAGTTTAAAAATAAAATTTTAGATATGATCTATTAACGTAGTGTTTGTTTCTGAATTTCAAGTATATGTATATGTAATATAGCGTGATATATGGAAAAGGAAAGGGAGGGAGTATGATGAAGTATGGCGTTTGTGATGGGAAGGGAATAAAAAATTTTGATAAAAAATCATTTATGCACAGCACCCAAGACATATTTTTTCCTAATATACTTTTTTTCGAGACAGACGCTTCCTTAAAATTAGAACTATGATATGGGTAAGAATTATAGATGTAAATGTATTCCTTCCTCTTCAAACAATTACCTTCTAATTTTTGTTAAGACATAAGTCCGCTACTTTAGTGGTTTTTGTATGCAAAATTTTGTATGTTACAGCCATAAAATTCGATTTTATGGAAAAGTCATAACTTTCACACATACCAATACGTTCAATAAATTTTTTTTTATTTATGATAGTGATTCTAATAAAAAAGGTACTATCATAGTCGAGATATTTATTTATGGATCCATTAAAGATTGATTTATCTTGTTGAAAACCCGCTGGCCTCTTTTCCATCAGCCAAAGTCTATGCATCGAAAGTGTCCATTAATACATTATAAGGCCAACAGTGACAAGCCACTTGCGATTTTAGACATTTTGTTAAATATTTAGAAAAATACATGAGGAATTAGCCTGAAACTCTAAGTGTGCAGACATAATAGAAACTGGTCATACATTTCTGTGAAAATCTTTTCCCCGAAACTCCCCAGGGAGCCGTCAACAAATTGTAAAAGAACGAATATCTTTTGGAAAACCGTGTCAAAACTAATGAAGAAAAAGTGTTCAAACTGTTCATTATGATTAAACGGCTTATTATAATTAACTGTGTTCATTTTTATGCGGATATCATATACACTCGTAGAAAAAGTAAGGTTTTCACAAAAACAGTCCCAAATGTTTTTTTTGTTTTTGCTTATAATTTGCAGAGTCCTTAATATATATTGATGTTCTTTTCCGAAAATATGACAAACAAAATTACACATAATACCTTGTAATCCGAACTAAAAATAATAAAAATTGTGTGAAAAATGAATAGATTTACTAAATAATTTTTCAATGCCATACGTAGACGCTATCGAAATTTCATTAGTACATTATGTTACCTAAATATATAGAAGAACACCTGTGAAAGTCTCAAAAGCATAACTTGAAAATTCTGAAAGTGTTTGTCGATAGAATAAGCTCAAAATCCGTTATTCCCAAAATGAAACAAAAAGACGAGGGGCTGTATTCATTTATCCATAGATTAGTATCAATATAGAATGCAAAATATGGCACATACTACTATATTTGATTACAACCTCTCATTTTTTTGCTTCATTTTGCGAACAACTGATTTTAAGCTTATTCTATCGATGAATAATTGCAGAATGTTCAAGCTATGTTTTTGAGACTTTCACAAAAGTAGCTTTGTACTCGTACATAATATACAAATACAACTACTAACATAATATACAAATGAAGTTTTAATAGCGTCCACGCATGCGCAATGAAAAATTATTTAGTAAGCCTGTTCATTTTTCATACATTTTTTATTACTTTTTCGATTTTGATTCCATAGTATTATGTATAATGTTGTATGCCATATTTTGGAAAATAACATTATTTTATATTTAAAATTCTGTAAATTATAAGCAAGAATCGTGGCAAAATTTGGGATTATTTTAATAAAAACCTAAATATTTCTACTTTGTGTACATGCTATTCACATAAAAATGAACACAGTTTATTTCAATAAGCTATTTAATCATAATCTTCAGTTTGAACGCCTTTACTTCATTAGTTTCGGCAGGTTTATCCAAAAGATATTCGTTCTTTTCAATTTGTTGGTGGTTCCCCATGGACTTTCGGAAAAAGAAACTTCACGGAAATGTATGACCTGTACAATTATGTTTACACACTTAGAGTTTCAGGTAATTACTCATGTATTTTTCTAGATATTTAACGAAATGTCTAAAATCGCAAGTGGCCGGTCACCTTTGGCCATATAGTTTAGTTCAAAAATGGAAGAGAATATGCCATTTTTTTCAAAACATATATGTAAAGGCGTTTGCCTTTACATATTAATTTGTAATTGTTTTATCCTTCCTCCTTTTAAAAAATTACACAATTTTCTAAATTCTTAATATTAATTATTAATCCGAATTTTAATCCTATTCATTTTGTGATGGTCGTTTCCTTTTAAATTAAGATTGCAGTTTTTTTTCCGGTATGTAATTCTTTAAACTGCAACGCACTGCCTTAATAATTATTCTTTCTCCCTCGTAAGAGTTTTTGGATTCTATTCTTATAGTAAGTCCTGTTTCTGTGGGGAATCATGTTTTAACGCCAAAAGGGCGATGAATCCTGATCTTAGTTACGCGTGGCAACCCCTCCCCTGGGTTCAAGATATTTTTTGTTTTGTTTGTTTTCAGGGAGAGAAAAGAATTAATACGCGATGGTGTTATGACAGTCTTGATAGACGAAATATTCTAAAATGCATCGAATTTCATGTAAATAGTGTAAATATGTGTATATAAGATGTATAACATTTTCTTCCAATTAAAAAGAAGTAAGAAGATGCCCGTTTGAAGTTATTGAATAAGTGTGAATCGCCTAAATTAATTTTGTGTTCGAAAGCCACTGAACCATCCGACGCGACAATGGTGCAAAGTTAGCCGGAAATAATAGAATGAGAATAAGAGTAGAACGATTGCATTTATTTAACGGGTAAGTTTTTTATTGTTATTTCTTTGATTTTATGAATGATTTGGAAGAAACAGTACTATACAAAATGAGTACCGGTGAAAATTTGAAGAGAAATATTACTAAACGCGGATCAATTAGATCCACAATAACTAAATTAATTAAAAAAATTGATAATGAAATTTTGAAAGAAAGTGATTTGAAACCGGAAATTGTGGAGGATTGTTTAGCAACATTGCTGGAACATAAGATTTCTCTAGAAAACCTAGACGATTTAATACAATCTGAAACTGAAACTTCTAATTTAGAAACCGAAATTGAAGCTTGTTTAGAATATAAAGAGTCTATTATTACGTGTAAATCGAGAGCAAATAGATTTTTGCATAATTTAAAGAAAACTTCTGATATTACAAATGAACCAAAAGTAATTACGCCCCCCATATCAGATACTCAGTTAAAGTGTAACGCTAAATTGCCGCGAATTTCTTTAGACAAATTCACTGGCGACATTTGCGAATTCCAAGAATTTTGGCCGCAGTTTAAAGTCGCTGTTCACGAAAATGAAGCCCTTCAAGAGATAGAAAAATTTACTTATTTGAAATCTTTGATTTCGGGATCAGCAGCTGCTGCTATTAACGGGCTTCCATTAACTGGTGAAAATTACGCAAAGGCAGTAAATATATTAAAGGATCGTTTTGGAAAAAGAGAAGTTTTAATATCTGCGCACACAAATAAATTATTAAATTTAGAAGCAGTGCGAAGATCAAACGATATATATTCTTTGAGAAAATTGTATGATGAAATAGCGATACAAATAAGAAGTTTAGAATCATTGGATGTGAAATCAGACCAATATGGTTGTTTATTGTTTCCTATTATTTATAAATATATACCCAATGACCTTTTATTGCTATTTCATAGAGAACAGTGTGAGAAAAAAGATGTTTGCGTAAATGATTTATTATTGTTCCTTAAGCGCGAAATCGAAGCGCGGGAAAAGGTTGTTAATGTTTCATCTGTCAGTTTTGAGATTAAATCTCATGAAAATAAATTTAAACAAAATCCTTCTAAACATTTTCTTCAAGTTAAAAATAAAAATCCTTCATCATTTACATTAAATACAATTACAGAAAATCTTTGCCCTTTTTGTTCTCAGAAACATGAAGCAAATTTGTGTAACTTAAATTTTGAAGAAAGAAAGCAATCTTTATCGAAACAAGCGAAATGCTTTCGATGCTACAAACGATTTCATAAGAGTAAATTTTGTAAAAATTCTAATATTCGTTGCACTCTTTGTAATTCAAAGGCTCATCAAAATTCTCTTTGTAATAAAAAAGTAAAAGAAAGACCATCAAAGGAAAATAAAATTGACCTTGTTTCAACTGAAGGGGATGAAATAGGGGGAAAGCAAAATACGCAGTATGAAAAAATAGCTGTTTCTTCACTTTGTTGTAAGCCAGATGAATATGTTTATTTTCAAACTTTAAAGGGAACAATGATTGGGAAATATAAAAATATTAATGTTCGTATCTTGCTAGACAGTGCGTCGCAGCGTACGTTTGTCGGAAAGAATTTGTCAAAGCATTTAAATTTAGAGGTGACAGGACAGGAATCATTAAAAATCCATACATTTGCTGGTACGAAACCTATTGTTAATAATCATAATAGAGTTAAAATTTTCTTAAAGGATAAATTTTCTGACAATGTAATATATTTGGAAGCATTAGAAACAGAGAAAATTTGTTCAGATATAATACGCGCCCCAAGTTCAGAGTTAAATGAAAAAATAAAAGAAATGGGTATACAGCTGTCAGATGTTTCAAATGAATTAAGTGATGGGGAGAATAAAATAGATTTGCTGATTGGTAGTGACTACTATTGGTCAATTATGACAGGGAAATATAAACGCATTTCACCAACTCTTGTCTTGAATGAAACTAAACTAGGTTGGACACTTCATGGAGGGTTCTCAGATGAAGTTAATGAAAGTAATTTAGTGGGTGCAATGTATATATCTATTTGGGATAATAATGAAAATGATAAAATGTCAATTCAACTTGAAAAATTTTGGACTATAGAAGGGTTAGGGATTCAGGAAGATAATACAAATAAAGATTTGTATGATAATCAAATATTAGAACAATTTGAAAATTCTATTCAGTTTAAGAACAATAGGTATGAAGTTAAATTACCTATGAAATATGACAATGTTGATCTTCCGAATAATTATGATGTTGCCAAAAAGAGATTTGATAGTCTAATTAAACGATTTGTAAATAATCCTGCATTATTTAAGGAATATAAAGAAATTATTGATGAATATAAGGCTTTAGGAATAGTAGAAATTGTTGAACCGCAAGAAATAAACTCACCGAATGGTAATTTGACCTATTATTTACCCCACCACCCTGTAATTCGAAGGGATAAACAAACAACCAAATTCCGCATTGTTTTTGATGCCTCATCTCACGCTCCTTCTGAACCTTCTCTAAATGATGTACTCTTCCCAGGTCCCAATTTGAACTCAGATTTATTTGATTTAATTTTGCAATTTCGAAGCAATAAAATTGCCGTTGTGGCAGACATTGAAAAAGCTTTCTTACAGATAAGTCTTGCTGAAGGTGATAGAGATATGACGCGTTTCCAGTGGATCGAAGAACTCCCTCAAGATAAAAATTCCTCAATTAAGTTTATAATTATGAAAATGTGCCGTGTATCATTTGGCGTCACCTCGAGTCCATTTCTGTTAGGAGCTGTAATTAAACATCATTTGAAGAGGTATGCAACTTTATATCCGGAAACTTGCTCTAAAATTGACTCTTCCATGTACGTGGACGATTTATTGTTAGGAGCACATACGGTTAATGAAGCTTTAAAAATTTCAAAGGAATCTTTAGCTATTTTTCAACAAGCAAATATGTTTTTACGAAAATGGCAAAGAAATTCTACCATTTTAAAGGAACATTTAAAATCTTTAGATATGAATGTTTGCGCTGATACATCAGCTGATACAACCCCATTTAAAAATTTAGGCTTAATATGGGACACTGAAGAAGACATTTTTAGATTAGATAATCAAAGTCTGTTAGAATTTGTCCATTGTCAAGATAAGACCAAAAGAACTATAATTCGAGCAGCTGGAAGAATTTTTGACCCTGTTGGGTTTTTATCACCATTTACGATTTTAATTAAAATGATTTTTCAATCATTATGGGAACATGGTATCGATTGGGATCAGAATTTGCCAGAACATTTAGAGAAAAAATGGGATAACTGGTGTGCACAGATTCCATATATTAGTAAAATAAAAATTCCAAGATATTATTTTCAGGAAATAGACAAATACGACAATGTAGAAATTCACTGTTTTAGTGATGCAAGTATTAAGGCCTATGGAAGTGTTATATATCTGAGATATAACAACAATAATAGTATAAAGACAAGTTTTGTTACGTCAAAAAGCAGACTAGCTCCCATAAAGAAGTTAACCTTGCCCCGCCTCGAACTGATGGGTGCTCTGATTGGAGCTAGACTTGGAAAGCGGGTAATGTCTGTTCTCAAGATAAGTGAAGACAGAGTATATTATTGGAGCGATTCAAATATCGTGCTTCACTGGATCAAGAGTTCATCTAGTACTTGGAAGCCATTCGTAAGCAACAGAACATCAGAAATACAAAGTTTAACAGATCCGAAGAACTGGCGACATTGTCCTGGTACCTCATTGTCCATTGTCCCGGAATCCTGCTGATCGACTCACAAGAGGACTACCCCTTCTCGACCTCGAAAAAGATGACCTGTGGTGGTCAGGACCTCCATAGTTAGTTAAAGATTCAAAATTATGGCCCAAAGAAGACAGAGAAATAGATGAAGATATGAAACAACTAGAAGCTAAAAGAAATGTGATTTTCCAAAATGTTTGTTCATTAGAACATCAGAAGCCACTTATAGAAATTGAGCGTTTCAGTTCCTTCTTGAAGGCAGTTAGAACATTGGCAAGAGTTAGAAGATTTATTTTCAATTTAAGAAATTCAATCAAACGTAAAGTTACATTATCTGCTGAAGAATTGAAAGAAGCTGAAGAATTATTAATCAAAGAAGTACAAATGAAGAATTATAAGGAAGAAATTGAGTCATTAGAAAAAGGAAATTCTGTTAAGAAAACATCACGAATTTATTCCCTGCACTGTAAAAAATCTGCGCAATGTTCTTGAACTTTACTGTGTAACATTCCTGGGTTTTCTCGGTTTATTTCTTCTGATCCAAAAATACCGAGAAATCCTGTGTAATACCTTCCACAATGTTGTGCAACTTTTTGGAATATTTGAGAAAGTGGAAATTACTGATCAACTGTGAAACGTTCTGAATATTTTCTGTGTAACATTCCTCAGTTTTAGTAGACATGCTTTTTGTGAGCTTTAGTGTAACTTTTCGGATTAACTGTAAAATAGAAGTTATTGATAATCTTTGCAAACTTATATATGTTTTGTGTGTAACATTCCTTATTTTGTGGTTCGTCAGAAAAATCGTTATTTTGAGTGTATGTCATTTTATTATCCCAGTTGTGAAAAGACTACGTGATCTTGCGCCATAAAAAATAGCACAAAGGTGCGTATACCCTACTAATTCTACATCTCAAAGCTCTTATTCAAATTTCTCCCCTGTACAGTTTCTGAGCTATATTTCACATGTAAAAATCATTTTTTTGTGTGTGTATCTATTTGTTCGCTTAATTATGAATCGAGTATGGAAACTAGAATCATTAATTTTTACCGAAGCTTTTACTACGCATTTAATTATGCATCTCGAATATTTTTTCCCAGTTTAGACTCTGAAGACTCCTCTTGGTCTTTATTATTCATATGAACTTCTTTTTGCGTATGGGTAATTTGTTACTTGCCTCAGATGAAAAAATAGACTATGGTATCTAGAGCAACTAACTTTGGTATGAAAGTGCTTATGTCCGTCTTATTGTACATTTTGAAACCTACTTTTCCAAATTCGACCAATGATCGTTTTATGAAATTATTTTATCATTGATTGTTTGAAGAAATTCTTGATTTTAGTACTGCTACATTTTATCCAAATACCTACTATTTCCGATTAGTAATATTCGCATCAGCTATGCCAGTCTAAAGGATTTCTTTTTACAATGTCTCTCACTAAATACGAATATTATTCTTTCTGTCATTAAATAAAGTGATTACTACTATTCGGAAATAGTTTGATGTTCACATTAAAAACTTAATATCTAGGTATATGAATTCGCGTCTTAAGCGAGATCTTTTTGTTCCAAGAGATGAAAATTTTTTTCTTATATTAAATGGAAAATTTTTACATTTGTTGTAAGAGCAATGTTCTGGTGATGTTGGAACTGGAGTAAATTCGGGTATTAATCGGTATCACGTCTTAAGTGAGTTCGACTGTTTCCTAAAACAATAAATCTAGCATAAAAAATATTATAAACAAAGACAACGCTTGAATGGGAAATGGAAGAAGCTCTGGACAACTATTTTATTTTTCAAAATATTGAGTCTATAACATGAAATTAAAGTCATATCAGTAGAGAAATATTTAAATTTTGTCATTTATCCCCCTCCCCCTCCTCTTTAGTATCTGTAAGCTATATATGTATAAAAGGTTGAAAAGGTACAACTTTAAGGCACTTACTAGAAAATATTACAAATTTTGTGTAAGATTAGTGTGCCTAAATGTGACTCCTAAGTACGGCAATGTTTTTTTATTTAAAATTTTAATGCAGAAACCCCAAATGCTATATAATAAGGAATTCGATCTTTAACAAAACAGTAAGCATTTTTTCTGCATTGATAACATTTTCTTAGAGATTTTCGATCAAATAGACATCGTTCATTTTATAGCGACCCCATGTTTCGTACATTTATCAAATTTCCCTAAATTGCCTCTCGAATTTTTAACTTTGAAGATAAAATAATCTTATTAATGTAAATAAACTATGTCTGTTTCACTGACCTGTTAAAAAAAGCGCCCAGTTTGTGGATTAGAATTAAAGAACTGCCAGGTAAGTTTGTATGGTATTCTTGATATATTATATTAAAATAATTAAAGCAAATTTTATATTTAATTAAGCTGTCGTAAATCGCATTATCCTCCATTTAAAATTTTTCTTTAACTTAGCACTTAAGTATGTATTTAAGATTATCAAAATCGAACAATATATTTCTTTTTAAATTTTTTAATCAAAGAAACTCAGTGTATATTTTATTAACAAAATATAACTACATGATTATTGAAATTACAATAATTTTATGATGGAAACTCTGAAAGATTTTGTGTTGATTGAAAATCTTGTGTTAAATATTTATTTTAATGAGGTTAAGTTAATTTTACCAACATTATACAAATCGGTAGCTTAAATGCAGTCTCCGATTAAAACAGAATGCAGTTGAGTTATGCCCTCATTTAAGCGTAACTTTAGCGAGCACTTTTTTAAATCATTATATTTGAATTCTGTTTTCATTTTTTACTCATAATCGACATTTTAAACTTTTATATTAGAGAAAAGATAAAAAATAAAACTACGTTTATTTAAATGAGTATTTGTTTCAATATACAGTTGGCAAAAAAAGTATTTGTACACTCTAAAATTTTTAATTTTTAACTAAATAAAAACAGATATTTTGTCAAAAATAGTTTTAATACAGTCTGCTTACCGTCCGTTTTAAATTACACAACAGAAAATTTCGATAAAGATGTAAAATAATTTTCTAATAGAAAAATTTTAAAAATTTCTTGCAAAAAAAGTATTTGTACATTTCTCCATCCTGATATGTACTGTGTTTTATTGTGTTTATGGTTCAAAGGACTACTTTTACAGAAGCTGTTAATAATTTTTAAGTTCATATTATATTTGTCTGACATTTAATCTAATTTTCTCTTGAAGTAATTGAGTATAGAACCTAAAACTAGAGAGGCACCTCTAGATGTATGAAATCCTATGATTGAGCATAATAAAAATTTAAATTCGCCACAAGAATTTGTAAAAGCTATTAAATTACCATTTACAACTATTGGATGTATAGTGAGAAACTATGAATAAATTGAAATCATCGAAATTCAATGAAAACCAGGACTTCTTAGCAAACTAACAATGAGGGAAAAAGGGAGTGTTGTTAAAAAAACTTTAAAAAATCCTATGCGTTCGGTTCAAAAATTTGCTGGAGACCTTGCTACATCTTCTCGCTTCAGCGTAATACCTCAAACAATAAAAAATATTCTTCTCAATGCAGATTTAAAAGGAAGAACCTCAAGGGAAAATCCATTCATCAGGGAAACAAATAGGCGAAAACGCATAGTATTCGCTTTCACGTACAGAAGTAAATCATTTGATTTTTGGAAAACAGTAATTTTTTCTGATGAGGGAAAATTCGAAATTTTCCTACCATCAAACATTCGAAAAAATTGGCGTAAAAATAAAACTGTTCTAGATCCAAAACGTATACTTCAAACTATCAAGCATGTTGGGGGGAATATTACAGTTTTGGAGTGTATAGCTTTTAATGGAGCAGGACATTGAAAATTTATTGACAATGGAAGGACAGGTTTAACATACATTGATGTGTCGCGCTATAATTTATTAAACCGTGACAAGAAATTATGCATAGAGGAAGCTTTTCACTTTCTGCAGGATAACGACCAAAGCATACTGCTGTGATCACCAGCACATGCTTACGACAATACTCAAAGAGGACTGGTAACTCCTCTAAAATCTCTAGACTTGAACCCAATAGAAAATTTGCAGATGCTATTGGATGCAAAAATCCGAAAAAAAAAATATGTATCAGTAAAAAACAGTTTTAAAGAAGCTCTTATTGTGTCATGGAATAACATTAACCAGACCGCTACAAAAAAGTTGGTGGAATCTTTGTCACACCATCTAGAAGTAGTCATAAACGCTAAATGAATTCGCACAAAATAATAATTTGTATCATTTTACTAAATTTTCATTAATTATATTACATTAATATAGTGTACAAATACTTTTTTTGCATTATATTTTTGTATATTTGTTTATTATAATGTAAAAAATCGATTCGTTTAATTTTGTTTTTGCTTCTATAATATTATAATGCATTAAATTAATGTATTATAGTATTTTTTGCTTAAATATTTTGTTTAATTTCATTATAATTAAAAAAATGAAGTGTACAAATACTTTTTTTGCCAACTGTATTTATACTTAAGTACAGAAAATGTTCAATTCTTTTTTTAAGTGAAAGAATGTATAGCCGAGTAATTGGAGTAACTTGTATGTTGGTGCAACTTCCAAACATGCACTTGTTAGCTGAATATCCAATCTTTGCCAGATATCCTTTGTATATCTTTTATGCATGAGACAGTGTGTCACTACATGAATTTTGCAATCTGCAGAGTTTTTTGTAGAGTTTTACAGCAAGACGTTTGCATTTAAAGAAAGTTATTTAAAAAAAATGTTTTCAATAAAATACAAATTAATCCAGTTTTATTGCTTTTAATTTATCAAGGGTCAGAAACTGAAAATTTCTTTTGCTCGAGTCAAAGCTTACTTTGATGATGGAACAGCTGTAGATGATGAAGATTTACTGCTTTTGAATATACCTCCTGGGAGTGTTATTTATCTTTTAGGAATGAATGATACGGTAATTTGATTTATTAAAGTGAAAAAAAAAATTGAAGAATATTTTACATTTTATTACATGTACAATTTAACTTATATGCATAAGCAGACTATAAAAATTCTATGCATATTATCATAAGCTAAAAACTTCGTGTAAGTTAAATGAAGGATTAAGATAAAACTAAACAAAATTTTATAGTATCAATTTATAATCTTAATTTAAGAAAAAAAATACATAAATTAAAAATTGCTGGTTTTGTGTCAGGTTTTTAATGAAGTCAATACTTTAACTGCTGAACCTTTTAACATTTGTAAGACATACTTTTTGAATGTTATTTTCTTTTAAAAAATTCTGAATAATTTGAATAATTTATATGCATGCGTCTTTATCATACAGATCTGTACATAATTATTTACAATAATCTTTCATTTGTATGCTTGTGCAAAATGTAGATAAAAATTAACATTGGCCACTGGCCAGTACGCAGATTTTTAATTATTGACAATTTACAAAGTTACGAACACTTCATACAAAATCATATGAATTATTCGCATATTTCTAACTATCAACGTTGTAGCTTACTAATATTTTTAAATTTCCATTTGATAGGATTACACTCAACCGAAAGCTGAAATTGTATATAACAGAAAAATATGTAACCAAGAAATTACCGTAGTCAAATTAACAATATTTAAAATGAGCTCGGAAATCCGCATTAACGTACCTGTGTGGGGAGGAAGGGGGGGGGGATTGGCAAACACCAAATTACATTCTATCTATGTAAACAGGCATCAAAGAGTCTAAGAAAATAATATTCAAATTAAAATTTATTAAAGAAAAGCTACATTTAAAAAAACTGCTCTGAATCCCCGTTAAAAGGTGGCGTAACATCGAGAATTTCTCAAACTTAATTTCCAAATTTAAATATATTATGTAATCAAACTTAAAATATACATTATGACCATATTGAAAAACAAGACCTCGGATATCCGCGTTAACAAGTCCTCCAAAGCCCAACTAAAATCCACACAAATGGAGGCTTCTAAATCTCGCTTACAAAATAACTTTCAATGTTATAATTTATCAAATTAACATAAAACTACATAAAGAATTAGAAAAATATTCGAAACAACATTAACTGGGGATGGAGTAACATTGAGGATTTCTGTGATTTGATTTAAAAGAACACAATATTTATGTTATTCAACATAATTGTGGTCAACATATTTGTGGTATTCAACAAACCTAAATGCACATTAACTAGTATATTAGAAATAGGAATTCTAGAAATATGCTTCCAAAAAGGTGTTCAAAATTAAATTTTATTATTATTACGAAATAATATATCATTACAATATAATTTGGTATAAAATATATATTTGGTATAAATTATTTATTACCAAAAGAATTGAGAAGAAACGTGAAAAATAGTTTCGTACGTAACATGCGTGAGCTTACTTCCATATTTAAAGCGTAAAGTATCACTTTGAATTTAAATCTTATTACATCTATTGTTGTGATTTGTTGAACTATTTCAGTGTTAATGTATACCTTGAATCTGACATTTTTTTAACATCTTTATTTTGACAGGGTTAGCAGATGCATTTTGAAAATTTCACAATTCTACTTTTATAAAACATCAGATAAATTTTATAAGTGTTTGAAGTGAGGGGGGGGGGGGGTATGGGGGAAGTTTAAAGTTTGCTCCAATTAGTATGATAGTTAAAAAATATAATTAAGTATCTGTGAGATTAATCCATCTTTCTATTAAATATGTACCCACAATTTGAAGCTATTTCGATAATTTTATGCAAGGAAAAAGCAATTTTAAATAAACAAAATGAAAGTGTTGGATTCCCCCCCCCCCCCCCAAAAAAATACTCAACCTAAAAACACTTGCATTAAGATGTTAAGTGCCATGTCATTCACCGGTGACTGACATTGAAATTTCCGTTTTAGCCG
Source organism: Maratus speculifer (assembly GCA_964019185.1). Lineage (NCBI taxonomy): Eukaryota > Metazoa > Arthropoda > Arachnida > Araneae > Salticidae > Maratus > Maratus speculifer. The sequence continues at coordinate 137,266,736 of OZ025298.1, forward strand.
CGTCAGTCGCCGGTGTCCGACAGCGTAAAATTGTAATATAAAACTAAATAGTATATTGTTTTAAGGAATTGCTGAAAATTTATTTAAAAATTTCGCTTTATTTTATTAAAGGGTATCATTAAGAAAACGGAAATTTGAGTGTCAATCATCTGTGACTGGAGTGGAATTCAACATGCTAAAGGAATAATTTATCCTTCTAATAAAAGGAGACCAAAATTTGAAACTAATTGGTTCTCGACAAGAAAATCTAGGTAAAGCTGAATTAGTTGGAGAGAGGGGGGGGGGGGGTTCCTTTTACACTTTACCTACACTTGACATAACATTGTTGAGTTGATTAGTCTCACCTAATTTTCTAATAAACTGATACTGAAACTTCAAAGTAAGCGTATAATTCTAAACAAAAGTGTTTCTTTCAGCCTATTTAAGAGAAGGGGGGGTTACCAGTCACTTTATACTTGATTTAGAACCCACCAAAACCCGAAATGATCAGCTTCACGAAGTAAGTAGACTTTATTTAGTAAATTTAAGCGAGTTTGCGCAGGAACATGGGTCTTGTATAATGGAGATTCATCCAAATTTAGCAGATTTTGTCAATTGGCACACTTTAATTTGCACAGGAATGAGATTCCTGGATTAAGTATATTAAAAATAACATTGAATTGGAATTGCGATATATCAATTTTGTCATAAATGAAATAATTCATATTGTATAATAAGTCGGAGGAAGAGATTTTAAGGAATTTCAGGATTAAACATTAAAATTAGACATTTCAGGTAACTTTTTTTAATTTCAAGATAAACTACGTCCCCGTTTTAAATATTTCATAGTGTATAGTAGCATGTGTAATTAGCTCGGATGAAAAAAGATCTCTTGGCAATTAACTATGCCTTCCCACCAGCAGTGATTTTGTGACCTTTAAACCAAAAAAAAGTTATCTACTTTCTTTTCTAGTGTTTGGGATAATCGTCAATTTATACTACGAAAATTAGAAACGAATTTTTCCCATTTTATCCCTGGTATCGATATATCTTACAACCATCGTGTTTGGCGAGTAGCACCCATCAAGTTTGCGACTGATTACGGTAAAGTTAATAGTTTTTTAGTGTTACTCGACGGTGGAAATTGCTAATTTTACGCTTTATTGCAAGGAGCTAACCACAAAATGTGTAAAAGCGTAAAATGAACTTATATTGTATATCAATATCGAGGACAGTGGCAAAACTGAGGTCCGCAAAACCCTGCGACGAATGGGGGAGAGGGCTTTGAAGTAATTGTGAAAAATAAACATCTTAAACGGTCATAAACGGTTGATCATTTTAGGATTTTAAGAACGAGTCATTTGTATTGAATAACGAATGTATATTTTGCGTACTCCTAACCTGATCTGCGCGTAAAAAAAATCATACTCACAAGACGGGTCACGAAACGGGGACTGATAAAAACATGATGAGAAAAAGGGAGGGGGGGGTTGATATAAATTCCTTGTGGAAACTTTTCCTGAAGACTCACAAACTATAGTTAGTCTACTGAATGGAGATTTCACAAAATCAATACATAATTGAGAGAAAAAGGTTTCAACGATGTATAAACCCGTTTTTATCTAATAAATTAAAAATTTTCACTTGAAATCCAAAATATTATAATCCATTTTTCAAAATGGAACAAAACTCTGTACATTTCATGGATATTCATTTTTTTTCATGAGCAACATGACAACAGTGCACTTGCAAAAACTCCCTGTTTAAAATGTATATATTAAATATTTTGAAACTTTTTCATTTTTTTTTTCAAAACATTCTGGAAGTATACAAAAGTAGTTGAAGTACTTTAAGTATTGTCATTACAGTCTTTTTAGGACATATATTCAAGTATTCTATATTATCAAGCCATTGCATAATACAAAGTGCAAATAAGAATAACTTCACCAATAAACATTTTGATTTTTCCAGAAACAGAATAAACACTATTGCATTCAATAATTTATGCATAAAAAAATAAAACCTATAATATGCTTTTTTTTTCTTTGTAGCCACCTTGGATAACAATCAAATTTGAAGATAATGATAGCTCATTAACAGAAACAAATGAAGACCTTGGAACACCAGAATTAAATTTAAATATTAGCAGTCACTAGTATATTAAAGCACCCATCGCGCAAGGATTTTCAGATTTTTTCAGAACATTCTTCTTCTACTCTAAAAAAGCTTTAACTGAAGATTGCTTGCAATGGACAGCAAAATGTGATTTACTGAATCATTTAGCTTTGAAGATCTCCAAATTCATAGACAATCCCTCTGCAGCTGAACGAAAGCAAGAAGAAAATGAAATTTTAATTGAAGATGTCGAATTTAAACAGAGTGTAGTTTTGACAATCTCTTTATATAATTTTTGTAGCATAAAATATCGTTTCAAAGGCACTGGGACTCGCACTTTCATTGAACTGAAATTGTTGAAGTTGGTGTAGTTCAACGAAAGGTAGCTACTTTATGTGAAAAATTAAACAAATTGTGATAAAATTCTAGATTTGTAATTATTCTAGGTTTTAATTCTAGATTGTAATTTTAGCCATTATGAATAAAACTCTGTGCATATAATAAAAGTTCTGTGAATTTTTATTTTTGATTATATTATTTTTTAAATTACAGTATACTTGCGATATCTTAAGTCGAAGGGATTCTAAAAAAATATTTTGTAATAGCCAGTTGTTCTGATAAGTCATTTAGAGGACTTTATAATATTAAAGAGAAAAATGTACTTCATTTCAAGTATCAAGAGTACACTGTATTAAGATTTTCAATTTTAAAAAATATTATCTTCATTCGGCAGCTAAATATTGTTTTTTTATTGTATCTCTTGACATCTGAATTTGAATTTTGTGCATAAACCACATGGATGAATGTCTTTATATAGGCTAATTCTTGAATTACAATTTATAAGTTATTTTTACTATAATTTAAAAAATCTCTTTCAAACATTTTTGCGTATTTGAACTTGCTTTGAAAATTTTTGTAATTAAACCTTAACGTTTTGGAGTAAAATTTTAAAAGAATTATGCCCTGTATAACACATGCATCAAAAACGGTTTTTTCATTTATTACTGTAGTATTATATAGATTATTTAAGGAATATAATTATTAAAGAAAATTAATCCAAGTAAAGTAAATTTAGTGGGGGAAGGGGGGGGGAAGCTTCAAATAGCCACATATTTCCCCAAAAAGAGCAGATATTCAGATATTGTAAAAACATTTAAGAATGCTTTGACAGAAATTAAATCTACCATGTTATGCAAAATGTCACGAATTGCTCATCTGTTTAAATTATTAAATATTATGGTAAAATTATCTAAAGGTTATTAAAAAACTGCTATGTATGAGATTTTGCCAAAAATGTGCTTTATGTTACATCATCTCTTTATTTATTTACATCTTCAAATTAATATGTTGAGCTTGATATAGAAGAAGAAAATCTTAACCATGTCTTTTTGTAGATCCCAGTACAGTATCACTCATTTGGATATTTCTTTTGTTTCTGAGTGTGCATTTATCATAATTTATCCTTGCATAAATATTTTAACCAATTTATTTCTGTAAAAGTAATTTTAATATATCCATTATTTAAAAAAAGGTTTTACTCATAGATATCCTGTGTTTTTTTAGATTTGTGTTGTCAATTGAAAAATGAAAACAATCAATTAGAAATATTTTCGATACAATGTTTACCTGTTAACTCTGCAATCATCGTTCATATTCTCAACAGAGATTACTAACTCATTTTTATGTATCATGTTCAAGGACCAAACTTTAAAATTAAATATGAACTATGTTCCAGAACATTTACGGTATTAAGCTCATATCGATCTCAAAGTCAGAACTCATTGCTCGAAGAAAGAATTTTTTGTAACATTGTGCTGTCCAAATTGTAATTATTTTTCTGCTAATCTTTCAAAATTTTAACACATTTTGGAGAGCACATGACTGTTAAAGCAATTATGGAATGCCCTTTATCAAATTGCAGCAAACGATACAGTGTATACTTTTCTCTTTCAGCACATGTGTAAAGATGGCATAAACATCAAACCACATTTAAAACGGATATTCTTAAAATAATTAATAATCTACATTTTCTTTTAGAAAAATCATTATCCTTATAACTCTACACCAAATGTCTTTTATATGAAAAAGACAAAAGAAAAGTCAACGAATTAGAGACAATTCTAATGCGAAAGAAATAATTAGAAAATATGAATTCTGATTAGATATTATGAGTTTTTATGGGGTATCTTAAAACTCTTTGAATAATATGCTGAAGATTAGAAGTAACTTCTGATTGAAAGATAGCCTTAACATACTTGATTATAGATTTCTGGACTTTTCAGATTTGTATAATATTCCAGACAAATTTTTGGTAAAGTTCCTGTGAAAACCTGTGGCAGAATTGCTGCCACTGGCTTACCCAGGAACATTACCGTATTACGTGAAATATTTAAGATATTTTCATAATAAAGAAACATAACTGAGATTTTATGTGTAACATATCAGGTTTCAGAGTTTTCCAGAGTGAAGGAACATAATTGAGATTTCATGAGTAATATTCCAGATGATGGGTTTCGGAATAGCGGAACCTAATTGAGATCTTATGACTAACATAACAAATTAAAGATTTCGGAACTTTTCAGAAAGGTGGAATCTAACTGAGATTTTATGAGTAGCATTCCAGATTATAGGTTTCAGAGCTTTTCAGAATGGTGGAATTTAACTGAGATTTCACGAGTAATGTTTCAGATTGTAGATTTCAGAATGGTGGAACCTAACACAGAAGAAATGAGTAACGTTACAGATGAAAGGTTTCTAGACTTTTCAGAATTGTGAAACCTAACTGAGATTTTATGAATAATATCTCAGATTATAGATTTCTGGACTTTCCTGGATTGTGTAAGTTTCCTGGCATTTTTATGATTAAATTCCTGGGAAAACCTGTGGCAGAATAGCTGCCACATGTTTTCTTAGGAACCTTACACAAAATTTTTTACAGTGTGTGTCCATATTTGGATGAAAATAAAATTTTACGAATAAAAACCAGACTTAATGAAGGCTCCTTTGATTCGAATGAGACCAACCCAATCATATTGCCGAAGAATGAAAAATTAACAGAATTGCTAATTATGCAAGAACACAGAAATTTGCTGCATAGTGGAGTTTCTTTAACGCTTGCACAAATCCGGAAGAAATTTTGGATTCCACAAGGAAGACAATCTATCAGAAAGAATCTAAGAAAATGTCTAATTTGTAGAAGATACAATGCAAGGGCAGCTGACCAGCTATCAGGGCAACTTCCGAAAGAAAAGATCTCACAATCCCCTGCGTTTATCGTTACAGGATTGGATTTTGCCGGCCCAATAATCATTAAAACAGATAGTAAAGAGACGTCAAAATCCTACATTGTACTGTTCACCTGTGCCGCAACAAGAGCAATACATTTGGAAGCAGCCAGGGATATGACTACAAGGTCCTTTATGATGAGTTTTCGTAGATTTATTTCAAGACGCGGAAACTGTAAAATAAATTTTTCTGATAATGCATTAAGTTTTAAAGCTGCCGACAAAGAACTACAACAATTTGAAAAAATAATTAAAGATCAAGAACTTCAAGACTTCATATCAAACAAAGGCATTATATGGAAATTTATCATCGAGCGTGCCCCATGGTGGGGAGGATTTTACGAACGACTCGTAAAAAGTGTAAAAGAACCCCTAAGAAAAAATTTGGGAAGAGCTATCATCACATTTGAAGAATTGACTACAATTTTGGCAGAAATAGAAGCCGTAATAAACATGAGACCTCTTACGTATACAACAAGTGATTTCGGCGAGCCAGAGCCACTTACACCAGCTCACTTTCTTCAACTCGGAAGAGAAAATATTAGTTTTCCACTACATTTTGCCGAATTAGAGAATAAAATCTCTACCCGAGAGACATTATTAAGAAGAAAAAGATACCAAACTACCTTGTTGAAACAACTGTGGACTAAATGGAAGGAACAATACTTGCTGAACTTAAGATAGATCCATCAACTTAAAACTCCTGAGAGACACAAAAATCTAAAGATTGGAGATGTTGTCTTAGTGGACGGTAATGCTAAATCTAAACTGTTGTGGGACTTAGGAGTAGTTAAGGAAGTTATTCTTGGCAGAGACCAGCTTATTCGAGCTTGCATGGTAAAGACTGCTCATGGACTGCTAAGAAAACCAGTTCAACTTTTGTATCCTTTAGAATTAGATTGTTGAATGTTAATTGATTTCAATATTTGAAATTTAAATTTATAACTTTTTTTTCTATTATTGTTTCAATATATAAATGTGATTTATTTCTTATTATAAATTCATAGTTGAAATATATTTTTTAGTATGTATTTTGCAATTGTTATTTTATCCATTTTGAAAAAAAAAATGTTTCATTTGTGTATAATTAAGCTTTATTTCAAATTGAAAGGATTATTGAGATATTAATAATAGTATTTAATTTGTTTATATATTATGTATATATATTTAGTTTATTTTATTCAGGTAAATATCTGGCCAGATACGTTCATGTAGCTACATGTTATTGAAGTGTCATTTTTATTTATATTATTCACGATATTATTTTATTGTTTAATGCTTTATATGTCAGCATCTGAAGATTGATTTTTTTTTCTGTTTTATTATTTGAGTTATGATTTAAATTAATGTTTATTGTAAGAATTTAGTTTTATTGATTTATCATTATGTACTCTCATGAGTCCAGGTGGGGAGTGTGTGGGGAATCATGTTTTAACGCCAAAAGGGCGATGAATCCTGATCTTAGTTACGCGTGGCAACCCCTCCCCTGGGCTCAAGATATTTTTTGTTTTGTTTATGTTTTCAGAGAGAGAAAAGAATTAATACGCGATGGTATTATGACAGTCTTGATAGACGAAATATTCTAAAATGTATCGAATTTCATGTAAATAGTGTAAATATGTGTATATAAGATGTATAACATTTTCTTCCAATTAAAAAGAAGTAAGAAGATGCCCGTTTGAAGTTATTGAATAAGTGTGAATCGCCTAAATTAATTTTGTGTTCGAAAGCCACTGAACCATCCGACGCGACAGTTTCTATGCAAAATTGAATCATCTTTCTACCGCTACATGTTTAAAACCAGATGCTTTTGTACAACAACGGTCGGAGCTATTTTCGTTATTAATACTTTTCATATTAGCTTTTATTTTGAAATATTAACGTTCTTTCTCTCGCGTTTCTTATCCCGTGTGATTTTAGGATCCACCTGTAAGGAATTAATTCCTTGTGGAAAGGACATCCCATGTCCCTTCTTTTATCTTTTGGCGTTGATTATTTTATATTGTGCCCTTTGACTCCTCTCATTGAGTTATTATTAACGGAAATCAAACTTTTGACTTTTACCTTCGCTATTGTCGCCTGAGAGCTTGTTGTTGGCTAATTTTATTTACTCGTGGCGTTCCAATACTTGAGGCTTGGAAAAATGTATTTGTGACTCTCTCAGCTCTTTCCCATTGGAGTGTAAAAATGTAAAAAGTGATTGCTAACTCTCTGGGGTCGGCAGTTTCCATGCCGTTAGCCGACTGTGTCAGAATCTTGTCGGTAAAGCTGCAATAATCTATATCTATATTGTTACGAATTTTGTAAATAGTTAGTGTTTGTACTGTAAAATAATGTAAATAATCTTATTAAGCTCCATTCCTGTACTAATATTAGTTTTTGTTACATTGTCTCTGTTATCAAGCAAACTTGTCCATTATTTTCAGTGTATGTCTATGGCAGATTGGCGAAATAATAAAGATATCGCCAAGTTGGCGTCACTTTTGGCATGATCAGTTCGGATCAGAAATTTTCGACCGTACAGATAGTGATGAAAATGGTCTATGGCTTTCACTACAGCAAGAAGCTCTTTTCTTGTTACGCAGTAGTTTCGCTCTGCCTTTGATAAGCACTTGCTGAAATAGGCGATAACACGCTCTTGGCCGTCGATTTCCTGGGACAGTACAGCGCCAATGCTTTCGTTACTTGCATCCGTATCAAGTATAAACTGCTTATCGATTTGAGGATATGACAGAATTGGAGTGGATGTTAATGCCTCCTTAAGCTTTTCGAAAGCAGCGTCACATTCCTGTGTCCACATAAATTTTTGATTGGCTTCTGTTAATTTATGAAGTGGTCTTGCAATCATCGAGAAGCCTTTGACGAATTTTCTGTAATAGGTGCATAATCCTAGAAAACTTCGAAGCTGGAGAAAGCCATAGACCATTTTCATCACTATCTGTACGGTCGAAAATTCCTGATCCGAACTCATCATGCTTCTCTCCTTATATAGGCTCGCAGCATGTGCTGGAAGTTTCTAGAACCTACTCGAAAAATCCACCAAACAATGTATCAGTATATCTAAAGGGGGGTTACCATTGAGAGGGAAGGGTTACCATCGCCAACAATCGCCAAGTTTGTCGCCAAACTTCTTCAGAAAATCTAGCCCGATTAAGCAAGGATCTGTTATGTCAGCCACATATGCCGTATGGTAATATTTCGTTCCTCCAAAGTGTATGGTTAAATTGGCCTTTCCATATATGCCAAGAAGAAGTGACCGAAATGATTAATATAGGCCAAGAAGAAATGAAGAAAACTTTAGAAGAAAAGTTCTCTGGTTCTCGAAAGAGAAGCGATGCGAGCTGTTGTTATTATTTACCAGTCAGTCATTGAGTGAACAACGCGTTTGTTAAGCAAGTTTGCTTGAGTCTTATTTACGTTATTTTGAATTTGATTTAGTGTAGAGACGTTGTATAAAGAGTCTCTGGAACCTATATCTGCACTTATACGATAGATTTGAGCAGTTATTTTTGAATATTTAGAAATATTTGTGAGTTTCGAGGACTCTGTTGTTCTGAAGTTCTGTAAATAAATTATTTTCTACTTTTCTAAGAGCAAAGAGTTTGAAGTTGTCTAACCATAAGATCGAAAGAACCCTATAAACGCAACAATATTATAAAGAGGAAAAGTTTGTTTGTTTGTAGGGGCTAATCTTTGAAACTACCGAACCGATATAAAATATATGGTATCAAAATGATAGTTTTCGCCTGGATTTAAACATAGGCTATGTCTTATGCCGATGCCACAAATCCAAAGGGGCTGCAAGAGCAAACAACGTTCTAAAAATGCGATTTTTGTGTGATTGAAGGGACTAGAAGCATGAAATTTCATGGTAATTTATATCTATGTTATAAAAAGGAAAAGTTTGATTGTTTTTTTGTCTATATCTATATTATAAAGAGGAAAAATCTGTTTGTTTGTTTGTCTATACCAATATTATAAAGAGGAAAAGTTTGTTTGTCTTTTTGTAGGGGCTTATCTCCGGAACTACCGAACCGATTTCAAAAGTAATGCTACCAACATGATGGTGGTCGACTGAATCAAATATAGTCTATACTTATATTATAAAGAGAAAAAGTTTGTTTGTTTATAGGGGCTAATCTCCGGAACTACCGAACCGATTTCAAAAGTAATGGTACCAAAATGATGGTGTTCGCCCGGAATAAAACATAGGCTATATTTTTTGTCAATGCCACAAATTCAAAGGGGGTTTAGGAGCAAAAAAGTTCTAAGAATGCTATTTTTGTGTTACTGAAGAAACTACAAGCATGAAATTTAGCATGGTAATTACCTTTAAGATATAAATGATCTCTAGTATTTTTTTAAAAATTCGAAATTTAAAGGGAGGGGGGAAGCGTCCTACACTGTTAAAAATCTGCAGGATTTGCTTCATCATCACTCCACCACTTTGATAAAAATCTGTTACTTGACTATATAGTAAATCATTCTCATTTGCCAGAATAAAGATAATCTGTAAAAGAGGTAGAATTTCGATGCATCAAATGCTGCAGATTTTTAATAAAGTAAAAACTTTCTGAATGGCGATCTGTAAGCAATCTGAGCACTTATCAAACCGATTTCAAAAGTAAATTGGTGGTGATAGAAGCTGCTAAAACATAACAAACGTAAGCTACATTTTATGTCGGTGACATTATCAATAGAGGGTACAGGATACAAAAATATTCAAACTAGGGATTTTTATTGTACTAAGGAGTCTATAAACTTTAAATTTGGCAGTATAGTTACTTACAAAATATAAATGCATTCTAAAAACTGTCGGAAGTAAATTTGAAATTAAAAGTTGTGAAGCGAAGGGGCAGTACGAAAAGCGTTCTAAAAAATTCGTAAATTACAATTTCTGTGCAAGTTTAGGAAGTAATAAACCGATTATAAAAGTGACGGTTTCGAATTAATGGTGACACTCTCTAATCCTACAAAATCCTGAAAAACGAGTCTCTGGAATCTCTGAAAAATTTTTGCTTTATTTTTTTTATCATTTTCTTATTAATTAAAAATAAAATACATAGAAATAACTCATTTAACAAATGAAATTGTCTTTTTATAAAATACTTTATTTGAAACAAAGAAAAATGCAGTAATTTCTGTTTAGGTGAAAAAATGGATATCAAACTTAGAGCACATCTTAAAAAGTTTCGCTTGAAAATATATTAAAAAACTCACTCGCATAACATTGAAAAGATAAAAAAAATAATATTTTATAAATAAAAATGCTTTCCTTTCATAATTTAATTATATCAAAGTTTTTAATTTTTCAGAATAAATGGATTTCAGTAATTTTTTTTCCTTACGTAACTTTTTAGACATTGTCTACAAAATAAAGAATTTATAATGCATGATTTTAAATTATATTATTATTTATTCTGGAAGATTTTTTGAAAGTGAATGATGAAGGCAACATTAAATTTCATGAAGTCAAACTTTTGTTACCTGGAGAATTATTTCAAAAGGCATCTGTCAAAATTTAAATTGCATTTTTGAGCTATAGGTTGATTAAAAACATTTTTGATGTTTATATGTTAATAACAAAATGTGAAAAATGTTTTAAATAATTTTCCAACTAAAACATTACATCAGAATTTCTTTAAATTTTACAAATTAATGCGCGCGAAAAAAGGCAAATCATCAAAGTGGTAATTTGGACAGCTGTATCTGTTAAAGTTTTTATTTTATAACTTATACTGTTGTAGTTCATTACAATCTTAGAAACTCATAATGTATATACCAAGAAACAGATATTTTCCTGAATGTCGGCTCTATTCAGTGGGGCTTAATGAGCTTAAGAACATTGGCACGTTTACCTACCTGGCTTACCGAATTGACAAAAGAAAATAGAGCGTAAAGAAGAGGAATTTTCATAGACATGTTTTGTTGAGTTTGTTTATAAAACGTCCCATATATATCGCATTGTTTTGGCGGAGACCTTTTTGTTTCTGTCATTGAATTATAGGTTTTTAAATATTATATTGTTATTCTATTATATTAAAATAAATCATAAAAAATTACAGTAAAAAAGATGATTTAAAGATATTATTATTAAGCTACATCTAATAAGGTTTTCCCTGACAAAGTAGCATATATTAACCTTTTTAGAATTAATGACTGCTTGGTGTGAATTTAAAAATTGACAAATTGATTATTTTTAAAAGATATTTGATTACATCACTTATTTACATTATTTGTTATATTATTTATTTTTATTATTTGTCTACATTGGATATGAATATTTCGTATGATAGAATTAGCGAATTTATCACATAGCCGTCAGGTCTGAAGCCAAGCAATAGTTAATTCTACGGTTTAGCCATAAATATAAATGTAAAATAAATAAATAAATAAAAATAAATAAATGAACATGTTTCTATTACACTGTTAAAACTAATGGTGACACATTGCACCTTTTAAGGGTGAAAGGCTTGTCTCACTGGTGACACCCCTAAAGGAGCCAAAATGGCACCTTTAATTGGGGTGAAAAGATGGCACCCTTAATCCAGAGTGCCCAATAATAAAAAATTAAAAAATATACAAACCGATTTTGACCCTCGTTGGATTCGAACCCACAACGTCTGATTATAAGCTCAGTGCTATAACCACTCGGCCATCAAGCCCAGCTTCAAAGCCTCCGTGAAATGTTCAAATGTCTTGAAGTTCAAGGGTTGCTTTATATAATAAAGCTCGCGAAAAGTTAGCCGAACGAAGTTCTAAACGAAATTGGGATAGCGTATAGCGATATCATGAATAGTCATCATAGGAAAAAATTGCTGTGTTGATCCACCAGTGATAGCGAGTTGAAGGGCAAGGATACATGTAACAGAGCATGCGCAAATGACTAAGGGGTAAAAATTGTCCAACGGTACGCATTGCGCGGCACCCTAATTAGCGTGAAACACTCAATGGCACCCCAAACACATTTTCAAGCCCGCGGTGTCAAATAGTAACACATTTTCACCCCTGGGAGCCAAATGCAACCGGTTTGTCACCTTTATTTTTAACAGTGTACAATTCACAAAAATGTAGAAAATATATAGTAGATATGCTTTGGAAAGGCTTAATCCGAGACTTAGTAGAAGGTGAACGATCTATTTAACTAAAAATAAAATTTTACTCAGAACAGGAAATAGAAGACAAAATTGAACACCGTCGTCTTGGATACAGAGGGGACATCTCATCTCGGCCGCAGAAGTTATTCTTCCTAAAGTGTGAATGGAATCAGCATGGCATTTTGTAACCAGAGCTCCCATAATTGTGGTTAAACAGCAGCATTGATTTGAAGATATATTTAAAAGAAAAAAAATTTCCGCTACACTCTAAAAAATAAACGTGCAAATTTACGCATTAGAAAAAGTATAGTGATGATGACAAAACGAGTTATCTATCTATGTTAAATGGTGTGTAAATTACAAAATACACACCTGGTATGTCAATTTTTAAATACATATTGTTGCATGTGTTTTGATGATGAAATGAATAAAATGTTACCGGAAAACGCTGAAATACGCAGTTTAATATACAATGTCGCATGAGTACACATATTTCCATGTAATGTAAAAAAAGGAAAAAAAAATCAGAACTTTGTGCACACAGCTTAATTTGATTGGGATGTAAAATCTGAATCAAATACTTTTATGATCTCAAAATAAATTTGCATGAAAAACAGCAAACTCATATGCTTGGTGTCTTGGTTCTCTTACTAGCAGGTTTATTTTAAGACTACAGCACAGTGTACTTACAAATCGTAAGGACCAGGATCATGTAAAACAATACTTACAGTATGCCATTTGCTAAAGTTGTGTTGGAGTTCTAAAATCATGCAGTCATAATTTATGCACAAAATTTGTATAATCTAAATAACTACACTATAAAAATATTTCGTTAAATCATAAAAGTTGCATTCACAATTATTCCATATTTTATATTTTCCCCCCTATTAATTTCAATCATCCTCTTTCAAAGATGCATTTTCACAAAGTACAGAAATTCTGTGTTCAATTCAATGTATGGTAAGTAAGCAATACTTATCCGGAGGATGACACAAACGAGAGAACTGAGGATATCAAAAGCACCATTTTGACCACTCAGCTACGATTGCGCAAGACATATTTTTAAGTATCATTATTTCTCGATCATAGCAGTGAAAAACATGAGCATAGAAAGATTGTGGTTAAACAGTAGCATATCCACTGTAGTTAAACAGTTGCACAATTATGAGCAAAGAAAGATTATTCATGAGCATAGCACATGAATATTCTTTCTTTGAAAGAATAGGTTTATACAATACTTCTCCGTAATATTTTGTTTTTACATATATACCTGAGTATTAGTCTGCTCTTATATATATTTCTATGTACAATGAAACATCTACATATTTTTGTGTAAAATGCGAAATGGATGAATTTACCAATTCAGGTCAATGCATGCATTTTTCTACATTTATGCACTTCTTTGAATTTTTGAAACGCTTTCATTAAGCAGATAAATACACGTAAATCAGAGTAAATTTTTACGATGAGAGTGCATATCATTTGTGGTAAGAGTGTTCTTTTTACAAATTTACACAATATGTTCATGTAAAAGTAATTTAGTATGTACATATTTATTTTGTAGAGTGTGTAGAAAAGTTCATTTAAGATGAATATAAATACTTTTATCTCACAATTTAGTTATTGTAAAATTTTTTATTTTTCAAAATAAATGGATTTCAGTTAATTTTTCTTTTCATTCTTTTTGAGTGTTGTCCGCAAGATAAAGTAATGCACACTTTTAAGCAATTCTGGCTTTAAAAAAAGTAAATAATGAAGCTTAACATTAAATTTAATGAGGCTAAACTTTTGTTATCTGAAGAAATATTTCATAAGCCAGCTGTCTAGATTTAAATTAAATTTTTGAGTTAGTCTGAATATAAATAATTTTTTACGTTTTTCATGTATTATAAGAACATTCAGAATGCAAAATTTTACTGTTATATTTATTTATTAACATTTTTGCATCTGTATTGCATTTAATAAAATACTGAAAAGAAATAATATACTAAAATTGATATAAATTGATAGTAATAAAAGAATAAAGACTTAACTAAAAAAATTAACCCATTATAAATTCGGTAGCTTCGTACATAAAGAAATGAAGACCACAAGACATAATAATTGATGGTTGATGTTTCGATAAAAAATTTTTATGTCATCTTTGAAATTTCAAAAAATGACTTTAACAATAAAATTTTAATAAAGTATGAAAATCAATATATTTTAAAAAGAGCTTGATTTTGACAAATTTAATTTCTTTTATAATTAAAATATTTTTTTTTTATTTTAAAACTTTGATAAATATGCGGATGTTAAACACCATTAGATGTTAAAAACCATTTAATATTTTCTTTCTATTTTAAAATTCACGTGTAAATATAGCTTTTATGACGTAATTACAACATTTTCTTGCTTTAAATATGTAACAAAATTAATTCTGATCTGTAAGATTTTTTTCCTGTTTATAACAGCCACGTACAAATAAATGTATATATAGGGTCAATCCATTTCAAGTGGTCCAGAAAATATAAAAATGGTCGCTTGACCATTTTTAAAAAATCTGAAATTTTTTGTACAACAACCCTAACATGACGGATGTTCAAAATGACCATTATTTAAATTTTACTATTTTTTGTTTGTACATGGCGGCCATCTTTGTTTCATCGTGTTGAGCGATTTTCTCAGATACTAGGATACACAAAATTGTAAATATCGTGTCTTTTATTTTCCCAATTGAAATGGGGTTTGCAGCATTTTGTTCAGAATAAAATAGGCTAAATGTACGGTCATAGAATAAATTTGAAAAACAAATTTTTACAGGTGAAATTTTAGCACAAAATTTAAGATTTTTTCCAAAATCTATCCGTTTGCAAGAGGAAATTTTTCATGTAAGGAAAACTGCCAACCATACACAATTTTTTCTACAAATAGGTCAAAAGTGCGTGTACTCACATACCAAGTCCTAGATCTGGGAGTTGATTTCTCTTTGCGAAAAAATTCCGAAATTCGTCAAAAATTTCAAAAATCGCACTTTTTAGACTTTGATATTTCTGGTGGAGCACGAGATAAAAATCTGAAATTCTGGCCTTTGATAGTATTGTGTAGTAGTGTTATGTACAAAAAATTTCAAGAAGGAGATTTGATTACAAGCTGAGATATGACATGGGCAATATGTGAAAATAATACTCCCAAACTATTGTAACCTACTATGTAATTGTTCAACAAGACTGTCAACCTTACACAATTTTTTCTACAAATAGGTCAAAAGTGCGTGTTCTCATACACCAAGTCCCAGATCTGGGAGCTGATTTCTCTTTGCGAAAAAAATTCTGAAATTCGTCGAAAATTTCAAAAATCGCACTTTTTATGCTTTGATATTTCTGGTGGAGCACAAGATAAAAATCTGAAATTCTGGCCTTTGATAGTATTGAGTAGTAGTATTATGTACAAAAAATTTCAAGAAGGAGATTTGACTATAGGCTGAGATACGGTGATTAAAAAATATTAAGACATGCTATTACGAGTACATTAAAAAATGAGATTAGTCTCTTTTATTACAATATTTACGCGGAAAATATCGTTTCTTGAAAACAGTTAAGTAATAAACATTTAATTTACAAAGATACTATATATGCTGAACAAAGAGCTTAACACTATTTACGAGAGATGTTGTGAGTTCGACCAGTTAATGTTGTCAGTCCATTAGGCTGTTCTTTCTCAAAATTTTATTTGAAGCCACCCAAGTCTTATCATACCTTGTTAACTTGAATGAAATTCTCTAGGTTTAATAAATGAAACCATGTCAACTCGATCAGTTGCAACCCATTCCTGAAATGTGTTCCGAGTAAAATTGTTGCAATAGCATTTCTAGTAGGTTTGTTCATCTGGACAAATAGTGTATTGGCTTAGCATATATTCTGAATTGCTTAAATCACACAGAAACATTTGAAGAAGAAATTTGTAATTAACATTTAACTTTGTATCATAAATAATTAATTTAAAATTTTGGAGGTGCGAACAATTACATAGTAGGTTGCTATAGTTTGGCAGTATTGTTTTCACATATTGTCCATGTCATATCTCAGCTTGTAGTCAAATCTCTCTCTTGAAATTTTTTGTACCTAACACTACTACACAATACTATCAAAGGTCAGAATTTCAGATTTTTATCTCGTGCTGCACCAGAGATATCAAAGCCTAAAAAGTGCGATTTTTGAAATTTTCGACAAATTTCGGAATTTTTTTCGCAAAGAGAAATCAGTTCCCAGATCTGGGACTTGGTGTATGAGTACACGCACTTTTGACCTATTTGTAGAAAAAATTGTGCAAGGTTTAGAGTCTTGTTGAAAAATTACATAGTAGGTTATAATAGTTTGGCAGTATTGTTTTTACATATTGTCCATGTCAAATCTCAGCTTGTAGTCAAATCTCCTTCTTGAAAGTTTTTGTACATAACACTACTACAGAATACTATCAAAGGCCAGAATTTCAGATTTTTATCTCGTGCCTCACCAGAGATATCAAAGCCTAAAAAGTGCGATTTTTGAAATTTTCGACGAATTTCTGAATTTTTTTCGCAAAGAGAAATCAACTCCCAGATCTGGGACTTGGTGTATGAATACACGCATTTTTGTCCTATTTGTAGAAAAAATTGTGTAAGGTTGACAGTTTCCCTTAAATAAAAAATTTCCTCTTGCAAACGGATAGATTTTGGAAAAAATCTTAAATTTTGTGCTAAAATTTCACATGTAAAAATTTATTTTTCAAAATTTTTCTACCACTGTATATTTAGCCTTTTTTATTTTGGACAAAATGCTGCAAACCCCATTTCATTTGGGAAAATAAAAGACGAGATATTTACAACTTTGTGTATCCTAGTATCTAAGAAAATCGCTGCACACGATGAAACAAAGATGACCGCCATGCACAAACAAAAAATAGTAAAATTAAAATAACGGTCATTTTGAACTTCCATCATGTTATTGTTGTTGTACAAAAAATTTCAGATTTTTTAAAAATAGTCGCGCGACCAGTGCTGGACCACTTGAAATGGATTGATCCTATATATATATATATTTTTTGAAAGAATGTTACTCTTTGTGCGGTTTTTACAAATTGGCAACAATTTAAAATACTAATCTTTTCTAAAATATGTAAAAAATATCGCTTGAAACGCTGATAATTTGAATTTAAAATGGAAACAAAACATCAAAGAATTTGTCAAATTAAACAAGTAATTGCAGTCTACACACCGGGAAGTTATAAGGTATAACATGATCTAAAATTGATTACATTCATATGTATAGTTTTTGCTTCTGTAAAACTTTTTAAATGAAATGATTTTGACCAACCTATTAAATATCTTGTAAAGTGCGATTTTTGAGTTACTGAAATGCCTAAATTCAGGAAATTTGAAATAGTAGTTGCTTTTAAGATACAAATTATCTCTAAAAACAAAAAATCGGCATTTAAAAGGGATGAAAATGTGCGAAAAGTTTTCTAAAAAACGCTCTAAATGACGATATCTATGCAATCCGAGTAAGTACGTAACTGATTTAAAAATGAATGGTAACACAATGAAAGTGATAGCCCTTGCATCAACATAGGCTCTAATTTACATCGGCGTCACTACCCCAAATGGATGTGCAATAGCAAAAAACGTTCTAAATTGCGATTTTTATGTTACTCAAACTCTAGAAACATTAAATTTGCATGGTAGTAACTAATTAGATAAAATGACATCTAAAACCTTTCCTAAAAAATTGAAATTTAAAAAGTGTGAAAATGGGCGAAAAGCGTTCTAAAAATGTTGGAAATTGCGATTTCTATGCGACTTCATGAAGTATAAGACAAATTTTAAAAGTAACGTCTGGAAATTGATAGTCCCTTTCTCCAATATAGGACACATTTATGTCGATTTCACTACCTCAAAGGGGATGTATAAGCTAAAAACGTTCGAAAAATGCAATGTTTTTGTTAATGAAGTGCTTACAGATATGGAATTTAGCATGTTAGTTATTTATTAGATATAAGTGATTTCTAAGAATATTTCTTTTTAAAAAACCCCGAAATTTAAATGATGAATTTAAATTAATTTGACGAATTCAAATAATAAGGTGTAAAAATCTTTATAAAAAACATTCTAAATGGCGATTTCAACGCAATCTCAAAATTAAAATTTAACAGGAAGAAATGAAAGAAAAGCGTTCTAAGTTATTTTAATTATATTTTTTATACAATCTTATTAAATACCGAAACGTTAAAAAAAATAATGGCTGCAAATTGGTAGTGATAGAGCCTGCTTAACACATTCAGGATACTATAATAAAATTTACCTGATATTGCCATGAATAATCGTTAAAATATACGATTTTTTGTGCATCCCTGTATATGTCTATAGATATACGAGGGAATAGTCTGAAAATAAGTTCCCCCTATCGACTGTGGTCAGAGTTGTATATGAAAGTCAAAAATGGAATGAGATATTAAAGATAAGACATATCTTTATTTTTCCACATAAGTACCAAATACATTGAAACATTTGTCATACCGCTTGATAAGCTTCGAAAAGACCTCCCGGAAAAACTCAGGGCCTTGAACAAGGATGAAGCGTTTAAAGACTACACTGTAAAAAAAAATTCAAGAGGTTACTAAAAATTTCTTAGTAAATTTGTATTCCACAGAATTTTTTACTAAACATTACGAACTTTTTTTTTGCAAGTGAAACAAGCATTTCTTTTGTAAACTTAACAAAAGAATTTTTTGTATAACTAACCTGAAAATTTTTCTTATGAGCCACCAAGCAAATTTTAGTAATAGCTCCAAAATTATTTTTAATAACCATTACGTGCAACCGAAGAGCAGGAGCTTCCTTCGAGCTGCATCCAAACTTCTGAAGCGGAAGATTTTCGGCAAAACTGCAATAGATGACAGCACCAAACATTCCTACCTGCTCCGACAGGATTTTCATAATCCCTTTATTAACGAGACACTACATACATTCAGGGTGTATTTGGCGGTGGCAAGTTTCGAACCCGGGACCTTTTAGCCTGGAGCCCGTTACTATAACCACTATGCTATCAATGCCACACCAACTGAGTTTTAGTAAGAGCTATTAAAAATATTAAACTATTAACTCTATTCGTTGCAAACTTTTTTCTACTAATTCTTACAGATTTTTTTTGTAACCGACTAAGATTACTAAAAATTTTTTAGTAATTACAAGGATCACTAAAGTTTTTTTAGTAGATCGACACTTTTTTTACAGTGTAGTTAGTCCGTATGCAAAGCCCTGATGTTTTCCTGGAAAACTTTTTGCAGCTTATCAAGCGGTATGACAAATGTCTGAACGTACTTGGTACTTATGTTGACAAAAAAAAAAGTTGTGTCGTATCTTTCATGTCTCGTTATATTGTTCGACTTTCATAGGCACCTCTGTCCACAGACGCCAGAGGAAACTTATTTTCTGACTCCCCTCGTATATGTAAACTACATAGCATGCTAAAAGTTAATTCAGTTAAACGCAGAATACAGTTGAAAATTTCCACTCAGCAATGTCCGTAAGTGGACGGATGTTGTTGATAACTTTTGTGCAGCTCTGTATATGATCTACAGAATTTATACACACACTGTAAAAAAAAAAAATTCAAGAGGTTACTAAAAATTTCTTTGTAAATTTGTATTCCACAGATTTTTTTAGTAATCTTTACAAACTTTTTTTTGCAAGTGAAACAAACATTTCTTTGGTAAACTGAACAAAAGAATTTTTTGTATAACTAACTTAAAACCTTTTAGTATGAGCCACCAAGCAAATTTTAGTAATAGCTCCAAAATTATTTTTAGTAGCCATTAGGTGCGCCCGAAGGGCAGGAGCCTCCTTCGAGCTGCATCCAGTGGGTAAAAGACAGACTTCTGAAACGGAAGATTTTCGGTAAAGCCGCAATAGATGGCAGCACCAAACATTGCTATCTGCTCTATTTCGACATGTTTCTAAAGAGGAGGGAAAGTTCAGAGATCATTACCCATGGTAACTGCTATGACAGGATTTTCATAATCCCTTTATTTAACAAATAATTACATTGCATACATTCGGTGCATATTTGGCGGCGGCCAGCATCGAACCCAGCTACTTTCAGCCTGGAGTTCGGTGCTATGACCACTAGGCTATCACGGCCACACCAAGTGAGTTTTAATAATAGCTATTAAAAATGTAAAACTATTAACTCTATTTGTTGCTAGCTTTTTTCTAGTAAGTCTTACAGATTCCTTGTAACCGAGTAAGATTACTAAAAATTTTTTACTAATTACAAGGATCACTAAAATTTTTTTAGTAGATCCACCTTTTTTTTACAGTGCAAGTAATTCACAAAATAATTAAATCTTTAAACGTATACGAAAACTGGAAATGCACTTCTAGCAATTATCGTCCGAAGACTTCAATAGTTCAATTATTGTTTATTTTCTTCCCTAGCCAAATTATTTTGGGTGAACCTCTAAATG
Source organism: Maratus speculifer (assembly GCA_964019185.1). Classification (NCBI taxonomy): domain Eukaryota; kingdom Metazoa; phylum Arthropoda; class Arachnida; order Araneae; family Salticidae; genus Maratus; species Maratus speculifer. Next base: position 137,287,692 of record OZ025298.1, read on the forward strand.
AAAGATCAATTCTATACTCACCACGCTCTATAGTAAGAGCTTTATAAATATCAATATCAATGCGTTCAAAATAATGTAATATCTTTAAAGTATTTTTTTTTCTTACACCGTAATGGAATGGATTTCTTTTGAGAAATCCTGTAAATGAGCCGAAAATACTACACATTTCATTTTCAACACCGAACATGCTTTAATGATACCCAATAACATATATCCATTTAATAATAATAGGATTATATTTACGTGAGTTAGTGTATGAACAAATAAACCATATTCATAAACACTTTTCAACTGTGTTGGAAAGTATTAAAAAAGATCCCTTATTCGATGAATATTTATTTACCTTTGATGATTTAAAATCTTAGATGTTATATAAAACATATTAAGATCCCATTTCTATAAATGTATGTTCTCTTATTAGATCGGGATCTGGTAACACAGACACTCACGTCATCAAGTTCACGACAAAAATTCCTGAATTAGTTAAAACTCGTTTCGCATATTAAAACGCAATCGGTTTGTCAAGTCTTGGTGCAAAATGCCTGAAAAGTTTACTTTATCGATTGATTCATAGATTACACTTGTGTTTTCTACACTCAAAGATATGAAACATGCCATCTGTCAAGCCATAAAATTTGGTGGAAAATAGCTGAAAACCCGATCTTAGTGGTTGACTCGTAAGTTTACCAAAATGTTTTCCTGCGCTCGAAGGTATGAAAATATGGAAGACTGGGACCAGGAAAACACAATGGTATCTACGAGTTAACCGCTAAAATTGGTTTTTTATGTGTTTTCTACCAAATTAGGACTCGGAAAAAACAATGGAGTTTTAGTATACAAATCGAGTTTTAACTAATTTTGGAATTACAATCGTAAACTCGATGAAGGGATTGTCTGTGATGCCATTTCCTGATCTATATATTATACATTCTCTATTTATAAAGAAAATAAGAAACACAATTTGAAAATAAGTTAGAAAAATCTATTTAAAAATTGAAATAATTTATACTAAAAAACTGAATATGTAATTAAAACAGTGTATTTTCAAAAACTAACTAGTATTATTTTTTGAAGGAAAAATGCATTTGTTTAACTATACAGAGGAACTACTGCTTTATTGATTTTTCGAAACAGACGAATAAACTTTTTTTTATTATATATCTGACCCAGGAAACTTCCCTTTGCTATAATAACAAAATACATTTCGTTGTTCTGCAGACACATTAGAAAGCTGGTAGTGTAGTTCAAGGTTATAATTTAAGAAAGTGAAATAACTTGGAGGGTGTGGTAGCAACGATCGTAGATATAAATGAACGTCCGCCAAACGCATTTATTTTTCCCGAAATTGCTCTAATTTAGAAAGTTTAGTTGGACGATAATTCATAAAGATTTGGCAGTAACAATTTATTTACGAAAAGCATTTAGATACTAATTATGAAAGTAAATAATATATTATTAAATAATTTGTTAATTAGATGAGTTGTTAATTAGATGTCTGAAATGACGTCATTCTGAAATATTAAATGATATAAATGTATATTGGTTTTAAAGGCTTATAATTAAAATAAACTACTGATATACCAGCTTTGTAAGGTCTTCACTTGGTAGAATGCCAAGCCGATTCCATTCGGACTTTGGGGGTAATAGCCTATGAGGCCGAGAAATGATATTAAATATTGTTTTCTATTTTTTGTTCCGAGTGAAATTTTATTTTAAAATAAATAGATTGTGGACCTATTATTAGTTCTCGGAATAACCTTTCCAAAATATATATTTTCTCCTACATTTTTGTGAATTTTAATAAAAACATGTCTTTTTTTTTTACTTTTATATTTATGGCTAAAATGCAGTTTTAGCGACTGCTTGGCATCTGACTTGGCGGCTATGCAAGAAATTCGCCAATTCTAACATCCTAAATATTCAGGGCACTTGTGTGTCATATACTCACTGGGATTTACTTGGCGCCAGAATGGCGTTATTTTGCCTAATATGGCAACCCTGATAGTGTTTTTTTTTTTTTTTTGATAAATTGTTTATTTACTTTAATTTTTTTCAATTATATAAAATGTTTTTTGCTCTATTGTTATTTGTTTTTAAAATTTATTATATTTAAAAATTTTTTTATTTATTGTTATTTTTTTAATAATAAAAAAAAAATTTAAAAATGTATATTTAACCAGCATTCGAAAATGAGGTTTTCGCCAAATTGGCTTTAAAAAAATTTTTTTTTACCAAACCTTGCGCGTATATGAAAGCTGCGTCATTTCTCATTTTCATATCCAATGTATGCAAATAATATAAATAAATAATGTACACAATAATGTAGCGAAATAATTTTAAAAAATTGCTAATCTGGCAAGTTTTAAAATCACACCATTCAGGCGTTAATTCTAAAAAGATTAAGTTACGCTATATTGCGAGGGAAAAAGTTATAACCATACCTTTAAATCATCTTTTTTATTATATTTGTCTTTTTTTTAAACTTATTTTAGTGTAACTGAATTACAATGTAATGTCTAAAAACAGATAAAAAAATTAAAGTAAATAAACAATTGAATTAGAGAAACAAAAAGGTATTCGCCAAAAAAATTCGACATATCTAGGATGTTTAATAAATAAACTCATCCTCGAGATGGTACGAACGCTCCCATTTTCGCATTGGACTCGCTCTTTTCGCCCATGCGCAGTTCTGTCCAGGTTTCTCTCAAACGTGGTTTATCAGTAATCGTTTGGGGGGCCACCGTTATATTTACACAATATGGACATACATAATATAAAATATAAAAATAAAACATGTGTAAACTAGAAATAAAATGCATCGCAAAATAAAAATTAAATGTAACATAAATAGTAATACATAGTAATACATAATAATAGTAATACATACATACATAATTTTAATACATAGTAATGCTCTGTTAATGAATTGCAAATGCACAAATTTCGACAAATTATAAAAAACGCCAAACTACTCAAGCAGCACCAAATTGCGCAAAAGAAACATCTTATAACTCCAAAACTAATAATCATATTAACTAACAAATTACTGTGTCAAATTAAGTGTTGTATATCCAATTAAATGTATCTCTGAATTGAAATTTGGTCATGAAAAATCGAAGAGTGCGGAAAATAGGATTACAAATATCTCAGCAACTAACAATCCTATCGATTTCACTCTTTATGCAAAATTTGCATTATTTTATTGTATTTTATATACACTCCTTAAAGTAAAAAATTTCGAAAATTTTTTATGCATTTTTCATCATAACAAATATACCGAGAGTCCGAAAAAATACGTCCGGATAATCGAGGTTAGTGATGTTAAATAGGCTTCTTTCCATTATTACATACTAAATATATACCAAATTTCAAGTTTGCATCTCAATTTGTTCTGGTAATAGAGCGTTTACAATAAGACGGACAGCAGTTTTTTTTTTCCTATAAACATGTTTTTTGGAGTCTCTTGTTTCAGAAACGTGTAAATCCATCAAATTTATTTTTTCGATTTTCAAAACGATTGCAACTTATCCTATAGTACATATGATAGGTAATTAAAAGTACAAAAATACTCAATAATGTGTAATTTATTTACCATCATGCGTAGTATAGGGCAGGTCTTGCAAACGTTTTGGAAATCGAAAAATTTCTTTTGATGGAATTACATGCGTCAGATACATAGCTGCCAACTCTTCTGATTTTTTGGCCCGGAAAAATTTAACAGAAATTTTTGCCTTTGTTAATCGGCAGATTACGGGGATTTGAATTGATGAAATTTACTGTAAAATTTTTCCGGGCCGAAAAAGCGGAAGATGTTGGCAGCTATGGTCAGATATTAGAGATTCCGAAAAATATGTTTTTTGAAAAAGAAAAAAAAAAAAATTGCCGTCCGTTCGTTTGTGTGACTGTAAATGCTCTATCTAGCAAACAAATTGAGATACAGATTTGAAATTTTGTATGCATTTAGTATGTAAGAATCGGACGAAGCCTATTTAATATCAGTAACCTCGATTATCCGAAACTATTTTTTTCGGACTCTCGAAAAAATTATTCTGATGAGAGGCACATAAAAATTTTTGAAGTTTTTTATTTTAAGAAGTGACGTAAAAGGCAATACAATAACACAAACTTTGAATAAAGAACGAAGTCGATCGGATTATTAGTTGCCGAGATATTTGTAATCCTATTTTCCGTACTCATCGATTTTTTATGATCCTGTATTTCATTCAAATTTCAATTCAAAGATATATTTTAATTGGAAATGAAAGGATTAATCCGGCGCAGTAAATGTTTAGTTAATATGTTTATTATTTTTGGAGTTATAAGGATGTTTCTCTTACGCAATTCGGTACTGCTTGAGTAGTTTGACGTTTTACATAATTTGTCGAAATTGGTTCATCAGAAATTCATTAAATAGAGCATTACTATGTATATTAAAAATATTTAAATATACCTTTACATTTTATTTCAGATTTCCGATGCATTTTGTAAATAGTTTACACATATTTTATTTTCATATTTTATATTATGCATATCCATGATGGGTAAGTATTACGGTGGCACCCCAACGACTAGTTTTAACCTGCACCATTTTTTTGTCTCCGACATATTATTTTTTTTGGCCAGCAATTAACTCTTAACTCTGGTTGTCTCTAAAAATAACATTACGCTACATAAATCAGTACAGCTGATGCATCATTGTACAGTTAAATACGGATAATTTGTTCTGCATTTTTTTAAAACTTCTAAGTATTGCACATTTTGAATTTTTAAACTGTAATATTGTGAAAAAAGTATTTTTAAATGCAATTTGTTTGAAAACTGCATCGCAATTTACTTTTGGGAAATTACTTTTTTTGTAATTTTTAGTGCTAGTTGTTTAATATTGGCAAATAAAAGCATACCATTTCCGTAGAAAGTAAATAAAAATATTAATGATATCGTTTTTGTTTCCTCCTTTTTTCATAACATCAACGAATGTAATTAAAGTACATGCTATTTTGAAAAAATATAAATGAATGATTTTTGATAAAACATGGAGCTGGTATAAACTATATTTAATTTTAAGTATCAATATTAACGATGCAGACAAACAACGAAATATGAATTATTAGGTTAGCCGATTTTTTTGATAAAATTTCTTGAATCATGACATAGCTTTTTGCTGGGTTGTGTATTATTTAGCGATATTGACGTCATATGTATACTGTACTGTAGATGTCGGTTAAAGAATGGATCGTAAATGCGGAATTTTTAAGTGGATGCGGTTGACGTCATTTTATATAAAATGAAAGCAGTCTTAAAACTGAAATATATTTTGTTTTATCTATATTTATATGCATATACATCTTTTTTCATCGGAAGCGACACTAAATTCCGAAAAAGCTGAAACCTGTTATCTAGTTATATTTCTTTATCTTGTCTTTTATCTTACACATAAACAGACTCAAAACCCGCGGCTTTGCTCGCGTGGTAGTTTAAATATGCTCTGTGACATCTATATGGCTAATTTTCATTAAAAGAAATTATACTTTTAAGGATAATTCAAAAATTACTATTTAAGCAATAGTTTGCCTAAACATCATTATTACAGTGCATTAAGTGAGGCTGAGATTTAAATTAATAGCTCAAAAATAATAAATAATTTGAAACTAATTCTAAATAAATGATAATTTTGAAAGTATTTTGAAGTTTCTATATTCTTTTCAGTACTTATATAAAGTTTTGAATTTTCCAGAAACTGTCCCTGGTACTCAGTTGCATCTTAAATTAACAATAATTTCAAATTTCAGGCTTCTTTTCAAACGGTTTACCACCTCCCTAATGGTAGTGGCACTAATTTGAAATATCAGTGTTGTCGGTCACAATCAATTGACCATTATTAATTTTTGAAATTGATTTTGTATTTCCTAATATTCTATAAAAGATGTAATTTAAAAAGTTTTTAAATACTTTTTTAGAACATTAGTTGTTATTGCCTTCCTCAAATGTTAATGGCATCAGCATAAAATATAGCCTATATAAGATTAGAGAAAGTCACCTTTAATTCGCAATCATTACTTTTGTAATCTGTTTATTATTTCCTGAAACTGTATAAAAATCACATTTTAGGAATTTTTTAGAACGCTTTTCGCTTTTTTCTTTCGCTTCCCTCTTTTAGGTAGATTTCGCATGAAATACTACCTATTGCATTCTCTCCCATGTTGGAATTTCGGAAAAAATTTTGCAGATCTACACTGTAAAAAAAAAAAATCAAGAGGTTACTAAAAATTTTTAGTAAATTTGTATTCCACAGAATTTTTTAGTAACCATTACAAACTTTTTTTTTGCAAGTGAAACAAGCATTTCTTTTGTAAACTGAATAAAAGAATTTTTTGTATAACTAACTTAAAACTTTTTAGTATGAGCCAACAAGCAAATTTTAGTAATAGCTCCAAAATTATTTTTAATAACCATTACGTGCGCCCGAAGAGCAGGAGGTTCCTTCGAGCTGCATCCAGACTTCTGAAGCGGAAGATTTTCGGCAAAACTGCAATAGATGGCAGCACCAAACATTGCTAACTGCTCCGACAGGATTTTCATAATCCTTTTACTAACGAGTACTTACACTACATACATTCGGGGCGTATTTGGCGGTGGCCAGTATCGAACCCGGGACCTTTTAGTCTGGCGTTCGTTACTATAACCACTATGGTATCAAGGCCACACCATGTGAGTTTTGGTAATAGTTATTAAAAATATAAAACTATTAACTCTCTTCATTGCTTTTTTTTAATAATTCTTACAGATTTTCTTGTAACCGACTAAGATTACTAAAGATTTTTTAGTAATTACAAAGATCACTAAAGTTTTTTTAGTAGATCGACCTTTTTGTTTCTTACAGTGTACACCGATCATGACTCCTAGACCCCAAAACTACCATTAGTAAAAAAGTTTATCTATTTATCTATCTATCTATCTATCTATATATATATATATTTCACTTTCTTCTAGACTCGATAACTTCCATAATTATGCTCAGATCTTCAAATTTTCACATAAAATCAAGAGGCATAAAATCTCGGTCGAGTTCGTTAATAGGCAAAATGGAACGAAGGGGGCGGAAATAGGGAGGGTTTTTTTGAAAACCGAAAAAACGCGATAACTTCTTAATAAAATAGATATCGAATTAGTTTAAAGTTTATATTACTTTTAAAACATGGGCTAAAAGTTTATGCATGAAAGATTTTCGATAAAGTTAAAAATGGGCTCAAGGGGCGATAATACAGGGTTTTTGAGAGAAAAAAATAACTTCGTCAATTCTCAAGATATCAAATCCAACTAAATTTTTTATAAATGTACTCAACATTATCTAAAACTTTTGTAGTTACAAGTTTTTGATAGGGCCAACTTTTACAGATGAAAAAAATTAAAAACCAAAAGAAAAAGGGGGTAGGAAAAAGAAGAAAATCCATAACTTAATCAATTATTAAGCAATCAAATCTAATTAAATTTATTTTACATTTTCTCAATAATATCTACAACTTTTATACTAACAAGTTTTTCATAGGACCAATTCTTATACCAAAAATAATTTAAACAAAAGTAGTAGTTGGAGAAAAAACCTCAAATCCAAACTGCTTATATTCTGACTCATTTTTAAATTCATTTTTGATTTTAAACGCATCCAAATGGCAGATCCTCTTATTTAGGAACTATATAATGTGACGTATTGTCCAGTGTTTTGATAAAGGCAGAATATATTTAAAAAAAAGGCTGCAAAAATGGTATTTTGAACAGAATTTCCCGAAGTAATAGTGATTGAAAAATTGAGGAAGTATAACAAATTGCGTTTTTTCTGAGTCATTTTTAAATCCTTTTTTGTTCTCAAACGCATCCAATTTACAGGTCCTCTTATTTAAAAACAATATAGTGAGACGTATTGGCCAGTGTTTTGATAAAGGCAGAATATATTTCAAAAAAAGGCTGCCAAAATGGGCACTTAGCACAAAATTTCCCAAAGCGATCATGATTAAAGAATTGAGGATGTATTCAAATAACAAATTGGTTATTTTATGACTCATTTTTAAATCTAATTTTGGTTTCAAACGCATTCAATTGACATTTTTTTGTTATTTAGAAACTATATAATGTGCGTATTCATCAATTTTTTGATAAAGGCTAAATATATTTAAAAAAAAAAAAAGCTGTCAAAGTGGGCACTTTGCAAAAATAATTTCCCAAAGCGATCATGATTAAAGAATTGAGGATGTATTCAAATAACAAATTAGTTATTTTATGACTCATTTTTAAATTCAATTGCTCTCAAGCGCATTCAATTGACAGTTTTTTTTTGTTATTTAGGAATTGTATAATTTGCGTATTGGTCGATTTTTTAATAAAGTCAGAATATGTTTTCAAAATATGTTTTCAAAATGAGCATTTGAGCGAATTTCGTTTAAGAGGATTTTGATAAAATCAGTTCTTAAATAAAAATGAAATTAAAAATTTTTCAAAAGCGGCCAAATAAAGTAGTTAAGCTAGGTTTATCGTTGATAATATTTTATTTTTTGTTGTTGAAATGGAAACTCTTCGAAATCTGCCTCCGCCTACAGGCCAAGCCGACAGGGAATTTTTAATTTTCATTTTATTTTTAACTGTTTTTAGATGGTTTTTATATTATTATTATTTAAGTATCTACCATGCTGTATTTAAGGTTACTAGCCTTTTCAGCGAGAGAGTTTTTTGCTCCTGCAACTCTCTTATGTTAGTAGCACTGACATAAAATATAGATTGTGCAGATTCTATCCTCACTTTTTTTGAAATGGGTTTGTTGTTTCTTTGGTTTATTTTGTGTAGGAATACTTTTAAAATTGCAGTTATTGGCAGTTATATTTTTCTAAGTTATTAACTACATAACTTGAACCGTCATTTAAACAAAACATCCCATTTGAATTGATCCTGATCGTAACAAATCTTTTATTAAATATTGAACAATATCTAACAATACAAATTTCCAAAATACACTATACATTTCATGTCGCTTTATCATGTATAATAAAAAAAAAAACGAATATGAATACATTTATGTAATATATAAACGTATACACATGACTTTTCACAGTCCGGAACTCTATGATATATTGGATAAATAGCAAGAGACAAAGACTCTGTTTACTGTTTATTGAATCAATTTTATATTAGCTTATTTTCAAAATTTTAACTATTTTTTAATCAAAAAATCAACGACGAAAACAAACTTTCAATCTCCAAACAGCGCCTAATTTGGCCTTAAAATTTTCCAACAACAATAATAATAAATAATAATAAAAAATAAATAAAATCCTTTTATAGGGAGATCGACATTGTTTTTTGAAATTATAATTAATTTTTTTTAAACCACTGAAATTCGCGTGCTTTCAGAATCTTGTTTGTCTAAACTGGAGTTCGCGAGCGTAGTTCGTAGGGGGCAGATGAAAAAATATTAATATTTTCCCAGATGTTATAAATACTATTGGCATGTTTTGACGAAACAACCGAAACACTGCTTCACTCGACAAATATTAGTAGGAAGAGTAATGTTTTGGAAAGCTTTTAGTCATGAGGAATTACGTGATTTAACTAGAACTTTGAGATGTATGAACTCTACGCTGTATCAGACTATGATCATTTGGTACCGTTTGGGCACTTTTTAGGTGGTACTTACTGGATGTTTCAGCAGGACATTGCGTCTTGCTGTGTGTCTAAATCCATCCAGAAAAAGTGTAAAAAAAAAAAAAAAAATGTTTTGTCATAGCCAAGTCTAAGTCCAGAATTGAATTCTATTAATTGCTATTATGCATCTAACATAATCGTCAGACTGAGAAAAACATTCTGTTTAACACACAATAAGTGCATACAATTTATCCATTACGTCACGCCACACATTTAACAAAAAAAAAAAAAAAAAAAGCACAAAACAAGGTGCTGGAAAAACTTTCTGATTGCAACCATACGCGAAAACTTCGTAGATTGCCAAGTGTCTGTATAACAGAGGGTGAAGTAACCGGCGATGTGTTAGTGTAAAGGACTTTGCTCGTAGCTCGGGAAAAAGTATTGACAAGAAGATTAGAAAAAAGGCAAAGAAACTTATGGTTTGCGAACAATTTATACAGGGTGTTTCGCTACCAGACCGACAAACTTTGAGGGGTGATAGTAGACATGCAGACAAACATTATTAAATAGGAAAGCATGGGGCGCAAACATCTTCTGTAGAAGGTAGGGGCCATTAAAGTTTAAAATCCCAAACTTCAAACGCTGATAAAAAACGGAAAAAAGGGTCGATTCGTTTACGGTTTTCGTTAAAATCATTCTCTAAATCACGAATTTTTTATAAAAAAAATTAAAGGATACGTTTAAAAATTGTCGATAGAGGGTGCTTTAGACTTTAGAATAACGGACAAATACTTTTTACCGTTCTTTTGTGCACGGGGTTGAAATTGTTTTAAAGTTTAGCCGTTAACTTAAATTTTAAGCCCAAAATCGGATACATTGGGATCAGGTAACTAGCGTAAACTAAACTGTGAACCGAGGGGGAAATTTTAAACGCTCATTAACATTGTACAAACTAATCGATTTTGTTGCGGTTCGCGTGGAGGTCATGCCCTTGGTAATTACTTTATTCGAAATGACGTTCAGCTTTGTGTCCTCATTTTTTGATAGAGGGCGCTTCCGACACATCTCCGACATTTCAACGGCATTACTCCTGGGTGTTTTACTACCAGACCACCATACTTCCAGGAAGTGTTAGGGATGCAAAAATGACACGGAATAACATAGGAATGTAACGTTGAAAATGCCTTTTTTGCGAATTATGTTTAAAAGAAGCAGAGAAAAAAAGGAACAGAAAGAAGCAGAGAAACAGCAACACGTTAAAGTGATTGAAAACTGTTTATTTAAAGGTTTTATTGCAAAAGGTGTTCGAAATTACGACCGGAAGTAGTTCGGTATGCTTGACATCGGCGTCGCATAAAACTGCTCACGTTTTGAAAGATTCTTCGCAACTTTGATAGATTTCTGGCAGAAATATCTTCAGAAATATGAGCTGCAAAGTTTTTAACTGGTGGTAGATGAGTCTCATACACCCAACTTTTCATTTGACCCCAGCAGAAGAAGCTCATACAACCAGTTTCACAAAGCCCAATGTTCACACTTGAAAAAGTCGTATGACGGGGTGCCTGCCTATGCGGAAAACGCTCCTTGTTCAACCTCAAAACGGCGTGTCCGTTAAAGTCCGCAGCTCCATATACGAGCAATATGTTGATCAGTTTATCGTTCGAATACTCCATTATACTACCTCAGAAACCGGTTCGCGAATGATCATTGCAGCATTATCCGTGATCGTTTTTCACGCGCATTACCGTTTAGCGCCATCTGCGGCAAGGATATCGCAGCGCCATCTACTGTCACTGCTTAGCTTGCCGGACTACTTCTGGTCGCAATTTCGAACACCTTTAAATAAACTCTTCTGTAATTTTAACATGTTGCTGTTTCTCTGCTTGTTTCTGTTCCTTTTTTCTCTGCTTCTTTTAACCATAACTCGCAAAAAAGGCATTTTCAACGTTACATTTCTATGTGATTCCGAGTCGTTTTTGCATCCTTAACACTTCCTGGAAGTATTCTGGTGTGGTAGTAAAACACCCAGGAGTAATGTCATTGAAATATCGGAGACGTGTCGGAAGCGCCCTCTATCAAAAAAGGAGGACACAAAGTTGAACGTCATTTCGAATAAAATAATTACCAAGGACATAACCTCCAAGCAAACTGCAACAAAATCGATTAGTTTGTCCAATGTTAATGAGCGTTTAAAATCCCCCCCTCGGTTCACAGTTTAATTTTCGCTAGTTACCCGATCCCCATGTATCCGATTTTGGGCTTAAAATTTAAGTTAATGCCTAAATTTAGAACAATTTCAACCCCATGCACAAAAGAACGGTAAAAAGTATTTGTTCGTTACTCTAAAGTCTAAAGCGCCCTCTATCGACAATTTTTGAATGCATCCTTTAAAATTTTTTATAAAAAATTCGTGATTTAGAGAATAATTTTAGCGAAAACCGCAAATGAATCGACCCTTTTTTCCATTTTTTATTAGCGTTTGAAATTTTGGACCTTAAACTTTAATGACGCCTAGCTCCTACAGAAGACGTTTGCGCCCCATGCTTTCCTATTTAATAATGTTTGTCTGCATGTCTACTATCACTCCTCAAAGTTTGTCGGTCTGGTAGCGAAACACCCTGTATATCTGCCTGTCCATCTATTTATTTATTCATTTACACTTCAAGTGCTGATGTCTCGAAAACGGTTAGATTCTGCGTGTATTTCCATTGCACTTTTTTAAGGTACATGGTGAGATCTTTATTTTGATACCATAGTCGTCCAAATTCACAACTTACAGCTGGGAACGTCTCCTAGTAGTAAGTTTAAATACCAGAGAAATAAATTGGATGTTATTGGAGAGTACTGGTAGCAGCCCTTTCTGCAAAGCATAAATGGCCGCCGGATCGTACTCCTTCACGTCAGTGTGTGTGTGTGCGTGTGGGAGGGGATCAGGGTCTTTCCGAGTGGCGGTTCCAAGGGCGAGGTCACGGGTGTCATGCCTCTTAAAAAGAATTAAATTTCTAAAACACATTTTAAAAATGAAATAAATAGTAAATTCCTTCAAATTTACACCTTGCTCAACAATGAGAATTATTCTAGATCTCTAAAGCTCTGTTTAAATTTAAAATAGAACATTTTTGACACATCCATGATGTCATTTTCAATCCCAGATACAATACATTTGCAAGTGCAGTTATTCAGAACAAATGTGATTGATTAGCGTTTTCATTTTTTCAATAAAGACAAAGAATCTTTCCGGAAAATCTGGTGTTTAAAATGAATTTCAGGCCGTGATGCAACAAGCAATTGTCCCCTTATGACGCGCTTTCTGTAACTTCTAAACCCCAAAAATTGCCAAAAAATGCTCAATTTTTGATTTTTTTTTTTTTTTTTTTTTTTTTTTTTTAATTTCACAAGAAAATGAAAAAATTCTTCAATTTGTTGGTATCCGAATAAAATGTGTAAATTATATTATTTATACTAATATTGGTGTTATTTTTTGGTATTTGTGAATGAAAATAATTTCTTATAAACATCAGAAAAATAGCCATTTCATATATAAGAACAGCTTTCAATATGAAAATCGTTTATCTCCCCCCTCCCATAAGAAAGGAAACCAAGACGTTTCTCTAAAAGAGGAGCTGGATGCGTCCTTGGTTTTCCCGTTAACCATCTTATCCATACCTTGGAGTAAGGTGCAGAAATGTTAGGTAAGATACCGAACAAAATTTTCGATGATTTCTTTAATAACTGTAGAATAAAATATGTTTTAAATCATAGATAATAGAGTAAACATTAACATAAAATCAATGAATAAAAAATCAAAATCAACAGGCTATTTTTAAAAGAATTAAATGAAAAACTACAGCATCTTTAAGCAATTTACTCTACTGTAGCATTTAAATTAATGTAATAGAATGAAATAGAAAGAACTTTTTATACTTACTACAACGTACTAGATATTTCATGTAGTCAAATAATGATTAAATGAGAAAATTGTTAATAATTTTTAGCGAGAAATAAGGAATAAGACAAAAAAAAATCATTAATCAACAATTAACTGAATTAACGGTTATTTTAATATGTATTTATTTTCATTACCTTTCTACTGTATGCTTAGCTAACGATTTTAAATTAAAAATGCGTTAATAATTTTAAAATGTACAAAACTAATTCACAATTCTTTAATTTATCATTGCAGATTATTTAACGACCAGAGTATATTTGTTACAAAATTTCTTTTGAAATAAATATTTACATTTTATTGTACGTATTTTCACTGAAAACTTTCGTAAGAAACATTGTTTATCTGCAAATGAAGTATAAATAAATTAAAACATTTTTAGAGATACTGATGCGTTACAAGTTTGCTTAATGAAGTTTAAAAAGTTCTCCAAGCATGTTTCTGCAACTTAAACATCTCTTATTAAATACTTTTGTTTCAAATATTACAGTTCGTTGGACTCGTTTATTTATGTACGACCTTAAAATCAAGCGTATGATTAGTTTGAAATTAAAGGTATGCATAAAGTAATATAACAAGAAAGCGTAAAAGTTAAAACAAACATTTTGCAAAAATAAAAATTTTAAACTTGGGAAAAAAAAGATTTAATTACTTTATGAAAAGTTTTATCACAAAGTAATAAGAAAATTTTAAACTTGTGTTGTTATACATACTTTAAGATTCAGTAAAATATATTTTTTGTCTTACATGTAAAAAAAAAAAAAAAAAAAAAAAAAAAAAAATTCAAAAAATTATTCATATTTTTACATATTTATTATATAATGTTTCACAACACCCGACACCATAAATGCAACCGTTAATCTTTTGTTGTTATGAGTTTCTTTAATAGCAGAGTTTGAGTATTATCGAAAAATATAGAGTGATTTTTTCAAATTAATAAATTGTAGGTAAAAATTGTATTAATGATAAATTTTTATTAAAATGTAATTAAAAAAAGAAATTTTAAAGGAGAATTGATTGAAATGAATACAACTTTTCAAAGAAATAAATTGTGTGTGATTTTTTTATCAGTTTGTTAAAAAATTCAGCTTTCTGTCACAAAAAAAGAAAAAACCGTCGATCAACGATTTTGGGAGGATCGAACTTACATCCATTTGTAGTCTGTGCAGACTTGAAATACGCATATTTATAAAGCAGTTACAATTTTTGTGAAGCAATCAATGACATTTACTTGGTTGTATTTACGCACCACCCCTAAATTCTGTTTCTTGTTTTTTGAGCATTTAACTGATAAAAATATGTTAATTGGCTTTTTTTTCGAAGTGATTTGTGATCATCAAAATAGGATGGGAAGTTTTAGCAAAATAAAGAAATTGAATTGGGCAATGGATGGGTAATTTTTGGTGATCTACGACCTCTAGAAATCAGATGATAGTCGTAAAACATCAAACTGACCTCCAGAACACATAAAAAAATTTCGATGTCACGAGATGCTGTCTTTTTGGTCTTTTATTTGACAAATGCATTTATTCCTTGAAAGTCCGCGACTAAAAATTCAGAATATTTCTTTTACATAATGTTGCATTGTCAACGGAAACACGTCGCTCAATCAAAAATTAGTTCTTGCATACAACAGGAAGTACGTTAAAATTATAAATAGCAAGATTTAAGCTAAACGGACACACATGTAAGGTTGCTAGATTTTTTTCTGAAAAAAAAAAAAAAAACCAAAACAAACTGGATATTGCACGTGAAGCGTAGTAAGTGAGATGCGTTCGTACGATAACGAAGTCTTAAAAATATCACTCTCACATATCAATCTCATAAAATTGTAAACTATGTTCTCCCTATACCATTATGTAATGGAATAGTTTTGTGTGGCCTTGTAAATCAATAACAAGTGTTCTTTGCACCTCAGATTATGCAAAATGCATATTATAATATGTGCTTTATTGATGCATATCAGTTTTATTATGTTCGAATGAGGGTAACACGATTAAGATGCATTTGAAACATTTCCCCCCATTAACTGTAATGTAATGGAATACTTTTGATTGTCCCTGTAATAGTTTGAACTATGCATCCGATTTTAATAAAATTTGAAAGAACTCGACAAAATTATGCAATAATTATGTATTTTTAATTTCAAACGATTAAAATGCATTAGAAACTTTTTCCCCCATTGACCGTAATGTAATGGAATAGTTTTGATTGTCCCTGTAATTGATCTATGCATAAGATTTTCATGAAATTTGAAATGACTCGACAAAATTATGTAATAATTATATATTTTAAATTTCAAACGATTCGGTTAGGTAGTTTTTGCGTTGTTATATGCGGACGAACGGACGGAGTGAACGACAACTATAGGTGCTACGTATCTACATAATTACGAACGCATCTAAAAGGGATTATTTTGATTGTCGCTACACTGTTAAAAATATCGTGGAAAATTACATCTGATTTACCTATTTTCTGACCAACACGAACGCTACATAGGGGTTAGTAGATCGTTCACATTGATGAGAAAATAGCTAGCTTTTAATGACCGCGGTAATTTTACATGATATTTTTACATTATAGTTAGTTTCAATTCTATAGCGTTATCATCTTTTTTTATGCCATACTAAACTAAGTTGAATTTGCCAGTAATATTTTCGGTAACAAATCTGTTTAAAAGAGATTGTTAGTTAACCGATTTAATTATTTTTTCCTACTGTATCTATATTAAATTATTCTATCAACATCATTTAGCTAATTTTGCAGCCATATGTTTAATTATGAATGAAAAATTAATTAAATTGTAAAAAAAAGCAAATAAAAAAATCTACACTAGGAAGATGATAGTCAAAATTTTAGAAATGAATAAAACATAAAAGAAGATGATAAACCAAAAATTAAGAAATAAAAGTTAAGATACAAATATACTAAATTTACAATTTTATAATGTAGATACGTAGATACGATAATAGTACTAAGTTCAGATATTCTAATGCTACTGAGGGTCCGCTAATGCGCAGTTTTGCGCGGAACACAACTGGCACTTTTCACTACACTAGAACAGCATTTTACTATGTATTGATGTGTACATGAAGTCATTTTTGTGTATTTATATATTGAAGCATTTTGAGATGCTCTGACTTTACTTACTTGACTATACTTTATTTGATGGATTGTCAGTTTTTCGACACCAACTTCCGATGTCCGTAGGTATCCCTGTGGACCTTAATGTTTCATGAATGCGGTAACTTTTCCTCTTGTCTGAACAATTTAACACATGCAAAAAACCTGAAGGCTCACAACGGTACTTACCGAAATTACACTTTTAAAAATTTGACAATCAAATAGTGAACAGCAACTGAATATATCAGAACCTTGCAAAGTACCTACATTAGTCAATCCATTGCAAAGAGCTATCATATGTCAATACAGGTGTTTCGCTACCAGACCGACAAACTTTGAGGGATGATAGTAGACATGAAGACAAACATTATTAAATAGAAAACCATGGGGCGCAAACGTCTTCCGTAGGAGCTAGGGGCCATTAAAATTTAAGGTCTAAACTTTAAACGATTATAAAAAACGAAAAAAGGGTGGATTCGTTTGCGGTTTTCACTAAAATCATTTTTTATACCACGATTTGGTTGTAAAACATTTTTAAAGGTTACGTTCAAAAATTGTCGATAGAGGGCGCTTTAGACTTTAGAGTAACAAACAACTACTTTTTATCCTTATTTTGTGCACGGGGTTGAAGTTATTCTAAAGTTTAGACTTTAACTTAAATTTTAAGCCCAAAATTGGAAACATTGGGATCGGGTACTAGCGAAAATTGAACTGTGGACAGAGGAGGGGATTTTGAATGCTCATAAACATTTGACAAACTAATCGATTTTGTTGCGGTTTGCGTGTAGGTCATTCCCTTGGTTATTATTTTATTCAAAATGACGTACAGCATTGGTGTTCCCATTTTTTGATAGAGGGCGCTTTCGACAAATTTCCGAAATTTTAATGGCATTACTCCTGTATGTTTTACTACCAAACCAAGATACTTCCAGGAAGTGTTAGGGATGCAGAGACGACTCGGAATCATATTATAATGTAACGTCGAAAATGCCTTTTTTACGAGTTAGGGTTAAAACAAGCAGAGAAAAAAGCAACTTGATAATTCTACAACACGCTTTTTCGGAACTTCTGGTAAAAGCACATGTTCATCTTTCTTTGTTCCACTCTATATCACGATGGGGCTCCTCCACATTTTATCAATAATGTTCGCAGATATGTTAACGTAACATTTAGACAGCGGTCGATAGGTAGTGGTGGCCCGGTTCGTTGGCCTGCTAGATCGTCGCACCTACTTCATTATATCAATTACTTTTGTTACCTACCTTTACTTTATTAGCATATAATTGTTCTGTATTTTTAAAAAATAAACATTGCTGGATGGGGCTAATTGAGCTCAAACCAATTGGTAGGCTCCCCCACCTGGCTCAATCTGATTCTGAATCTGTATGGACTTATTCTGCTGGGGTCAAATGAAAAGTTCAATGTATGAGACTCCCGTACCGTCAGGGTCAAGGGTCAACCAGGCGGGGAGGCCTACCAGATGGCTTAAGCACTCACTAGCCCCGCTTGGCAAAATTCTTGTAAAAAAAAAAAAAAAAAATTAGAGGTTGGGTACAATAAAAGTTTTAATCATTGTATATCTATAGTTGAATTTTTTTGCTTAATTAATAATAATAAAAAAAAAAAAAAAAAAAAAAAAAAAAAAAAAAAAAAAAAAAAAAGGATTTTAGAGTTTTTTGATATGAGGATTTTATAATTATTTGATTGCAAATTTGAAATTAAAATTAAGATTTTTAAAATAAGCCTGAAGTGTTATGGGGAGGTAATGGATTGTTACTTTTCTTGAAATGACGTAGGGAATGGGTGAGGGGTATTACAATGCAATTTTTCAAGGGTTCTCCCGAGCTTGCAGGGCGTACACAAATGGTTTGCATTGTTGATACTTGATTTTTAAAGACAATTTGTAAATTATAACAATAATATGTGTATATATATATTACATGCTAAATATGTTCAGATTGGTTAATAATATGATCTGAATTAGATGCACAATAACAGTTTTTATAGCTAGTCTTGGAGATAAACTTCTGGGTTCTGGAACAAGGATTGGTTTTTCTCCAGTAGTTTTATGCAGTCTATTATCTTTTGGTATAGGCTTGGTTTTGAAAGGACAAGTGAGAACCATTGTTTTAGGGGTAGCTGTGTTTTTCTTATGTGGAAGTGAGATGTTAGAGTGCACTGGGTTAGGTAATGGAGAGATGTTGCGTATTCTCCACATATGCATAAAGGAGAGTGGACTTTGTTGAATTTGTAGAGGTAGGTGAAGAATGGGCCATGGTTTGTTGCGAAGATGTACAAGTTCCTGTGTGGAAGTAGGAAGTCTTGCTTTATTTTTGGCACTAGTTCATATGTGTAGCGGCCTGTGTCACCATAGTCCCATAGCTCTTGCCATCTTTTAAGTAGGTTTTCTTTTAAAGTTTTCTTTAGGTATGATGAGGGATAGGGGTAGAATCTTTTTTTTACTTTTGATGATGTTTTCGTGGCTTGTTTTGCCAGTTCATCAGCTCTGTCATTTCCTGCTATATTGGAGTGGCCTTTTATCCATTTGAAGTATATTTTCGTTGATGTTTCCTGGAGTGGTTTTATTATATTAATTACAAGTGGATTCCTGGAGAAGATATCCTGTAGTGCTGTTATGCCTGACAGACTGTCTGAATAAATTATTACTGAATTATATTTTGAGTTGGTTGCCCATGTTACCGCTTCTTCCAGTGCCAGTAATTCTGCTTGGTATACTGTGTTTTCACTATTAAGTTGGGTTTGGTCTTCATATATTGTTTCTTCGTTTTTGTATACACAGTATGCATATCCTGTGTTGTTGTTTAATTTCGAGCCATCTGTATATATTTGGACTTCTGCTTTGTCTTCTTCTCCATCTTCTATTATATTTAGGTAATCTATGTATGGTTTTACTTGGTTTGTGTTTGATTTTGATTGATAGAATGCTGGATCGTATATGTCTGTTGGTATTCCTAATCTTAGTATTCTTCCTGTTGTTGCTGTGTACTGTAGCTGTAAGTTAAGTGGGGGAATTCCTGAAAGTACACATAAGGCGGCTGCTGATGTTTTTTTGTAGGCTCTTGTAATTAGTAATAGGCATTGATATTGTATTGACGAAATTAATTTTTCTGCGTATTTATTTTTTATTCTATGGTACCACGTGGCGCTGGCATAGGTGACTTTTTTCTCTAGAATTGCATGGTACCAGATTTTTAATATTGATTTGTTTACTCCTCCGTAGGCTGAGGCAAATTTTAGCAGGCCTTGAGTTATGGCATTTATTTCTTGTCTTTTCTGTCTTAGGTGTGGAAGAAAGGAAAGGGTATTGTCTATTGTAATTCCAAGATAATTTAATGTGTTTTCTTGTTTTATTGATTTGTTATCTATTTTAATTGTTGGTTTTCTTTTAAGGTGCTTGGGTTTTCTAAGGTGGAGGCTTCTACATTTTTCGTATGAGATTTTCAAGTTATGTTGTTTCATCCACTCACTTACTAAGGTTAGGATCTCATTGGCCATTTTTTCTAACTTCACTCTTGTTTGCCCAAATATTATTATTATGATGTCGTCAGCATATGCTATTATTTTGTAATTTTTTTCCAATAAGTGTCGTAATAGTGAATTTAGGAGGATACGCCACAGAAACGGCCACCGTCAGTGGAAGACCTCTCAGCTCGAATTTCTGTAGCTGCCAGAAAGCTATCCGAGATGCCAGGAATCTTTCAAAGTGTGAGGAATTGCATGCATTGCTGCTGTCAAGCATGCCCGACTACTTCTTATCGTAATTTCGGACACCTTTTATAGTAAAACCCTTAACTAAATTGTTTTCTGACACATTAACGTGTTGCTGTTTCACAACGTGTTTCTGTAGCTTTTTTCTCTGCTTCTTTAAACCATAACTCGCTAAAAAGGCATTTCCAACGTTACATTTCTATGTGATTCAGAGTCGCTTTGCATCTCTAACACTTCCTGTAAGTATGTTGGTCTGGTAGTAAAACACCCAGGAGTAATGCCATTGAAATGTCGGAGATGTGTCGGAAGCGCCCTCTATCAAAAAATGGAGACACAAGAGCTGTTAGTCATTTTGAATAAAATAATTACCAAGCGAATGACCTACACGCAAACCGCAACAAAATCGATCAGTTTGTATAATGTTTATGAGTGTTTAAAATTCCGCCCTCTGTTCACAGTTCAATTTTTGCTAGTTACCCGATCCCAATGTTTCCGATTTTGAGATTAAAATTTAAGTTAAAGTCTAAACTTAAAAATAATTTCAACCCCATGCACAAAATAACGGTAAAAAGTAGTTGTTCGTTACTCTAAAGTCTAAAGCGCCCTCTATCGACAATTTTTGAAGGTAACCTTTAAAAATTTTTTTAAAACAAATCGTGATATAAAGAATGATTTAGCGAAAACCGCAAACGAATCCGCCATTTTTTTCGTTTTTTATAATAGTTTGAAGTTTTGGACCTTAAACTTTAATGGCCCCTAGCATCTACGGAAGATGTTTGATCCCCATGGTTTCCATTTAATAATGTTTGTCTTCATGTCTACTATCACCCCCCAAAGTTTGTCGGTCTGTTAGCGAAACACCCTGTATACATAATTACATATTACGGTATGAATAATTAAAAATAAAAAATAAAATGAAATTAAAAAAGTGTGTATATATATATATAGAACCGACTTGAAAAAACGCGCTAAAAAGAATAAATAATTATTTAAAATTCCATAATGACGAATCGTTATCCTATAATTACACACTGGATATCACGTACCTGCTTAAAAACGGTTAAATTCCAACCAACATAGGTTTTCGAGAGAATATTTCTTAAGAGAATATTTATACATTTTTGATTTAATTTATGAATATACATATTTATAAAATATGAATGGATAATAGAAAAAGTTAGGAAAAGAAATGAATTATTAAGTAATGAATTATTTTTTGAAATTGGTGACAAACTAGTTTAAGTACAGTAAGAATAATAGATATATTTTGCGTAGTACCATAAATAAAAGGGAGATAATCTTATTGTAATTGTTCTATGCGTTTTATCGATTGTGGCATCGACTTCAAAAGTAATTCATTACTTTTTATGTATATATATTCCGAAATTAAATAAAAAATACATAAATTAATCTCTTGTAAAAAATATTCTCTCAAAAACCCATGTTTCGTGGATATTAAATTCTATAGATTAAATTTAATCGTTTTTATGTAGATCCATTATATCCGATGTATAGTTATTGGATAACGATTCGTCATTAGGAAATTTCGAAGATTTATTTAAATGTTTTTAGATCATTTCTGAAGTCGGTTATATATATGTAATAAAATAAAAAAAATTTTGCGCCATTTTTATTTTTGTTCTCTCTTAGCTTCAATTCTAAATTTGTGAAACATATTCCAATCTTAGTTTCGTAACTTGTAACAGCTAAAATTCTTTTCTTACTTTAGTTATTAATAAATTATTTCTTGCTTCTCAAAAAGGCGGCAGGTATTTCGTAAGCTTTTTACTTTCTGCAATATTCCTGGGATTTTAATTTTATTTTTTATTTTTAACATCGCGTGACAGGTGTTTCTACGCGTTGCTAAAGGGCTTGCTCTTCCGAGGAAAAAATATAGTTCTTGCCAAGGACCGACTGCTACGACCAATTAGAATTGATCATTTTTGTCCGTTTGAGGCTAGAGTTTATCCTGATTGGTTTTCTAAAATGATTGACGCGGAGTAGGAGGGCGCTAGTTTGTCGTGAGGATGTGGATTTCTCATTTGGCTTTTCAGTAAGTCAGAATGCATCTCTCCTTTAAACAACTCAGAAGCCATGTCATTTTTCCGAGAATGTCGAACGCCGAGAATGTTGCAGCTTAGTGAGCGAAGGCCGTGGTGATAGATGTGTGGAAAGGTGATCTGTGGAGTAACTTAAGCTCTTGCTCTAAATAATAAAGAACTAATAAATTTAACTTTTTCAAAAAAATGTATAACCGACTCCAAAGAAAAGCGCTAAATAGAATTAAATAATTCTATAAAATTCTCTAATGACAAATCGTTATCCAATAACCACACATTGACTATCATGTACCGGTATAATACGGTTAAATTTAATATATAGAATTTAATATCCACCAAACATAGATTTTCCAGAGAATATTTTTTACAAGAGATTAATTTACATATTTTTGATTTAATTTTTGAATATATACATATAAAAAGTAATGAATTACTTTTTGAAGTTGGTGCCAAACAATCATAATCGATAATGATTTCCCCATTTTATTTATGGTACTAGACATAATATATCCACAATTCTTACTATACTTAAGATAGTTTGGCACCAACTTCAAAAAGTAATTCATTACTTTTTATATGTATATATTCAAAAATTAAATCAAAAATATGTAAATTAATCTCTTGTAAAAAATATTCTCTGGAAAATCTATGTTTGGTGGATATTAAATTCTATATATTAAATTTAACCGTATTATACCGGTACATGATAGTCAATGTGTGGTTATTGGATAACGATTTTTCATTAGAGAATTTTATAGAATTATTTAATTCTATTTAGCGCTTTTCTTTGGAGTCGGTTATACATTTTTTTGAAAAAGTTAAATTTATTTCCTACTTTTTAGTTATTTATACCGTAATACATAATTATGTGTACTGACATATGATGGCTCTTTGCAACGCATTACTAATGAACGCACTTTGCTGAGTTTTGATGTATTCGCTTTACTTGTCACTGTTTCATTGTCAACTTTTCAAAAGACACTTACAATATCGGTTAGTATCGTTTGTGAATCTTTAGGTTTTCTGGATGTGGTAACTTCTTCAGATCTGGCACGACGAAAAGCTACCGCATTCATGAAATCTTAAAGTCAACATCTAATCGTACGGACATTGGAAGTGGTTATCGAAAGGTGACAATGCCTCAAGTAAAGTGTCCTTACACATAAGCGCGCTGCAAAGAGCTTCCATATATGAGTAAACAGCAAAATGACTCCATGTATCAATGAATAGTAAAATGCTTTTCTAGTGTAGTCAAAAGTACTCCCCCTTCAGTCAGAAAAAAAAGAAAGATTTTAACAAAAATCGCTCTATGATTCAATAGATAAACAACAACAATCTAATTCCTATAAATGCAGTAAAGGCATCGGAAATGAGCGGTGATGATTCGACGAGGAATCCGAAAATCATAACCTGTACTTGGCTGCATCTATAAGAGAGTGACAGCATTCGATGCCCAAATACTTTTTACACGGACGCTTTTGTCTCAATTAAACTGTTAAAAATTTCACCCTTTTGCTGCATCGTCACTCCACCGCTTTTATGGAAAACGATTATTTCAGCCTATCATGGAGCATTCTCATGGGTCAAAAGACAAATATTTTATAAAAGCGGGGGAGTAACGATGCAGCAAAAGGGTAAATTTTTTTTACAGTGTATGTATGAGATATTCCATAAAAGGGATGGAGTGATGATGCAGCAAAAGTTAAATTTTTAACAATGTACCGCAATGCTAGGCATTTTCTATTATAAAAATTGATGATGATTTCCTGATAGAATTCGATTGTACGCCGAATGATCCTTTATTTCTACGCAGACATAAATCAATAATCCATATTATTTTACAAATTCGTGGACATACAAGGACAAGATAGCACAAGGAAATATTACGACACAAGAAAAGTACAACCGGGAGCTACACATAAAAGGTGTGTGCAACGAAGCCAGTGGGATTCGAACCCACAATCTCCTACACTCTCAAGAGATTAGCAGTGTGGGGTCTTAACCACTCGGCCACAAGGACCCCCTTGATGACTCATTTTTGTCCAGAATCTTTTCAATCAATCGTATACTGTGCTCCATGTGTCGTCATATTCACATCGAGGAATCCTACATGAATAAAATCTGAAATCATTCTGATGTCTAATCCGGTAACCAAATCTATCTAAAGATAATTTTGTTACACATATCTATGCACTTTATTTTGCATTGATATGTAGAGATAATTCTTTCCTCCGGAGCAAAATATATACTAAAGGATTTTCATCATTTCAAAAACTTAAGGATGTCGATTGGTATCGATGTCTATTTCCGCTTTAGTGGATGCGAGAACTTGTCCATTTAAGCTTTAACATTTCGGAAATTTATCGCTCCAGCAAACTTTAAGGCCGGATGAAGAAAAAGACCCGGATGATAATGTGAAGTCTATGCGGGTGTTCTTTTCAAATATCTCGCTCAAATTTTAAAATTTTTTACGTGATTTTTTTTGCATAGGATAGCTGAGGATATTCCACAACCGGCCTAGTTTTTACTTTTTCAATTTTGGTTTCAGATTAAAAAAATATATATATATTTTAAATTTCAAAACCGGTTTAAACGGTTCTGAAATTGAAACTATCATTATATAAAACATACATAAGCAAAATCGAAGAAGTAAAAACTAGGCCGGTTGTACATCCTCCTCGGCTATCCTATGCAAAAAAAATCATGTAAATATATTAAAATTTGGGCGAGATATTTGAAAAGAATGCCTCCAAAGTCTTTACACTAACATCAGGGTTTTTTCTGTGACTAGTGCAGTGCCTTAAAGTCCACATTGAAATCTACAGACTTCGTAATTGGGCATTGAAAAGCTGACAATCCATCAGTACACGTTAAAATTATTGTGAAAAATTACCTTTGTTTTTAAAGGTATCTATTTTCTGACTTGTGAGAGCGATCTAAAAACGTCTATGGAGCGTTTTCATTGGTCAGAAAATAGATAGTCTTTAAAAACAGAGGTAATTTTTCAAGATATTTTAAACAGGGTACACTGTTAAAAATTTGACCCTTTTGCTGCATCGTCCCTCCACCGCTAATATAGAAAACGATTACTTCAGCCTATTATGGAGCATTCTCATGGATCAAAAGTGAGATATTCTATAAAAGCGGGGTAGTGACAATGCAGCAAAAGGGTCAGATTTTTTACAATTTAAAGTACGCGTGCACAATCAGAGCGCGTCAAGTTGCTTCTATGATTCAATGCACAGCAAAGTAATTCTAAATGTTCGTATGTATTAAAATACTCTTTTCAGTCATAAAAACTAAAAAGGAAGATTTTATCAAAATCACACCATGATTCAACATGCGTCTATATGAAAGTAGTAATATTTGAAGTTAAGAATGTTCTTTGATAAACGCGGTTTTCCAAAGTACAGAAAATTTAAGAATTTTTATTCCAGAACTTGGCGGTAGTCGCCTGAACGAGTTTGTTTTATGGGTGAAAGAAGTTAATTAGCTTAACTTTAATGGTAAGCTTATCAAAATTTTTCGTCATTTATATTTGGCCAAATGTAAATCTAGCACATAGCAATGTACTTTAATCACTTTGTGAATCCGGCATAACAAGCACCCTGATACACAGACACTCTTGCTTTAACGTGTAAGGCTCTTTAGAGATGAATTTTCAGCTTTTCGATATCGAATTCTCATGTCTGGATCGATGTGGATCTTTTACGTTGGTGGATATGAAAATTGTTCCAGCTAAGATTTCGTACTTTGGAAAAAAACTAGCATCTCTACAACAGTGGTTAGGATCCAAAAGGATTATTCGTTGTTAAGGAAAACAAGATTGACCAATCATAAGCCTTCATTTTTGAGAACTTTTCATTGTTCGAAGGAGAGAGTCTGGAATACATGGAGTGAAAATCTGCTATCGACACTGTAAAAAATTTGACCCTTTTGCTGCATCTTTACTCCATCGCTTTTATAGAATTTCTTTGTTTTGACCAATAAGAATGCTCCATAATAGAGCGAAGTAATCGTTTCTTATAAAAGCGATGGAGTGACGATGCAGCAAAAGGGTTCAATTTTTAACAATGCAAGCAGTGCTAAAAATTTGTATCCTTTAAATGTGCAATGATGCTACTAAATTCCAAAGTGTCGATCACAGCGACATCGGCGGCATTTTCGTGATACATTATCTAGACTAGCAATAATTCTTGCATTTTTAGAAAATGTCCTGCAGATGTCGCTTCTATCTTTAAATTTCACCAGCATTGTTGGACATTTAAAGAATAGAACATTTTAGCACTTTTTTTAAGTGTTACAGAGGGCGTGTTCAGCACAACTTACCGGTTACTTACCGACCACTTACCGATTGTAGACAAGTACGAAATGAAAATCAAAGCAAAGTGTGACGTCAGCTACAATTCAACAGAATAGTTTTCATTCATGCCACAATTTGTTTTCGTACTGCTCTACAATCGGTCGGTAACATTGGTTACTTTTGTAAGTTGCTCTGAACACGCCCTGAGATAGCCGATTTCCACGCATATTCACAGTATCCGCAAAGAAACTCTTTGGGAGGATTGAAATCTGATAGGGATTGGCCGACGCGTTTTCACGTAACTTGGCGATAATTATACTTGGCGTAGCGATGGACGCTTCCGTCGAGTTTGATTTCCTTCGGAGCCGAGTACAAAGTATACCGAGTACACAGTAAAAATTTGTACTTAAAAACTTTTAAAGAGTACAGCTTTCAGTAAGATACGTTCCACCCAATGCAATGCTGCAAGAGAAAAGTTACTTTGTACTCGGTTCGGAATAAAACAAACTCCTCGACGGAAGCATCTATCGCTCGCCAAGTATAATTATCGCCAAGTTACGTGAAAACGCGTCGGCCAATCTCTATCAGAATTGAACCCTCTCGAAGAGTTTCTTTGCGGATACTGTGAATATGCGATTTCCACATTATATCCCCTAGATGCTATATTTCCGGTTTCTTGCGTAAGAGAACTTGTCCGGAATCCAGGTAGAATTTGCGCTGTTAGCGAAACCAGATTAACGAATCAGAAGCCTGAATTTTAGCAAATTTTTCAATGTTTTAAATAAATTTTCTTGTTTATAAATCTCGTTTCGCAAACAGCGCAAAATTTATGTGAATCCTGGCCCTCATCCAGTTAGGATTTTGCACTTTGAACACTGTTAAAAATTTGACTTTAAACTTCACTTAAAACTTGACGTTAAAAATTTACTTTATCGTCAATCCATCACTTTTATAGAAAATGATTACTTCATTGTATTATGGTGAATTCTCATTGGTCAAAATAGAGATATTCCATAAAAGCGGTGGAGTGACGATGCAGCAAAAACTTCAAACTTTTAACAGTGAAAAGATCGTGTGTCTATGTAAGTGTAACATAAAAGCATGCAAAATGAACACTTCTAATTGGCCGATTGCTTCAAAATAAATTTGAAATTTAAAGTTTTTATTTTTTAAAAAGTTCTAATTATCAGATTTTTATGAAATTCGAATGGGACCACATGGGCCTCATACGCTTTCAAACAAAAAAAGAATTATCAAAATCGGTTTATATTTGCAAAAGTTATGCGTGAACAACAAATACATACAGGTCGAAATCATAACCTCCTCTTTGAAGTCGGTTAAAAACTGAATTTCTTGCATTTTTATGGGAGAAACTCCTACGACAACAAATCCATGGCTTATCCACTTGCCAGAACGACTGCTCATCCCACTATTGAGTATTAGTGAATAGTGGTGTTCTACAAGCTTATACACTATTATAGAGCATCGCCTTCGTTATTATTACATATATGTAATAATAATTCGACGAATGCTATGTTCCATAAACTTTAAGAATCCGCAGCAGCATGAGCAGAGCAGTCGGCAGCACGAGCAGAGCAGACGCGCCAGTTGGCGAGCAGTGGAAGAGTTGCATTGGGGTATTTCCCCATTATAAAAACAAAAACCATCAGTCTTCAAATTCTTTATTTATGAACTCATAAAATCAATAAGCTATACCCCGAAGTCACCTAGACACTGTCATCAAATATTTCAAAACATCGCGATTAAGCTGCATCCCAAGATATTAGAATTTTTCGGGGAAACAGAAACAGTATCTGAATATTTGAAAAGTCAATCACATTCTGACGCTCCTAAAAAATTAAATGAGAAATCTACATTTTCACGACAAACGAG
Source organism: Maratus speculifer (assembly GCA_964019185.1). Classification (NCBI taxonomy): domain Eukaryota; kingdom Metazoa; phylum Arthropoda; class Arachnida; order Araneae; family Salticidae; genus Maratus; species Maratus speculifer. The sequence goes on from OZ025298.1 coordinate 137,316,376, forward strand.
CCCCTCCTACTCCGCGTCAATCATTTTAAAACAACATCATTTAAAACATCATTTGCTTTTATTTATTTATTACTGTATTTTCTAGGTAAAAGTGCAGAAATATTATGATAAATTTTCATTTCATAATAAATGAACACTTCATCACGATTGCGAAACCACGGTTGATACCATTGGAAATAAAAGCTAATTGAAATTTGCACCTGTGAGTCGTATCTACGAAGTGCTTTATTTTTGTTTATTTTAATAAATTTAGGTATTTGAACAAGGCCACAGCGAGGTGTCTGTAAGTTATTATTTATTATTTTATTTGTTTATTGGTTAAGAAATTTTAATAATAATTTCTTTGTTTAAATTCTTGATTTTTTCTTTCTCTTTTATTACAGATATTAAAAAATAAATGTGTTCTTAATTTATAATTAATTGAAATTTTATGCTCATAGAAATTTTATTTAGTTTTAAAGGTGGTTTTTTTTTTTAATCGAAAGATGGATTAATTTGCTGTTAAAAAATACTCTGTTGCTAAATTTATTTTCCATACGTAAAGAAAAGTATTTTTGTTCTTAAAATTATTTGTTATTTCCCATGTATGGAAAACCGATATTTATTATTTTATTACTTATTTATTTATTATTTATTTATTTCACATGAATTCAAACAGAATTGATTTATTTATTATTTATTATTTTTATTGTTATTTATTGAAGTATTTTAAGTATAGTAATTGAATTTTAATAATTGAAGTATAGCATTTAAATATTTTCCATATGAATTATCCTCTTTCATGTTATTAAGGTCAGGATTAGTAAAAGAAGAAAAAATGTCAGAAAAAAAACTTGATATTGTCCCTTTTGAATTTGGGTCGGGCATGGATATTTTTAAATGGTTTAAACATTTTGATCGAGAATGTTCTGTAGAAAAAAAAAGATAATGAGTGGAAACACCAAAATATTTCAAAATATTTAAAGGGGGAAGCGCTAAAAACTTATATCAATGATTGTTTGGATTGTGCTACTTATGAGGAAATTGTCGAGATTTTAACTGAAAAATACATTCAGGTTAGAGTTCCAAAATTTTCTGAATTTACCTCCTTAAAGTTGAATGATCTAAGTGATTTGGATTCTTATTTTAGAAAGAAAGTTGAGATTGGAAGGCAACTTCAGCTTGTGGAAAATTTAATTATACAGGGATTAACTGATGGACTTCAGCCGGAGTATCAAAATTGTTTGATGGTTAACCCTCCTTCCAATACTCGTGAATGGTTTCGCATTGCTAAACAATTAGCAGCGATTCCAGATCATACCTCTAATAACAGCAATAGAAATTTTCAACAAACTAGACCTATGCACAATCCCAATCCTCAGCCCAGACATTGGACTCGACCTACTCCAAACAATCCATTCCAAAATTTTAATCCTAGGTTTTTCACTCCTAGAATGCCTACGACTCATTATCAGAATAACTACCCAAGTCGTCCGTGCCGAATATGTTTAAACAGAGGCATAGAAAGTGCATATCATTGGGAGAGGAGTTGTATATTTAACACAAATTCCTTTCAAACTCAAACTCCTGTCATATTCAACCACCCCCTACTAATAATATTTGACAATTAATCATCCCTGGATATGTGGGCAATAACAAAGTGTATTGTGTGGTTGATAGTGGATCAACTGTCTCAATTCTACCCCTCAAATTTGTTCGATATTTAAATGGTAATTTACATAATGTTACACCTATTACTATTAGACAGGCACAAGGAACTCTCACAATTAATAAATCGTGTCGATTATGTATTAAATTTGGTAATATAAAGAGATATGTTAATTTTTTAGTAAGTAAACTTGATTTGGATTATGCTATTTTAGGTTTACCTGATTGTGCCAAATTTAAATTGAAAATTGATTGCGCAAAAAGCCAGGTGTTACAAGACAATATTTCGTTAAACCAATATGTCAACATATCCAGTGATAACTTAGAATTGCTTCATTTTGATATTATAAAAAATGATACTACTGTGCAACCCGATTATGGAAATACCATAACTCCTCAATCCTTGCCGCGAACTAATAATGATGATTATAATCTCTTGGGGAGTCTGAGTGCTATTCAAAATAAAAATGTAAGGGAACTTTTAAGGGATTATTTAGATATTTTTGCAAAAAATAAATATGATGTAGGGAGAATTAATATTGAACCTCAGCGTATTTATCTTAAATCTGACCTACCAATATCTTTGAGGCCTTATCGTACATCCACTGCTGATGAAAAAGAAATATCTCAGCAAATCCAATCCTTATTAGCTGCTGGGTTAATTAAAGAAAGTTATAGCCCATATTCTTCTCCAGTTACGTTAGTAAATAAACGAGATGAAGGCAAAAAAACCCGAATGTGTGTTGATTACCGAAAATTAAATTCTATTATGAAAAGTGACGCTGAACCTTTGCCCCGAATAGATGAAATTTTAGACAAATTAAGTGGTGCCCAATATTTCTCTACACTAGATTTAGCCTCAGGCTATTGGCACATACCTATTCACCCAGCCGATTCCGAAAAGTTAGCCTTTACTACTAATTGTGGGCTCTGGGAATGGAATGTTCTCCCCTTTGGTGTAAAGGTAGGCCCCCCCCCCCCAATTTTCAACAGGACAATTAGAAGAATTCTTACAAAATATAAAATAGACTTTGCTTGTTATTATTTTGATGATATAATTATTTTTTCTAAATCAATAGATGAACATATACAGCATCTCATCCAAATTTTTGATTTATGCCGAATAGAGAATATTAAATTAAAATTATCTAAATGTACTTTTGCTCAAAAACAAATCAATTTTCTAGGGTATGAAATCCAAAATGGAACTTTAACTCCAGCTAATACTAATATAGAAACAATTAAAAAATTAAAACCTCCTACTAATACTAAAGAATTACAAAGATTTTTTGGTTCTATAAATGTGTATCATAAATTTATTGACAAATATGCTGAAATTAGACACCCCCTAAATAAATTACTTAAGAAAGATACTATTTGGGAATGGAATACTGAATGTCAAAACTCTTTCCAAAAATTAAAAGATGCCCTCATTGCTAAACCAATTTTAAAGATTTATGACCCAAAATTACCCCTACACATGTTTGTTGACGCTTCTCAGGTAGCGGTAGGTGCAGTTCTTAAACAACCCGACCATAATAACTTTTTATATCCAATTGCTTATTTTTCTAGAGGATTGAGAAGTTATGAGAAAAATTATTTCATTACCGAACTAGAGTGTCTTGCTATCATTGATACTTTAGATAAATTTTATCATTACTTTCACGATGTACAATTTACCATCCATACTGATCGTGCATCTCTTGTTTGGTTAAAAAATGTCAAACATTTAAGAGGTCGATTATTTAGGTGGTCATTGAAGTTAAGTATGTTCGATTACAAAATAGAGTACTTAAAGGGATCTACAAATGTCGAAGCCGACATGTTGTCCCGAAACCCTATTTCTCATTTTTGTAAACCCCTTACTTTTCTTCTTGACGTTAAAGAGATTATTGAGATGCAAGAAAAAGAAAATGTGTGTGGATCAAATTATATTAATGACAATGGACTGATTATAGTTAAAAGAAAAGGTTTTCGTAAAGTGGTAGTTCCCATGTCCCTAAGAAAAAAATTGCTTAGTGTTGCTCATGAACAGTTTGGTCACCCTGGTGTTCAAAAAATGCAAAATTTAATTTCTCCTAACTATTATTGGCCAGATATGACCCAAGACATTACTAACTTTGTTAAATACTGTGATATTTGCCAGAAAAATAAAAAACCTAGACAGAAAAAATTTGGCTTATTACAAGCTAAGCCCACTACAGATCAACCTTTTGACTGTCTGTCTGTTGATACTGTAGGAGGGTTCAATTATTATAATTCTACAAAAAAATATCTCCATATTATAATAGACCATGCCACAAGATATCTTTGGGCATTTCCTTCCAAAAGTGTCACTACAGAAACTTATACAAATTGTCTGAAACAAATCTTCAATATCAAAATCCCTCAACAATTATTCTGTTTTAGTAAGATTTCAAGTGTACAGTCCCCTCAAAAAATACTAAGTGACAGGAATGCTGCTTTTACTTCTTCAAGATTCAAAAAATTCCTGCGAAATCATAATATTAAACAACGTTTGACCACTGCCCATCATCCACAAACGAATGGGAAATGTGAAAGGGTAAATCAGACAATAGTAACTAGATTAAAATGTAAAGTAAACTCCACTACCTCTAAAATTCCCTGGACTAAGCTTCTAACTGAGGTAATTAATGAATATAATAATACACTCCATTCTATTACTAAATTTCCACCTGCTTACTTGCTTTTTGGCCAATTACCCTATGACTCCCCCTTACAACAAAATTATTATCCCCCTGTTCATGAAGCACTTAAAATTGCTAAAGCAAGAACTGATGAATTTCATTTAAAAAATAAAAGATATTATGATAAAGATTATATCGAACCAAAATTTAAAATAGGAGATCTAGTTATCTATGAAGAATTTCAGTACCCTAATACTAGAAAGTTATCACAAGTATTTAGTGGCCCTTATAAAATTCTTAACAAATTATCCGAAGTAAATTTTGAAATTGATAGGCAAAACCAGTTCAAAAGTTCAGAAATAGTACATGTATCTAAATTAAGGCCTTATTATTCCCCTGATAAATTTAAATTAAGTCATGAGCAACAACCCCCTAATCAACAACAACAAACTCAAGTAAAAACTGTAGCTTAGACTATACCTCTAGTTTATCATTTTATAATTTTTTCTCTTAAACAGTAAATTTCTTTCCATATTTTAATTCAGATAATATCTTGTAATTCTTACAGAATGGCAATGATATCTCTTGACTGCAGCGAGAGTGTCACTTGTCTGGAAATTTTTATATTTGTTTGTTTATGCCGGCGTAGACGAACAAAGTGGAAATTTCTTATTCTGTACTGAATTACCCTACTTAGAATAATATATTAGCAAATAAATATTTAAAAATATATTTTTTTTTTCAGCTGAACCTATTTGTAATATTAAATTTAAGCTATCAATTAATAAATTAATTATTTGCCAAGTAACAAAATTTTTATCACTTTATTTTAATTTTTTTTCTTCTTTTTCTCTTTCTTTGCTGCTGCATTCCAGTCCAAGTACATGTCAATTATAATATAATTTTGTTTCTTTTTCTCTTTCCTACTTGCATCTTGCAATGTTTTATCACACCGAGAGAATATTTATTGCGTAATTATTTGACATGAATTGACATTAATAATCTTGTCTTTTATTTTTTTTTTATTTTATTAATATTTCTTTTAAAGAGTCTTAGTAGTTTGAAGGTCACGTGCATTCTCAAACATGAACAAAATTTTTATTTATCTTTATTGTATTTTAATTTATCATATTATATTTTAATTTTTTTTGTACATATTCCTACTTAATCCTGTACTCGAATTACCAGATTAAGTAAATGATTTCATAATTGATTGTATTTTTATTCTATTACACTTCTCTCTATATGTCATCCCAAATGCCTGAGATGAGATAAACCAGATTAAGTATTTAAAGAATGTCTTTTGTGACTTATTGTTACTTATTATGAGATTTACTTATACTTATGATATTTATTATTATTGATATTTTTCCTTATTATGTTTCTTACTTATATTGTTTATTATTTACATTGTTAAAATTTATTATTGCTATATTATAAAATATCTTATTATATTGAATTTGGACAATTAATAAGATATAATTAGACTTCCTTGAAAAGAGATCATGAACACTCCAAATATGACTCTTAAATGGATTTTTGAAACAAACTTTCAACATTGATTTCAAGAAAGTTCTATTAAATTCTTTCATTTCTAGATTTGACATTGTTAAAAAAGAATTCAACGTTATTGTTTTTTATTTTTATGTTTCATTTTTATGTTATTACTATGGGTAATTGCTTATATTTTCAAATTACTTTATGATGTGTACTTTAAACAAGATTATATCTTGTATTTGTACGGATGCCTATTTTATTGTATTTAAATTTAAAGTTATTCCACGCATCACCTTAGTGTTCTTAAATTTGAATTCTATATTTATATAAAAAAGAGAAATTAATTTAAATTTTTTTTTATTTATTTAATATCTAATTATTATTACTTATATCAACAACTTCGTGAGCTAAGTCTGCATCATCTCCCTTTCTGTGAAATTGCAGGTCTCAGACCTACTTTTTCACCCGTCTTTCTGGGAGGGGGGATTTGTAATAAAATAAAAAAAAAATTTGCGCCATTTTTATTTTTGTTCTCTCTTAGCTTCAATTCTAAATTTGTGGAACATATTCCAATCTTAGTTTCGTAACTTGTAACAGCTAAAATTCTTTTCTTACTTTAGTTATTAATAAATTATTTCTTGCTTCTCAAAAAGGCGGCAGGTATTTCGTAAGCTTTTTACTTTCTGCAATATTCCTGGGATTTTAATTTTATTTTTTATTTTTAACATCGCGTGACAGGTGTTTCTACGCGTTGCTAAAGGGCTTGCTCTTCCGAGGAAAAAATATAGTTCTTGCCAAGGACCGACTGCTACGACCAATTAGAATTGATCATTTTTGTCCGTTTGAGGCTAGAGTTTATCCTGATTGGTTTTCTAAAATGATTAACGCGGAGTAGGAGGGCGCTAGTTTGTCGTGAGGATGTGGATTTCTCATTTGGCTTTTCAGTAAGTCAGAATGCATCTCTCCTTTAAACAACTCAGAAGCCATGTCATTTTTCCGAGAATGTCGAACGCCGAGAATGTTGCAGCTTAGTGAGCGAAGGCCGTGGTGATAGATGTGTGGAAAGGTGATCTGTGGAGTAACTTAAGCTCTTGCTCTAAATAATAAAGAACTAAAAACTGAATTTCTTGCATTTTTATTGGAGAAACTCCTACGACAACAAATCCATGGCTTATCCACTTGCCAGAACGACTGCTCATCCCACTATTGAGTATTAGTGAATAGTGGTGTTCTACAAGCTTATACACTATTATAGAGCATCGCCTTCGTTATTATTACATATATGTAATAATAATTCGACGAATGCTATGTTCCATAAACTTTAAGAATCCGCAGCAGCATGAGCAGAGCAGTCGGCAGCACGAGCAGAGCAGACGCGCCAGTTGGCGAGCAGTGGAAGAGTTGCATTGGGGTATTTCCCCATTATAAAAACAAAAACCATCAGTCTTCAAATTCTTTATTTATGAACTCATAAAATCAATAAGCTATTCCCCGCAGTCACCTAGACACTGTCATCAAATATTTCAAAACATCGCGATTAAGCTGCATCCCAAGATATTAGAATTTTTCGGGGAAACAGAAACAGTATCTGAATATTTGAAAAGTCAATCACATTCTGACGCTCCTAAAAAATTAAATGAGAAATCTACATTTTCACGACAAACGAGCCCCTCCTACTCCGCGTCAATCATTTTAAAAATCCAACCAGGATTTACTCGAGTCTAAACGTCAAAAAATGATCAGCTCTGATTGGTCTAGGAGGCGTGGCCTCGGGCAGGGACTATATTTTGCCTCGCAAAAATAAGCCTTTTAACATACGCGCATTAACACAGATCACGCGATGTAAAATAAAAGAAATAAAATTAAAATCCCGAGAATATTCCAAAAACTAAAAAGGTTACGAAAAACTTCCCGCTTTTTTAAGAAACAAGCAATAGATTATTAATAATTTAAATAAAAAAAGAAAAAGGACTTTAGCTGTTAAAAGATTAATGTATTACGAAGCTAAGATTAAAAATATGTTCCACAATTTTAGATTTAAAAACTCAGGGAGAGCAAAATGGCGCAACATTTTTTATATAAAAATTGGCAAAATTTTACAACCAATTTAAGATTAAGCGTACTATTAGCAAATTGTTATTACCAAATAGATTTAAAAATAATTTTTAGGATGTTACAATACTGTAAAAGGTTGTAATTTATGTTAAATTGTTCTGAAGATATAGAATTTCAAATGTGCAACTTTGAACGAGTGCACAGATGCCATTCTATATCACATATTTTTAAAATGTTCAGAGCTTTCAAAATGTTTAATTTTTCATCAAGGTGTTTTTCATAGTTCTATTTATTTATAAATTCAATCTGTGTACAAAATTTTATTAAAATCGGTTACTACGGGATCATGACTTTTTTAAATTTTTGCTGAGATTGTACGGAATGATCTTATAATAAAACATATATATTTAACAAGTCCCGTTTTTTTCATTACTATAATTTTTATTAGCTTTATGCTAATCATTTATTTAAGATTTTACTGCATTAATAATTGATTCAAAGACTTTTCATAAACAAAATTAAACAGAAAACTATTCTCCACGTTTGTTTTTATACCATATTAAAACCATCTTTAATCAAACTAGCTCAAAAATTTCATTTAAAACTTGACAGCTGCCTTATGAAATATTTTTTCACATAATGAAAGCTTAACCTCATTAAATTTAAGGTTGGATTTCATTATTCATTTTCAAAAACCCATCAAGAAAGAATAAATGCTAATATTATTTAAAAGCATGGCTTTTTATTTTCTGGAAAACTTCCAACAAAAGCCATGAAATAGAAAATTAACAGAAATCTATTTATTTTAAAAAGTCAAACTATGAAGGAATTAAATTTTGAAATAAAATTTATTAAATATAAATTTTCTTCATAAATCAGCTCTTGATATCACGTGAGAGAGTTTTTGAATGCATTTTCATTCAATTATTAAAATGATAGCTCTGTGTAAAATGATATCTCTGTGATTGTAAATGTGATGGATATCTCCCCATATACTTGCGCAAGCTTTGGCATGACATATATTTTTTAGGGCACATGAAGCATCTTGACTAGTATAATGAAGCAGATTCTCCAAAATATTTAATACCATGTATTTTATTTAAAGAAAGAGACAGAAATGAAATTGTTTTTGTACTGTAAATATGCACATCAGAGCTCATTAATAAATCAAAAGAAATCAATTTCATACATAAATTAAAATTCAAGAACTAATTAATTTTTTAGATATTTTTTTAACAACATGTCTGTTCGATACACTAAAAAGAATGTTATGTATATTATTTTAAAATTTGTTGTGGTGTCAGAAAACATACTATTTGAGAATAATAAGAACACTGTAAAAAAAAAATCTGTAAAGGTACTAAATCTTTTCTAGGAAACTGGGATTCCAAGAATTTTTCATGTAACGATAACAGGAAAAATCTATGTAACCGGTTCTAAATCTTGAGTTTTTGTTGTTTCCGTTACAGGAAAAGTTCTTGGAATCCCAGTTTCCTTGATAAAGTGCAGTACTTTTACAGATTTTTTTTTTTTTACAGTGAAGATAACACGAGTAATAAAAAATTATTTTGGCTTAAAATAAATAAAATTAAGAATATTTTACTGAAAATCTAAGAATTTTTAACAACATTTTCAGTTTAATAAGTAACTGAAAATTACACATTTTGTTTTCCCAGAAGCATAAAATTATCTGATATTATTTTAATTATGTTTAGCGAAACGATTCTTTTTAGCAGTAAAAACAGTATTAAAAAAATACATTTTTATAGATTTTTACATGAACTATGCAAACTGGTTAATTTTAACCTTATGTCATTTTCTACAGAAAATTTGTTTCTGTATTAAAAAAAAATAGAAAAAGCAAATTTACACAATATGTCATATTGAACAACAAAAAAGATATTAAAGCTGATTTAGATATTTCTGGTTACTATGGCTGTATATCCACCCAGAAGGAAATTAAGAGTTTTTATTTGAAAACTAGCGGCCTTCGCCCGCTACGCTGGTCGGTTTATCTAAAGAAATCTTGAAGAAGTAGTTAGATAAGGTTCAGACATACATTAAAAAAAAAAAAAAAGCAAGTCGATCATTCAAAAAACGTTGGGAAATATCAAATATTTACTGTAATTTTTTAAGAAAAACAAAGTTTCGAAAAAAAAATTAAATCGAAAAAAAATTACACTGACATATTAATGCAAGGAAATTTTCCCAGAGAGAAAATTCGCCTTGAATACAATATTTCAAATTCTTTTAATTGCTTATAGGCGTTAATGCCAACATAGTGAAAAAAAATTCCATGCTGGGAATCGAACCCGGGCCATCAGTATGGCGCACTGACGTTCTACCGACTAAACCACATGGAACGACAGCCAGCTTGAAACTTTCTCTTACTTAAGTAGACTGGCGAAAACATAACGATAGCGCGTTTTAAAATCGCACAGTGACATCTATTGGATTTTATATGTACTAAAAAACGTTATGTACTAAAAAACGTGAGCAGCGCACCTAATAGTTTCTTTTGTTTCTTTTTGTTACTTTTTTGTCTGTTGTCCGATTTTGATGAAACAAAGCCTATACACTGCCCGGGAGTGTGCATTCTTCATTAGTGAAAACCGCATAAAAATCCATTCAGTAGTTACGAAGATAACCTCGAACAAACAGACAGACAGACAGACAGACAGACAGACAGACAAAAAATTCAAAATTTTTTTTTTTGTGTTTCATTGGTTTTCTTTTATCGCCCTGACTCCATTTTTGTCAATTATCTTCAATGTACAGACACACCGGGTCCTACTGTTTTATTATATGTATAGATAGCGGCCTTCGCCCGCTACGCTGGTCGGTTTATCTAAAGAAATCTTGAAGAAGTAGTTAGATAAGGTTCAGACATACATTAAAAAAAAAGCAAGTCGATCATTCAAAAAACGTTGGGAAATATCAAATATTTACTGTAATTTTTTAAGAAAAACAAAGTTTCGAAAAAAAAAATTAAATCGAAAAAAAAATTACACTGACATATTAATGCAAGGAAATTTTCCCAGAGAGAAAATTCGCCTTGAATACAATATTTCAAATTCTTTTAATTGCTTATAGGCGTTAATGCCAACATAGTGAAAAAAAATTCCATGCTGGGAATCGAACCCGGGCCATCAGTATGGCGCACTGACGTTCTACCGACTAAACCACATGGAACGACAGCCAGCTTGAAACTTTCTCATACTTAAGTAGACTGGCGAAAACATAACGATAGCGCGTTTTAAAATCGCACAGTGACATCTATTGGATTTTATATGTACTAAAAAACGTTATGTACTAAAAAACGTGAGCAGCGCACCTAATAGTTTCTTTTGTTTCTTTTTGTTACTTTTTTGTCTGTTGTCCGATTTTGATGAAACAAAGCCTATACACTGCCCGGGAGTGTGCATTCTTCATTAGTGAAAACCGCATAAAAATCCATTCAGTAGTTACGAAGATAACCTCGAACAAACAGACAGACAGACAGACAGACAGACAGACAGACAAAAAATTCAAAATTTTTTTTTTGTGTTTCATTGGTTTTCTTTTATCGCCCTGACTCCATTTTTGTCAATTATCTTCAATGTACAGACACACCGGGTCCTACTGTTTTATTATATGTATAGATTGTCTTCAAAGAGAAATCATAAAATAGGTCAATTAAGGAGTCTTCTTCTGATCTTTAGAGTTTTGGGTTAAGTTTCTTGTTAAAATTATTTCATAACCACTAGCTCAAGAGCAGGGTCCGGGGTTGCCATAACGACTGTGTGTCTCCTGCATATCTCACATTGAGTTCGTAACATAATATTGCCTAACTGTTTAAGAAAACATTGTTTTCTAACTAAGGTGTCTGTTAATATAATGGCTTTTATAATTATTGCAGTTGAAAAATATTGTATTTGTTATATTTTTGAAATAAGAGAAATAAAAGATAGATATTTTGTGGCGAATCTTGATTATATCGCGACCCAAGATAAAAGTCAGCGCGACTCACCAATCGGTTGGGAAAACAGTAGCTTACATGTGTAAATTATCTGTATTCCATTATCACAAGCTTTAGCATTTTTCTGGAATATAGCATAGCCATTTAACGGCACTAATCTCAAGATATATAAAATGAGATATAGAGAGAGTCAATTTGAATTTGTTAATTAAAACCAAGTTGCACACCTGTGTGATTAATTTGTTTATCTTGGAACTAGAGTATGAGCAATTAAAACTCGATTACTAACCTTTTATTTCTAAGATACACTAAGATTTTTTTTTATTTGCAAAGGAATCTTTGAAAACGCCAATTTGGTGTAATTATTTTAGTTTTTGTGATTAAAGGCAAAATATTAGTGAGTAAGTTTAATTAATTACTATTTTATCCCGAAATGTCGTTGCATAACTCATTAATATAAAAATTGTATCAGGTGATCTCACAGATACAGTTATAATAAGAACGAAGTTTTTTGAAGATAGCAGTTGAGTGTTGAGAGGTCAGTGCTGTTTATGATTTTGAATAAATGGCAATTACAATGGCGATGATCATTTGCAAAATAATAACACATATATACTTTTCTGTAAGATATATTTAATTTTTAAATAGCGTGTTTCATTGTTTAATGAAATGTTCTTTTAAACAAACACCCATGTTCCTGTTTACATGCATGGATATGTCATTTTTTATGTGATAGCGTTTTGGGAAGGGAGGGAGATTTTAACCTATACAGCATGATGCAGGTATTTAAACAAAATATTTTGCAATTTTGATTATGTAACAAATATCTCATGATACGAGGGCTTATGTTTTTAGAATGTGGCAAGTTAAAAACAGCTGATTTAAACGCAGACATTTTTTATATAAATTCGAACAGTTACGTGAATATCTGCGTTTACTGAACATCAAAAGCTGTGAAATTCTACTTACTGTCAGTTTCCGAAACTCAGACGTGATAAATAATTGTGGAGTTAAAGGATTTCACTATTATTTTGTAATACTTTCCACAATACTTGACAGGGTTTGACACAGAAACAGTGTAGCAATAGAATGTAATTGGCGTTCGATAACGAATCGTTTCTAAAGCAACAATTTATCTGGTTTAAAGAAGTCTACCGCCGTCGTAAAAGCAACGATATTTGGGAGATTCGACTAAGAAGTGCTGTGACACCCAAAGACATTGATGCTGTGAGAAAACTAATAGCTTCTGATCGTCATGTGATGTATGATGGAATAGAAACATCTTTGAACATTTCATAGACCGCCGGACATTTAATTTTATAAAGTGAAAAAGGTGTGCTTTTGATGGATTCCAAACAATTTATCTAACGCTGAAAAAAAAAAAAAACCCAGCTTATGTCAAGTGATGCCAGGAAAAAAAAAACTAATCCTGTGCAATCCGATAAGCACGTGTCCGACATCGCAACGTGTAACGCAACATGGATTTATTCTTGTTAACCCGGAATAAAACGATAATCAACTGTTTGTGCATTTCCAGATGACTCTAAATCAACAAAAGTTGTTCGTGCAACGAAAAGGGAAAAAAAAGATTACTGCAATTTTCGGTAAATCTGGCTATATTGCAACTGTTATTTTGGACGATCGCAAAATATTCAATGCTCTTTGGTATACCACATTGCTGCTATACCAGCTTCAGAGAGCCATAAATGTTTGAATGATTGGTTTATATCAATGCAAAAATTCATAAGTGCACGAGAAGATTCTGAGAAGCAATAAAATATATACTCTTGGTAAGAAATTATTTCTTTCTAAATACTTAAGTACCACCATTTCTCGTAGTATGCAATAAAAGTAGATTTACATTGCTCTAAATTTTTTGAAAAACTTCATTAAATTTGAATGCAACAGATAATTTTGCCATGCAAACAGTTACAATTTCATTTTAAGCACGTGAAAATAGCAACATAGTTCTTTTTAGTTTTTCATAAAGTACGCAAACTATTTAATATTTTGAAATACATAATGTATAAAATTAATGGGAGTACTTGACAATGTTTGGCGAAGTTGCTCATTTTACAAAATTGCCAACTTTCATCCTGTCTAAAGGGCATTCCCGACTGTTTCTAGTTAGGCTTAGCATAACTGCTTAATATTTAAGGCAATATTGTCTATAGAAGAACATGTAATTTGTGATGATGTAGGTTTTTCTGCGGCCAGTAAGAAGAAAAATTTGAAATTAAAAATCTATATTGTTTGAAAACATGTATCAAAAGTTAGGGAATGAAGATGATATGCGGACTTTAATCTTGTGAAATTGAATAATTTCACACTTCTTACCTGAAAAATGTCGTAATTTATAAATTTTCCCTCATTCTTAGAATTTTAAATTGGATAAAACTTTGGTATTTACAGACTATGAGATCATCAGAAAAATTTGAACAACTGGATATATAATATCTATGTACATACATATATACATATATATACATATATATATAACAGACTTGTAAAAAGATAGATAGCAAACAGGCAAATAGATAGATGTGGATAGTCAAGAAGATAGACTGAAAAATACGTAGATATGCAGGCATGTAGATAGGTATTGACAGATAAATTGAAAGATAGGGAGAAAGTAAAAGGAAGAACAGAGACATTGTGTGATATGAGAATTACATCAATATGCAAACACATATATTATATAAAAATAAACACACAAAATTGAAATATATCTAGTTTATTTTATACTATTGAAATACGAATAAGATATTAATGCAACTATAGAAAGCAAACAGATTGAATAACTGAATATCTAATATGCCAGTGTTTAATCTGTATCATAATATCATTATATAATGTTTAATCTATATCATTAAAAAGGGTAGTTTTGAAACTTCGCTGACATTTATTGGTTATGAATACATTTTGTTTATTAAAATAGACAAGTAAATATTGACCTTATATCTTTTCAAAATGTTGTTTTTCTAAAACATTTGCATTAGTTGATTTAGAATTTTATAGGTCGCTAAGTACACAAATTTAAAATGCAAAAACTGACGTGCTTTGAAGGAAAAGTAAACATATGTTTATGTAACATTCAGCTTTAAAATAGATACCTCTTTTAAAGTTTATATATTTTTATTTTTTCTAAAGCAATCTCTGAAAGCATACAAAATGCCTCTTAAATATCTTTTTCGTGTCAAAGTTTTACGTAATTCGTGAGCGATTACATTGTTCTTGTATTATGAAAATATTCTTTTGAAACTTTCGAGAGTTTTGAGAGTTAAAAGTAAAATATAGCATTCAAGTTTTAAATCTTTGATATTTTACAGTTCAAATAAAATATAAATTTTATTTTTTTTCAGTTCGAAAATAGTACTATTCTCATTTTCTTCGGTACTAAGTGTTAGTAATTATACAGAAAAGACACCGTATCACTCACCCGCAAGAAAAGTGATCCCTCTGTTCAAAGGTAAAATTCAGGCAAAATAAATTTTGTTCGATTCTACTGTAACAGGAAATTATAGCAGTTAGCTCTATATGTAGGAATAAAAACATGCAAAAAAGCGTAAAACCCTCAAGAATTAAGAAATAGAGATGAAGTTTGGATGGGATGTATTAGTAATTTTATTTTTCCATTCAATGCACCTGTTGTTTGTGATCACAAACAGAAATATAAAGTAATAAAGTATTTCATCGTATAATTACACTTATTATTTTTTTTACAGTAAGACGTATTTATAGCAGACCTAGATTTCTGTAATTTCTAAAGTTTAGTCCCAAAAATCGTTAAAATACGGCACAGTACTCCGAAAAACTCGTTCTCTGCAAGAAATTTTAAACAAGAAAAAAGTCAAATCAAGCATTCTTTGCAATCAGAACAAAATCTTTTCAAAAGACATTAACTGTTCAAAACTTCTATATAATATTTTTACAGCTTACTTTAAAAACAAACCGCTTATCGCAGAATTATATCAATCTTTGTTTTTGAGAAATTTCATCTTGAAATCAGGGTTTTATTCTCAGGACTCCCTGTTCCTTTATTGTTTGCAACATTAATATGGATGCTTAAAGTTAAATACAGTTTATAATAGCTTCAAGTTTTATCAGAAATCATTTATTTATATTTTTTCAAAATAGTAGTTACTTTAATTACAATGTCTTTTTCAGTTTTTATAGGAAAATAGCAACAAGAATATAGAGTAATCTAATATTTTCCGTTTAATTTTTACAGAAATAGACAGCTTCAGTTACCCGATTACAGAAATTTCAATAAAACTACAAAAATAAATATATACAGTTGAGTCTCTCTATAACGAAACTCCATACATCGAATTTCTCTATATAACGAATTTTTAGCAGGAACGGTCCCCTTTTTTCATGATTACATTAAAAACAGTCTCTATATAGCGAAACATTTATCTCCATATAACGAATTTTTTCATAAAATGTTCTTTATTTATTCAATTTTAAAAAAGCTTCGAAATCACATGGAATCAAAATTCCATCACTTATTTTTGATTTATCGTTCAAGATTGAGTTTTTTATATTGCTTCTCTACCTTGAATCTCCTTGTTCTTTTAAGTACAACGAATTCATTCCAGCAGCCCCCCTCCCACACATCTTTTAACATCCTTCGAGAAACAGAGTCAATTTAATTGTTAAACATATAAAAGCTGAAATTAATGTAGTAATTGAAGTCAATGTTGATTTCAGAGGGTGGCTTGGGGGGGGGGGGGGGCATTCACTCCCGGATCAATGAGATCGCCGCCAAAAATCTGAGATGTGTTTTCAATGGCAAAAAAATTAACATACATTTTCTTGTGTGATTTTTACTAAGCTTTTAAATAAACGTCTATTCTATTTTTTGAAACTGTTCAAATAATTAAGAAATAGGATATTACGTTAATATTTATAGTTAAACACTTCAAATTTTTAATTAAACGTATAAAAAATAATACTTGTTCAAAATTTGCACATTAAACAGAAATTTTAACGGTTTTCTCTATTCAACGAATTTCTCTATATAACGAATTTTTTACTGTAACAATGGATTTCGTTATATAGAGACTCGACTGTATTTATTTATATCTTAATCTCATTATTATCTATATCTATTATATCTTATTAATATCTTATTTATTTATATTTATATTTATTTATATCAATAAACATGCAAATCAGAGACATGATAAGAATTTTAGAAAGTGAAAATGTGCTTTGATTTATTTTCAAGGCGTAAATTTAGTTTAAAAAAAAATGTAATTTAAGAAATTATACGACTTTTTGGAAAATAATATTTTAATATAAAAGACTAAAATTTTAGATTTTTAAACAAATTCCATATTTAAAATAACAACAACAATAATAATAATAATAATAAAGTAACTTCCGTGGGTTTCTTTTCCTCACAACATGTTTACTTTTTTCTTTATTAACAACGATTTTATGCATTTCGATTTCCTATTCAAATAAAAGTTAAAGAATTTCGTTAATAATAATAATAAAAATAACTATAGATGATGCAAAACATATTTCAATTTTGAGATTTATAAGAGATGCTTTTATTTTACGTAAAATGACGTCATTCACATCCGCTGGAGATCATTCATAAGTCTTAAACAACTTAAGTAGTGCGTATGACGTCACTATAAAAAAAACTCGAAAAAATCGGCTATCTAATGATTTATATGCTTTCATTTGTTTGTAACAGAATTATAAATACTTAATATTAAATATACTTTATACTAATTCCAAGTTTTAACAGAAATCATTCTTTGATAATTCTTCAAAATAACACGCTTTTTAACTACAATTTTCCTTTGTTTGGGGGGAAATTACAACAAAAAAAGATATGATCAAAAACGTGACTTACGTAATAACATAGTTATAGATGACGCGTTAAGAAGTCAATCCGACTAACTCCATTTTTTAGAAGCTAAGGTAATAGCGTGATTGTGTTGAAATTTTCCAATCTATCTATACAGAGCGTATGAATTATCCTTGATTATGACACAATTAATAAGTAATAATCAAAATATTGTGAAGAAAACAGTAGTTTATAGAAATACAACTTTAAATGTTTAAAATGTGCATTTATATTTGATGGAGTTAATCAAACTGACTTTTGAATGCCTCATATTACGTACGACATGGATTAAACATTAATATTCCTGGATCCATTATAAACAAATTTTAGTTTTACAATTTTCGGAACTGCAAATGTTTAAACTTATAAACATCGCACATTTTAAATTTTTACACCTTCGCGTAGAGAAAAAATGCACTTATAAAAAAATTAGTTTGACATCTTTATCACAATTTCTTTTGAAATTATTAGCTTTTTAAAAAGTTCTTATTAGTTTTTTTGTCATTGTGGCAACAGTCAGAGAACGAAAAATAAGTTGCAGAATTCAACCAATAAAAAGATTCAGATATACTTCAGAATTCCCAGTACTCTACTGAGGACAACAACTATTTTCCAAATAATGGAAAAAAATCTGTACTTTAAATATATTGAAATGCAAGTTTCAAACAAATTACATTTAAAAGTGTTTATTTTCCCTATACAAGGGTGTAAAAATTGAAAAATGAGAAGATGAGAAATTTAAAATGTTGTAGCAGTGATTATTTGTAATTAACCGTAAATTGATACATCTGCTTCCTTTTATGCCTGGCTTTATGTAATGGAACGCGATTTTTAGAGATGCATTTTTAATTGCCTCTTGAAAAAATATCGTATAAAGTGCTAATATGGCTCTATTAAGAAGTAGATTGAAGTCAAGAATACCTATTTTATAAAGTTAAAGTTTTTTACCGTGGCAGGTAATGCCCCACCAGTGGCCAAGAGGTTCTGCTTTCCAAACTGATACACAGCAGGTGCTGGGTTTAAGGCCAATCGCGGCCATCGATCTATTCGTTCGGAATTTTCCGCAGTTTTCTTCCAACCTTGGATTTCCTTGCGCAAGTATGGGTTATGTTCCTTTAGAAAGACCCACATGCAGGGCAATTATCCCCTTTAGGGCCTATTTTCCAAGTGTAGATAATTGGCCGACAAAAGCACAAACAAACCATGACGAGTAACATTGGTTTCATAATAACGATGAAAAGAACTAAGAAAATAATGTAAAGATGTCCCTTAGAGAGAAATAGATGTCCCTTTTACCGAAGATTAATTAATTTCAAAACATCGCAAAAACGGTGCTGTCAATAGAAAATATTTGGCAATTTCTTTTACTACCAACCTTTGATATACGACAAATAAAAAAATATCTTTCTAGATAAATTTTAAATATTTTTAAAAATACATAACTGATATATTTCATATGCAATTCAGGCGATCACACCATATGTTCTTTATAACTCGTGCAATTGTATGGGAAATGAAGCGAAACAATGGATTTAATTATGTGACAGTAAAGGCTCGCCAAAACTTGCCAAAGCGCCGTAAAACGGTAATAGTGAAATTCATTAAAGCATTAAAATAAAATACAAATTATAAATGAAAAAGAGTACAATTAAAAGATACTCTCTTATCAATTAATAATTAATTATCTTGAAATTTACGATTACATTACAAAAAATAAATCTAAACGAATGAAAAGATAATTTAAATAACGTTCCATATATATATATATATATTTTTGGTTCTCTTTCGTTGGTAACTAAAGGGAGTAAAAAATATTTTATTTTATAAATTCTTCGTTTGCTGCTTTCTAACAAACGTAGAAAAAAATAGAATTTTATTAATAGTTGTCGCTTTCCAGGGTTAATTAAAGTACTGTAAAATACAGTGGCGCCAACTTATATAGGCCCGTGGAACCCGCACCCACATAATAATTTTGAGTCACAGCGTTCCCAATTTTTATTACTTTAGTTGTGTATTTCATTATTATTTTATTATTCCTTTTTCTTCTTAGAATAAAATTTATGTTGCCAATGACAATGCGCTTTTGTTCTCCGACTGACACCTATAAATCCCAAATGATACAAAAGTTTTGCTCCATGTTTAACTTTATTCTAATTCAATTTGTAATTATGTTCATGATATCATGACACTACAGTAAATATCAGTGTCTTTATAAGGAAAACGCATGAGAATATAATTTAATAAAATTGCAACTTCATTAAAACATGGTAGCTTGACTTAAAATTCTCATCTTTCAGCATATCGTCACCTGAGAATAATAAGGTTTATCTGTTTTTTGAAAAAAAAAATGACTTATCGTTATAGAAATGTTCTATTTGCATCTGTGAAGGCATTTCTGGATTAAAATATTGTCATATTATGATTGTAAGGTCATATGCAATGTATTATAACATCATTTGGATGCAAAAATGCTTTCATAGATACAAATAGAATCTATCTATATCGATAAGTAAATTTTTTCAAAAACACAAATAGAACTTTATTGTTCTTAGCTGACGATATGTCTACCCTTCAAAGAAAAACAAACTGGTCGCAGCATTTTACAAAAAAATATTTTATCGCCCACCCAATATTTTTGAGCCAATCGAATATTTTTCAAACGTTGGCACCATTGGTATAATATATTTTTGAAAAAAAAATGCAATTGTAGTTAAAAAATTCAGTGGAACTTTCAAAATGATCATTGGTCAAGATGATCATTGTTTTTTTATTTTTAAACTATTTTTGATACTCTCTCACTAGTCCGTCGTCTACATTGCGTAAAATAAACTATTGTCCAAATTAATCACCAAACTCTAATGCCAAATAAATAAATAGATAAATGAGAAGATAGTAGATAGTAAAATAAATAGATAGAGATGTTGGCATTGCCTTTTTTTTAAAGGGAAAGCTCTATTTGCTCAAACTCTTTTGTAAAGCTAAAGAAATCTATAGCTTTATAAAAGAGTTTACTAAAACTACAGTAATCTTCCTGAAATTTTATTTGTAACCCGGATTGCCTTTACATAAAAAGTTCTAGACATTTCGATTTCTGGCAAAGTTCTTAGTAATCTAACAGATTTTTTGTTTTACAGTGCAAATCTGTAGGTGTTACATGATTTTTTGTTGCTGGCGTTACATAAAATGTTCTAAAAATCCCAGTTTGCTGAAAAAACTTTATTAATTTTACAGATTTTTTTTACAGTGATTGATAATGAAATAGCGATGGTGTCAAGCTAGGAAAAAAAAGGCCTAAACGGTGCGCAAGACAAAACATTCTAAAAGGAATATAAGAGGTAGACATATTTCTTTGACTTGAAAATAAAACTTTATAATATTTTTTTATTTTGCAAAAACAATAAAAACATTCCTAATTACTAATAATGGTGTAAAATACAGCAATTTCTAAAAATAGGGACTGAATAAATAAAGAACATTCGGGAAGTTTTTCCGGTTCTCATTTTTGAGTGGAGGGATTTCAAGGGCGGGTTTAATAAGGTTTCCATAATGAGAGCCAACTCATAAAAACTGAACAAAAATGACCAAATTCTAAATTAAAGTAGTTTTGATTTTGTAATATTTAATTTCTTCCTTACGGATTTCATAAAGTTTTTTTTTAATACACAAATTTAATTAAAATGTTACTTAAATATAAAAAATCTGTTACATTTTGGTTTCTATTTAAAATAATTTCTCATAATATGAATTTTTATGCCTAAGTACTTAAGAGCATAAAGAGGTATGTAGTAACAACATTATAGTTAATGAAATTTGTTCCTGTTATTATTAATTGTAAGCCACTACTTGCCTTTCCATATGATGAAATCTCCCAAATGTATGTTGAGTATAAACGCAAAAAACCGATAATTCCTAAAGAACTCAGTTTATATTTTAACGGTACACATTTATCCTTTTATTCGTATATAACCAGCTGAAAAAAATTATTTTATTGTTCCTTAAACTTATCTTTCTTGCGCTATTCTTGCAAGATTCGTAAAATTTATGCTTACATACAATATAGGCATAAAGTTTAGTTTTAGTCACTTCAGCTTAATTAACGAAAAATTTCAAAAGATAGAAAATCTCCCCCCCCCTCTCCCTCGAATATTGTTTGACCAGGGCCCCCACTGTCTAAGATGGGCCAAGTTTTTAAGTGTTCTTTCAATAATTTGTTTTTTACTCTGATGGTTTTTTATAGTTTCGTTCATATGATGAAACCCAATTCGTCTATGGCACCAGTAAAGCTCAGTCCACATTTTCAGTTAACAAAAATTTAGGTAATTTCATGAGTTTTATAGATAATCTGATTCCATTTTTTATCCACAAACTTTTTTATATTGAAGATATTTGCCAATTAGTTACTGTATCATTTTTTGGATCAAATTCTACTTTTCTCTCTGGTTCCACAAGATTTTTATATGATTTCACAACTTTTTCTTATCATTTCAGGAACCTGATCAAACAACTTCAACTAAACTTCAACAACTCAATTTTAAGCTAAGGTATTAGGTTAAAGATATTAGTAGTTATATTAGTTTGAAAAAATACCGGAAATATGCTAACTTGGAGTCACTTTTAATGAATAATTTTGGTCGCCAGATTTGGCGATATATTTCCAAGTTGGCGAAAGACTTGGCAATATTTGACAACAGAACAGCCCTCCGTGGTTGTCCCACATACAGTTTCGCTGTATCTATGCAGATTTTCATTGGCCAATTGGTATCTACACAGATTTCCATCGCTCTATTTCCAAATCATTATTTTTTTATATGCATAAAATGATTTTTTTCTAAATTATATCTTTGTAATGGAAATATCTATATTATAGTAACTGTTTTGACTTTGGAAACATTTGAATAAAGGTATGATGTTGTTTTAACATAAATTTAGTTACAATTAATGTACTTTTTTAAATGAAAAATATGCATTTTCTGTTTCGAATGACGTCAACTTCAAACTAGTTGTTGGGGGCCACCGTAATACTTACCCATCATGGATATGTATATGAAAATAAAACATGTTAAAACTATTTATACAATACATTGCAATTCATAAACAAAATTTAAATATTGTTAATATACATAGTAATGCTATATTAAAGAACTGCTGATGTACCAATTTCGACAAATTATATAAAACGCCAAACTACTCATGTAGTACCGAACTGCGTAAAAGAAACATCCTTATAACTCCAAAAATAATAATTCTATTAACTAACAATTAACTGCGTCGGATTAAGCGTCTCATTTCCAATTAAAATATACTTCTGAATTGAAATTTGAATGAAATACAGGGTCATGAAAAATCGAAGAATGTGGAAAACAAGATTACAAATATCTCGGCAACTAATAATCCGATCAACTTCGTTCTATATGCAAAATGTGTGTTATTTTATTGCCTTTTACGTCCATTCCTTAGAACAAAAAAATTCGAAAATTTTTATATACCTTTCATCAGAACGAATTTCTCGAGAGTCCGAAAAAAAAGTTCCGAATAATCGAGGTTGCTGATATTAAATAGGGTTCGTCCCATATAATAGGGTTCGTCCCCCCCCCATTCTTACATACTAACTACATACAAAATTTCTAGTCTCTATCTCAATTTGTTCGGGAGATAGATAGTTTACAGACAGACAGACAGACAGACGGACGGCAATTTTTTTTTCTAAAAATATGATTTTCGGAATCTCCACTATCTAAAAGTGTAAATCCGTCAAATTTTTTTTTTCGATTTTCAAAACGATTGCAAGACTTACCCTATACTACGTATGATGGATAAGTAATAATGCTCCATTAATGAATTGCTGATGAGCCAATTTTGACTAATTATATAAAACGCCAAAATACTCGAGTAGTACCGGATTGCGTAAAAGAAACATCCTTATAACTCAAAAAATAATAATCATATTAACTAAAAATTTATTGTGTTGGATTAAGCGTCTCATTTCCAATAAAAATATACCTTTGAATTGAAATTTGAATGAAATACAGGGTCATGTAAAATCGAAGAATTTTAAAAACAGAATTACACATATCTCGGCAACTGATAATCCAATCAACCTCATTTTTTATGCAAAATTTGTGTTATTTTATTGTCTTTTACTTCCAGTCCTTAAAATAAAAAATTTCGAAAATTTTTATATACCTTTCATCAGAACGAATTTTTCGAGAGTCCGGAAAAAATAGTTCCGGATAATCGAGGTTACTGATATTAAATAGGCTTCGTCCCATTCTTACATACTAAGTACATACAAAATTTCAAGTTTCTATCTCAATTTGTTCGGGAGATAGAGCGGTTACAGACAGACAGACAGACAGACAGACAGACAGGCAGGCAGACAGACAGACAGACAGACAGACAGACAGACAGACACACAGACGGACGGACGGCAAATTTTTTTTTCTAAAAATATCTTTTTCGGAATCTCCACTATCTGAAACGTGTAAATCTGTCAAAAATTTTTTTTCGATTTTCAAAACGATTGCAAGACTTACCCTATAGTACGTATGATGGGTAAGTAAAATGCAAAAATCTATCAGGAGAATCAGAATTTTTATTGACCTATGAACACGTGTTAGCATTTCTTTTTAAAATCGTTTTTTAGTTGGTGGAAACTTGAAAGAAATGATCAAATTAGCAATTAAAAAGGAGAAATTTTTATAATATTAAATCATAGAAGGTATAGTTCTATATGAATTTTAAATGGATGCAATTTCTTTAAAATTGGATATTTTTTGACGGGACTTTCGAAAGGCACATACCTAAATTAAAAGTTTTAGAACAAGCTATTACACGTTACTGAATGTTTCCTGGTTCAGGTTATGATTGAGTTGTTTGCCCTTTATCTTGTTTCATGTAGAAAAAGTTATAAAACAGGAATTCGGGATCTCCATAACTAATCGGTGGATCTGGATGAAATTTCATGAACTTTGAGCTCTAGAGTAAATAGTACACTTCGCCTTGTCAGTCTTATCGCAATCTGGTCATTGGGTTCAAAGTTATTAAGGGACAAACTTTGGACTTTAATTTTAGACATGCATCTGAGCTGTACTATACAGTACTATCATGCTGTATGATAATTCTATAGACAGATAGATAATATGATTTGAATATTTTAAAATTGATTGAAATAAATAATTTCCTTTTATAATTATTTTAAAATTAAATTTATTGGTACTACCATGTGTGTAAGAATTTAATAATTATAAATTAACAATTTGTATTTATTAATGAAAGGGTAAGTTGTTTTGAAAGAAATATAAAACGAAACTCTTTGTGCGATCTGCGATTACACTTACCCACTTGTTAGTGTGACTACCTGAAAATTTATTGTCACTTTCTGGGATAATCCTACGTCATAAAGAAAGGACCTCTGCATTTTTTAATGCAGACTATTAGATAACTTTAAAAGCATCAAAAACAGGGAAAAAATATTATTTGTATTACTGAATGATAAAGCATTTTAAATGGCTTCATGCAATTAAACGTTTCCTTTACTTACAGTTCTCATATATTACTTAGATTGTTACATCACTCTAAATATAAGAATTCTACTAAAATAATTCGAATAATTTTTAATGCAACTTTTACAAGAATCATTAAGCGTATGAATAAAAAAAGCCTCAGTTATTATGTAAACGTGTTTACTTATTTAGTTTTCAAAAAATACTTCGAAAATACCATTAATATTTTGTGAATATATAGTATATTATATTTACAATACGCAAACAAATATTGACCTTACATTAAACTACTATTCAGACAGTCGCTATCATTTCAAATATGTGATGTCATAGTTTGTAATTTCATGCATCGATAGGAATACAAAATTGCCATGGGAAACAGATGTGCTTTGTTAACTTTTGTAAATATTTGCTAATATGATTTTCTGTATCTAAAGCAATTATTTATTTTATAAAAATTCTGAAGTAATCTTTAAAATAATGATTTAAAATTTATTCGGATATTTGCTTTATTTCATAGGTCTTTAGATTCAGAAATAAATTATCTTCGATTTGTATTTAAATAACAGAGTATACTATAAAAAAAGATAAATAAAAAAAAAAAAAAAAAAAAAAAAAAAAAGAACTGCCATTTTACGATGAATTACTTCAGCAAATGATGAAAAAATATCACTTTTCCCAGATAAACGGTTATGTCTTGCAAATTTAATATTTTATGTTCAAAACACGTTTTGATAATGTTGAAATCCGTTAACCTAGGAATAATGCCCTTTGATTGACTTGCCTTTGCCTGGAATCTTTGTTGCAGTAAAATTACAGTAAAATTTTTTCATAGTTTTTTTTATAGTTTATACACATAGTTTCCAGAGTTTATCTAAAAGACAAGAAAATACATGATAAATGATAAAAAATCAGAAATTACACGTCAAACGTAAACGAGATACATTCGTACTGTGATCGTTTTATAAATATTCAGAACTTGATTCAATAACCGATGTACTTTTATGCAAAGATGCATGAGCATACAAATTAATACGATTACATATGTTAAATTCAGTAATGAGGAAATGATATGATTCTATCTTAAATAGCTCGTAATCACCATGGCAACATGGAATCTTTGCATATCGTGGAACATCATTGAATTAATCCCACATGATAGGATTTAATGGATTAAAAAACACTTTTGTTTATATCTTTTTAAGTTTTAATTCGATTTTAATAAAATTTAAAATGACTTCAAAAAATTATACAACGATTACATACTGTCCACATGGGTAACTGAGGACCAAATTTCTGTTTCCTGATATATTCAGCATCTCCATACTCCAATTTTATTTAAAAATGAATATCATGTTAATTTTTTTTTACTAAAAGCATATAGAACCACACCATTATACTAAATTTATTCGCGTTATTTATTTTATTTTTATTTTATTTATGAAAAAGTTTTTATGAAAATTTTGAGATAATATTGCCTTAAATTGGAGTAACATTAGCCCATGTGTAAAAACGAATGGTATAGGGCTTACAATACGATATGGACTTTAAAACTATGTGCTGAAATCAAAGAAACATGCTAAATGGTACACACAACATATCAGTGATTTCACAAATACATTTAAAATATTATAATCTACGTTTCGAATCTTTTTTGCGAACATCATCAGGATAATATGATGTTACATACAAATTTAAAAGTTCAAAATGTGCATAAACGTCTTTCTTTGCTAGAGTCCGCAAGCGTCAACAAGTTCTGATGATTACGCAATGGACCAAACCACAACAACAAAAAAGAAGGAGTGGAATACAAAATAAACAGATTGCATTAATTGATTATAATTATTATGAGGACAAATTTTACCCTATTGGAAAAGACGTGAAGGGAGGATAAGATGTATGTTTATGTAAAAAGACAATAAATTAGCATATATTATTACAAAACACTTATTACAACACACAGAAAGATTGCTAAATGTGGATTGTCCAGGTATGAGACTGATTACTGCACTGTGAAAAATGTGATTTGTATTCCAAGAACTTTTCATATAACGATAACAGCAAAATTTCTTGTAATCAAGGAAGGTTGCATGAGTTTTTGCAGTTACCGTTACATGAAAAGGTCTTGGAATAAAAATCTACTAGAAAAATCTTAGTAACTGTATATATTTTTTACAGTGTGATTTTTCTAAGACAGAAGTTTAAGTGGACTAGTTTTGCAACACTATCGCTCCATTCCTATACAGTGGAGTCTGGTCCCGCTTGTAAACGACAATACTTTAGTTTCTTTCCAATAAAGTCAATAACAAAACCCTTCTTTGATTTAAGTGATCCTTCCGGAGGTACACTGTTAAAAAAGATCTGAAATTCATGCATATATTTTTCCTGAATTTCATAGAAAAAGTCTCTTTTCACAACAAAGGGGCATTTTCCATTAAAAATCTGGAAACTCCATCAAATTTCGAAAAAATAACGAAACGGATGACAACAGAAAGAAAAAACGGAGACACTCCGCAATTTGGGGAGTCTCCGTGGCCGAGTGGTCAAGGCACCACACCGCTAAATACCAGCGAGCGTAGACTGTGGGTTCGAATCTCACTAACGCCATGAAGTAAAGAAAACATAAAAAGTTCCTTTTAATTAGATTTTTTCTGTTTATTATTCTCTTATGTCTTATTAAAATTTTTTTAAACTAATTATCCCTCCCAAAGAATACATAAATTGTGCGTGACAATTTCAAAAAATTGTCTATAATATTATTTTTGTAAAAAATGAATTTTTTTCCTACATTCAATAAAAAAAGTAATTTTAAATAATGATTTTTTTAAATTTAAACTTGTTAAAAAACTAAAATTAATTAAAAAAATTATAAGTATTATGCATCGGTCTAAAATGAAATAAAATAAACCGCTTATGAATATTCTAACGAATATATTGAAAGGAAATCTTTGAAAAGCACAACAGATTTTTCCACTAACTCATAAAAGATATACTTTGTGCAACCTGGCATCAACAGCTCTGTCTCAGCCAGTAAGGACCTATTTCGCTGTCAAAAGGTCTCACGTTCGATCGTCAGAACAGCTTGAAGGAAATTATACAAAAAAATTAAAAGGTATATAAAACTACATTAACCCCTTAACGCGCAGTGTTGCCGGATCGGCAACACCTAAAGTTCCCGCTGTTTAGAGACACAAAAACTTCGTGAATATTTCAAAAACTACTCTAATGGCTACATTAAGTCTTTCTTATGAGTTCTAGATGGCAGCACCACAGAGATCAAACTCTACTGTTTTGAAATAATAGGTAAAATGTTTTACTGTAATACGCGCTTCACAGAAATGCTCTTCCCACTGCGCTTATCAATGCTTTACTTATGGGAGGTTACCACTTCGGCAACAGCTGTATAATTAAAATGGTTAGTGCAATCTTTACAAAACAATACCTGTGTACTCCTCTAGGCCTAAATAGATTGCCTATTTTTTTTTCTTTAAATTCCAACTTTAAAGAGTACTGCGCTGGAAAGGGTTAAATAATATAGCATCTCAAAATCACTCGGAAAGTTCGAGTTCATTGACGATTGTTCGGTTCATTAATTTAAATTGAATTATTATCATTAAAATCAAACCTTATAAAGGAAAGTTACCGCTTGTTCAAACGGAGTTTTCCATTCTATTATTTTCCAAAACAGAAAATCTACCAACGGAACAGTAAATGTCTGGATACTTTGCTGCCAGTAGTTTTACCGTGAACTCACGGATTTTTTTTTTAACAATGCAGTTACGGCCATTAAACTGTACAAGTACAAAACTTCCAAAATTACAGTCATTTGTGTCAACAGCTTTCTTGTTTAGTTCAG
Source organism: Maratus speculifer (assembly GCA_964019185.1). Lineage (NCBI taxonomy): Eukaryota > Metazoa > Arthropoda > Arachnida > Araneae > Salticidae > Maratus > Maratus speculifer. The sequence goes on from OZ025298.1 coordinate 137,345,405, forward strand.
TTGTGTGTATAATGTGAGGAATATTTTCCTCAAAAAATGTTGGTCCGGTACTTATATTGGTCCGCGGCAAGATCAATGATGCAATGCATAAGGATATCTTGCAAAATTATTTGATGCCTTATTAGAGGAAAAATTGTGGTCGCAACTATTTGTTTTAATATGATAACGATCTAATAAATGTATGCCAAGTCGACAAGTAATGGCTTTCTCATAATATATATATATATATATATATATATATATATATATCCATTTTTGAAATGGCCATCTCAAACGCTTGACATGAATCCAATGGAAATTTTTGGAAATCAGTAGGAAAACGTGTGGAGACCTATAAATATTCCAACTCAGCCGAAATTTTAAAACAAATTGCAAGAAGTGTAGAGAAACGTGCTATTGACAATCTTCAACCGTTGATTACATCAATTTAGCTATTACAATACCATTTTTTTCCAAATTCTCGCAGGTGGACGAAAACATTTGAGAACATGCTTTTTCCTTTGCACATAATTTCGTCAGTTAAATTTATTGATTTTAAATGTTATTCCACAAATAAGTGCCTAACTATTATGTGAATAAAATGTATAAGTATCACTTTCAGATTCCTCTTTATATGGGTATACCTACAAATTAACTAAAAACTTTTTTCTGGCCGGAATCATTTGACCACCACTGTACATAGTTTTCACATTAAAAGTTTTTGTAAATAATATTATTATAAATAACATGTTGTTTTACAGCAATAATACAAAGAGAAATATGCAGCGAGAGTATTATATGGAGTTGAACACACACTGTTAAAACTAATGGTGACACATTGCACCTTTTAGGGGTGAAAGGCTTGTCTCGCTGGTGACACCCCTAGAGGAGCTAAAATGGCACCTTTAACTAGGGTGAAAAGATGGTACCCCTAATCCAGGGTGTTTCAAGGGGTGAAAGGACGGCACCTCAGGGAAGAATAATGGCACCCCTTATCCACAGTGTTCAATAGGGTGAAACGATGGCACCACAGGGGAGAATAATCTCACTCCTTATCCAGGGTGTCCCAGGAGGTGAAAGGATGGCATCTCAAGGGAGAATAATAGCACCCCTTAACCAGGGTGCCCCAGGGGGTGAAAAGATGGCGCCTCAGGGGAGAGTAATGGCACCTCTCATCCAGGGTACCTTAAGGGGTGAAAGAATGGCATCTCAGGGGAGAATAATGATATCACCTATCCAGGGTGCCTCAGAGGGTGAACGGATGAAACACTAATCCAGTGTGCCCTGTGGCATCCTACAAGAAATAGCACTCACAATCTATGGCCCACAGTTGCAACCCCCCTCCCCCCACCCTGCTTGTCAAGAAATTGTATTGGTTTGAATCATGAAATACAAAGTGTTTACTCATTTTTAAATTGAATACTGCAGAGAAAATTATCATGATCAGTCAATATTTTGAGTCTTTTCTTTTTCTTTTAGATTGATGGAATATTATATTTTTAAACTCTATCAGGTGTCCAAAGAAATATTGTAGCATATTTTTGTAACTCAGAGAGGGATAATATGAACTACAAAAATAATCATAGAAAGGCAGAGAATTCAAATTGTACTTTCATTTACATGGAGAGTATTTTAAGAAAAATTCAAAATTTTAACTTTTATACAGCCTTTGCATTTCAAAATCACCAATCATAAGTCATCACTATTGCATTGTTAGCCATACCCAAAAGGTTTTGTTAGAATAAATCGCAAAATTTACACAACATCTACACCTATTTTCTGCCTCTGAAAATCACTGAGTTAGAGTCAAATATTGTGACTTTGTCATGCAATTTGAAGCCTGATTTTAAATTTTATGTTTTGAAGTTCTTGTAAAATCATGATTTTTGGCTGTCTCTAACTCATATGTTTGGATCAAACTTTTTGGGTATGTTTAAGAAAGGGCCAGTAACTATTTTTGTGATTGGGCATTTTTAGATGCAGGAACATTATAAAAATTTGATGTTTTTTGACTCCAAAATAAGAGAAAGTACAAATTGAATTATCTATCTTCATATGAATATTTTTATAATTTTCTTATAATTTCAGAAGTAATCCGTAACCATCTTTTTTGACACATAGTATATTGCTTGACATGTATTTTCATTATTTTATATACAGGGCAACTGAAAAGTATGGGGACAAAGAAAAATGCTATATCCTGTAAAATATATGCCATAATTTAATAATAATAAAAAAAAAAATAAAAGAAATAACAATATTTTAACAAATTTTTCACTGGCATGATATTTATTTTTTATAAAAGTTTTAAAACGAAAGATCACAGAATTGACAGTCCGCTGCAGATAATTCTGCTTTAAATCATTCTATGCCTTGATAATTTCGCATCACATACAATGCAAACTGGGGATTTTCTATTTCTAGCTTTTCTACAGAAGTCAAGTGAGTTAAGATCTGATTGTTCGAAGGCAATACACCTGTTATTAAATATCCACGCAGATGGGTGTTGGAGGTCAATGTTGTTTTTGCTCCATGTGAAGGCCCCAATACTGCTGGAAGTTCCATTAAAATTATTGTGCTTCCATGAGGCGAACACTTCGTTGAACATATTAGTTGCTGATCATTTTGACGGTTGTGAACTTTTCGGAGGATTAAGATTTTCATATAATAGAAGAAATGCTACAAAATTTTAAAATAAGCATTTCTCAGATTTTAGTTGTGAAATATCAATGTCAAACAACACACCAATATTTTTTTAGCTACCCTGCTGTATCTAATTAAAAAAATGTAAAACACAAATTAGAAAAGAATATGTAATAAATGCTGTGTAACTTTTAAATTAGTAAGAATACTTCATATTCTTTAAAATTCTTCCAGAAAGCTAGCCATCAAGCTATGAAATTAATTATAGAAAATAAGTTCATTTTATAGTTGTGGTAAAATCACAGATGAATTTGAGTAAAAAAAATCATTTTTACAATATATGTACTACTTACCTTTATAGTGAACTTATGCAAATCCATATTTTATAGCATATATTCACACAGGATTAGAAATTAAGAACTGTATGTAAGGTGTCAAAATAATGCCTACAATTTTTTTTCGATGTGCCAACTGCATTTCATATTTTCTTATTTCTTTTCACAACCATGTTAATAGTAATATTATTGCATTGCATATTTAATTTTAATGTATTGAAGGGAAGTGGGGAGGAAACTTTATATATTAAACACTTTTTCTTACTAAACAAAATAAAAACTGACTCTCCATAAGTATGGAATCTTATTAAACTACAATATTTGGATTCTGGTAAAACTTATTCTTTTTATAAAGCTAATATGCATACAAAACAGATAATCAAGCAAATATGTCCACAGAGAGAAAATATGAGCTTTAGATATAACTAGGGATAAGCTAATTTTTAAAAAATCTGAGACTAACAGTACATCAGAAAATAAAAAGTTAGCAAATAAATGAATCTTTGGTTGCCAATTATGGCAAAACATTTCCAAATCACACATATTTTTTTTGTTTGTTTGAGGAAGGGAATAGAAAAATTTTAAAACAATTTTAATACAGTTTCTTATTTTAGGAACATATAAGGATGCAGAGATATCTCATAATAAAACAAATCTTGTTTACAGGGGTGTAATATCCAAGGACCAGTTTTATCAGTCATTGGTGAAAGTGAAGTTAACTTAGAGGTTATTGAAAGGTTCAAAATTCTTAAGACACGTGCTGATGTCATGGTGCAGAGGGGGGGGGGATGTATGCTTAAATAAAAATGAAAGCATTTGCTAAACAAAAATTAAAGTTAAAGAAAGCTAGCTATCAAGATTTGACGACTAGGAATAATTTTTCTATAATTTAGTTTCATTTGACGACAAACGACTGCTGATTTCTAGTCCTGTATTTACATCAAAACACTTTCTGCCAAATTGTTTTTGTGTTTTGACTTATTGCATCTGAAATTTTAATCCAAAGAGTAATTATAATGAAAGGAATAAAACACTGAATTAAAAAAACAACCTTTTAGTTCAAATAATCTTTTTATTGTAAACACCAAGTATGTAATAAATATTATTAAACAAAGACGTAACACTGTGTGGAACTGATGCCACTGAGAAAATTTTGAAGACATAAGTATCTAATAAAAATGATAAAAATGTAAATTGGCTTTTGCTATAGTTAACGTTAAACAACCAAAATAATGCATACCACAAAGTAACTAGGCTTATAAAATTAGTTTTGTAATTAACTGTTTATATAAAATTAATACATAGCATGAGTAATTTAGCAAGTTGCTTGAGTTGCGGAGCACAGTAACAGGTTGATACACAGAAATTTCTGCACCTTCTTCATGATAAAGAGTCGGAAACTTTTCTTGTATCAAGCATGGTAATGTAAGTACTATAAATGTAAGTTCACTATCTGAAATAATAATAATAACACATTAAGGAAAGCACACAACAAGACAGTCCAATTAAAATGTATCATCAAAGTACAGCAAAAATGGTAGATGAACAAAAAAAAAAAGAATAAAATTTAAATAAAATTTAAATTATAGCTCACAAGGCTATCAAAGCCTGACAGCTAATGTGCCCGCAGGTTCTGTATGTAACGTGATAACTCTTTATATAAATATCAGATTTGCTTCAAATTTTATATGTAGGTTCATTCTGATAAGGTTCTTCACTGATTAGCATTGGAGGTTCATTTGTTAAATATGAAGGGGGGGAGAAGAGAGTGCTACCCTCCTTAATTTATATAAATATGCAGAAATCATGCAGAATTATCACACTTTCTTCAAATTTTGTTAATAGGTTCACTCTAATAAGGCACTTCCCTGATTAGTTTTAGGGGCTAATTGGTTAAGTATAAAGAGGGATGGCAGTTAATCCACTGTCCAATAACTTACAGTTGATTTCTTTTATTTTTGGAAGGGCATTATTCTTTGAAATAAGAGTATAATATACAGTTGTATGTATAGCCTGCGAGCTCAATGCCATCAGTTTAACTGGGCACTTTTCTCTTTATTGCCTATTTTCGGACAGCATGAGAAAATTACATGACTAACTCATACTTGTCATTCAGATATTCTTTTCCTGTATTATCATTAGGAATTACAAACTATTTACATTATTAACCATATTTACAAAACATATCTTGCAACAAAGTGTCTATTCCAGATTAGCAACGAATTTCCCTATCATGTACAGGTATTCCATACCAGTAATAATAATAAAAAAAATGAGGAATTTTATTCAAATTTATTAGTACGCCCCTATTATGTATCCTATATTGACACTAATCAATGAATATATGGATACAACCCCTCGTGTTTTTCCTTAATTTTGGGAATAACGAATTTTCAACGTATTCTATTGACGATTATTTTCAAAAATTTCAAGATGTGATTTTGCGACTTTCACAAAAGTTGCTCTATACATTTGGCTAACATAATATGCAAATGAAATTTTGATATCTTTGACGCATGCGCAGTGAAAAATTATTTACTAAACATACTCATTTTTCATATAATTTTTATTATTTTTTAATTCTGATTACAGGGTATTGTGTGCAATGTTGTTTGTCACATTTTCTGAAAAGAATGTTACTTTACATTAAGAACTCCTTCAAATTATAAGCAAAAATCTTGGGTAAACTTGAGACTGTTTTTCGGATTCGTAGAAAACCTTAATTTTTCTACGAGTATACATGCTATCGACATAAAAATGAACACAGTTTATTACAATAAGCCACTTAATCATAATCTACAGTTTGAGCACTTTTGCTACATTAGTTTTGACAGGGTTATCCAAAAGGTATTCATTCATTTTTAATTTGTTGACGGTCCCCTATTGGAGTTTCGGAATAAAACCTTCAGGGAAATATATGACTTGTACTACACTACCTGGCCATTGATTATCGTCCACTTGCGATTTTAGACATTTTGTTAAATATCTAGAAAAATACATGAGGAATTATCCTGAAACTCTCAGTGTTTACACATAATAGTACAGGTCATATATTTCCGTGAAGATTTTTTCCAGAAACCTTATAGGAGACCGTCAACAAATTAAAAAATGATGAATATCGTTTGGATAACCCTGTCAAAACTAATGCAGCAGAAGCGCTCAAACTGTAGATTGTGATTAAGTGGTTTATTGTTATAAACTGTGTTCATTTTTATGTCGATAGCATGTATACTCGTAGAGAAATTAAGGTTTTTATAAAAATACTCCCAAATTTTTCCAAGATGTTTGCTTATAATTTGCAGAGTTCTTAATATAAAATAATAATATTTTCTGAAAATCTGACAAACAACATTGCACATAATACCCTGTAATCAAAATAAAAAAATAATAAAAATTGTATGAAAGATGAGTAGGTTTACTAAATAATTTTTCACTGCGCATGCGTCAACAATATCAAAATTTCATTTACATATTACGTTAGTTAAATGTATAGAGCAACTTTTGTGAAAGTCGCAAAATCATAGCTTGAAAATTCTAAAAAATAATCGCCAATATAATAAGTCGAAAATCCATTGTTCCCAAAATGAAGCAAAAAAAATGAGGGATTGTATCCAAATGTACTAATAATGTAAATAATAGTGTAAATGTAAGTTGCGTATTGTGTATTCTATATTGACACTAATCAATGAATATATAGATACAACCCTTCTTGTTTTTGCTTCATTTTGAAAATAACGGATTTTTAAGTGATTCTATTGACGATTATTTTCAGAATTTTCAAGCTATGATTTTGCAACTTTCACAAAAGTTGCTCTATACATTTAGCTAACATAATATGCAAATGAAATTTTGATATCGTTCACGCATGCGCAGTGAAAAATTATTTAGTAAACCTACTCATTTTTCATACATTTTTTCTTATTTTTTAATTCTGATTACAGGGTATTATGTGCAATGTTGTTTGTCACATTTTCAGAAAATATTATTATTTTATATTAAGAACTCTGCAAATTATAAGCAAAAATCTTGGAAAAATTTGGGAGTATTTTTATAAAAACCTTCATTTCTCTACGAGTATACATGCCATCGACATAAAAATAAACACAGTTTATAACAATAAGCCACTTAATCACAATCTACAGTTTGAGCGTTTTTGATGCATTAGTTTTGACAGGGTTATCCAAAAGATATTCATACATTTTTTAGTTTCTTGGCGGTCCCCTATAAAGTTTCTGGAAAAAATCTTCACGGAAATAGATGACCTGTACTATATTGTTTATACACTGAGAGTTTCAGGATAATTCCTTATGTATTTTTCTAGATATTTTGCAAAATGTCTAAAATCGCAAGTGGACGATAATCAATGGCCAGGTAGTGTATTATATTTATACACTAAGATTTTCAGGATAATTCCTCATACATTTTTCTAGATATTTAACAAAATGTCTAAAATCGCAAGTGGACGGTCATCTCTGGCCATATAGTGTATATCAGGAGCTTTAGGAAAGTTGGGTGGAATGGGACTTTAAGTTTTTCTCTTTGTGCATTATTCTAAACATTTCATCGATCGCAGACAAGATGAAGCAATGGTAATCCATTCTTCAGTTTACAAATAATATTTATATGCATAGGCTTGCAAATGTATAAAAGAAAAAATTATTTCAAAAATCCAATTTAAATTTGATTTATTTGCTCTCAATATATTAAAGGCTTGTTTATGTATAAATGTAATAGTTTCCCTATTTATGGAACATTATACTGTATATTATCCATAATTTAAACTAAGTCTAAAGCAGCATTTTTGTTTGAACAAGAAGTTTAACACAAACAAGGAAGTGGCGAGGAATGGGACATGCCAGAAAAGGGATGAATGGGACGCGCCCAGTTCCTTTTTTTAATTAATAATAATGCGAATTGCTAACATGCAAATTTTTTAGAGGATAATATATTAATTATAACATTGATAATATATGCATTCATCCTTCAAAATGTAAATAAATTGATGATTATTTAAGGCGCAACGCTAGGCACAGAAAAAGACCCGGATGATAATGCAAAGTCTATGGGGGCGTTCTTTTCAAATAGCTCGCCGAAATTTTAATATTTTTACGTGATTGTTTTGCACAATATTGCTGAGGGCGATTCGCAACCGGTGTAGTTTTTACTTTTTCAGTTTTGGTTTCAGATTTTTTTTTTTTAAATTACTTTAACTTACGAAATTGGTTTAAACCGGTTCTGAAATTGAAACTATCGTTATACAAAAAATATAAAAGCAAAATCGAAAAAATAAAAACTAGGACGGTTATGGATCATCCTCAGCTGTCTTGTTCAAAAGAATCATGTAAAAATATTAAAATTTGAGTTAGGTATTTCAAAAGAACGCTCCTATAGACTTTTACATTAACATCTTTACATTCTGAGTCTAGTGTGGGGCCTTAATGACACCTATGACAGAGAATCCTGAATTTCCATTCCAGTCATGAAGATACTGGAATTTTATATTGTGGCATATACATTATCAACTTGCAAACTTTGTTTGATTGTTTATCTTACCGACACTATAGGTTATTTTGTGCCTTAGAGCTTTTTTTATTATTGCTGTCCCATAACTCTTAATGAGGAGGTATGAGACACATTTTGAAACTTACGTTCTCTTTAAAATAAAATAGTATTTGCACGTTATGTTTCTATATTGTTCAGGGGGATTAAAAAGAGTTTTACCTTGCATGCTATAAATTGAATTTTTTCTTTATATATATATATATATATATCTTTATATATAAAAATCTTCTGTGCGTGTGTATGTAATTGAACTCCTCCTAAACGACTGGACCGATTTTGATGAAATTTTGTGTGTGCGTTCCAGTTGATTCGAGAATGGTTTAGATTCACATTTCGTCGAAATTGATTCAGTACTTTTTTAGTAATTAGGCAAAAACTAATAGTTAGTGATTTTTCGCTAATTAAAAGTGTTGAATAAGTTCGATGAATGGAGTGCGGACGGAATGTCGGAGCGGTCTAACGCGCCAGATTTAAGCTCAGCTTCTTGAAGATAGAGATCGCGTGTTCGAACCCCACTGCTGACAAACGTGTATGCTTTACAATAATATTTCCTGTATTATAATTTTGATTAACCGACTTCAGACAATCGTTAACTTTTAACTAAAAAGAGAAAAATAAACTTTTCTATAAAAAATTGAACCGACTTCAAAAACTAATGAAGAGTAAAAAATAATTTCCTTACATAATTGTAATAAGAAATTAAATTAAGAGCGTAGTGTTTATTCTGCGTATTACCAGATTTACGTACATTTATTTGATTTTCTGGAATCGGTGCCAAGAAGGACAACGTCTGTCGGTGACAGGACAACGTCTGTCGGGTGCGCTAGTATATATATATATATAAATTCGTTTGTAAAAAAAGTCCCACACCACCCCACTCTCCCCTATATAGATATTATATATTAATACACCAATTACATGAAAATAGAATTTATATCAATAATATTAAAGTACAGTTTAAGGGCTAACAGTTTATTCTATATCCTTAGGTTTTTACCACATTCTCCCCAGGTTTTTACCGATAAAAAGCCAACCCTGTTTATTGGTCTTGTTTCAGAACGGGTGGAATGAAAGATTGTTAAAAATTATGTCATAAGAAAAATGTTTAAGATTTATAAATGACAGTGCAAAAATCACCTTTAAAACACGAGATTTTCATTACCTGCGGAAAATTTTCACATTTGTGTAAAATTACGATATAAGATTTTATTCATTGTTATATTTTTTGAACACACACTATTTCTGTAAACTATTCTGAAAGTTCAGTGGAGTAAATACAGATTGTTTTCCTTTTGATTCCCTTTGAATTTCCCTTTAATTTGAATGTTCATGACTACAAATTTGTCATATCGGATGATGTTGATGATTGAGAAAGGGGGGAGGGACTGATTACGGTCTAATCAAACTTAAATTACTATTATTGAAAAAAATATATTTTATTTTACTTAACCATAAAATTCTGCTACTAAATAAGGTTTAATGCGAAAGAATACTTTCGAAAAAAAAAAAATGAGTGTAAATCTGCATAGCCGATAATCAGATCATAAGGTTTATTCAATTCAATACCCTAACATTTTCTCACCTTTTTGAAAGAAAATGAAACCAAAAGTATGAAAATGTGAAGAATTGGGAGTAAGAAAACATAATGGTAAACCCAAGATACCGCTAAATTCGGGTTTTTAGGCATTTCCCACCAAGGTATGACTTGGCTGACTAATACCGTTTTAATATGCAAATCGAGGTTTTATCCGTGATTTTTATCCTTAAATGAGACTAAATGATTGTCCGTGCTACCGCCTCCCGATCTAATCTTATTATGAAGATTATTTTGGAAATAATGGCGGTTAATAAGGGAAATATTAATAATGAAAACCCTGTAAATAAGTTTTGATTACTTTAAGATTTGCAAGTATTCAATTGTCTTAAATAAAAAAGTTACCCCCCCCCCTCTCAAATAAAGACGAATCAGGTATACTGAAACAATATTAGAGAAGTTACGCGAGGCTGCAATATGGTGGGAATTATCCTTTACAGGAGGGGTTCGGATAGCATCTTATCTGACAATATATGCAAAGCCAGCCAGATGCTGTCCGAGATCCCGTGTAAAGGTTAAAATTAAAACTTCGCGAATAAAATTAATTGCTTTTAACTGTATGTAGACGCAAACACATATTTTAACCTTAACTGCTGTGAAAAAAATTGTCACATAACTACTGTGAGCTGTCTGTCAGACCGTTTAATCTGAAGATGAATAAAATGTTACATTAACTCTCAGAATACTATTTATGTATTAAATTTTATGTACAAGAATATTATAAATCAAATTCAGCTATTCAAAAGTATTTAGAGGTAGTAATAAGACTCCAAACTAAAAAAATTTGGCCAGTATCCATAGTTAAACTAAAAATTACAAGTTAAACTGTGAAACTTGAAAAACTCACAGTGTCTGAGACCACTAACAGCAGTTAAGGGTTAAATCTAAACAGTTGAGTTTAAACACAAGGTAACATGGTCATAGAATATTCCGATTGCAACAAGATTCTTCTATAATAACTGATTTGTAATGAAAAAATGTGTAAATATTTTTACAATCTTTCATTTCGCTCTTTCTAATTGTGCGCCTTTAGGATTCCCGTTTTTAGAGCAGTTTGCTCCAATTGCTCCTCGGTAGCTAAGGCCTCAATAAATCATTTAAAAATATTGACATGTAAACGAGAAATTGTAAAATAACTACCTCATAGGTTTAACATTAGCAAGCGGGTATTTTGATGAGAGTGTAGCTTGTAGCTTCACATAATAAACTTAACAATCAATCATACTAACAAGAAAATCTAATTTACGTTTTTTTATGACATTACTTATAGGGATGTACAATAAATTAACGTAACAATAAAATAAAATAAAATAAAGTTAAATCTTACCTTTAATCAGACTTTGCCCGGTTCACTGGTCGCACAAATCGGATCATTAAGTGCTCATTGTTGTTTCATTGTAGCTCAGTGGTTAGTCCTCAATTAATATCGCCAATTTACACACTGCCATGTTTTGATTTGCTCACACCCGTAAACTTTACTTGCCGACACCGAGAGCAGAAAGACACGCGTCATAGCGCATGCGCAAGTTGCCAGTCACCCGATGAGGTGGTTACGAAGTGCATGGCACCTTATTTAGCTCCCATCATCCAGTAACAGATCTGTCGTCACCCCAACCGCATATTCAAGCTTCTATGACACCCTAGGGTTCCAAATGGCACCGCCTTTTCACCTCCGGGTCCCAAATGGCACCGGTTTGTCACCTTTATTTTTAACAGTGCAGAGTTAATTTTGACAGAGCTAAGCTCGGTCACTCCTGTTAGTCTTTCTTAAAACTTGTAAACCAAAATACACATTTATAATTTTTTTTGCAGTTTCATTGGGAATAATAAAGTAGAAAATTTAGTTAAATATCTTAAAACTTAAAGTAAAAGAAAGCGAAAAAAGCGAAAAAACATCTCATCAGATTTAATGGTGATCTTTCCCCGCTGATTGATAATAGATATAATTTGTAGTATTTAAAAGCAATCGCTCGAAAAGCTAAGACAGAAAGGGATCTTGACAATGCCTCACTGTTAAGAAATCTTGGGTTGAAACCACAATTGTGTAAAAATCAAGAGATACATCAGCTTATATTTACTCGGAAAATATAAATTTTTTCAAGCCCACTGAGTGATTCACTAAATTAAATTATTATCATTGAATATAAATTTGAATTTTTTTTTATTTTTAACGATATTAATTTACAGAGTCTATTTTTTAAATTTACCGAATAACTTCTCTTTATTTAAACAAAATTTCGGTTTTCTAATTTCCGTACATTTAAATAAGACTTAAGGTAATAGATTACTCATAGATTCTGTACAATTTCACAGAAAAAATTAACAATATAGACTTTATTATTTGATATAAATTTCAGCTTTATATTCTGAACGTTCCTTATAAGAAGGGTTTTGACAGACAGATGGACAACTAAGCTCGACTATAAAGATTCTATTCTTTAATTTTAAAGTACGGAGCCGTGAAATGAAAGTTGGTGTAGAGGCTTCATAAGTGGGTATTAAAATATGAAAAAATTAAGTTGACATAATTTTTGATATGAAAACTGCTACGAAAGTCTAAATTCATCCGTAGAAAATTTATAGAGAACGTATAATCAATCGGTAGGAAACAGCGTCATTTTTAGGCATGTTAGTAATTATGTAATTATGTAAATATGTATTACATATTGCCATCGTCTCGTCAGCCAGTTTGTCTGCACGTAACAACGAAAATCAAACCAACTAAATGGATCGATATTTAATATATAATCGTTGCAGAAATTTGACAAATAACTTCAAATTTTATAAAAATAGAATTTAAATTTTAAAGTTATTAATAAAGCGTTCTTCATTCTATGAAATCCTGTCATGCGTGATCAATTTAATGATATCCAATGGTAAATTATTTTAGGTTGCTATAGGGATTATTCTATTAAATTCTCTGATATATAATTAGTTTAATGATATTCCATGATAGGTAAATATTCTATGTTGTCATGGTGATTTTCTTGTATTTAATATGGAGTCATATATTATTTTATTGTGACAGCTATATTATACCAAAATCTGAATATTAATAAAATTTGTAGTAAATTTAAGAACTTACCTGACTTGTCACATTTATAATATGGTTCCTGACTTTTTAAAAGATGATATGAGGATGAATCAGACTGGAAGATTGTATACATTTTCCCCCATGACTGCATATATTTTTAAATCTTAAATGGACGTTTAAGCTAATTTTCTTAAAATTAATCACATAAAACTTTCACTTACTGTTTTATTGCAAGAATTTATACGATATTTAAATAACGCGTCAAGAGCGTTCTAAATTGGGAGCATAAAATAATTTTTATTTTATATATGTACACATAATTTCAGTGATTGGCAATAAATTATAACATATTATTAATCAAAAAAGTGAAAGAAACATGACAGGGAAAGCGATAAAAAGTATCTTTAGATGTATTTTAAAAACATTTTTTGAAAAATATGCTTTGCTGGAAATAAAATCATATTCGTGGTTGCATATGTCTTCAGATATGTTAGAATTTCAATTTCCTGTCAAATGTTTATGTATGCAGGAGAGAAGTTGCTTACTGGTGCATAGTTTTTGGAAACGAGTAATGCGATCTTTAAATTTAACTGTCACTAAACAGAAACATGAGCAGCAATGTAAAAAATGCTTTTACTTTACTGTATCTTTACTTGTAAAAAAGTGATGGATTCATGAAAGTTTTCGAATTATGATTTTTGAGAAATTCGCAAGTTTTAGGACTCAGTGATTTCAAAAAACATGTTTTTACAAAATGTTTGTCTGTGTGTGACATAAAATTTGTGGGCACTGTATTTCAAGAACTAATTCACGCATTTTAATAAAAATTTAAATTCTGGTAGTTCCTGATATAAATTGATGCTGATTAGGTTTTGGTATAAATTGCTTAACAGGTAGCGATTCTATGGTGCCTTTTTAAAGATCTAGGCAACAGCTATATATGAAGAACTAACTACCGGATTTTCATAAAACTTCCAGCATTGAAAATAATGTTTATACTTTCTTCTATCTTTTCAAGTAAAAAAGAATTGGATTCATAAAAAATTTCGAATTATAGTTTTTGAGAAATTTGCACGTTTTAGGGGTCATTGATATCAAAAAACATGCTTTTACAAAACGTCTGTCCGTGTCAGTCTCTGTCTGTAAGTAACATAAATTTTGTTGTCACTCTATTTCAAGAACTTATTCACGCAGTTTAATAAAAATTTTAATTTTGTAGTTCATGATATAAACTAATGCTGATTAGATTTTGGTGTAAATCCCTCAATAGGTGGCGCTTCTATGCTGAATTTTCAACGATTTAGGCAACAGCTGTATATCAAGAACTAAAGCACGAATTTCTATAAACTTTCAGGTTCGGTTAGTCCGTGACATGAATTAATGCTTTATACATTTTGATATAAATCGATCAACAGGTGACGGTCCGATGCTGCATTTTTCTCGTTTTCCACAAAAGCTGTATCTCAATAATTAATAAACAGATTTTCAGATTTTCAAACTTCAGATTTAACCCTTTCACCGTTCAAGGATTTTCATGTATTGTTATAAGATGGCTTATAAATTGCAAAATATTTATATTAATTAATTACAGTTTGATGCTATAATATCTTTAATATCACTTCTTTCTATATATGATTCAAAATAACATTCCGTTTAAAATATTTTTGTCGGCAGTCATTTAAATATGATTTCTAGAAACGGAAAAAGCCGGAGTATCAGTCACTCAATAGGTGGCGCTGTAATGCCGAATTTTTCCCGATTTCCACTATCGCTGTATTTCAAAAACTACTGCATGATGTTTCACTAAACTTCCAGATTCAGGTGTACCTTGATTCTGCAATAAGATTTTAGACTTAAGGCTGGGTCACAGGAATACTATCGTCTTCAATAATAAATATTATTACGGATTACGTTTCGGTGTAAAGCGCTGAGCAGGTAGAGTTTTATGCCGCAATTTTCCGATAGCCAAAATAATCCTAGTTCAAGAACTAGTGAACAAAATTTCAGGTCTTTAGAATCCTCACGATATGTATGGACTGTTATTTAACTTTGGCATCGTAATAGCGTATTTTGACGTATTAACATGGATGAGATAGAAGAATGTTTAGGGATCGCTACATTCGACTAGTTTTTGTTGTATTTGATTTATATACCTTAAGAAAAAGAATTAATATTTGTCAATACTTTATGATTTTAGAAAAAAGAAAAAAAGACATGAAACTTCAAATGAAACTGAAATTTAGAAAGAAGCATATTTGTTATTTATTTATTTTTCTTTCTTCTATCGTTACAAGAAATAAATATTGGATTCATGTACATTTTCGACATCTGTTTTCAGACGGAATTTTACGTTTTATGAATCAGAGATCCTGTAAAAACATGTTTTTTTACAAATGTCTGCTTATAAGTCATTAAGTTTGTCTGTGTATGATGAAAATTTCGCAGGCAATCTATTTAAAGAATTAATGCATGGAATGTAATAAAAATTTATATGGAGTTTCGGTTTTTGATAATTTGGAGCTGATTAGTTTTTGGTGTAAATTACCCAAAAAATGGTGCTGTTAAACTGCGCATTTTTCACGATTTCGGAATAAAGTTTATCTCAACACTCAATGCACGAAATTTCCCTCAATATTCTAAAATAGGTATACTCTGATAAGTATCATTGTTGATTATGCATTGATGGAAATTTTTTGAACATGCGGCGCTGATAAACTGCATTTTAAACAATTCCCGCAATAGCTCTATCTAAAAAATTATTGCATGGAATTTCATAAAACTTTGGATACAGTTAGATGTTGCCATAAATAGATGCTGGTAAGATTCTAGAGTAAATTACCCAAAAGGTGACGTTGCTGTGCCGCATTTTTCAGGATTTACATAATTTTAGCGTTATTCATATGTGAAAAACCAATGCTCGATTTTTCATACATTTAGAATCCCCATGATCGGCATAGATTGCCATTTAATTTTCCTACTGGGTTAGCGAGTTAAAAATATTAACATGTATGAGGTAGAATGAAGTTTTGGGATTAAAAAATCCGACTATTTCTACATTCAATGACCGTATTTCTTTTTAAACATTGAAAGGCTTTTTTTTAAAGTAAGGATTATAAAATAAGAACTTTTTTTTATTTCAATCCACAATTTATACAGCACTTTACTTCAATGTGTAAATCGCAAACGCACCATTAACCTCCCCAGGCCTGATGTCCCCTGTAGAAGACACAAAAGAACACTCTTTTACCCCTTGGGGACGAGAGACACGTATACGTGCCACAAAAATGATTAAAAATCCCTGTTTATCGCCACCAGTAAAATTATACCGCAAAATTTGCCTTATTTAATCGGAGCATTTTCGCGATTTAAAAAGACACAAATATCTGTTTTTAAAAACCGGTGACAAAACATTAAAGATTTCGTAAGAGGCTCCCGTCGCGAAGGGGTTAAATTCATTTGAATGCTTCTAGAATTGTTAAGATTACTTTTAAACTCTTTAATAAATGCATGCATATCTTAAGCGGCGATATATATACAGATGCATCTTAGGAAATGTTTTATTGTAAGTTTTAACTAGTTTGTGTAGTTCTTTGTAACATTTGTCTCAGGACTGAGGCGGTTAAAAAATTCTCTAAAACCCCGAAAAAAAGAACAGAAATTCTCGAAAAATTTGCATTAAATGTTTAAAGCATTCTATGAAGATTCTTGATCAGTAATGAATTCTTTTTGATATATAGCTATAGCATAAGCAGTTTACGATTTATTGAGATTTTTTTCAAAAAATAAATTTTTTGCATATAAATTGCTTTTTTTTGTTACTACAAAAGATTAAGGAACGCTGATAGACAAAGTAACAAATTTACTGACACTATTAATCCGGCAGGCAAAGGCATTTTTTGCTTAATTATTTTAAACAAGTTGATCTTATCTTAAGAAGTGTATTTGGTCGTAATTAACAGAGAAAACATGCTTCATCTGTTACGACAGCGATAGATGGGGCCATGGAGAAAGCTACTTTTCGATACAGAGGGAAAGAAATGATGACTCAATTATGGAACATTAAATGATGTTACAGTAACCAAGTATTATCTTTCGTGATTGTGTTGCCATTTTCTTTTGATTGGGGAATATTGCTGTCAACAAGGACATATCCATATGTGTCCTGACAGCTGATGGCTTTTTTCGTGTTTGATTAAGTAAGGTCAATTACTATTCTAATATAAGCTTGTATAGAATGGATAAATAAGAGCCTTTTGTATTATTTGAAAATTACAAGGCGTCAATCAAATCAATACTGTCTTTCTTTCATAACAAATTGAAATTCAGAGTATTGGATACTTTTATAGAATCTGTGATAAATGAACAAAATAGTTTCTCCTTTTTTACTTTTTTTAAACAGAATCATTTTTTTTTAATTTATGCAAGATAATCATTATCAACAAACTATTATCAATTAATTGTTAGTTAAAGTTATGATAGTATGCGATAGTAACCTTATTTAGGAAGTCTATTTGAAATATTATCAGTGAATTAAAATGTGGAATACGTTTGATTTTGAGCAAAGAAATTATTGAAAATGATGTACCGTAAGTTGCTAATCGCCAGGTTTGATATTTAACTAATAAATTAAAAATGCACAATAAAAACAGTTTTCAAATATGGTTCTAAAATTTTGTTTATAAAGAGAACCAACAATAAAGATAATTATGAAATATGATATTGGCAGAGGAAAAATCTTGTTATTTTATACTTTCTTTAAATAAAAAAAATAATTAAAAAATATAAAATAAAATTTAGTTTTTAAAAAGAAAAAAAAATTGAAACGAAATTTTATGTGTATGTCATTTTTTCTATATTCTATAACGATATCTTAGTATTTGTATTTGAACGCTAAAAATGTGTATGATTTCTTTAAAAACACTTTTAAGCAACTGTCCTTCATAATCAGTATCTCTTACATTTTTCTTGTGTAACCCTGTGTATAATTTACAACATTTACAACACCTAACAAATATGCAAAAATTTAGTCAAAAACTCACATTACAACTAAAAATGAATGTCCGGCAATCATCGCTAACATACAGTTCTTCGGTTACAATATAGCACACAAGAATTCGTAAATACCACGTGCTTTGTATACAGGAAATAAAATGTAGTAAACGCCAACAGTGTATATAAATTTCATAAGATGTGAAATGATTTAATATAATTAAAATGCGCTTCAAACAATGTTTCCCGAATACAAATTATGCAATGGTATACTTTTGTGTAGCCCTGTAAATTAAGAAATATATTCTTGTAACTACTCTTGTATGTAATAAAAGCTTATTTTAGTGTACTTCATAGATCCATATCAATTTTATTATCTTTGAAAAAAAGTAAAATTATTAAAATGCAATTAAAGTTTTTTTTCATTGGCCGTAATGTAAAGGAATATTTTTGACTGTCCTTGTAATTTCAACGATACATACGATTTCCATAAAATTTGAAATGACTCGACAAAAATTATCCAATAGTTAAATATTTTAAATTTCGAACCATTCGGTTGAATAACTTTTGCGCTGCTGTATGCGAACGGACAAACAAACCGACAGATGGACAGACCAGATGAAAACTATAGGTGCTACGTATTTATAAAAATACAAAAGGAATTGAAAAAAAATCAAACTTTCAGTTTTTATATCGAGACTTAGTTCTTGCATGCATAGAAAAAGATTAATATTTCAGAATAAAGAGCCTATTCGTAGCTTTTTATACATTTTTTGAAAAAAAAAAGCATATAAATTTAATTTTCTTCGAGCAGTATTAAATATATAAATTATATATATGAAATCCCTCCGTGTATAACAATTCCGGGTTCAACCCATCCATGAGAAAAGAAACTTATTGCGACCAATGACAAATTCCATTCTGAAAAGCTATGTCCGATTTAAAAGGCTATTAATTTTCTGACCAATGAAAGCGTTCCATAGTCGTAATGAAGCGTTCTCATTGGTCAGATTTACAGTTGGAGCTCTTAAATGACGTCATTACATTTTACTGCGCTTTGAAATCGTTTCACGATTTCAAACAATTTTCACTGTTAAAAGTTTGACCCTTTTGCTGCATCGTCACTCCCGAGCTTTTATAGAATATCCCTATTTTGACCTATGAGAATGCTCAATAATACGGTGAAGTAATTATTTTCTATAACAACTGTGGATTGACGACGCAGCAAAACGGTCAAATTTTTAACAGTGCTTAATTAAAATTTTTTATTTAAGGAAAGCGAAGGTGCTTTTTAAATACAATATTGTTAGAATTTTTACATTCGGGTTGCTTTTTTTTTTTTTTTTTTTTTACAGCCGTGAATGATTCTATTGTCTCATCACGAACTGGCTACTGTTGACATTTATTTTCGATCTTATAAAGTGTTTTCTTTTAAGTATTAGCTAATGGAGTAAAATAGTTAATTCACAAATGATTTAAAATAGCATTATTAGTGCAGGTTTTGCATTATTAGTGCATGTTTAATTTGCATGGTTTTTTTGTGAAATAGTTACTCTAACTTTGTGAGTGAAATTCATTAGCTGCATAACGCCATTATTTTACCCGTTCAATTAATAATTTGGATACCCTTGCATATTCGTCTGGAAATGGCCAAAATGGGAAAAAAATTTATACATTTTGATATTTTTAATATATTTTCTCAGCATTTTTATATATTTTTTGGCTGTAATTTCACAATATATTCTTTTATAATTGATTTTTTGCCTTACTTTATTCTTTTAAAATTTATGTATTTACCATGTGTTCATTACAATCCCTCGCATCCACCAGATAGTTTTGTTATAGTTTTAAATGCAGATTTCTCTTGAAATTTTCTTTTTTTCCCTCCCCCTCCATGTTTAATCGTTGTATTTTTTAAAATTGTCTAAGCCTAAAAAAGGCAATCATTGGCTACAGTTGTTGTAATCTTTTATCATCCTTTTAAAAATGCAAACACGTCATTTTGACGGGCTATCTTCTAGTATTCTAATGTTTGTATAAATTTAGTTTCATTCAGGGTTTTCCGATAAACTTGTTAACATAGTTTAGATTATTGACTCGTAAATAACATTTCTATGCAGAATAGGATTAATATGCTTGTTTTATGCAGTTAGATAAATATATTAATGAAAAGCACTCAATGAATTAGAATTCCGCCACCAAGAAGTCATTTAATTATTGGTTAATACAGAACTGGGATTATTAAGACAAATATAATATAATCTAAAGTGACATTTTCCTTTGCTATAAAACAATGCTGTCCCGACTTTATGTTAATATTATATTTGTCGGATTTAGTTAACGTGTGTTTATTGGGTTGATATTAGATGGTTCTATATGAAAATGCTTCGGTTATAATACAGCTATTTCTCATTAAATTAAATATTTCAAATATAATGCCAGTTTTGGGGGAAACTCATTTTCAGTGTTTTTTCTTCGATATTGCAATAGTTCTTCTAGGTCATATAAGTGTTACACTTCTGAAACATAAATTCTGCCAGAAATTCAACGTACTGAAGAATATAAAATGAAATTGAATATGAAATCGATTTGATAGTTAGATAAAATTTTGAATACATTTTTTGTTAAAAAAATTTGATAAAAATAGTGTCTTTGTAGTTAAGCAAAAATTAGAACTTTTTTTGGAAGGGCATTAGTTATAATTAAATAACCAAACAAATTGGTTTTAATAGAATAACCAAAGAATATTTTTGTTTTCTGAGCAAAAATATTTCTTCTCAGCTGTCTCCGATAAAAAAAACGCTGGTTTTCTATATCTAATCAGTAACGGCAGAGTTGAAAACGACGTCCATGTTTTAATTTAAATTTAAAATACAGTATTTAAGTAACCATTTACTTAAAAAATCCTTCTGATATCGAATTTCAGTAGCTCCGTACAAATAACGCCATAAAATAAATTTTTTAATTTGTAAACATATTTTTCCAAATATTTATATATTATGCCCAATACAAACTTTTGACATTCATATATAAAAAGGCAGAACCCATCGAATATCGACGAAAGAAAATATTTAAGAAGAAACTGTTTCATTGATTAATAGTACACTGTAAAAAAAATTCAAGAGCTTACTAAAAATTTCTTAGTAAATTTGTATTCCACAGAATTTTTTAGTAACCATTACAAACTTTTTTTTTTTTGAAAGTGAAACAAGCATTTCTTTTGTAAGCTGAACAAAAGAATTTTTTGTATAACTAACTTAAAAATTTTTAGTATGAGCCACCAAGCAAATTTTAGTAATAGCTCCAAAATTATTTTTAAAACCATTACATGCGCCCGAAGGGCAGGAGCTTCCTTCGAGCTGTATCCAGACTTCTGAAGCGGAAGATTTTCGACAAAACTGCAATATATGGCAGCACCAAACATTCCTACCTGCTCCGACAAGTTTTTCATAACCCCTTTATTAACGAGACACTACATACATTCGGGGCGTATTTGGCGCTGGCAAGTTTCGAACCCGGAACTTTTTAGCCTGGAGTCCATTACTATAACCACTAAGCTACCAAGGCCACACCAACTGGGTTTTAGTAAGAGATATTAAAAATATAAAACTATTAACTCTATTCGTTGCTAACTTTTTTCTAGTAATTCTTACAGATTTTTTTGTAACCGACTAAGATTACTAAAAATTTTTTAGTAATTTCAAGGATCACTAAAGTTTTTTTAGTATATCGACCCTTTTTTTTAGTGTGTATGCCTATAAAATAAGTTACAATAAAATAACATATACACCTTTTATTGGTAAGGCTAGTTTTTAAACAAATGATATTTAAACTAAAAATAACAAAATATTATTTCCATAAAACTCAGTTTTAGAAATTATAAAAATTAAACTTAAATCGCAATGCAAGTAGTTAAATCTAATAAATACACTATGCCAAAGGTGACCGGCCACTTGCGATTATAGACATTTTATTAAATAGCTAGAAAAATTCATGAGAAATTTTCCTGAAACTTTAAGTATGTATACTAGGGTGAGCCGAAAAAAACTTTTTTTTGATTTTCGATTATGGCGGGTGCGGAAAAGTGGCCACTAGTGGCACTCAGTTCACACAAAAAATTTGAGATTTTTTGGACTTTTCCTTACCCTGGCTTGAAAATTTGCAAAAATGCTGATTTTTGAACTTTTTTAGGTAAAAAGTTAAAAATGTTAAATTAAATTTATTTTGGTTGCATTTACTTGAAAAGGCATTTTTAACGTACCAAATGCTTAAATAAGTTCTGATGATGCATTATTTAATTGCTAAGTGCATTTTAAATAAGCCGATTTTCATAGTTTTTTTGCGTATAACAGGCAAAATATGTATTGGTTTGAATCGTTCCTTAATTTCTCTCTTATTTATGTACCTTGGTCTTTAAATTTTTTCTAAACGTCAAAGGTCATATACTTGGGCAGCGGACAGCAGTATAACTCAAAAACAAAGCTGGAAAGTGAGAAGGGGTGAAGCAGGACTCTAAGCGTGCGCTATGCCTGATCGTAATGTTGAGGGAGTGAAAGAAGATATAAAAGAAAAGAGAAAATTGCTATAAGGGATTGTTATTATTTTACCATGCTCAAAATCTGAGAAATTTGTTCAGTGTGGATGTGAAACCTTTTCCTAGAGAGATTCAGTACTTTTTGGATCGTACCATTACAGTGTTTTGTGCGTTTTATTACGACGAGCTTAGAAATGGCTATTATGAAGATCCATGGCAATGTGATATACACGCGACAGAATGAAAAGTATCCTTTTGGGGCACCATGTTTGTTGAAAGACTTGAAATTGCCAACTTATACTGCTATCATACCCCACTACTACTAGTTGCGAAGCGATATGGCAGAAAATCGAAAAATCCAATATTAGTCAATAGATGATGTTATTAAAGTGGTAGATGAAAAAGTTACCGAAATCTGAATAAAAGCCAGTGTTTTCCTAACGATAAATTTACAAAAAGATTAAAAACCATTAAAAGAAGCATAGATCATTGAAGAAATCCCGAAATCGTATGGGCTTGAAAGTAAAGACAACCCGCGAAGAATTCGTACGAAATGGTGAAACCTTTTAGTAGTTTTTAATCTTTTGTAAATTGATCGTTGGGAAAACATTGGTATGGAAGCTTTTTTTCAGATTTTGGTAACTTTTTCACCTACCATTAAACTATTATTCTAAATTATCACTATTAAAAGAAATATAGATCATTGGGGAAATCCTGTAATCGTATGGGCTTGCAATTAAGACAACCCGCGAAGAATTCGTACGATATGGTGAAACCTTTTAGTAGTTTTTAATCTTTTTTGTAAATTGATCGTTGGGAAAACACTGCTATGGAAGCTTATTTTTCAGAAGTTTTTTTTTAATGGTAACTTTTTCATTTACCATTTTAATAACATCATCTATTGACTAATTTTGTATTTATCGATTTGCTGCCATATCGCTTCGCAACCAGTAGTAGTGGCGCATGATATCAGTATAAGTTGACAATCGCAATTCTTTCAATAAGCATGTTGCCCCAAAAAGGATACTTTTCATGTTGTCGCGTGTCTTTTACATTGCCAAGGACCTTCATAGTCGCCATTTCTAAGCTCGTCGTAATAAAACGCACAAAACACTGTAATGGTACGTCAAATGACCCAAAAAGTTCCAAATCTCTCTAGGAAAAAATTTCACGTCCGCACTGAACATATGTCGCAGGTTTTGATCACAGTAAAATAATAACAATTTCTTATCGCAATTCTTTCTTCTCTTTTATTTCGCCCTTAACTCCCTCAACATTACGATGAGACATTGCGTACTCTTTGAGTCCTGCTTTACCTCTTCTCACCTTCCAGCTTTGTTTTTGAGTTATACTGCTGTCCGCTGCCCAAATATACGACCTTTGACGCATAGAAAAAATTTAAAGACCAATGAACATAAATAAGAGAGAAATTTACGAGTGATTCAAAATCAATGCATATTTTGCCTATTGTACGTGAAAAAGCTATGAAAATCGGCTTATTTAAAATACACTTAGCAATTAAATAATGCATTATCAGAACTTATTTAAGCATTTGATATGTTATGCTTTTATGTACGTTAAAGATGCCTTTTCAAGTAAATACAACTAAAATAAATTTATTTTAACATTTTTAATTTTTTACCTAAAAAAAAGTTCAAAAATCAGCATTTTTGCAAATTTTCAAGCCAGGGTAAGGAAAAGTCCAAAAAATCTGAAATTTTTTGTGTGAACTGAGTGCCACCAGTGGCCACTTTTCCGCACCCGCCATAATCGAAAATCGAAAAAAAGTTTTTTTCGGCCCACCCTAATGTATACATAATAGTACAGGTAGAGTTGCAAAAAGTCGGTTTATTCCCGGGTTTATTTCCAATAGACCAGGTTTATTCCCAGGTTTATTCCCAAAAAACCGAATTATTCCAAAAAATCCCGGGTTTTTTCCAGGTTTATTCCTAAAAACCCGGTTTATTCCCGGGTTTAAACCGGGTTTTTTCTAACCTTTGCAACGCTAAGTACAGGTCATACATTTCCGAGAAATCTTTTTCCTGAGACTCCAAAGAGGACCGATAACAAAATGAAAAAGAATGAATTTTTTTGGGCAATACTGTTAAAACTAATGTAACAAAAGCGTTTAAACTATAGATAATGATTAAGTGGGTTATTTTAATAAATTGTGTTCATTTTTGTGTGGATAGCATGTATACACCTAGAGAAATTAAGATTTTTCTAAAAACAGTCCTGAATGTTTTCAAGTTTTTTCCTTATAATTTGCAAAGTTCTGAATATAAAATTATATTCTTTTTCGAAAACATGACAAAAAACATTGCGTACAATACCCTTAGATTTGAATTAAAAAATAATAAAAATTGAATGAAAAATTAGCAGGTTTACTAAAAAATTTTTTATGCATGCGTCAATGCTATGAAAATTTCATTGCGTATTGTGTTAGCTAAATGTATAG
The DNA here is from genome assembly GCA_964019185.1 of Maratus speculifer. Taxonomy (NCBI): domain Eukaryota; kingdom Metazoa; phylum Arthropoda; class Arachnida; order Araneae; family Salticidae; genus Maratus; species Maratus speculifer. Next base: position 137,370,533 of record OZ025298.1, read on the forward strand.
AGGAACTTTTGTGAAAATTTCGAAACCCCTCATCTCTTTGCCTCATTTTGAAAATAACAGAATTTTAATTTATTCTACCGAGGATCATTTTCAGAATTTTCAAGCTATATCTTTGAGACTTTCACAAAAGTTGCTCTATACATTTAGTTACACAGTATGCAAATTAAATTTTGATAGCATTGACACATGCGCGATGAAAAATGATTTAGTAAATCTTCACATTTTTTCACACAATTTTTTATTATTTTTTAATTATGATTGCAGGGTATTATGTACAATGTTATTAGTCATATTTTTGGAAAATAATTATTTTATATTAAGAACTCTAAAAATTATAAGCAAAAAAAATTGGGAGTTTTTTTTTTTAATTTTAACTTCCCTACGAGTATACATGCTATCGCAAAAATATGAACACAATTTATTACAATAAGCTACTTATTCATAATCTACATTTTGAACGCTTTTGTTCTTTAGTTTTGACAGGGTTGTCCAAAAGATATTCGTTCTTTTTCAATTTGTTGACGGTCCTCTATTGAGTTTCAGAAAAAATCTTCACGGAAATGTATGACCTGCAGTATTAAGTTTATACACGTAGAGTTTCAGGATAATTTCTTAAGTATTTTCTACATATTTAGCAAACCATTTCCACATATTTAGCAAAATATGTAAAATGTAAAGTGGCCGGTCAACTTTGGCCATATAGTGTATAGGTTATTATAACAACATTATCAATTAAGGTCTATATACTAGTATTCAAAAATAAAAAAACAGGCCAATTTATTCCTCTTTCATTCAATCATAGAATTTTTTTTTTCACGTGAAATCTAAACTCTATACCATTTTAACCATCTCAGAATTTAGATATGCACCTCCCATATCCGTATATATATACTGAGAGGCATTCTAATTTAATTATTTTAAAATCATTTAAATTCAAGACTTTAAGTCTCGGTTGCTAATAAATGGAAAGAGATACTAAAAGGGTTATATTATTTTAAGTAAAAATGAAAAGTTCTGAAATAATCTGCACGCAATAAATGTTGTAGACAATATTCCTTTGACTTCACATAAGGTGAATTGACGATTTTTATCGAGCTCGAATTATGGCAAAGAATTTCTTTATTTGTTTGTCTAACTTGGTGTAGTGAATTTATCTAGTCGACAATCATCAAGTTCTTTAACATAAATCGCTATTTTTTTGGACAAAGACTTCAGATAACATCATGCATACTGCATGTAACGGCTCTTCAGTAAAAACACTCTAAATTTCTGTAAAAGGTTCCGTTTTATAAGTATGTGACTTCGTATACGTTATTTTCGAAAGTGAAGTATTTTACCCTGAGAAGTATTGCATAGCAGCTAGGATCAAAATGGCGCACTTCTACAAAACATATTTCAGTCTTAAGAATTAAAATACACTCGCTTTTTTAAAAATAAATGACACCATTTTCATCCGCTAAAACAGACCTATTTTACGATCAATTCTTAAACACTATTTAAAGAAAAGTATATATATGACGACATTATCGCCGAATAATACACCAACCAACCAAAAAAAAAAAAAAAAAAAAAAAAAAAAAAAAAAAATAGACAAATCAATGTTGTCATTCAAGAAGCAAATTGGTTATCTAATGATTCATATTCCTTTTTTTGTATATTCATATTTTTTATATGTGTATGTTATAATGTTACACGTTTGTATAGTTACATTTGTTATATGAAATATTTTATATGAAGTATTTTGTATGAAATATATATGAAATGCAGTGCAAGATGATGGCAATAAAATACTGTATAGATAGCATTCATCGATCTTTTACAGGGACACTAAAAAGAATTACGTTACTTTACAGACTATGAAAAAAAAACCGTTTGTGGTGTATTTTGTTCATGATATTTCAAAAGCCTTGAAATTGATATATATACCTCCGTGGAGCACTATAACATGCTTACCATTGAATATCATGTGCATTCATCTTTTATGTACAGGGGCATTAAAAGAATAGTTATATTTCTGTATATGAACAATAGTTGTTGGAAATGCCTTTTTAATTGTGGAATACTTTAAAAAAATGCATACTATTTAGCATGTATAAATTCTATAAATCAATTACAGGACTGCACAAAACACCAGAAGTACATTTTCGTTTCATGACGGAAATTGCTAAAGGGGAATTCTCAACTGTTCTATGTGCTCACTAACTGTCACAAATTCTAGCATATTATGCATGTGATAAATCTATAGTTCCTATTGAGGGATATATGAAATTTTCATTTCTTTTTTATACTTTGGTTGAAACTGAGTTTTCATACGTGTTATGCGTTTACCAAATCATTAACTGCACTTAATTCTTCATGTTATTAAGATATGAATTTTTATAATAGAAGTCTGAATCCGTTGAAAAACGTTTTATATAATTAGTGCATGAATTTACGTTTCTATTGATAATTTTAATTATATTTTCTTAAGAGTACTGAAGAAAAAGCAATAAAACTATTTTTTTTAATTATTACAATAAAAGATCATAAAAGATTATTTTTAATTTTTTCTATTAGAGTGTAAAATAAGGGGCAAACATTCAACACCTTTAATGACAACTGCTGTATTTTACAGTCTAATGTATACTTGTCTTTGCACATTTGTAATCAATCGAGTAATTTTGTAGCCAATCGAAATTTGCTGCCAATTAACATATTTTACATCAATATGTCCTGCACTGTAAAAAAAAATCTGTAAAGTTGTTAAACGTTTTCTAGGAAACTGGGATTCCAAGAACTTTTAATGTAACGAACACAGCAAAAATTCACATAACAGAATCGGTCACATGAGTTTTTCTTGTTACAATTACAAGAAAAGTTCTAGGAATCCCAGTTTCCTACATTGAAAAAAAAACTGTCAAGTTACTATAATTTCCTAAAACTGGTATTCCTAGAATATTTTATGCACTGGCAACTGCAAAAATTCGTGTAACAAATGCAGATTTGCACTGAAAATCCAAAAATCTGTAACGTTACTAAGAAATTTTTAGGACGGTTGGGATGCCTAGAATATATTATGTAACTGTAACCCAGATTACAGGTAAAATTTTAGTAAGATAACTATAATTTAAATAGATTTGTTTTTAAAGCAACAGATTTTTTTAGCTTTACAAAAAATGGTTTTGCAGCTTTGCATCTTTTCTTATGTAGTGTACAGATAAAAATATACAGCATTTATTACTAAACATACAGATTTTTGCAATTTTACACTTATAGGATAATAGATTTTTTACAGCATAGGTAATTTATACCAAATTTAAGACGTCAGAAATTTTTTTTACATTTTGTCCTATTATAGAAATTTGTTTTGTCATAATTAACTTGTGGAAAGTTTATAGAAAATTATGAGGCGCGAAGAGACGAAGAAAATGAAATGGAAACAAATTCGCGGTTTTTGTAGCTCGTATTACTTATCTAATCTGCAAATTTAGCTGTTCTGTGATAGTTGTAACGAATTGAATTTGCGGCCACACGTGTTTTGTTCATTAATTATGGAATACACAAAAAAGCAAAATTCCTTTAAATTTGGATGCATTTTTTTTGTTTTAAACTTTATATTTGTAGAGCCATTTTAAATAAAGTTATAGAATAAATCGAAACTAAACTTATTTAAGGGATACAACAATTTATGTAGTAGAAATCTAAAGAAAGATGCACGGGGTCTTTACACGAAAATCTTATTTTTCATTATAGAGGGAAAATGCATTATTCTCCACTACTATTGTGAAATACCTTTTAATTGGCTTTGATAGATTAAAAGCAAAATCTAGTACTTTTCAACAAAGTTGAAAAGTGTTTATGATTTCGCTGAGCTTGGTCTTTCTAAAATGTACTCGGATTGCCCTGAAATTTTTGGATGTCATTGATGTTTACCCTATCACAAACTCTATATCAAATGAAGTTTTTAGCATGATTGCTTTATTTACAGGGACAGTTAAAAGTGTTCTGCACTGTAAAAAAGGTAGATCTACTAAAAAAAATTTAGTGATCCTTGTAATTATTAAAAAATTTTTAGCAATCTTACTCGGTTTCAAGGAATCTGTAAGAATTACTAGAAAATAGCTAGCAACGAATAAGAGTTAATAGTTTTACATTTTTAATACCTATTACTAAAACTCACTTGGTGTGGCTGTGATAGCCTAATGGTCATGGCCCCGAACTCCAGGCTGAAAGTACCTGGGCTCGATGCTGGCCGCCACTAAATATGCTCCGAATGTATGCAATGTAAGTACTTGTTAAATAAAGGGATTATGAAAATCCTGTTGTAGCAGTTACCTGGTGTAATGATCTCTGTACTTTCCCTCTCCTTTAGAAACATGGTAGCAATGTTTGGTGCTGCCATCTATTGTGGCTTTGATGTAAATCATCCGTTTCAGAAGTCTGTCTTTTTACCCACTGGATGCAGCTTGAAGGAAGCACTTGCTCTTCGGGCACACGTCATGGTTACTAAAAATAATTTTGGAGCTATTACTAAAATTTGCTTGGTGGCTCATACTAAAAAGTTATAAGTTAGTTATACAAAAAAATCTTTTGTTCAGTTTACAAAAGAAGTGTTTGTTTCACTTGCAAAAAAAAGTTTGTAATGGTTACTAAAAAATTCTGTGGAATACAAATTTACTAAAAAATTTTTAGTAACCTCTTGAATTTTTTTTTTTTTTACAGTGTGTTACATTACGGCCTATGGGGCCTATGGGGAATACATCGTTTCATATGAATTTTAGAGATGTTATACCCTGTAAACATATTGAAATTTATATGCACGACGTGTACTAAAACATGCATTCTGTAAAATTTGCAGTGAAAAAATAGCTATCATTAATTTACAGGGACACACAAAAGAATTCCCTTACATAAGGGTAAAGAGGGAAATTGTGTGCGACATATTTTAGTTATCTCAAACAATTTTATATATAATAAAATTAATATATGTCGCTGAGACTTAATATAAGTTATACGACATAATCATATATAGTGCACAACATTTACAGAGACACACAAAATTTTTCAAATAGTATGTTTTTTCCGAAGTCCTATATATGTATTCGATGATGGCTGCTGGATGGATGAAATTTACTTGAATTATGATATGGGCTTTTAAGTTTCGCTAAATCTATGCATATTATATGGTGTGAATGAATGCTATAGTTGATATACAGGGCTACACAAAACAGCTCGCAAACATTACTGAATAAGAGCGCAAATTACTTAAAGGTGGTTTTTAAATAGGTTACGCATTTTTACTTTGAACTGAATTCAGTTTACTACAAAATATTTATAGGGTATCGATAAAATGATACACAGGGCCGCGCAAAGAATTGGATACATGGACGCCTATGAATGATAATTTCTAAGAATATAATTTCCATAGTTTTTTGGTTTAGTTTAAAATAAATTTTAGCAAAATGTAATAAAAGTATAGGTAAACTACAGGGCAAAATAAAAGTATTCAAGTTTATTTCAATCTATTAGTATTAATTACTGAAAGAGATTTTTAAACCTGTTAGACATTTTCTTGCTAAATTAAATTTCCTTATTATATAGTAAATATATCAACCTACAGATCAAATACAGGGCTGTTCAAAAATATTGGAATACATATTTGGCTATAGACAGCAATATTATTTCTTTAATAACGAAGTTTCTTTAAAGATTTCAAGATGTATTGAAAAATATTCCATAATCTATGCTTAATGCGTGGTTTTCTTACTTGTTTTAATTACATATTTAATTTAGAATAATTTTTTGCTCTATAATAATAAGGTACATTTCGATGTCCTGAATTCGCCTGAAGATGTAGTTCAGCATTATTATTTAAGAAAGCTAAATAAATTAAAGGGTATGGTAAGTAACGACCGTGGATATCGATGAAAAATCGCTAAAGGCAGTAATTTTCTCCTGATGTTGCTTTGAATGGATAAAGTTTAATTCGACAATAACTTATCAGATTTTGTTGGTAAGAGCTTCATCAGTTTTCTGGAATTTACTAAAAGCATATAGTTCATTAATATATATTTTCTAAAAGCATGTAGTTTATTAATATATATTTTCTAAAAGCATTTAGTTAACAAATAAGGAGGCACTTTAGTAAAATTGAGATAACAATTTTTACAAATACTAAAAACATATTTTTTTTTTTTGTTTATACTTCATTCATTTACTATAATTTTCTGGGAAAAAATAGCATTTTAGGTAGCTTTCATTACAAAAAGTAAAAAGCTACCTATTGCAGCCGTCCGGAGGAAAGCACTTCCAGAAAATTTTGGTATATTTTCACCGATCATGACCCCCAGACCCCAAAAGCATCCTCCGTTCAAATGTTGACATATATATATATATGTATGTATAACCATATATATATACATATATCTGATTTTTGTCATGAGATAACTATCGTATTTATGAACCGACTTGAATGAAACTTGGTATGTACATAGTACATACAAATGTTTCGACTGAGTTCGTTAGACAGCATCATCCGCCATCTTGTTTCAAAATGGCGGCCATTTAAAATTTTTTAAAATTTTTTTAATTTAATTAATTAAAAGTTGAAAAATACTTTTCTTGTATGTATTAGAACTTAAAACAATGATTCCAGAACACTTTTTATTTTGTCTTTATCTTAAAAAATGATTGAGTTATAGCACTTTGAATTTTTCTTATGGCTGACATTTTGAAACAATCTGATATGTTGTAACTAACGTATTTATGAACCGATTTGAATGAAACTTGGTATGTACATAGTACATACAAATGTCTCGACCGAGTTCGTTAGACAGTATCATCCGCCATCTTGTTTCGAAATGGCAGCCATTTAAAATTAAAAAAAAATTTAAAATTTGAAATTAAATGCGAAGAAATTAAAAGTTGAAAAATATTTTTCATTTATGTGTTAGAACTTAAAACAACGTTTTCAGAACACTTTTTATTTTGTCTTTATTATAAAAAATGATTGAGTTATAGCACTTTGAATTTTCGATAGCTTTCATTACAAAAAGTAAAAACTACCTATTGCAGCCGTCCGGAAGAAAGCACTTCCAAAACATGTTGGTATATTTTCACCGATCATGACCCCCAGACCCTAAAACCACCCTCCGTTCAAATGTTGACATACTGTATATATATCTGATTTTTGTCATGCGATAACTAACGTATTTATGAGCCGATTTGAATAAAACTTGGTATGTACATAGTACATACAAATGCAAAAAAGACAAAAAAGTAAGAAATTGAAAAAGATTTTTCTTTTGTGAGTTTGACCTTGATACAAAGATTCCAGAGCATTTTTTGTTTCATTTATATCTTGACAAATGGCTGGGTTATAGCACTTTCAATTTGCAGAGTGGTTCATATTTTGAAACGGACTGAAATTTGTCACGCGATTATGCGTATATTTATAAACTGATTTTGGTTTAACTCCGTGTGCACATAGTACATAGCAATGCCTTAACCATGTTCACTGGCCAACTTCATCCGTCCTCTTGTTTCAAAATGGCAGCCATTTAAGTTTGTCAAAAATCTTTTTAACGTATAATGATGTACAAACAAAAAATTCGAAATTGTTTTTTGAAAATTTAAAAATTCTTTTTAAAGTATTTATCTGAATAATGAATTCCGGATTATTTTTTGCTTTGACTTTAACTTAAAAAACGCCTGAGCAGTTTGAATACTAACGTGGGTGACATTTAAAAAAAATCAATTTGCCCGCGACAGCACTCGTACATATTAATCAATTTAGATATGAGTGTGCACATGAATTAAGATTTCGACCAAGCTCATAATTAGGTTCCACTAATTTGAGCTTAGTATTTTTGAATAATATACTTAATTTAAAATAAATAAATAAATATATAAGTATATGAAAGCTACCTCTTCCCCCCGGCACTGCCGGAAGGACAATTAAATATTAGGATTTCATCGAAATAGCTAGAGCTTTTCTGATCTGGAAAGAATTTAACATTGTTTAAAAATTTAGAGTACCTAATACTCTTTTACACTTTATGTATAGAAAAACTAATTTCCCATTTCTGGAAGAATTTGTTATATCGTTCACTTCCAAGAAAAGTGACGCATCTAGACAAAAGTAAATATCAAACAAGTGGTTAAGTGTGATCGCATATCGCACAGAAGGTTTGGTTTAATGCAGTAAAACATCTAAATAACGGACAACACGGGAAATCAGAAATTGTCCGCTATTGGGAAAACCTCAGAGATTTAAAAATCGCTAAGAAATGTTTAACGTTTCATAATTCGACTTTATATGTCCTAAAACCTCTATTATATAATTAATCAGAAATTAAAACTATTTTTTAAGCAATAAAGCTGATATAAAACTGAGTACATCTTTATCTACTATCTAGTACACTCTTATGAAAAAAAAAAAAAACTGCTACAAAAGTTTAATTTGCTTGCGATTACATGTAACTTTTTTTTAATGTGACGTTATTGGACAATAGAGAGTTCCGGGCGGGGAAGAGGGATTGCACTTTTTGTGCATTAAAAACATAAAATCTCAAAATCATCCGGAAGAACATTTCGAATTCTCTGATTAACGTCCCTCTCGGGAAACCTCCTGAATTCAACTCTGGACTGGGGGGGGGGGGGAGTGACTTTTCCCAGCCCATCCTCTATATTTATCTGTGTTCAGAAAATTTGTGACACATTTCTCCGATAAATTTAGACGCTTTTTTACTTTAAAAAATTGCGTTAAAAAGTACTTTTTCATTCTTTATCGCCGAAAATAGTGTCCGCTATTCAGATTGTCCGCTACTCAGAGGTTAAACAAAGAAAAAGCTTAGTACTGGGAGTGGGGATTGGACAATTGTCCGTTAAATAGAGGTATTCGCTATTCGGGAGTGCCCGTTAGGGAGCTTTTATTGTATTTCTTTCAAAACAATTTACCCTTTAATTAATAAATCCAAATTGTTAATTTATACTTACTAAATTCTTACATAGGTATTAGTATCAATAAATCTAATTTATAAATGCTTATAAAATGAAGTTATTTATTTTGATCAAATTAACAATGTTAAAATACAATTATTTAAATAAAATCCTAAATTCTAACTTTTTTAAAAATCCGAAATTCTAACTTTTTTAAAAATCCGAAATAAAAAAAAACTATTGGAGACATAAATAAAATTTTAATTTTCTAAGACTGAAAAAGATTGTTTAAAATTAAATTTAAAATGCTGAATCCTTAACAAATCACAAAAGTTTTTAAAATAGAAGTAATAAAGCAAATTTCTTGAACAACTACACTCAAGAAACTTTCACTGTGAAAGAGGGACCTATAACAGACCTGATAAAGGAATAAAACGCAAAATGATTTTTGCGAGATGTGTTGCTGGTGCGCGATATATTGAGCATGTGCATACACGATAACTCCAATCCTCCGAATATAATTACAACACGATTCTGAACAGTTCAGTGTCATTGATTATTAATGGAAAGCGATTTCATATGTAGCTAAACGTTTTTTTAAATTATATAACAGCTAAGCCATATACTTAACGCCGTAATTCATTCATTTTGAAACTCCCCTATTTGAAGGCTTGGCATAATAAATGGTTTTTAGGTAGCTTTCATTACAAAAAGTAAAAAGTTACCTATGGCAGCCGTCCGGAGGAAAGTGCTTCCGGAAAATTTTTGCATATTTTCACCGATCATGACCTCCAGACCCCAAAACCACCCTCCGTTCAAATTTTAATACCCAACAATAAAAGATAATAAACTCAAGGATTTAATGAGCGTGATATCTCAAGCGAGACTCATGTGATGATGCGTTGAAAAGAACGAGGTGCTCTATAGATTTGACGATGACGAGTTCCGTCGATTTTTGAGGCAAAGCTCAGGGAAGATTTATTTTGCTATCTATTATTCGGTTTTACTGTTATATCTGAATGTTACGTATATGTTTTATGCCTATTAAACCTTTATTATATTTTAAAGAATGTAAGTTTTGCTTAAATCATAAGTTATTCACTTAAAATCTCACATATATCTATAGGGTGATTCAAAATTGTTTTTACAAAAAAATAGGGGTGGTAGTACACATCAAGACAAACAATATTAAATAGGAAACCAAGGGTTCCAAACGTTTTCCGAAGGAGGTAACCGAAATTAACCCTTTCCGGCGCAGACAAATTCTGTTAGTAAAATGAGAAATTATCGACTGACACTGGAATTTACAAACGACTTTTTAAGAAATACAGAGCTCCTTAATTTAAGCTTTTATTTTAAAAGCAAGATAAATGTTATTGGTACCAATTGCAAGTTTGGAATTCAAATTAGGTGTGTCCAGACCGGACACACTGCGCCGGAAAGGGTTAAAATTTAGGATCCAAAGTTTTAAATAATCATGAAAAACGGAAAAATTGGTCGATTGATTTTCGTTTTTCATTAAAATTACTCTTTATGTTAGTATTTTCTTTAAAATAAATTATTAAGATAAATTTCAAAAAATGCCGACAGAGGGCGCTTTAGATATTGGAGAAACGAACAACTACTTTTTGCCGCTATTTTTTCCATCACATTAAATGTTTTCGGAAGCTTAGACTTAAACATTAAATTTTGAACTCAAAATGTGAATCGTTGGGAGTGGTTAAGTAGCACAAACTGAACTGTGTTCAAGTGGAAGGGGGAGGTTCAAAATTCAAATGATTATAAAAATCGGAAAAATTGGTCGATTCGTTTACGATTTTCGCTAAACCTACTCTTTAAATCAGTATTTTCTGAGATATAAATTTTAAAGATAAATTAAAAAAAAAATAGGGATAGAGGGCGCCTTAGAGTAACTTTAGAGTAACCAACAACTATTTTTAACCGTTATTTTTTTTAAAAATTAAATTCTTGCAAAAGCTTAGATTTAAATTTTGAGCTCAAAATCTGAATCGTTGGAAGTAATTAATTAACGCAGAATTGAACTGTGTTCGATGGGAAAGGGAGGGTTAAATTGCAGCTCCTGAACACAGTTCAGTTTATGCTTTTTAACCCCTCTCAACGATTCAGAATTTGAGCACAAAATTAAAGCTTTTGGAAGCATTTAATTAGATGCAAAAAATAACGGTTACAAATAGTTGTTGGTTACTAAAGTTTAAGGTGCCCTCAAACGGAATTTTTTGAAAATTATCTTTACAATTTATTTTCAAAGAAATATTGACGTAAGGAATAGTTTTAGCGAAAACCCCAAACGAATGACCTATTTTTTCGTTTTTTATAATCATTTGAAATTTGAACTCCCCCCCCTCACCCCTAGAAGACAGTTCAGTTTGAGCTACTTAACCCCTTCCAACGATTCAGATTTTGAACTCAATATTTAAGTTTAAGCTTCTAAAAATTTTTTATGAGATGTAAAAAATAACTGTAAAAAACGGTTGTTCGTTACTCCAAAGTCTAAAGCGCTCTCTATCGGCATTTTTTGAAATTTATCTTTATAATTTATTTTTAAGACAATACTGACATAAAGAATAGTTTTAGGGAAAACCGCAAATCAATCGACCAATTTTTTCGTGTTTTATGATTATTTAAAATTTTGTTGGGTAACCCTTGGTTTCTTATTTAATATTGTTTATCTTGATGTATACTATCACTTCTCTTTTTTTTTTTTTTGTAAAAACAATTTAAAATCACCCTGTATATATATATATATATATATATATATATGATATTTGTCATGCTGTAATTATCGTATTTATGAACCGATCAGCATAATTGTACTCTTAACTCATAGCAATGTCTTGACCGAGTTCGTGGGTCAGCTTCACCATCTTCTTGCCATTTAAATGTTTAAAACTAAAAAGATACACAAAAAATTAGAAAGCCAAATTTATTTTATGGTCAAATGTCAAGCCTTGACACAAGGATTACGAGATATTTTTTGTTTCGTCTCTAACTTAAGAAAATGACTGAGATATAGTAATTTGAAATTCTAGGATTTATGACATTTTAAACAAGACAGCAATGAAAGACAAGTAATAATTTATGGGCAATCATGATAGTAATTATGATAATAAGTAATTATGATAATAATTTATGAAAAACAGGTTATTAATTTATGAATATTGCTGAACGTAAGCAACAAATTCTAACCAAGCTTGGCGACAAAAATTAAACAACCATAAAAGTTGCCAGTTAGGCTTTAGCTACTGATTTGGCACATTTCTTGATTGTCAATATTGTCTTGAAGTCAATATTGACGAAGCATCTTTAATGGGATTCATCGCATTTCAGCTTCCTAAGATTTGAGTGAAATTTGAAAAAGATTCAAATCAAGAAAAAAGAAATTTTTATTAAATCATCTGGTCGAGTCTCACTAACTTTAGCTTCATGGGTTCGAGGAAAATAATATATATATATATATATAACAAGGATATGAAAGCTACCTTTTTCTTCTGGCACATGCTGGAAAGGACTTTTTATCACGCTTTTATTAACTTCACCTGTATGTTTGTGAGTTTCTAACTCTTTTTATTTTATGTATGTTCACCGATTACTCCGAAGCCATGCAACCGATTAATTTGGTTTTGGTGTTAAATGAAAGACAATGCTCTCGAATTGGTACCACTTCAGTTTCATCGAAATTGGTTCAGTACTTTTTTAGTAATTAGGCAAAAACTAATAAAATTAGTGATTTTTCGCTAATCAAAAGTGTTGAATACGTTCACTGAATGGAGTGTAGACAGCATGGCTGAGCAGTCTAAGGAAACGGATTGAAGCTTTGTTTTTCGCAAGAGATTGTGGGTTCGAACCCCACTCCTGACATTATTTACATCTATGTAAAATTAAAAAAAAATTTCTGTATTACAATTTTTATTTTTAACCGGCTTCAGAAAAGGAAGAGGAAGGTTATCAATTCGACGCGTATGTATTTTTTTCTATGTATGTTCACGAATTACTCTGAAATTATCCAACCGATTAATTTGGTTTTTGTATTAAATATAAATATAGTTTAAAAAAACTAAAAACCACGCTTTTAAAGTAATCAAACTAAAAAGTGAAAAATAAATATATTTTAAAAAAACTAAAAAACACGCTTTTTAAGTATATCAAACTAAAAAGTGAAAAATAATTCGTACTATAGCTGAAAACGAAAATAGATGAAAAATACTATATTACTATAAAATCATTGTTATTATAGAAATCAATTAATAAGCAATAAATAAAATTATCGTGGAAAAAAAGTGTGGGGTGCTCCATCTACCATGCTCCATCTATCAGTTCTTAAGAAGCACCCCAAGCTTTTTTTCCACGATAATTTTATTTATTGCTTATTAATTGATTTCTATAATAACAATGATTTTATATTAATATAGTATTTTTCATCTATTTTCGTTTTCAGCTTATAGTACGAATTATTTTTCACTTTTTAGTTTGATATACTTAAAAAAACGTACGTGTTATAATACGTGTTTTTTAGTTTTTTTAAACTATATTTATTTTTTTTATAATTAAGTTAGAACGACAAAATGTTTTCCTTCTATGAAGTTCTCTTTTTTCAAAAAATCCTATTAACATATTCATCAGCTAAGCTCTTGAATTATAAATGTAAAAACGGCATTAATCATGATTGGCTAATTTGATGCTTTAAATAATATTTTACGGAAATGTATTGAGATGTAGGCTTTAAAAATTTTAAACAAAAGTGAAAGTTTAACTTGGCAGTGCAATCCAGCCACGTGTCGCATTTGATTTTTTTCTTAAGCCTTATAAAACGTGAATGCACATTTTTTTAAAAATGTAGACAATTTAATACCTCTTCTATTTAAAATATTCTATATTGAAATCTTATTTTTCTGATATTTCATTTAGAAAAAATATTTTTTTACTTGCACCCATTACGCGCAAGACTATAGCGAAACAACTGGTTCAACCTCTCCCTCAAAATATTGAAAATAATGTAAAACTAATATATTTTGAATTTATACTTAATTTGTAAACAATTTTTTACGTATTTAAACGTGTCAATTTTTTAATAAAAGGATTTCTTTTAATTTATAATTTAAATTTTAAATTCAATAAATAAGTAAATAAATTGCTTACAAATGAAGTGGACATTCAAGATACATCAGTTTTACAGCAGCATAAATATTTTTGGCACTTTTGAATCAATAATTTTAATACAGACTTACTAATTTTAATACAGAAGCAAGCAAAAAAACAATTTTGATTTTTTTGCGAAAATTAAACATAAAAAATTAAGTAATATTTCAATATAGATTATTTTTAAAAAATATTTTAAACAGAAGAGATATTAAATTGCCTATATTAAAATTTTATGAATTTATGTTCCATATAAAGCATGAGAAAAAAATTAAATGCTAAATCTGACAGCCAGGTAGAAAGTAAGACTCCTAATGTCCCTAAGGAATTCGTATTTCTAAATTTTATCTTTTTTGTTTTGAATTGTAGGTAACATGATTTAAATGCGCATTTTAAGTCCTAGAATTAGCAACAGGTTTTGCATGAATAAAATTTTTTTTAAGCTTACTAACACAGCTACTGTGAAAGAATTTGTAATTTAATTTGGCAGGATTAGAAGGATGATTTGCAACACATTTAAGAAAAAGGAAATTTATTACGCATGTGTCCTAATTTATTATTATTTATTTTGCTGAAGCCAACTTGTTAAAAAAATAATTGAAAAATACGATGAGAGTAGAAGGAAAAAATAAAATAGAAATGAATTCATGGCTTTCGTAGTTATGGATTTTTCCTATGAACAAATTTGTTAGTAATGCGATTATTTAAAAAATATATATACGCTAGTTATTGGAACAGAGAATGCTTCAGACAGTAGAGTTCTTCCAAAGATTAATCCTTTAAATTTGATTTAAATTTTAAATATATAAGAAAATTTTTACAAAGCTAGAAAATAGTATGACACAAACTCTATTTAAATGATAATACTTTGTTATGGATCTATATATAGAAAATTAGATATGCCTGTCTGACTGCGGATAACGCCAAAATTATAACACCCAGGTTTCTGAAATTTTTGTGTAAATGCTTCATCAGAAAGTGCATTTTACAGCCGAACATTTAGATTTAGATTTTTTTAAATTAATACTTGCTGAGTAAGAGGATATTTGCAGCTTCTCAACAATCCATGGCAACGAAGCAGACAGATTAGGCAGGTTTTTTACAGATCGCCACGAATGCGCAGCAACAAAGCTACTAGCCAATGAGAGCAGGCGGTAAATATAGGATTTAATAAAAGCATTTTCCAACTGAGTGCTAACAACAAATTGCACACGCATTTGTTAATTTTTCCTGTTTTGATGATTTTATTTTTCCTGCTTGATTTACAATTGGCCTTCAAAATTCATCCATGACACCATCCAAAAAAGTAATAAATTAGGTAATTACTCATTTTATGTTTTCCTAGGATTTGTTCAGATGGGCAGAGCACGTCTTGCGAGTGCTCAGAAGATGTAGCATGGAGTAGGTGTTATTGAAGAAAGGATTTTTATATTAATTCAATTACTGCATTACTTTTGTAGTTCAAAACAGCTAAAATCAACGACTATATTTCTTTATTCTTCCAAAATATAATTTTCGTAAAAAAAAAAAAAAAAAAAAAAAAAAAAACATACCTGTGTTTACTCAGATAAAATTTCAAATGTTCTAAAACTTATTATATTCTTCAGATAAAATTTTAAATTGTTTTCAATTTTAGTATGATTGGAGATTTTAAATATTCGCAATTTGTTTGGAAACATCTATTGCACCGCGAAACGCTGGGCGGATCAGCTAGTGTGTATAAAAGTTTTTACATTCAATGGTTCATATATTGTAATACGATTAATGGTTTGATATTTATATTTATATATATAAATATTATTTATATATATAATAATATTATACGTATATATATATCAATATAATATATATATATATATATATATATATATATATAATAAAAGAATTAATCAATTTCTTTTCACAAAACTGCTACTTTTCATAGTAAAACCCAAAATACAACTTTCTTAACTAGCTACATGAAATACCTCTTTGTTGATTTTGCGAAAGTAAAAGCACAAATCCTTTTTATTACACATCTGGGCTAGGAAAACTTACTTTTTCCATAATAACAAAATACATTTCGTTGTTCTGCCGTCGCATTAGATATCTGCTGAGGTTAGTTCAAGATTTATAATTTAATTTATGAAAAAGCAGAAAAATGGAGAGGGCGGCAGTTACGAGTGTAGATATAAATGAACATCTGCCAAATGTAATTATGTCTCCTGAAATTGATTAAGGGGGCCCAGGACGCAAAAAGTTTCTAAGTTTCTAAAAATAATTTATTGCTTTAAAAAATACTTAAAAATTAAAAGTTTTTTTATGCTTAAAATGATGTTTACATCATGTTTCTATCTTCATTAGAAAAAGAAATATCTTTTTTTCCCCCCTCAAAATCTAGCTTACACGCAATGGTTGTCATGGAAACGACTTCCTGTGAAAGTGCATTTTTCATCAAGATGGGTCTTTTCGCACGTTTTAAGATTAAAAATACTGTAACTTAAGAACCAACCTTTAAAGAGAAATGGTTAAAATTTGGAACATGTTTATTTATTTATTTTTAATATTATTTTACTTTAATTTTGATTCAGGAAATTTGAAAATAATATTTACTCAAAAGTAAATATTATTATATGTAGTTAGTATATGATGTTAGTATATTAGTATATGATTTTTTAAAAATTAAAGTTACATTATTTTTTTTTCAAGTTTTTAATTTCAATATTTTTATTTAAAATAATAATAATGTTTTTAAAAATGCTGAATCAAAATTAAAATTAAGATATTTTAGTTTATTTAAAGGCAAATTAATTGAAATTCCACAAATAATATTTTGAGTATAAAGATTTTAAAGCCCCCCCCCACCTTTTTAAAATTTTTTTAATTAAAAATTAAAAATATATATAAGGAGTATTTTTATGTGATTTTCTGTGCAAATGATATGGTTAACTTTTACAAAAAATTAAAATTTTTTTCTCAATAGATAAAAGTTATTTAAAAACCCGACCCCCTTTAAATGGAGAAATTTTAATGGTACGATAACCCCTGAAATTTTAATTGTAACAGTGTCCGGTGCTTGAAAATTTTTTTCTGAAACATATTTCTCTATTGTAAATGTAAATATTGCATTACTTAATAATCTGTTAGTTAGCTTGTTTGAAGTACAATCTGTTTTAAATATATGCATCACAATAAAAATTTAAAAATGGGGAATCTTGCAGTAATGAAACTATATATTTTCAACGATTTAAAACACCGCTTACAGAAAGATTGACAGAATAATTACCCGGGAGAACATGACGTGTCCAATGACGCTTCGTCTACAAGAATTATTGTTGACTACTAAACATTTGTTTGTCTAATGTTCATATAATAATGTGCCATATAATAATATGCCATATATTAATGTGATATTCATCAGAAAAATTGCGAGAAACGTGGTGCAAAGAGAATTTCGGATTGGCAGGTTAGGGTAATTAATTTTGCTATAGAGAAATTGACATATAAGAATTAACATTTTATATCTAACCAAAATACTATAAAATATATAACTAGAGAAGTATAAACTATTATTTTAATACAATCAAACTGATGGGTAAAATTATCACAGTAATTGAATATGTCAAACTGGGTGAAAAAATATCCAGCTTAGAAATCGAACCCAGATCTTTGGCTTGCGGGGACAATGCTCTACCGCTTTAGCTAGCTGGGATGACAACCAATTAGCTTATTTTGCTCAGATAATCTTATTGGTAATATATCTGGTTGGGGAATTAGACAGCTCAATAGGATAAACCACAGATAAAGAAACACCATATAAACTTAGAGTACGCAGATAAGCTATTATTTTACCACAATGAACTGATTCGTAAAATTATCATGCGAATTAAATATTTCTACTTGAGAAAAAAACGTGAAAAAATGAGAATAACTTTTCGCTGATTATTAGCTCAGTTAACTTAATCGGTAGAATATTATCCCTGTGATCCTGAGATCTAAGTTCGGTTCCCAGTCTGTATTTTTTTTTGTTGTTGTTTTGTTGGAAATATGCAATTCGTAGCGAAGTATATTTAAAAGTTTTGCCCATTCCTTGTCTCCCTTATTATAGGTAGAGTGCGAAACACCGACTGAGTGTAACGCTATATTTTACGGTGCTTAGGAGGAAACAATATCTTAAAGCTTTGGTAATCTTTTATAAATCTCTGTTATTCTACTTCCGATAATTTTCATGGAGATTTTCAACAAAGAGGTCACTTGACAGAATGATTAGTTGGGTTAAAATACGAAATAAACAGCTTAACCAGAACTACTAGAAAGGTAGAACTAACAAGACTACAACTAGAAAGCTAGTCGCAATTAGATCTTGTTTTCTATTTGTTATTTCACGAGTGGTTTGCGTCATTCGCTAAATCTGCTGTGTACGTGTAAAGAAATCGCTATATAATAAAATACAATGTAACAAATCCGGAACAAACCCATCTATCTCAGGATGTTATACGATCAATCAGAGTTACGTTAATCTTAATTCGAGATGGGTACGAGAAAAATTGTCCGCCTAAATAAAATCTTTTTTTTCTATCTAAAATCCTTTTTTTTTCAACACAATTTTCTATAAAAGATTCAAAACTAACAAAATTTCAGTCATTTTTGAAGTTAAAAAAACATTTCAGAAATCAAGTTGTAAGCAACCGTAGCATAAAGTGTAAACAAGATCTGTGATATTTAATCATTCCCTTTTGCAAGTCATTAATTAAAAAAAAAATAATAAACCATGGAACTAGGTGTCATCTGAACCTGTTCTATCCCTGTTTATTCATGTAAAGTCAGTCTTTCATTTTGTGGTATACAGAATAAAGAAGCCTATAGGCGTGAAGAAAGTTTTTAACAATGCCTTAAGATTACAGTGCTTCACTCAAAGTTAACATCGTTTGTGAAAGAAATTATAGACAATTATTATCGATCAATAGATTAAAGCATTAAGTCAGAGTTGCCAAGTCTCAGGCTTTTTGCGCACCAGTATTATCTTTGAGAAAATCTGGTTCTTTTAAAGCGTCGAAATGCTCCAATTAAATCTACACTATTAAAATCCGACCATATGTATGTATGTATCTCCTCCGATCCCAGACACAGAGAAACGTCGCGTTTGTTTTGAATTGAAGGGGAAAAATTCCGAGATCCCCAGTTGCCCATTTATATGTCTGTCCGTCCGTCCGTCTGTCTCTCCATTCGTTCGTCCGTCTCTCCGCATATAACAACTCAAAAACTATTAAACCGAATCGTTTGAAACTTAAAATATATAATTATTAGATAATTTTGTCGAGTCATTTCAAATTTTATGAAAATCGGATGAATAGTTCAATTACAGGGACTATCAAAATATTCCGTTACATAACGGTCAATGGGGAAACAAGTTTCAAGTGCATTTTAATGGTCTTACACTCTTTCGAACATAATAAAATTGATATGCATCTATGAAATATATACTATAATATACATTCTGTACAATCTGTAGTGCAAATAATACTTCTTATTGATTTACACGGCGACACAAAAGTATTCCATTGCATAGTTATGTATTGAGACATTGTTTGATACGCGTTTTAATACTATTAAACAATTTAATATTTTATGATATTGATATACGTTGCACAGGATTACACCCAGTTATAGTCATCGTTCAGTCTGTCCGTCTGTCTGTCCACATATAATAGAGCAAAAACTACCCAGCTAAATCGTTTGAGATTTAAAATATATAATTGTTGCATAATTTTGTCAAGTCAATTAAAAGTTTATGAAAATCGGATGTATAGTTTAAAAACAGATACAATCAAAAGTGTTCCATCACATTACGGTCAACAAGAAAAAAATAGTTTCAAGTACATTTTAATGATGATACACTCTTTCGAATATAATAGAAATGATATTTCGTGTTTTCCAATTTCTCTTTAGATATACCGACCAGCGTAGAGGGCGAAGGCCGCTAGTATAAAAGTATTTTCTGTATTAAAATTCTGGTATCCAAAAAACCGGAGAATTGACAGCTCTGATTAAGTACAAAAGATTTGTACAGCTATTAAAAATAGGCATTAACTAAATTTCATTTTTCTTTGTATTGCAACATTAAAAAAACTATATAGATATATGAAAACTTAAGGTTATTAAACATCAAAAAGCTTCTATAAAATTTATCCTTGAATAAAAACAGCTTTTGTCTTTTGCTTTGAAGATTTATTTACAAAATTAAAACATATTACGACTATTTTATTTCTTTAAATTTTATCCTAGTTATTAATCAACGGACATTTTTTTGAAGGGAGGGGGGTTAAACTATAGAAATACAATTTTAAAGTGTCATAAAAAATTATCATTAATAATTACAGTCAAACCTCGTTAACACGAACGAACGAGCTTAATGTGAATAACTTTTAACATGAACTGTTTTCACAGTCCCCTATAAAAACGAATACAAAGATTTGATACTGATAACATCAATTACTATTACCATGAACAAAATTTTGCTTCATAACATTTGGTATGTGGTATACTAATGTATTGCTGCAAAAAAATGAAATATATTCAATAAATGTCGTTATAAATGTTTAGGAATATGTGCAATTCTTAACAAAAATTTCAGTAAATATTGCCTAAATTTGAAAAGTTAATAGAAATTCCAAATTCCATTAAAAAATATATGAATTCATAATTTAATTCCCGATCTTAGTTAAAAACGTGTGTTGGAGAAAAAAAAATGCTGGCATTTATTTTAACTCTGCTCCTGAAATACCTCGACTTTTTAAAAATGCTTTCAGAAAAGAAAAAGAGAAAAATATTTTTTATTCTAAAGCTGCATATGAAATTTACTTTCCTATAACCCACTCAATACAACTATAATTCGTATAAAGCTCAAATAAATGTACTAAAATTGCTTTTAATTGCAAACTTATAATATAAATTTATTTAAAATGTACATTAAAATACATCAAAATACCTAAAACATTTGTCAAACACTAAATGAACGTCCACCAGTAGGGACTCAAATTCTGTTACTATTATTTTTTTTGTGGTTTGCTCATATTCGAGAATTGTTTTGAAGAAAATTATTGAAAGTTAATTTTTAATTTTGCACGTGAGATAACATGCCAGCGATAGGTATTCAAATTTCCAAACAATAAGAGCTTTTATCCATTATGTAACAGATCTCTTCATACGCCATGGATATAGTATGTTACACTGCTCAAAATTTGAATCTTTTACTGCATCGTCAGTCCTTCGCTTTTACAGAAAACGATTATTCACTATATTATGGAGTATTCTCATTAATCAAAATAGAGCTATTCTATAAAAGCGGTGGAGTGACGATGCAGCAAAAGTTTCAAATTTTGAACAGTCTAGTGTATCATTACAAGCTTTCTCTCTATTAGCGATTATTTCAACTGATTCTCGATAATGGCTTCTTGGTGGTTATTTGTATGAAATATGATTTTCGATTCATTAAAATCCACTTTTATAGGTTGAATTTGAGCCAATCTTCAAAATGTAGTGTAGGAGCTATTTAATCTGATATCTGCTTTGCCTACTTTAATTCTATCTAGAAGTTTTCTCATTGCCATATCTATATAAAGAAAACCTTTTCTATCATTTTGGAAATGTATAATGTATACTCCGGATGTATTGCTAGTTATTCTGATATCAGCTTTATGTTCTTTATTTCTCTCTGATGCTAAATGCAGGACAATATGAAGTACCAGACTACATTTAAACTTTATAAATATAAATTTCGCAGTAGATTTTTAATTTTCATATGTTGAAATAAGATCCGCACAATAGATTTTATTCTTTTTGCCGCACTTGAAATAAAGAAATCTATTTGAAGTTTATAAATGAAGTAATTGGAATAACACGGAAGGTTCGTATAGTAACGGTCGTATATATGATTGGATGTCTACCAAACGTAGTTATTAGGTGCGTTCGTAATTATGCAAATACGTAGCACCTATTGTTGTCGTTCAGTCCGTCCGTCTGTCCGTCCGCATATAACAACGCAAAACTACCCAACGGAATCGTTTGAAATTTAAAATGTATAATTATTACATAATTTTGTCAAGTCATTTCAGATTTTATGAAAATCGGATGCATAAATCAATTACAGGGACAATCAAAAGTATTCCTTTGCATTATGGTCAATAAGAGAAAAAAATTCAAATGCATTTTAATCGTTTGAAATTTAAAATATGTATTTAGTACGTAATTTTGTCGAGCCATTTTAAATTTTATGAAAATCAAATGCATTTTAATGGTGTTACACACATTCGAGCATAATAAAAAAAGATGTGAATCTATGAAGTACATATTATAATATACATTTTGCACAAAATGTGGTGCAAAGAACATTTGTTATTGATTTACAAAGCCACACAAAAGCATTCCATTACATTATGGTATAGAGAGAACATTGTTTGGTGCACGTTTAAATTATATTAAACTGTTTCACATTTTATGAATATTACGTTGCTGAGGTGTAATAAGAGTTACTATTCCTGTATTTTTACAGGAATACAAAAAAGATTTCGACCACTACACTGTATCCGAACTACTGTCCATTATAACAGCAAGAACTGAATATTTTTAAAACTTAATTATCGTAAGAACGCACCTCATTGGCTACGCTTTAATTGCAATTTCCAACTTGTTTTTTCTAGCAATAGTTTGAATGTCAAAAGTTTAAATTTGGTTCTAACAGGAATAATTTTCGATTTCTGCATGTCTATTCCTAGGAAATATTTAGCTAGTAATTAAACACATAAATAATGTACTTCTAAATAGTTTTATAGTACGTGTGCTTAAAAATATCTTAGTAAAACTTATTAAGAAATAAATAGGAGTAGGCTCTAAAATTTTAAGACTAAAGTTAAAACTCATAAAATTTTTAATCAGAAGTTTTTAATTTAATTTTTTTTTACTTCTTTGTACTATACTATACTACTTTCTACTATAAAGATACCATGTTTTTAAAGAAAAGTTACAACAACAGGATAACAAAAACTTTATTTAAAGGAGAAAAAAACTTACTTGTAAGAATATAATATAAAATGAACACAATTTCTTTTCACAATATTCTACTTATTCTTGTTGGCAGAGAGAAACACATTATTCTTAACTACATACATGAAATAACTCAATGTTAGTTTTACGAAAGTAAAAATAGAAATCTTTTTTATTATATTTCTGACCTAAGAAACTCTTTGTTTCTGTAATACCAAAATATATTTCATTCTTTTGAGTCATATTAAAAATATGGTGATGTAGATTAAAGTTAAAAAAGAAATAACTTTTGAAGGAAGTGGATTAACTTGGAAAGTATTTTCACGTGAATATAAAAAAGAGAAAGAAAACTTTGGTCAAAATTAAATGAAATCCAAACGATGCATTTCAAATGTCTTATTAAAAAGAATTTCTTTATATATTGTTAAAAACAGAGACAGAAAAAGACTCGGTTAACTTAATTAATTTGTACATTAGCTTATATTCAAAATTTTGACTAGTTGTTTTTTTAAATAAAAGACGAAAATAGACTTTGTATCTCTTAAAAGTGGCTGATTTGGCCTTGAATATCTCTAATTAAAGGAAAATGAATGGACTCCCATTTAAAAGGGATTGCCATTGTTTTTTAAAATTATAATTCGATATTTTTAAATTTGATGAAATTGTCATGCTTTTAGAATCTGTGGTGTATAAACGGGGGTATGCGAGTGTAGCTCGTACGGGTCAGCTAGTCTTACATAAAGAAATTTATAGAACTGCATTAAAAAAACTTCCTATAAATTACATATATTTTTTTCAAATTAAATGCGGATTAATTCAATATGAAATTACTGTTAAAATAATTTGACTTCTTGACTTGACTTTATTTGAATTAATAAAATAAATCTGAAGTGATATTGACACCATTAAAAAATGTCTATAATTAAACAGATACCGTCACCTTAACTTTGCCAAAATTAATTTTGAAATTGGTTTGATACTTCCTAAAAATACATAATAAACGTAATTTAGAAAACATTTAAAGGTTTTTAAGGTTTATTGTTCCAGTCAGTTTCAGATGATGGTGGCACCAGCAGAAAATATGGCCTCTGTAGGATCACAGACTGTCAACATTTATTCACAGCCATTGCTTCTGTAATAAGATTATTATTTCCTCAGATTGTACAGAAATCGTAATTGAGGATATTTTTAGGACACTTTCCTATCTTTCCCTTCCCTTGAGCCATTCTAAATTTAGAGTTTTTTCCACAGATTTTAGAGTGCAGCTAAATTTTATAATTAATCACAATGCCATTTTTAAAGATTTTGTCCTCTTTAATATCACAGAAATCGCAATATAAGATGGTTTTTGCTCCTGCATCACTTTGATGTTGATAACACGGACATAAAATATAGTTTATGTTTGAACAGGTTCTATAATCACGAATTTACAAACAGTATCTTTCAAATAAGTTTGGTATTTCATAAGATTGCTTAAAATCGTAATTTAAAACACTTTTAGAACGCTTTTGCTTTTTTAATCCTTTTAAATTTGGATTTTTTGACAGTTTTAGAAAATATTTGAATATTTTAAGTAATTACCATTCCAAATTTCAAAATTTTTGATCCCATAATAAAACAAAATTCGCAATTTTGAAATTCCTTTTTTTTCACCTGTAATTCCTAGTTGGTAGTGACAATGACATAAAATATAGTATACATAGAGCAGGGACTGTCAGTTTGCAGTCATTACTTTTTAACCCGCGAGTAGTCGCGACTTTTTTCACAACGTCATTAGTCGCGCTCGGTCTTTTCGCCGCTGGCCCCCTGCATACCAAATATGTAAAATAAGAAATATTTTTCACCTAATATACGAAAATAACATTACAACGAAAATATAAATTTGCAGTTTTCTTAAATTATACATTTTATTCATGAGATCTGGAGTAATTGGAAAAAGTAAAAATGAACTCGCATTAGTGATTTTACATAGACTTTTTTGCCAATTTCAACTTTGTTTCTAAAAATCTACCTGAAAGAAAAACAGAGATGTCCTGTTACTTCACTAAGGTGCTCGAAAAAGCTTCAAAGTCAGCTACATGGTAGATCTCCGTTGTATTTGTAATGTAATATAAGTTAGGAGAAGATAAGTTATCCGGGCGGCGAAAAGACCGACACGCGACTACTGACGGGTTAAATAGGTTTGATGTTTTCTGGGACTGTGTAAAAACTGAAATTTAAAATGGTTTTTAGAACGTATTTCGCGCATTTTAATCCCTTTTAAATTTAATTTTTTTCGGAAACTATTCTTAGAAAGCATATTTTAAGTAGTTATAAAAAATTTCAAAATGTTGATCTCTCAGTATAACCCCTCCCCCCCCCCCCGCAATCTGGAAATTTTTTTTTTACTCTTGTCCCTCAGGTGATAGTGACAATAACATAAAATATAGTATACCTGGAGTAGGGACTGTCAGTGCCTATTTGCAATTATTACTTTTAAATCTGTTGATATTTCCGGGAACTACTTAAATATTGAAATTTAGAATGTGTTTAGAACGCATTTTGCGCATTTTGATCCCTTTTAAATTTCGATTTTTTTTTAGAAACTGTTCTTATGTAGCTTTTATAAGAACATATTTTTAGTAATTATTATGCGAAATTTTCAGTTGCTAGAACTTGCAATATTACGAAAATCTCAATTTAAAATGTATATTACTACGACAACCCCAGGTGGTAGTGACATCGACATAAAACAGAGCCTATGTTAGAACAAGTGCTTTCAGCATCAATTGCCAACGATTCCTTTTAAAATTCGTTTGATACATCTTAAGATTGCGTTGAACTCACCATTGAGAATCTTTTTCAGAACGTTATTTGCACATTTCACCCCTATTAAATATCAATTAAAAAAAATGTTCATAAAGATCATTGATGTTTAATAAATTACTAAAATCCAAAATTTCATGCTTCTAGTTCTCTTCAATAACATACAAAAAATGCATTTTTTGGAGGTTTAATGCATATGCACCCCCTTTTGGGTAGTGGTACCTGTATAAAATATACTACATATCGGAGCGATCATTATTTTGACAACATTAGCTTTGAAAGTGGTTCGGTACTTCCTGAAATTGCTTAAAAATGGCAGCTTTTTTCAGAACGCTTTTTTAGTATTTTCACATTTTAAAATTATGAATTTTTTAAGAAATGTTTCTGGAGATAATTTATGTGTTATAAGTAACTACCATAGGGAATTTTATGTTTTAAGCATTTTAGTATAGAAAAGCATATTTTTTAGAGGATTTTTTGTCCCAGCACCCTCTTTTGATTAATGGCATACACATAAGATACCCTATATTAGAACTGGGGCTAACACCATCATTTTGATAGCATTACTTTTGAAATCAGTTCGATAGTTCCAGAAATTACCACCTACAATGAAACAAACTTTACTTTTTTATAATATTAGTATAGATAATTTTCTGAAAAATAAAATGCACCAGGATTTCATTTTTCGAACTTCTCTTTGAATTTGAAACCGCTTTATACTACAGAAAATATTTGATAAATGAGTGATAACCTACATATTATTAATAAAAAGGAATATTCGAAGCCCAAGTGAGTTAAGAAATTCTAGGGGACAGATTATCTCAAAATTGGTGAAAAAATCAATTTTCTTTCTTACTTATCCATCATACATAGCATGGGATAAATCCTGCAATCATTTTGAAAATCGAAAAACTTTTTTTGAAGGATTTACATGTTTTAGACACTAGAGATTCCGAAAAACATATTTTTAGAAAAAAAAATTGCCGAAAGTCTCTTTGTGTGTCTGTCTGTCTGTCAGTCTGCAACCCCCCTATCTCTCAAACAAATTGAGATATAAATTTTAAAATTGGTGTATACTTAGTATGCAATAATGTGAAGAAACCCACTGAATATCAGTAACCTCGATTACCCGGAACTATTTCTTTTCGGATTCTCGAAATATTCATTCTGATGAAAGGTACATAAAGTTTTTTGAAATTTTTTATTTGAAGGAGTGGAGGGAAACGGAAATAAAATAACACAACTTTTGCATAAAGAACTAAGTCCATCAGATAATTTAATGCCGAGATATTTGTAATCATATTTTCCGCACTCTTCGATTTTTTATGACCCTGTATTTCAAACAAATTTTGATTCAAATATATGTTTTAATTGGATATAGGAAGCTTAATCCGACACAGAAAGCTGTTTTTTAATATGTTTGCTATTTTTGGAGTTATAAGGATTTTCTATTACGCACTTCGGTAACACTTGAGTAGTTTGGTGTTCTATTATAATTTGTCAAAATTGGTTCATCAGTAATACATTAATAGAGCATTACTATGTGTTAAAAATATTTAGATATCCATTCAAAGTTTATTTTGAAGATGCATCGAATTTTATTAAGAGTTACACATGTTTAATTTTCCTATTTTATATTATACATATCCATGATGGGTAAATATTACAGTTTTTCCTCAACAACTAGTTTTTAATTTTCAATGAAAGCCTGTTTAATATTTGAATATGTTGACACCTCAGTGTTACGGCAATGATACTGTGAAACATTTGAAAAAATATTTTGTAAATCCATTCAGTGCAATTAGCTATACAAATGAAACCTTTAAATGGCTTTTTCTTCATGCTTATATTTTTGTTACTTTCCTGGTTTGAAATTGCTAGAGTTTTATTCTGTAATTGAGATATAGCTTTAAACATTTTTACATAATAAATCGGCACATTGAATTGGCCTTCAGAATTTTTGTTATTTTTTTAAAATAAAAGTGTATGAAAATGTTTTACATTTCATAGTTTTTCGCTATATATCTCCTTAAAAATGAACTGAATGTAATTTTAGATGAATCTAAAATACAATGCGTAGATTGTATAATAATCATTCCAAAATCCTAACAAAAACAACAGGCAGAAATATCAAAATTTAAAAGAACAATAATTAGAAATTTTAATAAATGCAATTTTTTAAACTTTTTAATAAAATATGTTGTTGTGTCGAAGGAAGCATTTTTTCATTCAAAATTCACTTTTACTTAAACATTTAAATGCTGTAAGTTCATCAGTTGAACCATATTTGAAAAAAATTTACCCCAAAGTTTTGAAAGTTTAGATACTTGGATTTTCAGATGTTGCATGTCTTTTTATTAAATGAGCTGTTAAAGATGTTTAAAATTTGTATTATAATTAACCCCCTGACCTCCGAGCAAAAGGGCAAAATTGTAATGTTTTTTCTCTGTAATTTATTTTAAATGGTGATAAAAGAGGGAATTTCTGTTATGGTATAATTTTTTTGCAACATATATGCTTATAAGCCTTGAAAGTATCACTCATAACTTAATTTCTTAGAACTGGAATATATTTGTAGAATTATATTAATTTAAATAAAGCTTCAACTGCACTAAAGCCTGCAGCCTAGTGAACGGATATATGCGGTCGCGGCAGTGTGAAGGTTAAAAATACCTTTTATTTACCTTACTAATGATTCCACAGGGTATATACTTTGAAGAACTAGAAATGCATCAAATAAATTTAAAAGGATTTAATAATTAAATGCAAAAAACCCCTCCTTTTTTTAAAACTATTTTAGTAGGATTTGTCACTTACTATAATTTATCACACTCTTTTAAAATTTACTTTCTGTGTCCACAGGGAGAGGCAATTTTGGTTAAGGACAGAGAATAAAAGTTAAATCCTTAATAATAAAAAAATAAAAATAAAAACATATAATTGTAGAACCTAACTAAAGATTTTAAATGGTTAGTATTAGGAAAAAATGTAAAACCTTTTGTTTAAACGTCAGTGAAATATATGTAGAATTTTAGATTTAGGGACGTCTACGGAATGACAAATACTTATTAAATGAACTTGTTCGACAAATACTTTTTAAATGATTATGAAGTGTATTGGGTAATAATGCCACGTCAACATGCTACCAATTTTCATGGCTTTGTTTAAGACGTTTTTTATTTAAGCAAAATAGAATTTGATACAGAAACTTACTTAATATATAGATACGTAAGTATACAGGGTGTCCCCTCTCAACGGTGGCCAATGGCTAATTTCTAAACCGTTAGTCATAGACATATAGTTCCAAATGCAAAAATGTTTAAAAAAAAAAAGAATTGTTTTTCAAGTGGTTTAGCTCAAAATAAAATTTTATTAAAAAAATACGAAAATTAACTTTTTATACAGTCCCCCGGTCCTATAAGTGATATTTAGTAAATTTTTCCCACTACTGTAAAAAATAATACAAAAAATACCCCATTCCTCTGCGATTAAAACTAACCGAGTAATAGCTGTTTAAAGTAGAAGCATCTTTTTTGTTGCAAATTAGGGGTCAGTCACAAATTTACTGCAAATAAAAATAAACGCAAGATATAAAATTTCACATTAAACATTGAGAGTAAAATAATATTTACAATATTATTATTTAATTTATGTTGATGATTACATATTAAAGCAAAATTTGTACTAAAATTATAAGTAAAAAAAATAACAGAAAGTTTGTTAACTTAATTTATGAAAAGCAACAGTCACAAATCGTTACAAAATGACATATATTTACTATTTTATTAGATTACTTAACCTAACAGAATTAGTTGTAATCCTATAAAATAAATAAATGGGGAGCACTTAAAATTGTATTAATATTATACTGTCATTGGATATAAATAAGTGTGCAAATTGAACCTCGATCGGATATTTGGAAGTGAGTTAAAATTTGAATAGAAATTTTGAGCAAGGGAAAAATACGAACGTTTTAAGCAAAATAAAAGCTTATCAAAATATCACACCTTTAAAAATAAAATTGCGATTTCCCAAAATTTGATTTTCACGATAAAGAGAATTTTAAAACTCACGTCTTCAACTATTTTAACCAATCTAGAAGTTAAATAATAAAAATTAACATTACCGTAAAACTTATACGGTGGTAGTACCTTCAGTTAATTGCTTTTAAAATATTTCTTTATCTCATTTAAAACCTTTTAGAAAATGGAACTATATGTCTGTGGCAAATGATTTAGGAATTATCTATTAGACAGCGTTGAAAATAGACGCCATTTATAATACTTTAAGCACTTAGTGAACGTTCCCTTAAAGCTCAGTCCAATTCATCCGTATTTAGCTACAGAAAAGTGGTTTAAGTCCTGAAATTTAAAGCTTTATAACTCTGTCAATTTTAATGTTATGTGAATGGGACCTTTTTTCTCTTACTTGTTAGAGTAGTGGGAAAAATTTACTAAATATCACTTATAAGACCAGGGGACCGTATAAAAAATTAATTTTCGTAATTTTTTAATAAAATTTTATTTTGAGCTAAATCGCTTGAAAAAAAATTCTTTACCCTTTTTAAAGCATTTTTGCAATTGGAACTATATGTCTATGACTAATGGTTTAGAAATTAGCCATTGGCCACCGTTGAGAGGGGACACCCTGTATATTAGCAGATATGGAATTATAAAATCTTGTGCCGCATGATTCTTGACCAATACATTTTAGCGTTTTTACCTACCTACGTAGGTAATAACATCATATGAATCTGACAGAATGATAGCATGATCTGATTGAATGATAGTTATAATATCTGATAGAATGATAGCATGTAAATTGTCCTATTCTAAAGATACAAGCTCTACAGTCTACAATCCTAGAAATTGACAAATATCTCTTACTTTCAACTAATTGCGATATCAGCATGCAGCAATATTCAAGTTTCAGTATAATTACAGTAATATTCAGGATGTAGTAATTGTTATTTTATTCATTTGACATGAAAATGTAGCAGCAGTTAAGACATATAAATTTCTCTTTATCTTTTTTTGGCTTTCAACAATGATGATAATGATTTCTTGTACATAAAATAAAAAATAAACACTATTCGAATGTGGTGTCAGCACTGAAAAGTCAACTGGAGTAGTAACACAAGCGGATGGCTGTATAACTCATGTATTCTTATTCCTCAGTCTATTTTAAATTACAAGCTACCTTGCGAACACATCCGAAATTACCAAAACATTTTAAAAGTATATGAGATACACTACAAATTTATGTGATAAACAAAGTGTTTCCAAATAAATATATAGTTTTTACATCACAGAACTTACTTCACAGGTTTTATATAGGACATTGATCCTTACACGTTTTTTCGAGCGATAAGGTCTACAAATAGAACAAATAACCTTTTCGTGGCTGATTGGGATTCAGATGACTCAGAATCATTCTGCGCACAAGCCGTAGTACCATTCTCATGGTCCCGTCATAAGTACTCCTAATATTAGGACTTGGTGTTATTACCCACTCAGGCATTATTATTTCAGGGCACTTTAGTTAATTATTAAAATTACTCTGCCCAAAAGGTATTGAATGACGTTTTGAAACTGAAGTATACAGATGGATGAAAATAGTAGGAAATTGGCTATGTTTCTTAACATTTATCACATGAAAATGTTATAAAATGCAAGGTTTAGTAATATTGATCTACATGTTCTAAATAAATTTACGAATTTTTTTCATTTTATTATGGAGTATTTTTTTTTTGGAGATAAGGAAGGAAGTACCTGCGATATGAAGCATTTTCTTGTGAGCTTGTTGGATTGATATTTTGATGAAAGTAGATTCATTTGACTGTCTTCACAGATGCTTTTATCTTTTGGAAAAATGAAACAATTATCATTTTTTTGAAGTAAAAAGTGTGTATGTAATGTGTCAAAAAGTAAAATATAAAGAACAATTTCAGTTAAGTAACGTTTTGAAAATTTAATATCAAACTTTTACGCAGTTTTAATTTAGCTAAGGCGTATCCCGACCCAGATTTTCCACAAATTTTTAAATCAATACATTGAGATTATGTTATATGAGGACCCCAGAAACATAGGGATATAAGTGATAAAATTGAAAGAAAATGAGTTAAGTACACAGACGCCATAATTGAATTTCAATTATAAGCTAAGTTCTAGAGGT
Source organism: Maratus speculifer (assembly GCA_964019185.1). NCBI lineage: Eukaryota > Metazoa > Arthropoda > Arachnida > Araneae > Salticidae > Maratus > Maratus speculifer. The sequence goes on from OZ025298.1 coordinate 137,402,609, forward strand.
CAAATCCTCTTGCCGAGTAATAATCAATATTGATTAATTATAAATTTAACTAAAATTGTACTCTATTTTTTTTCAAATTTATTGAAATTAGAGTTCAAAGACCACAATAAAAAAGCGGCTCTTTCCTATTTCCATTAATTCAATAATTATTGATGAAAAATTTTAACGTCGATTATCCCTGAACTCAATTTACTCCAATATGATTTTTTGTCAGTTGTACTGCATGGCTTCTGAGGTCCTCATAATACGTAAAGGAGTACGGAATCCCTTTATTCTTTACATAGTTTCAAATATTTTTACCTGATCTTGAATAGAACTAAATTTCAAAACGGTAGTATTCAAAATTTTCTAGCAACAAATTATGGAAAATTTCTTTAGCCAATGTATTTTTACATGATTTTTTTTCGCTTATAATTTACACTGTAAGAATTTTGTTGTTTTGCTGCAAAAATTGAAAAACATTTTTGAAAACAGTGAAATTAAAAGAAATTTGAATACTTGTCTTTTTTCCATCTCTGAATTCTAAAGCATATTGCAAAGAAATTTGTTTTTTCATAAGAATACAGAAGTGTAACGTCATTTTTTATTTCGAATGCAGCGAAAGCGTGGGATGTACGTGTACAATTTTTATTTTTTTTTGGTGGATAAGTCAATTTTTCCTAATCAAAAAGCTAGATTGCCTGCTATTTCATTCTTTTTTGTAGTATTATGAAAGAAAACAGGAAATAGAAAAAGAAAAAAAAAAAAAACGAAATTTCTGGAATTGAAAAGAAGTTAGTTAATTTATGTTCTGCCAATTTCATAAAAAAAATATAACCTTTTTATTAATATTTTGAGTGGCATTAAGGATATATCATCAAAAGGATGATTACTGTAAAATTTACCAAGTTTATTTAATTTTTAATTTCAAGACTTTATAAAGATCAAGACTTTCAAGACCAATATCAATGCATATTTTACATCTTATAATTGATGTATACAATTTTTGTATATGTTACATCTGGTCACATTTGCTGGTTTAATAAAAATAATAAAGCTATTTTTTCCAAATTTTAAATGCAAATCCCGACTGATTCGGACTACTAGGGCGTTAAGATTTCGAAGTTAAGCATCAATTTCATCAACAAAAACTAAACCAAAATTAGAGATAAACTGAGTTTAATAATTTTATCTGAACTTTTTTATAAAAATGTATAATCATTTTTCTGAAAAGTTGATTTTATTAGAATCATGGTAAGGCAGTATTGAAAGAAACAATTTGTTTGTACGTTCAACAACTTGAAATTTTCTGGCACATTTTCAAACTCATTTTTAAAAGAAAAAAAAAAGAATCTCGCTTGCATAATTTTCGAAAAGATATATAAGTAACCTATTTTTTATTTTTCTTTTGGTTTATTAAGTTTCTTAAAAATGTATTTATAAACAATTTTTTTCTAAATACGACCATATTTTTCGTTTTTAGTATTATCACTTCGTGAAATTCTTTTAAAAATTCTTATTTTGACAGCATGGACATACAGTGTCGGTCAAAAGTTTCCGGCTAGTTAGTTTCTATGATTTATTTACCAGAAGGTTTCAGCGAAGAAGAAGCACGATTGCTTCAAAAGTTAGGAATATGTGAATGACTTCTGACCACGTGATAATTTTGGTTGGATACTTGAAGACACTTCATGCAAAGGGTTTGAATTCGAAGTTTGCGTGTGCAAAAGTTTCCTGCCGCTCATCATTCCTTAGTTTTTTCTATCAGTAAAGTGTTTTTTGTCATGTTTGTGAATGAATTCACGTGAATAGCATAGTTAAAATCCAAAATTTAAAAATTCAACAATTATTATTCGTAAATGAGTGATTAGTTTGTCGCTAAAGGGTCATCTTTTCGAGATATTGCGGCAAAATTATCGATCGTTAAAATCGACTGTGAACATTATTTAAAAATTATATAAAGATGGCTATGGACTTCAGGACTTTATGAAGTCCGGGAGATTTCGGAAAATTACTATTCTTGTGGAAAGAATTATCAGGATAAAAACAAATGATAACCCGCATAAAAATTCCTTTGCAATATCCTACGATTTACGGAATGAAAATATTGCTGAAATAAGTCGGTATTCCATATGAAGATGCTGACGTGATGTAGAAGTTTATGGAAGAGTCGGTTTTCAAAAATTTTTTATAGGTAATAAAAAATCAACGTATCCGACTGGCATTTAAAAAAAAAACACACAAAGTCTGGTCAAGTGAAAACTGGAAAAATTTTGTATTTTTTTATCAAACGAATTAAAAATTTGTTTGGGGCTGATACAGACACTACATCCGATGACCTAACAACAAAATACAGTCGAACCTCTATATAACGAAACTCCATACATCGAATTTCTCCATATAACGAATTTTTAGTAAGAACGGTCCCCTTTTCGCATGATTACATTAAAAACAGACTCTATATAGCTAAATATCTATCTACATATAACGAATTTTTTCATGAATTGATCTTAATTTATTCAGTTTTAAAAAAGCTTCGAAATCATATGGAATCAATTTTCCATCACTTATTTTTGATTTATCGTTCAGTGGAGAGGTTTTTTTTTTAATAAATATTACTTCTCTCCTTATTCTTTAAATCTAATAAGTTCATCCCACCTCCCACACACCTTTCAACATCCTTCTCAAAACACAGTCAATTGAATTGTTACACATATAAGAGAGGAATCAATGAGAGCACATAAGAGAGACCTTCAAATGGAGGAAAATATCAACTACAATTTTTCATTCCTTGCTAAAATTTGAGAATTTTTTTGAGAGCGTAACAATTGTAATTTTAAAATCAAAACAACAAAAAATTACAGATTTCTTCCTCTGAAATTTATGTAAGTCTTCCTTATTTGATTTTCATTAAGCTTTCAAATAAATGTCTTTTCTCTTTTTTGAAACTGCTTAAATAAGTAAGAAATAAATTGTTAGGTTAATATATACTTTTAAACATTTCAAATTCTTAATTAAAAAGATCAAAAATAATATTTGTTCAAAATTTACACATTAAATACTATTTTTAACATCATACTCTATACATCGAATTTCTCTATATAACGAATTTTTTACTGGAACGATGGATTTCGTTGTATAGAGGCTCGACTGTATATGATTCGACCTATGTTATTCCTAGAATGAAACATGGCGGAGGACATGTTACGCTGTGGGGAGAATTTTCTTTAAAATGTGTCGGTCCGTTATTTGAAATTTACGGCAAGATGGGTGATGCAATGTATAACGGTATCTTGCAAGATTATTATCTTGCAACCTTATTAGAAAAAAATTCTGGTCGGAATTATGTGTTTTAACATGATAATCAATTAAAGAATGTATGCAATCCTCGACAAGCAATGGCTTTAGGACAAAAAATTTCGCTTTTGAAAGGGCCAGCCCAACATGAATCCACTAGAAAATATTTGGAAAGAAGTTGGCAAATGTGTGCCAAACTTTAAATATTCTATCTCAGCTAACCCCCCCCCCCCAAAAAAAAAAAAAAAAAAAAAAAAAATTCAAAAAATGCCGAAAAAACGACGATCTTTAAACGTTGATTGGATGAATATCACGTAGCTGCGCCGCAGAGCCGGTATCATTATTGTTAAAGGTATGGTGATAAAATACTAATTGTAAATGTTGTTAATCACTGTAATTTTCTATAATAAGGTACCCTGGGGTAATAACGCCAGGCGGGGTAATAACGCCAAGTGCTCATAATATGCATAATTATGAAATAATCTGGTAAATGACACCCATGTGCTCTGCGCAGAAGGGTTTTGAGTCATATAAATCGCAAAAAACGGCTTCAAGTTAATTTGTTTCATTTTTAGGTCTTATTGTTTTTACAAGCAACTAAAGTTAACGCTTGATCTAAAATTTGCGAGATACGTTTTGTGATGTGAAGACTATTTTTTTTTATCCGGAAATACTTTGTTATTTACATAAATTTGTAGTACATTTCATAGACTTTCAAAATGTTGTTGAAGATTTTGGATATCTTCTCGAGATAATTTGTAATTTAAAATGTACAGCGCAATAACTATAACGGGGTAATAACGTCAATCCTTGGCATTAATACCCCGGTTGATTCCCTACAGTGGCTGAGCTACATCCTAAATACTGATTCAAATAAGCACAGTTAAAACTTTGCATTGTTTCTAATAATTCTATTTAAGCGGTCCTTTTTAAGCAAAAAGAAGCTCACGGTCAGATATTTTTTTGCCTAATCCTCCCCCCCCCCCCACACACACACCACACCTTTATTTTTCTTACACTTTCACAAAAAATTTAACATTTTCAATAGCTTAGAATGCAATTTGTCAATTTCTAAGTTTATAGAGTTTGTATTTTTAGAATTGGGCAATCTACATTCAATTATTCCATCTTATTTCATAGTTTTGTTTGCATGGCGTTATTACCCATATAGGTGGGTAATAACGCCAAATAGCATTGGTCCAGAAATCACGCCATTACATTTTATGAATACATATCTGTTAAATTATTTTTTTTATATAGATAGTCAATGAGTTGCTGTATCAAATCATATATTTGTTTGAGAAATACAATCTAAAACTGAGCCGTGAAAATTGGTAGAACCTTAACGTGGCTTTATTACCCCAGGGTACCTTAATATCAATTTTTACAAACTTTTGAAGGTGGCCGGAAACTTTTGAGAACATGCATTTTTTATACTTAATTTTGCCAAATAAATTTATTGATATTTACTTATTATTTCATAAATAAGTCCCTACCTATTATGTCAGTAAAATGTATAATTATCACTTTGATATTCCTCTTCATATGGGTATAGTTACAAATTAACTATAAACTTTTTGTTGGCCGGAAACTTTTGACCGCCACTGTACATCGTTTGGATGTATAATGGCAATGATAAATGATTACCACAATTGCATACCATTCTCTGTATTCCTTAGAAACGCTTTTCCGTTATTTTTAACTTTTTAAAATTGTATATTTAGTAAATTATATATATTAATGAGAAATATTTACATAAATGTTTTTAAAGTAGGTTAAAAAAATACAATATATAGTGCCTTTAAAAAAGATATTTTTCTTTGATTCATTCTATTACATTTAGAAGAATATTCAATTAAAATCCATACTCTTAGAAAATGAAAGAATTCTTAAAGAAAATTGTTAAAGCGCTTACTTCATTCGAAACTTAAACATTTTCATTTTGTTGAAAAGTAAATTAGAATGTATTAGGTTAATCAGAAAGTTCTGTCGCATAATATTATTTCATCCTATTTTTTAAAAATTCATATTTTTTATTGGCTCCATTTTTTTGAAATAGCAAAATTCCCGTAGTTTTCACGGTTCACATTAATGTGAAATAAAAATCTAATTTAACTATTTCAAAAAAGTGGTGCCAAAAAAAATAAAAAATAAAAATCTGAATTAAAAAATAAAAAATAAAAAGCAGTGGAGTAACATTATACAACAGGATATTATACACTAATAAACATTAAATGAATAATTTAAAACAAAGTTGTTAAGTCATCTTATATTTTTAGAATACTTCATGAACATTTAATTTCCGAGAATAGAAGGATGGGAAAATGTAGACCTTAAAAATTTTCCAGTTATGTTCAGTTAAAAATTTGTATATTAATATCAGCGAATAGCATAATAAATGCCTTTTAATTCAACATGAAATGTAAAAATAATAAAATGCAAATTAAAGACAAGTATTTGATGGGGCAAAACTAGTTAAATTATTATTTAAAAGATTATTTGAAAAATAACATTTAATTCAGGTTTGAAAGGATAAATGAACGAAAGTGATTTTTTAATCTTAATTAATAAACTCACTTCATATTAACAATGGTATGCATTTTTTTGGAAGTAGCGAATTTCTTTTTAAATGCTTTTTATTAATTACAGATGAAATATAGCTGAATTTATCAGTTTTGTTAAGGGATGTACTAAAAATTATATAAACAAAACACAATTAAAATTGCTTTTAGATTGATTTTAAACTGAATTTAATTATTTTTGCTGACTTAAAAATTGCGTAACTGCCACTCAAGCAATATCAACTTTGAAATAAAGTACTTAAATTGGAGGATTTTCAAACAAAAATTTAAAGAAATAATAATTAAAAAAGGATTTGTAAAATTACAGGTTGCACTTAGTTAGCGGAAATAAGAAATGGAAGCTTGATTATTATGCATGTACTCATGTCTGCAGTTAAAAAAAAATCACTGGGGGGATTCAAATGTGCACTGTATTTACACCACACCAAGAAAAGTTTTAAACTATAAATAGTTATCATATCATGTTTAGTTTTCTAGGTCACAGACAATCAAAGCCTGAGAGCTTATGTGCCCGACCGTTCTGTATGCATGTATGTATGTATGTATGTAATGCGATAACTCATAAAAGTATCCGATTTACTTGAAATTTTCGATATAGGTTTAGTCTGATAAAGCGATTTCCTGATAAGTTTTGGGAGTTTACTCGATAAGTATAAGTGGGCTAAGGGGGGCCGATACCCCCTCCCCTTAATTTATATAAATGGATTTTTCATGCAGAATTATCAGATTTCATTCAAATTTTAGACATAGGATCGTTTTGAAGAGGCGTTTTTATGATTAGTTTTAGGAGTTCATTGGATAAGCATAAGGAGGAGGAAACAGGTCTACCCCCCTTAATTTATGTCAATGGATTTTTCAAGTAGAATTATCAAATTTCATTCAAATTTTAGACATAGAATAATTCTGATGAAGACACCTCCATGATTAGTTTTGGGAGTTTCATGTAGAATTATCATATTTCATTCAAATTTTAGATATATGATCATTTTGAAGAGGCGTTTTTATGATTAGCTTTTGGAGTTCATTGGATAAGCATAAAGAGGAGGGAACAGGTCTACCCCCTTAATTTATGTAAATGAGTTTTTCAAGCAGAATTATCAAATTTCATTCAAATTTTAGACATAGAATAATTCTGACGAAGGCACCTCCATGATTAGTTTTGGGAGTTCATTCGATAAGTATAAGAGGGGAACAGGGTGCTATCCCAACCACATTAATTGAGATAAACGGATTTTTCTTGCAAAATTATCAGATTTAATCTAAGTTTTAGATATTCGATCATTCTGATAATGCGCCTCGTGCTTAGTATTGGGTATCATTCAATAAATATAAATGGCGGGATTTTGGGGTACACCCTTTAATTTAGGTTGATGGGTTTTTCATGCAGAATTTACTAATTTGCTTTAAATTTTAGATATAGGATCATTCTGATAAAGAGCTTGCCTGTTTTGTTTAGGACTTCATTGGATAGGTATAAATGGGGCTTGAGGTGAGACTACGACTCTTAATTTAGGTAAATGGTTTTCATGCAGAATTAGCTAATTTGCTTCAATTTTTGGACACAAGCTCATAGTAATAAGACTCTTCCCTGATTAATTGTAGGGTTTTTTGGTTAAGTATAAAGGGGGGCAATGGGCGAGTACCCCCGTTCTTATATTATATAAAGGGGTTTTTATGAAGAATTTTCTGACTTGCTTAGAATTTTAGATATAGATTTATTATATGATTAAGCATATTCCAGATTAGCTTTGAGGATTCAATGATTAAGTATAAAGAGGGGAATTGAGAGGATTTCCCCTCCTTCACTTGATTTTCGAAGGGCATTAATCCTTGAAAATATAAGGATGTAATATACAATTAATGTGCATAGCCTGTGAGCGCAATACCATCAGTTTAACTGGGTAATATATATTTTATTTTTATAGACACATGTCAAATAGTTTATTTTATGATTGTAGTTAATGCATGTGAAACATTTTCAATGTTGGAAAAAGATCTATACAATTACAAGAAGTTTTTGTTAAGCGATTTAAGAAACTAAGATTATCTTTTTGATTGCTATGCATGTACGCATGTCTGCAGTTATTCGGTTCAAAAATCACTGACAGAATTTAAATGCTCTGTGCAATTCTAATACACTAGAAAAAGTTTTGAAGAATATATAATTAACATATCATACTCAATTAATTTTAAAGAAACATGTCAAATGGTTCATTTTATGATTGTGGTTAATGTATGTAAAATGCTTTCAATGCTGGGTAAAATAATGCATTTATAGAAAAGAGAGTAGAGACGTATGATCAAGAACCAGAAACGTTACTGAATTAAGTAGAGCGTGTTGGCATGGTTTTCACTTTGAATATGAATTTCGTTTATCAATAAAAGCTAATCATACTGAAATGTTTGATTAGTGGAAAGGAGTTTGAAAAACATGGATTATTGTGCTTAGACCATTTTTATAATAATTTCTATTGTATTGAGAAATACGACCGATGCTTGATTTGTTGATGTAGAAAAAAGTGTTTTCAGCTCAGCACTGTCAGAAAAATTCGTCAATATACACAAACTAATCCTTATTTTTTCACAAATAATTTCCGTACTTCTAAAAAACATATTTGATCCGTGAATTGATTCCAAACGCCTAAAAAACAGGAAGATATTCCTTTTATTCCTAGTACGCATGCGCATTGGGTCTATCTATAATAATAAAAGAAAAACGCTCTGCCTGTCTGTGTGCATGTGTCTGCGATGGCTAGCGAAATCTGCGACACGTACGAGGCTCAAAATGTTTTTGAGAGTAGCCCGATGTCTGTCCTGATGTACCTGATATTCAAAATTTCAGAATTAAAATTATTAACTGAGTAATTAAGTAAAATCCAGAGCTCACTCTCAGCAAATTTGCCTTTTTTCCGTTTTTTTCCCTTCGCTTGCTTACTGTTGGCTGGTTGTATAAAACTTCCGCAGAAATATTTAAAAAAGCTGCGACATAATTACAGAAACCAGTTTGAGTTTTTAACATTTCAAAAGTGACTGTTTTTTCCCCAAAGACCTTTATAATTCAAAGACTGGCAAACTGTCAGTTTAATTGAGGCTTTTTGATCTTAGTTGTTGTACGTCAGGTTATTGGCACTTACATTACATTAGAATGTATTCGTTTTCCTAATTGGACGTTATAAACGCAAACAACCAACTAATTGCCTAGTCAGAGGTACAAGAACGCGCAGTAAAAGGTAAAACTATGTGTTTTACTTTTGAAACGCAGAGTTATTTTTTATAAAGGAAATGAAACACATTAAAAGTAAAACTAGCACATTGAAAAAGTTAACTATGTTAAACCATATGATACTGATTATAATAAAATAAAAAAATTGAATTTAGCCTTAATAGTTAAAATAAGAAAAATTAAAACTTTGCAAAGTGGTATAATAAAATAAAGAAATTGAATTTAGCCTGAATTGTTAAGCTACGAAAAATTAAAATTTTGCAAAGTGGTCAAAGGAAGAACACCTTTCCCTATAAATAAATATCAATAATTCGTAAGAGCGTAGTTTTGGGGTCTGCCAGTTATGATTGGTGAAAATATATGAAAAAATTTCGAGAATGCTTTCCGCCGAACGGTTACAATAGCTAGCTTTTTACTTTTTATAATGGAAGCTACATAACAGTAATGAAAAGCTCTTCCAACATTTCAAATAATAGCTTTCATATTCCTTGTTTTTAAAAATTCAGTTTATTTGTCTCAAATATAGGTTAGAAATGGTGGATTACAGAAGATCAATACCAGTTTTCTTCAATATTGAATATGCACGAGACTTTTAGTTTCATTTAAAGTGACCTATGTTAAGTCGCCAAACGTGACGAATCGTGCAGTGTCATCCATTATAGAACTGCTTGTTGTAGGAAGCTGACCAATAAATTTGATCGACACCATGGTACTTATTGCATTTATGTTTAAACACATCGAAATCAGTTACTATGTACGAGTGCATAATAAAAATCGGGTTGTTCAAAATGTCAGACAATCTAGAATTTCAAACTGATGTATCTCAGTCATTTTTTATTATAAAGATCTAACGAAAAAATGCACCGGTATACTTGTATTAATGTGAAACATTTAATAATTAAATATTTTTGAATTTCCTTTTTTTTGCTTCTTTAAAAATTGAAATTTATTTTTAGTTTTTTAGTGTATTCATAATTACAATGTAGATGAGCATGTATATTAAAAGTTTTTTTATAATGTACTTTAGTTTTCTGTAAGTTATTATCGTCAACCATATTTGGATTAGGATAGAACTCACTGTATTTTGATTAAATGGATGATTTGCAACTTTATGTTCCTTGGTAATTATTTCTAATTTAAATGGGTCCTACTATACTTTTAATTTTGTGAAAACAATTTAGACTCGCCCAGTAAATTTTTATATTTATTTATTTATTTATTTATTGAAATACACATTATCAGACGAATTCATTAACAGTACTGCAAAAACATCATAAGAAAAAAAAAACATGTGTATGTTTAAACCCATAGATATAAATCATATACAACACAAATACAAATACAAATTCAGAGATTAAAAGTTCAGAACATTTTTTTCTTTGAAACCAGTAAAATAAAAAAAAATCAAAATGCACAGAGAATTTATTAAATATTTTGTAAAATTTATATAAAGAGAATTTACTAACTTAAGTATACTTAAGAAATGGTATTATAAAAAATTGAGTACACCTAAGGGATCTGTTCGAAAGGAATAGAATTTGGTGTATCACTACAATCAATCATATTATTAATAACCTTATAAAAGAACAACAGTAACAACAAAAGCAACAACAACAACAACAAAAAAACATTCCTTCTAAATTTTAAACTTGAAATGTTAAAAATGCTGTGTAGATAAGAAGGAGAAATATCATAAAAATATATGCAATTACTTTTGAACACATAGACTATATATATGTTTATAAATATGTCTATCATTACAAAAAGCTTGACTATTCAAGTATGTATATATATATGCATATATTCATAAATATATAAATCAACATTTGAAATTAGGGTGGATTTGAAGTCTGGGGATCATGGTCTGTGAAAACATACCAAAACTTTCAAGAATTACTTTCTTCGTGGCAACTGCCGATCTAGCTTTTTTTTTTTATATATATGAAATATGTTGCATAAAAATGAAATGCTAATATAAATAAGCTTTTTTTTAAAAAAAAATTATGCCTTATAGAAATTTTGAAAAAGGCACTCAGTCGTCTATTCTGCATTGAAAATATCATTTTCGAAATCACCATTTCATAATATGTAGCAAATGTACTTTCTTGCCTCAGAGCAGAAACGATTCTTCGTATATATTTATATGTCTTTCGCAGATTTGGAATTTAGTTACGCATTTTCCTCCGTGGGTGGTATGAAATAATATGACTTGTTTGTTTCCTAATATCAAACGAAATAAAAGTAGCAGATGTGTTTGACTGCTCTCTATATATTCATTTTATTTTGTATAGAACATATGTTATGAATAATTTAAATTTACTTTACTTTCGAAACAAATTTTGAACTAGTGTGTTTGTGAATATGGAAAAACAAAGAAAAGTTTAATAACCAAATTATACAGCAGCCACTTTAAAATCATGAAATATATAATGCGTAAATAAGTAAATATATTGAAATCTTACCCTACATCGCTTGTATACTATTTCTTTTCAAAACATTAAATTATTTATAAAAATAGCAAATATTTATAATTATGGAGTAATTTACTGAGTTGTAAAAATCACAATTATTTCTTCAGATTAATAAAAGTAAAATTTCTTGTGATTCTAAATTTGACGTAATGATTTAATTGTGCCAATTCTTAATTCTCCATTATGAAAGTTGCATTAATTTTCATAACTCTCTAGGAAAAGAATATGTATTTAAAAAATTTTAGATCAGTGCAAATTCCTGAGCCATAGGCTGTTTTATAAAAAACTATTCATGCCTTTTAAGTTTTAGTTTTTATGAACAATGCCTCCGAACCTTTACTTCTTAAAAGAATGTCTCTCAAATAGATCATAACCGTGTTCTTACTGTGATACGTTATCGAAAATTTCGGTTTCTTTTTTTTAAAGAATAACGACAGTTACATAGGATTTCATCGGATTTTTAGTAAAATACTGTAAGTAACCAGGCAATCTTTTTCTTAAACATTAGATATATATTTGCATAAATATTATTAGGTATCTATACATATTTGCCGAAACGTCAGTGAAGGCTTACTTTGGAGACACGAAATTTTTTGGTTTCGTCTGTCTGTCAGTCTGTCTGTCTGTATCGCGATAACTGACGCAAAAAGCATCCGATTAGTTGAAGTTAAGTGGGTATGTTAGTGAAGCACTGGGATTAAGCTGTATAATTTTTCGTTATATTTGATTCATTCGTTCGGAAAATATAGAATATTTTATTTTGCGCAATAATGCTTTTCTATGGCAAATCCAATGATTTTAAATTTTTTTTCTTGAGAGAAAATGACACATTTCATTGATGGAATTCAACGATAAATGGATACTAAAATTTACCAGTTGAATTATTCGTATTGTTTTGAAATTTTTTCTACGCTTTTGTCAGATTTTAAAAATTATTACTGTAAATTTTGAAGATTTTTTATAAACGTGTTCCAATAATATAAACTAATTTGTTTTAGAGATTTACTTATTTCAAATGTATTTATTTCACTTTCTTTATTTTCTCTTAATGGTTGCTAAGCAACCATTCATCCTAATCCTTATTTTTATAATGTTATAAATTTGAATGCGTGTACAAAAATTTAAATGAAGTCAACGTCAAAACTGATGAATTAATTAATGTCATTATATCTTTGCGTATAAATATAACATAGCCAAAAAAAACATAGGGTATGTTTTATTAATTTTATTCAAATATTTTCCTTAATAATTCAAAATTTCCTTCTCTTTCATACAGAATCAATAGCGATTTTTTAGATAAAATTTAACCAATTTCCTTTATCGTTGCCAAAAATATCAAAATCTGGAATAGTTTTTCAACGGCAATAAGTTTTAATTAAACAATTTCCATTCGAAAAACTAAACTAAGAAAAAATAAAAATGACGTCAGAATTAAAATAAAAATAAATATGTACTTTGTTAAATATTAAACACGGTAATTAGTTTCGTTAATAAGAATTTTTCTGACAAAAATTGTGGCATAATTAGAAGTAAGAGAAATAAAAAAAGAATTATATTTTTAACAAATTTTTCACTTGGTAAAATTTGACGTCATTATTGAAGTAAAACAGGCACTTTATAGGAGTCGTTAAAAATACAAGAAACACGGATAGCAATAACTCATGAATAATGACGTCAGTGCCGAAACTTCAATGAAGGCTTATTTTGGCGACACAAAATTTATTGTTTTCCGTGTGTCAGTCTGTTCTTCTGTCTGTCAGTCCCCAATAACTGCCACAAAATGCAACGAAAACTTCTTTTTTTTGGAAACAAAATTGTAAAACCTTAGATTACTGAGTTTACGCTTTCAAAAGTTCTTGATACATCAGATTTAGGTGTTTGTGGTGGGCAGGTATGTAGAAGTATGAGGATAATGAAAAATGCTTATTAAAACAGTTACTTATCCTTATAAATCAAAATGTATAAAGAAATACAAAATGTACGATAACCATTAGCAGATTGATAGAAAGTTACAAATTTAAATTTAATGAGACTACAGGGTGATCAGATGGCAATATAATAGGAAACTTAAAATCGTATTTGTCTTCTCGATAAGCAACATTTGACCTAGCTCTTATAAGACCGTCACAATCAACTATTGGTCTGAGTTGTCTTATTTTTCATCATTTTCTCCCTTAAAAGATTCCTTTTGAATGAGTAACATTAAAGCCTTTTCCCCCCTTTCTATTTCTTGTACAGATAAATCTTTTGAAAGATTTATGTCAACTTTTCTTAAATTGTTATAAAATCTAAAAATCCAAGATAACATTCTTACAATTTTCTTAAATGAAGAAAAATACTTATAATACCACTTACCATTTTCATCATTACTTATTAATGTGGCTATAACTGTTTTACGAATCTCAGAATTGACCAAATCTTCATTTGGCTCGTCATTCGATTTAGGTCAACTTTCCTTTTTCTCGTGCAACCAATCAGGTCCCTCCCACCATTTCCTTTCAACTAATTGTTCAGCAGAACACCCCCTTGAAAGTAAATCGGCGGGGTTAAGAGAGCCTGAGATATGATGCCACCAGTGAGGGGAGGTCAGTGAATGTATTTCTGCAACCCGATTTTGAATGAACATCCCCCAATTTTGATTTCGCTGAATCCAACACAAAGCTGTTGTTGAATCAGTCCAACAATAAATATCAACCCTTGATAAGTTTAAATCCTTTATTATGTTAGATAACAATCTAGAACCAATATTACAAGCCAAAAGTTCTAAGCGAGGAATCGTAATGGGTTTTAAAAGGGCTACCCTAGATCTAGCTTGTACTAGATCAATTTTAACCCCATCTTCGTTTTCGATTCTTATGAAAACGCACGTACCGTATGCCTTCTTACTACCATCACAAAATAAATGTAAACTTATGTCTTGATTAATTGGTTTAAGTTCAAACCATCTAGGAATACTTATCTGTGAAAGTAAACATAAGTTTTGTTGCCACGACTTAAATTTTCTTTGTAAATCATCCGGTAGTATATCATCCCATTAAAGTTTTAAATTCCACGTTTCCTGTAAAATTAGTTTTGGAATTAGCATTACCGGAGCCGTGTAGCCCACAATATCAAACACTTGGTGTGCTACGGGTAGAACTGTTCTTTTTGTGATTGGTTCTAATTTATTTAAAACCTGTTCAATTTTACACGATAATGTATCGGTAGATGTATGCCATATGAGACCTAATAGGGAAACACCCTCTTCCGTGGAGGAATCCTCCTCAAATATTTCATTACTCAAATTAGACTTCCAACATCTTAAATTAAAATGACCCAATGACATAATTAATTTCGCTTCGACAAAAAATTTTCTCATTTCTATTTCAGAGCTTAAACTTGTCACGCAGTTATCAACGTAAAAGGCTGTTTTTAGAATGTCTGCAGTATTCTTTAATTTTTCTGGAACCCTATCTAAATGATACAATAAAGTTGCAGCTAATAAATAAGGGCTGCACGTAATGCCAAAAACTACCCTTTTGTGACGATAAACTTCTACCTGTTCCCGATTTTCTTTATCGAACCATAGAAATCGCAAAAAATCTCTGTCTTTTTCTCTTATAGCAATCTGCAAAAAAGCTTTTTCGATGTCAGCGGTAACACCTACGTAATTCATACGGAAACGGTTTAGAAACGAGGGAATCATCTCAATTAGATTTGGACCCGTAGATAAACAATCATTTAATGAGGGGAAACCTGGTAAATGTTAACTAGCGTTAAATACTGGCCTTATATTTGTGGTACTATTTTCTTTTATTACTGCCCGATGAGGCAAATAATGAACACCCGTTAGTTTTTCAGCCGTTGTCTTTTCAATTATACCAAGATTTAACCAATTCTGAAAAACATCACAATAATCATTAAATTTTCCAGAGTTTGTCAATTTTCTTTGGGCGGTTAAAATAGATTTTTCCGCATTTATTTTATCATTTGGTAAAAGCTTGTTATCCAAAACCCAAGGCAACGCGACTTCATACCGCCCTTCGCTATTTAAATTAATAGTGTCTTCAAAATATCTTTGCGTATCCTCCTGCAATTCTGCTTTCGTTTTACTAATTGGAGGTTCTGTGATACCCAAAACATCTAATTTCCAAAGATCGCTAATGCACTGATCTTTTACTAACATAGAAGAAATAATAAGAGAAGCAGTGCTCTCAGAAATTGGCTTAATGCCTGAATTGAATTTTCCTATGACAGTCCATCCCAATTTCGTGTTTATCGCGGTTAATCCACATTTAAGATTAACTATATTTCCAGTTAAAAGTTTACCAGCAATGTCTGCACCAATTAACAATTTTATTTCCTTTTCAACCTTTAAATTCTGATTTTCTAAATCATTTATTTTAATTCCATATAACTTCAATTCATTTAGCCAAGGGCCAGACGGAATTTCCTTAATTTCAAAACAAATACGTTTCTGACTTAATACTTCTAATTTACATTTATATTCATCATTTATATCACTTAATTCAATCAAATAATTTTTATATACATTTTCAGGAGTTTCAACACTACCAAATAGTGAGATATTCCGGATGAAATGATGAATTTCTCCGTTCCCTAGCTTCAAGAGATATTCCGCAAATTCTTCCTCTCCTGAGTCTTCACGCATATTCTTCGTAAGTGAAAATATTTTGAAATGCAGCCAAGCATCGCTTTTTGTGATGCACAGGTCCAAAAGCTCGTTCTAGTTGGCTCGGGGCTGGACAGGAAGACACTGTCGAAAATCTCCGCCGAGGACCATAATCTTTCCGCCAAAAAGCAATTTCTTGTTTCCGATGGCACGTAACAGCTGATCCATATTATTCAAACCATATTTAGGAAGCATGGGTGCTTCGTCCATTAGAAAAGCATCAACCTTTGCGAGCTCGGTGGCTTTTACTGTTTCAGGTTTGATATTTGAAACTGCATCCGGAGACAGAGGAACTCGAAGACCAAAAGTTCTATGCGAAGTGCGGCCTTCCGGAAGCAAAATCGAAGCGATCCCGGTGAAAACCATACATTTTACGTTATGACATCGACCTCGAAGTATGTGGTACAGTGTCTTGTAGACAAATATCTTGCCGGTGCCACCGGGTCCATCAATAAAAAAATATCTCGTATTAGGGTTTAAATCTTTAGTTGCCCGAACGATGGCGTCAACAATTTCTATTTGTTTTCCTTGAAGAAGACCGTACATATTTTGTCCAACAGCAGTCGACTCATCTGCGGTGAAATTTTGACGAATTATTTCGCTGTGGTATCCGTCGATGTCATTCATTACGAATTTCTTCACCCGATAACGAAAGTTCCTGCCCTCTGTTGCTTCTGTATTTAATTTATGGGCGATTATTCTATATGCTCGATCAATAGCATCTTGAATAGAGCCATCTGTTCTTCTCGCTTCTTGGATGAAATCTAGGGCCAAATCTTCTTGAAACATTTCCCAAAGACGTTTTGGATTTTCCGGAGATCCCAGTATTAGAATTCGGGTGAAAAGTGTTCTTATGGCCCTTAGCGTTCTGGAAATCGCTGATTCGCATAACGCTTCCACCCACTGTTGGTCATCATAAGTCAACCCTCGAGCTAAGCAAACTTGCTTGTAGGTTGAGTAAGGGATGCCTTCTACTTTCAGAAGATCATTAAAAGACAATGCATTTTTAAATGATAAAGAAGTAATCTCAGATATTACAATTCTGGCTGGGCAACGAAATTAACGTTGTGAATGCGGCCGATTACACGCAGTTGCCTAATCCGTGGCAGTTACTCAGTGGGTTTCCTACCCACTTAAAGTGCTCGGGCATTTGCCAATAATAGTGGTAAGGGATTTCATCTTTAGAAGAATCTAACTGGCCGCTTTTTTCTTTTTGCTTCAAGAGTCGGGTGCGTCGAAAATAAGCTTCTAGCATCAAACCCTTTTGACCGTTTACCGTTGATCGTTTTGCAAAAGATTGCGAGTTTGTCACAGAAATCTGGATTGTGCTTGTCTAGCCTTGGATCATATCGCCGTCTGTACTTTGGATTTTCATCGTCTGCTATAGACGTGTCCTCTTGGAAATCCTTCGGAAAATTGAAACGGCATTTGATTTTTCCGTTCTTGTTAATCATGCAGGGTGATTCTGCTCTCCGCACGGATTAGGAATCATCCATTTGATGACTAATTCTCTCAGTTCCGGGTCTTCAGTGTATTCTGGAATTTCTGCCGAAATAACATCGTACAATTCTTCTGTGTTTCGAATTTTGTCTTCTGGTGACATAACTAAAAGCAGATGCATGTGCGGAAATCCACGTTTTTGGAACTCGATGGCATATACATAAGCAGCTACCTTCCCGAATATTTGCTTATTTTCAAAATCTTTTATGAGTTCTTCAAATTTAAGTTTGGCCGCTCTAGCGATGAGGTCCGAATGGTCTTGAGGCTGCTGTTGTCGAACAGTGCCATCAGCAAGGACGATTTTTCATGCTTCTCTCATTTCTTTGCATTCCGAATTGAAAATCGCTGTGACGAAGAAATGCGGAGGACCTTTTCTTCGAACAATTGCTTTTACATCTTCAAAACACTCTGTAAAATAGCGTGTTGATCCAGGAAACGAAGAAGATAGAATTATCTTCTCGCCAATCGAGGCGCTCTTTTTTCGGAAAGTTCTTTTATGAAGCTGGTAACTGCGGTATAAGAATCAGCTAACATTTTCTTTTGGTTGGCCTTTATGCATTGAATGCGGTCGCGTTCCACTCGAATGTAAGTATCGACGAGATATTGTTGAAAGAGTCGACCACCAAAATGTAAGGCATTGAACATGATTTCACGCAGATCGATATCAGTTGTAGTATTTTTATGAGGTAAGTGCCTGGTTAGCTTAGGTCTAAAAGCGATCCGCTACTGAGCCATTTCCAGTCTCGTAAGATGGTGACGGCTCGTATACGGTTTCCGCAGTGGTAATTTCAGGGACCATCCAGGTGTGCCTTTTGGGTAAAAAAGAGGATAAGTGAAAGGCTCCACACTTTCGTCGGTATTTTTCAGTGTGATGATCTCTTTACCACGCTGACGTACCACCATTTCGTTTTCAGGGAAGCTTTGGTCGGCATTGAGTGTGATTACGGCGCAGACATCGTTAATTACAGGAATGGTAATCTCTTGTAATCAGCGCCTTCGCGCATTGTAAATAGCAGACCGACATGCGGAGGCGCGATTCCTTTTGTAGATGCGTGCTGATTGACTTCTTCCTCCACTTCTCGCATCATCATGAAACCTTGTGCGAAACGATTTTCTGTGCGTATGATTCTCTCCAGCAATTCAATTAAAGTTCTGCTGATACCATGGTTTAGAGGATGTTTAATTATTTCTGTTACAGCATCAGTGGGGTCCAAAAAGTACACTTGGCCATACTGTGGTCGTTCGAATTCAACATCATCATTCTGAGTTGGATGTACAGCCATGTTCATTTTATGATATACTTGGCCAGCAGCTACAAAAGTATAAATTCCATGACTGTTTATAGTTCTGTTATCATCCATGTTAAAAGAAGCAAATGCAAAGCATGCATTTAAATTCCGTATTCTTTTGTGAAATTCATCTGAGAGGATATGAATTCCCAAAAAGAGACGTATCAGTTCATTTGGAAATTCTGGTTGATCTAGTTGAATGTGGCCATGCAAGCAACACTCACTAAATGGATCTCGTCCGATTCGGTTGGAAACTCGTTTTTCAGGAAAATGAAGGGCTTCATAATGGCTACATGAGACATCAAAATTTCCCAAGATTTTTTACGATACATCTCTATAAACTGCGCACTTGTACGTCGGTAAACGATTCTGTTCTAATGCTTTCTTTCGTCTAGCATTACGACGTCATTGCTCTTCAAGACTTTTGTCACGTCTCTCGATAGATTCTGATGCTCTTCGATGGGATTCGCTCTGTCTCTTATCCTCCAGCCTCTGTGATCTGTGTTCTTCTGTTTCATTTGTACGACGTCGGACTTCTCGATTCCATTTAGCCTCAAGCCTCTGGGATCTGTGTTCTTCTGTTTCATTTGCACCACGTCGGAATTCTCTATTCCGATTGTTCTCCAGCCTCTGTGATCTGTGTTCTTCTGTTTCATTTGCACGACGTCGGACTTCTCGATTCCATTTAGCCTCAAGCCTCTGGGATCTGTGTTCTTCTGTTTCATTTGCACGACGTCGGACTTCTCTATTCCGATTGTTCTCCAGACTCTGGGATCTGTGTTCTTCTGTTTCATTTGCACGACATCGGACTTCTCTATTCCGATTGTTTTCCAGCCTCTGGGATCTGTGTTCTTCCGTTTCATTTGCACGACGTCGGACTTCTCGATTTTGTTTGTCTTCCAGTCTCTGTTGACGGTGTTCTTCAATTGCACTGACACGACGTTGGACTTCCCGATTTCTTTTGTCCTCCAAACGCTTGACGTGATCTTCTGACGATCCCATAGCTCTTCTTTTTTTTACTAAACAGCGTATTTGTTCTAGTTTTTCTGCAGTTTGATAATTATTCATATTTGTAACAGCTTCTGGTATCTTTTCTCTGATTCTTAATCTGGTTTCTCGCATTGGCTTTATGGATGCTCAAGATCATCTTCATGTTTTAGAGTAGATACTTCCTTTCTTCTTTGCTGTCGGAAGTTAAAATTTTTCCGTTTCATGGGACGCCCAGCGGACATAATCATTGTAGATCAAGTCCACAGCAACCTTTAAAAAGCAACAGGGGAAATGATTCTGGTAGTTGAGAATATAGACTCCACCGTAGTAATCGGCTTAAACTTCAATCGTTTCGCACATTTTTAAAGTCTTTTGCTGATCTCAAGATTGACTTTCCAAGTTCACAGGCCAATCAGCACCAAAGAGCATCGTTATATAGCTTAAGATTAATTGCGAGAAAATTTTATGTACTCTGATTGGTTGAATTATGTTTTCGAGAGCATTCTATGGACTCTGATTGGTTAAATCACTTATCTAGACAACTACTGGAAATTTCTAAAAAATTCTTTCTGATTCTAAAAGCCAAATTTTTCGCCAAATGTCGACAAATTTGGCGATATTTTTTGCATTTGGCGCCAAAAAATGTATTTTTGCATTGGTAATCTTGAGAGTCAAATTTCCAGCTCAAATTTCATAAATTTATCCATTATTTCGCTCAATATATTACGAACTGTTGAAAAATGTTGGTACATAGTATTTGTACAATGATATTTACGGGAAAATTTTATTAACTCAGATTAGTTGAATCGTGTATCTCAGCTCTTATTGGGAGTTTTTAGAAAATTCTTTCAGATCTTAAAAGCCAAATTTTCCGCCAAATTTCTCTAAATATTGTCAAATTTCAATTCACGCCAATAACAACAAAACCATGGTTTGACATTGGTAATCTTGAAATTAAATTTTTCGGCACAAATTTCGCAAATGCCACCATTTTTTCGCTAAATATTGCCAACTATTATGAAATGTTGCTACGTAGCCCGATTGATCGAATTTTGTTTTCGAGAGCATTCTATGTTCTTTGATTGATTGAATAATATTTCTTGGCTCCCATTAGGAATATCTAGAAAATTCTTTCAGAATTTGAAAACCAATATATTTGACTAATTTGGTATCGACCATTAATCAAATGTTCTCGAACATGGGATCCAGCCCAATGATCTTCAAGAACCCGAAAAGGACAGAAAACAAAATTTAGCCAAAATTGTTCGAGTCACTTTTAAATTGTAACCTAGCCCAATGATTTTCTCATGTCCGAAAACTATAGAATACAAAATTTAGTCAAAATCGAGCTAGTCATTTTCTAGATACAATCAACGTGACCCACAATGACCCAAAGATGATCCACTAAACGAATTTTCTCGAACACGTGACTTAATCTAATGGTGTTCTTGTAATCTAAAACTGTGGAATACAAAATTTGGTCGACAAAATTTGGAAATTTTAGTTTGTGGTAATCGTTAGAGCCTTTTTTTAGATAAAATTGGTTTGAACCATAATGACCCAATAAAGAAACACTTATCTGAATTTATCAAACTTATGACCCAGCCCAATAGTTTTATCGTACCAAAATAATGCTGTATACGAAATTTCGTTAAAATCGATCCTTCCGTTTTTTAAATATAAATAGCTTGACCTAGACCCTTTATGACCCAAAATGACCCAGTAATCGAAATTTATCGAATATGAGACCTAGCAAAAATAGTTTTCTAGTGCCAAAAAATGTTGCATACAAACTTTCGTTAAAATCGATCCACCTGTTCTTTAGATATGGCTTGACCATGACCCATTATGACCCATCATGATCCACGAATGGCTCTTATAATTGAAATCTCTCGATCGTGTGACTTAGCCCATTAGCTTTCTCGTGTGAAAAAACTGTTACATGCAAAATTTCGATGAAATTGATTCTGCCGTTCTCTCAATATAAATAGCTGACCCAGGCCCTTAATGACCCAATATGACCCATTAAAATTTTTTCTCGAACATGTAACCGAGCCCAATGTCTTTCTGGTGCCCGAAAACCATAGAATGCAATTTTTAGTCAAAATTGCGTGAAAAAATCTCTAGATAAAAGTAGCATGACCCACAATGACCCCAAAAATGACCCACTAACCGAATTTTCTCGAACACGTTACCTAATCCAATGGTCTTCTTGTAATCCAAAACGATAAAATATAAAATTTGGTCAAAATCGTTAGAGCTGTTTTTTAGATAAAAATGGCTTGACCCATAATGACCCAAAAATGACCCACTAATTGAAATTTTTCGAACATGTGACCCAGCCCAATAGCTTTCTCGTGCCAAAGAACGATTGGATACAAAATTCCCTTAAAATAGATCCAGCCGTTTTCTAGATGTAAATAGCTTGATCCTGATCCATTATGACCCAAAATGATTCAATAATCAAATTTTCTCGAACATGTGACCTAGCCCAATGGTCTTCTCGTGCCCGAAAATGGTAAAATCCAAATTTTTGCGAAAATCGTTAGGGCCGTTTTTGAGATAAAATTTACACACAGACACACACAATTTTTGCTCGCATTATAGTATAAGATGTAATCCTTAAACTACTGGTCCTTTGTCTTCCCTGGAATTTGCATCACCTTCGCATTTTTAGTTTTTGAAAGAAAAACTATTTTATTTTCAACTCCGTCTGGTAGACAGTATGTTTCCGTTTATGTAGTCTTTTGTGTAGGGATATAGAAATGACGGGACTGATAAAGCGAGTATAACATTTTGAAAAAGACTTTAAAAAACTATTGTGCAATGGTGTGATAGGGTGGTAAGTGACATAAACGATGTTCAAAGTATTTCAGATGATGAATACATAAATTCTGAACACGAATACCTTTCAAAATTATAGGAAATTTCTGACGAGAGCGATAATGAAAGTATTAGAAATGATGAAAAAGAAGTTCTCATTTCTTCAATGCTTCTTCAATGCCTTCTTCAATGCATTTCTTCAATGCAGTTTTTGAGAAAATGCTCCCGCAATATCTGTGTCACAAACAAACAGAATCACAGACTTATAAACCGACCTTTTGTGCAAACATGTTTTCGGGGATTTCTTAACCCGAAAATTTATAAATCCGATGAGAACCGAAATATTTACAAATCCAAATCAAAATTGTTACTTTCCTTGTAGAGATAAAATGCATTTAAAAAAACCCCTGTCGGCTTGGCCTGTAGGTGGAGGTAGATTTCGAAGATAAGTGCTCATTTCTACAACAAAAAGTAAAATATGATTAGAGATAAATCGAGTTTAACAATTTTATTTAGCCGCTTTTGAAGAACTTTTAATTTCCTTTTTCCGTAAGAGCTGGATTTATCCGAATCATCTTAAGCGAAATTCAGCTCATAACGCCAATTTTGACAGCATGTTTTTAACTATATTCTGAATTTTGGAACAAATCGATATGTCACATTATACAGTTCTTAAATAAAAGAAACTGCCAATTGAATGCGTTTGAGAGCAAAATTGAATTTAAAAAGTGTCAGAAAATAAACAATTTGTTATTTGAATAGATCCTCAATATTTCAATCACGTTTACTTGAAGAAATTTTATTCAAAATGCCCAATTTGACAGCATATTTTTGAAATACATTGGGCATTTATCAAAAAACTAATAAATACGGCATATTGTACAGACCCTAAATAAGAGAACCTGTCAATTGGATGCGTTTGAGAGCAAAATTAGTGAAAAAGTGAGCGGTTTGTTATTTGAATACTTCCTCAATATTTCAGTCACGATCGTTTCAGGAAATTCTGCTCAAAATGGCTATTCTGACAGCATTTTTTGAAATATATTCCATCTTTACCAAAAATCTTGTTAATACCTCACAATATACAGTCCCAAGTAAGTAAACTGGTCATTTGGATGCGTTTAAAATCAAAAATGAATTTAAAAACGAGTCATTAAATAAGTAGTTTGGATTTAAGCTTTTCTTTGCTTCAACTCTAATGCTTGTTTAATTTATTTTAGCTATAAGGACTGTTCTTATAAAAAACTTGTCTGTGTAAAAGTGATAGATATTATTGAGAATATGTAAAGTTAATTTAATTAGATTTTATGTTTTAAGAATTGACGAAAATACGGATTTTTTTCTTTTTCCTACACTCCTCTCTTTCTCCTTTTTTTCCGTTTTTAACTTTTTTTGCAGTAAGAGGTGGCCTTTTTAAAAACTTGTCAGTACAAAAGTTTTAGATAATGTTAAGAACATTTATAAAAAACTTAATTGGATTTGATATCTTGAGAATTGTAGAAAGCTATAATACTTTTTCTCCTAAGAAACCCAATTTTTTCGCCGCTTGAGCCAATTTTTAATTTTATGAAATATCTGTCATGCACAAACTTTGTATGCATTTCTTAGAAGTAATATAAACTGATTAACCAATTGAACTAATTAAATAACTATTTTTGTTAAGAAGTTATGGCGTTTTTTCTGTTTTCACAAAAAACATCTCTATTCGCACCTCCTTGGTCCGATTTTGCCCATTAACGAATTTGACAGACATTTTATGCCCTTTGATTTTATGTAAAATTTTGAAGGGGATCTGAGCAGAATTATAGAAGTTACCGTGTTCAAAAGAAGCGATATATATATATATATATATATATACACTGGTGTCCAAAAGTTAAGCATAATTGGTAATTAAGTAAGTAATGAAAAAAGTATAAATCGAAATGTGGTGAAACTCCAGGTGTGTAAATAAAATAGTACGCGTCATATATTTTCGCGAAGAGTTTTCCCCGAAATCGAACAGGGGACCGTCAACAAATTGAAAAAGAACGAGGATCTTTTGGATAACCCTGTCAAAACTAATGTAGCAAAAGCGTTCAAACTGCACATTATGATTAAGTGGCTTATCGTAATGTACTGTGTTTATTTTTATAATGATACCATGTATACTCGTAGAGAAATTCAGGTTTTTATAAAAACAGTCCTAAGTTTTTTGCTTATAATTTGCAGAGTTCTTAATATAAAATAATGTTCTTTTCAGAAAATATGACAAACATCATTGTACACAATACCCTGTCATCAGAATTTAAAAATAATAAAAATTGTATGAAAAATGAGTAGGTTTAATAAATTATTTTTCATTGCGCATGCGTCAACGATATCAAAATTTCATTTGAATATTATGTTAGTTAAATGTATAGAGCAACGTCTGTGAAAGTCTCAAAAACATAGCTTAAAAATTCTGAAAATTATCGTTGATAGAATGAGATCAAAATCCTTTATTCCCTAAATGAAGCAAAAAGATGAAGGGCTGTATCCATATTCCATTGTTTAGTTCCTACACAATATTGCACGTATAACTAATATTTGGATAAAACCCCTGATTTTTTTGCTTCCTTTTAGGAATAACGTATTTTGAGTTGATTCTATAGACGATCATTTTCAGAATTTTCAAGCTATGTTTTCGAAACTTTTATAGAAGTTTCTCTATACATTTGCATTCTCTATACAATATGCAAATGAAATTTTGATATCGTTGACGCATGCGCAATGAAAAATTATTTACTAAACCTACTCATTTTTCATACAATTTTTATTATTTTTAAATTCTGATGACAGGGTATTGTGTACAATGATGTTCGTCATATTTTCAGAAAAGAACATTATTTTATATTAAGAACTTTGCAAATTATAAGCAAAAAACTTAGGACTGTTTTTATAAAAACCTTAATTTCTCTACGAGTATACATGGTATCATTATAAAAATAAACACAGTACATTACGATAAGCCACTTAATCATAATGTGAAGTTTGAAAACTTTTGCTATATTAGTTTTGACAGGGTTATCCAAAAGATTTCCGTTATTTTTCAATTTGTTGACGGTCCCCTGTTCGATTTCGGGGAAAACTCTTCGCGATTTTCGCGAAGAGTTTTCCCCGAAATGACGATATGACGCGTACCCCGATATGACGCGTACTATTTTATTTACAAACTGGAGTTTCACTACATTTCGATTTATATTTCTTCATTACTCACTTAATTACCAATTATGCTTAACTTTTGGACACCAGTGTATATATATATATATATATATATATATATATATATATAGATAGATAGATAGATAGAGAGAGATAGATAAACTTTTTTACTGATGGTATTTTTGGGGTCTAGGAGTCATGATCGGTGTGGATTTGCAAAAATATTTCAGAAATTCCAACATGGGAGAGACCGCAAGAGGTAGTATTTCACACGAAATCTGCCTAATATTTCATACGAAATCTACCTAATTGTATTCTTAAATGCTAGTTGTGCACGATTCTCCGAAACGACTAAAGATATACAAAGATTTGGCATTTAGTGAATCCTCAAACTCATTCCTTTTTTATAGGTCTGTTACAGATTATCTTAAGCTTAGGGCTAATTCAATTTTATTGCACTTAGTTAGACGGGAAAGGACCTCTTAACACTTTGAGATCTGGAGATTTTTGGTGCAAATGTTTTTTGGTTTTCCTCTAATTCATGAAAACACATTTGATTCAAGTTTTTTAAAAAACAGTACCCTATGTGAGGTATGATACACTGTTAAAAATCTGCAGCATTTTATCCAGTCATTTGACCGTTTTCTACAAAAAAAGTAAAAAAACCGTCTTTTTACGTTATTCTGAACTTATTATTACCAATTTTATGGTCAGAATAGAGTTAAATTACGGTTATGTCAGAAAACGGTGAAATGACTGTACAAAATGCTGCTAGATTTTTAACAGTGTACCAAGAATGAATCCACGCAATTTTGTAGGTACAAATTCATCTTTAAATCACGCAAAAATAGGAAAAGGTTTTTATTTTTTTAAAGGATCATCTACAGTGTTTTGTAGTGAATAGTCTGGAAATGTTAATGGGATTTATTAATACTCACTGCAATCGAAAACCAATTTAATTTTTTTTTCGTTAAGTACTGTCAATGTTTACCCTGAAAAACTATGTAAAGTTAGATTTAGCAATCTTATATTTTTATAAAGTAGTTCACCTAATGAAGCTTTATCAGACAAAATTATCATGTCTTAAAATGGCATATAGAGAAAATTTTTATCGAAGCTCTTTTAAAAGATAATTTCCTTAATATTTGTAAGCATTTTTGAATAGAAAGATTTTTCATGAAATCCGAGCAACATCATTAGACCAAATGTTGCACATTTAACACACTTGTTTATATAATGCTTGGTATAGATACTTTCGATATTGAACAAAAGCGCCACTTGCTGCTCAAATTAGTGAGTATTGTAATTTTTTTAGCATTATAAGTAAAAATTTCACATATATCTAAGCAATTGCTTGAGAATCGCATCTTAAACTGCTTTTAGTTCGCCAATTATTAATTTTTCAAAAGTGTAGAGATTTTAAAAATCTTTTCAGACGCAGGAGTGAAATTGTCGATAGTGTCCAAAGAAAAGTGATGCCATCTGGTATGTGGTAATTTTATAGCATTGGCTAAAGAATGAGATAAACATTCACCCCCATCACTACCACCACCACCAACAACAACAAAAACAGATACAGCTACAATTACAGTTTCAAAACTTCGTAAATTTCAAATAGAATAATCTAAATTTTTGCATCACAAATTGATCTTCACGGGGGAAAAATTTAAATGAAATTAAAAACCTAAATTTAGAAGTTAAACTGGCTAAATCAGAAACACTGAAAATAGTGAGAAAAACAAATTTTCCAACACAGCGATTAACATAAATAATTTTACTACAATAATTTATAGCATGAATACAAAGCAGAATTTGACATTTGATGTTGTTTCTCATTCCAGATTCACTCCGTCCATTGGATAGGTATACCAAGAATTTTAAGTACCCCATGAGAGAAAAAATGATTGAGATGTATTCACATGACACAAACAAACACAGGAACGCGCAATGATGATAAATGGCAGTATTACCAGTTTACTCTAGCGAATAAGGAAACGCGAAAAGATATTCTTTGAATTTTTTTTGCGTTACCGATAGTACAATTAATATTAATTTTTAACACTATTTAGGATGATTTATTGTTAAGATCATTTTATGGTGAGACAAAGTGGGTGTCGCCCTCGAAATTTTTTAAAACTTTGTCACTGTAAATCTTACAGTGAGAGCTTGATTGCTGTTTCTATCTCAATCTTAAGACCATGCCTTCTAATAAACAAATTATAAATGACACACTAGTTCTTTTAATAATATGGCTGATAAAAGTTCATATATTGGCAATATTTTTTTATACAACTCATTCTGTAAACAGAAGTACCAAGTAAATGAAGTAACGAAGTAAACAAAGTAATTATTAAAAGGTATTATCTATAGATATAAACCTTAAAACCTTTAAGATTTCTTTCAGCTGCCATTATGTAACTGAAAGTATTTTCTAAATCAGTACTTCAGAAAATATACCATCAGCAGTTTTCTTCTAGAATACTACGAAATTTCTATTTTTAACTTTAGCTATGACAGAGGTTGACAGTTGAGTTGTCTTTTTTCTGTAAGTAAAATGAAATGATCGGTTTTATAGATTATTTAATCAGAAAGAATGTATAAATTGAAACTTAAGCTGTTTTATATATATAAATATTTAATTATTTTAGTATTTTTTTAATTTGATGTATTGTGAATTTAAATCGCCGTTGCATCAGAATTAATTCAGATTTTTAATTCATTGATTTAGGGATCTAAACAGATAGTTTGTAAAATAAAAAAGTAGCGTTTAAGTCATTTACCAAAATTTATTTTGAGTTGAAACAGTGCTTTTGATATCACATTTCATTGATTCTTTAAGAAAAGAATGAGATCATCCGAATGACGGATTTTTTTATAGAAATATTTTTTAAAAACTCTTAAAATTTTGTTAAAATTATTTCTAAACCATCTATCAAGAGTTATTTGTATATTAATCAGGTAATTATTTTCAGCATTCAGTAGAAGAAAACGTCCTTATACTGGCTGCCACTTTTCTTTTCTATCTAGATATTACAATTTTTCGAAATTAGTAAAAGAAAAAGTGACAGCAGGATAATTTGACCTAGTAAGAGAAACAAAAATGAGTTTAAAAAGGGTTATCTATACCTATATTTGGAAGAGGTAAAGTTTGTTTGTCTGTAGGGAGTAATCGCTCCGGAACTACTGAACTGATTTCAAAAGTAATGTGAACAAAAATGATTGTGTTCACCCCGAATCAAACATAGGTTATAGTTTATATCGATGTCAATACGTTAAAGAGGGTGCAGGAAAAAAAATGTTTTAAAAAATGCAATTTTTGTATTATTGAAGGGCCTAGAAGCATAAAACTTGGTAAGTTAATTACTTATAAAGTATGAATGATCACTAAGAACATTTGCTAAAAAATACACAACTTAAAACTGTTGAAAATCCAAGAAAAGCGTTCTAAAAACTTTCTAAATAGCAATTAAAAATCTCAGAAAGTAATAAACTGATTAAAAAGGATAATGATGTCAAATTGTTGGTGACTATCATTGCTCCAACATAGGCTATGGCTTATGTTGGTGTCACTAACCCAAATGGGATGCAGGAGAAAATATCCCTCTAAAAAGGCTATTTTTGTGTTACTGAGAGGCCTAGAAGTATGAAATTTAGCATGGTAGTCAATAATGAGATATAAATGATCTCTAACAACATGTCTTCAAAAAATTGAAATTTAAAAAAGGCAAAAATGCGTGAAAAGCGTCCTAAAAACGCTCTAAATGGCGATTTGTAAGCAATATTGCCAAAATTGGTGTAACAATTGGCGAGTAATTTTGGATTTAAAATTTCACAATACATCGCCAATTTCACCATAAACTTAGCGACATTTCACGACAGAACCGGGTCTCTTACACATATTTCTGTGTAATATTCTGTTCTAGCAAATATTCCTGCCCAATATGCAAAATACAAAAATTTTTGTCTATGCGAAATGTCTACATTTCATTATAAAAAATATGTAAATTTACAAGATTACGCCATTTTTGTTAAATTTACACATTATTTTACATTTTCACATTTGTTTTTATTTTGTGAAGGGATAAAAAGTTACACACTGTCTTTAAAAAGCTAAATAAGTATAAATGCTGGAAAATATTTATGACAAGAGCACAAATTTTATAACAAACGTGTGATGTTAAAAGTTTACACATATACTTATAAAAAATGTCTAATTTACACATGTAATTTATAGTGTGTACTATATTAATACAGAACACAAAACTATTCTTCCTTAAAAAAATTTTTGAACTTTTACTTTCCCTTCTTTTTCTGAGATTCGTTATTTGCTAGTAATCTAAATAGTATATATTTTATTTAATTCACACACACCCGTATCTACAGGCATGTTTATACACGTACGCTTGAAAAATTATTTAATGGCTAGGTAACCTATTTTAAAATAAAATTTAATTCCTCTCCAATGGAAAGAACAAGAAAAAAAACTCAATGAACCCCGATAGAAAAGCTGTCATTCTTTAATCTTTTGTAAGACAGTTTGTTATTGTCACCAAGAGTTATTTGAAGTTCAAGAAAATTTTCATTTGACCAAACTATTCATTTTAAATGTTTCTACTTGAAGAAGATCTAACAATTTAAAATTAACATTTTCAAACAACATGAAAAAATTTCAAGTCTTTCCTTGTTGAACAATGTGTTGGATCAAAGGAATTATATGTGCTGAGAAAAGTTTTTTAAAGATTATATTTTCAAAGAAATTGTTTTCAAAATAATTTCCTATAGTATATATTTAATATATTTAGTATATATATTATTAATATAGTATATATTTAAATAGAAATCTATTTAAAAGATTATTCATCATTGTAATAAAGAAACATACAGTTTCGACTTTGAAGCATTCTTCATTACATAATTTACGAAATTTAATGAGCATTTTTAGTTAACAACATACGATTATTTATTGAATGCGCGCACATTTACATATGGGTAATATTTGTATTTACATTATTTCTGTGTATCATTCTGTTCTTGTATATATTCCTGCAAAAGACTAAAATTTTTTGTGTGTGAAATGTGTATGTTTAATTATGCAAAATGTGTAAATGTGCAAAATCACGTTACAAGATCCCTTTTGGTTAAACTTATGCAGTAGTTTATATTTACACACTTGCTTGTGTTTGTGAAGGGATAACGAGTTAAATACTATCATAAAGATCAATAACTATAAATGCGGGGAAAAGTTTAAGACCATAGCATTAAATTTATAACAAATATGCGATTTTACGAATCTACTGTTGTAATTATGTAAAACTGATTAATTTATACATTTAATTTATCGTGCGTACCACATTATTATCGGAAACAAATTGTTCTTCTTACAAGTGCTTTTCCAACTTTGACTTCCTTTTCTTTTTATGATATTATCTATTTACTAGAACTCTAAATGTTATACATTTTATTTCATTCGAACTCACCCGTATCTACAGGTATGTTTATATATATACGCTTGAACAATTTAAATAATATCTAGGTAATTTATTTTATGTTTAAATTGAATTCCTATCCTATGCAAATAATTAAAAGGCCAATGAATTCCGATAGAAAAGCTGCCATTCTTTAATCTTCTGTAAGAAATTTTGTTATTGTTACCAAGAGTTATTTGATGTTAAAAAAAACTTTCATTTGAACCAACTATTCATTTTAAAAGTTCCTTCTTAAAGAAGATCTAACAAAGTTAAAATAAACATTTTCAAACAACATGAAAAAATTTCAAAGCTTTGATTGTTGAACAATGTGTTAGATCAAAGGAATTATAAGCGCTGAGAAATGTTTTGAAAGGATATTATTTTCAAAATTACTTCCGATACTTTTAATAGTATGTATTTCTATTTAACCTTTATAGAGGGGGTGTGACAGCTTCTGTCCGGGAATGCATGTATTCTCAGGTAGACACTGAGCGGGCTCCTGCGTAGAGGTTAAAAGATAATTCATTCTTGTAATAAAGAAACATACTGTTTCGACTTTGAATGTTTCTTCTTTACATACTTTATGAAATTTAATGAGTATTTTTAGTTAACAATATACAATTATATATTGAATGAGCATATATACACATATGGGTAATATTTATATTTACATATATTTCTGGGTATCAGTCTGTTCTCGTATATATTCCTGAAAAATACTAAAATTTTTGTGTATATGAAATGTGTATGTTTTATTATAGAAAATGTGTAACTGTACAAGATTACGCCATTTTGGTTAAATGTATGCATTATTTTACATTTACACGTTTGGTTATATTTGTGAAGGGATAACAAATTAAGTACCATCATGAAGATCAATATCTATTAATGCTGGGAAATGTTTAAGGAAATAGCATTATTTTTATAACAAATATGAGACAATATATAATATATATAACAATGAGATTTTTACGAATGTACTCATGTAATTATGTAAAACTGATTAATTTACGCATTTAATTTATCGTGCGTACCATATTCTTATCGAACACAAATTGCCCTTCTTACAATTGCTTTTCGAATTTTGACTTTCTTTTCTTTTTTTTCTGATATTTTCTATTTACTAGAACTCTAAATGGTATGTGTATTATTTAATTCACGCACATCCGTATCTACAGGCATGTTTATATGTGTACGCTTGAACAATTTAATTAATGGCTAGATAATTTATTTTAAGGTAAAATTATTTTCCTCTCAAAAAAAAAAAGAAAAAAAAAACAATCAATTTTAATAGAAAAGCTGTCATTCTTTAATCTTCTGTAAGACATTTTGTTATTATCACCAAGAGTTATTTGATGTTCAAGAAAATTTTCATTTGATCAAACTCGTCATTTTAAAAGTTTCTACTTGAAGAAGATCTAACAATATAAAATAAACATTTTCAAACAACATAAAAAAATTTTCAAGTCTTTGCTTGTTGAACAATTTCTTGGATCAAAGGAATTATAAGTGCTGAGAAATGTTTTGAAAAGATAATATTTTCAAAGAAATTATTTTCAAAATTATTTCCGATACTTTTAATAGAAATCTATTTAAAAGATTATTCATTATTGTAATAAAGAAAAATACTGTTTCGACTTTGAAGATTTCTTCATTATCTAATTTATGAAATTTAATGAGCATTTTTAGTTAACAACAATTATTTATTAAATGCGTATAGATACACATATGGGTAATATTTATTCTTACATATATTTCTGTGTAGCATTCTGTTCTTGTATGTATATTCTTGCAAAATACTCAAATTTTTGTGTATGTGAAATGTGTATGTTTTATTATGCAAAATGTGTAAATATACAAATTATTTGGTTAAATTTATGCATTATTTTACATTTACACACTTGCTTGTGTTTGAACGGATAACAATTTAAACACCATCAAGAAGATCAATATCTATAAATGCGGGGAAATATTTAAGATAATACAGTGCTCAGCAAAAGTTTAGACACCGGTGTTATTTAATTTTTAAATAAAAAATACTAACTCTTGAGTTTTACAAAAGGTTATACTTATTTTTAAATCTATTTTAAACATTTTAGGATAATGGTTATAATATAAGATAATATTTAATTTAACTGAAAAAAGTAAAATTTGCATATTGCAAAATTTTAGACACTTTTTTGATTTTTTGTCAACTGTTCATGGCAAAATGCAAATTTCTAAGTTATGATGTTATATGTCTGAAGTATCTAAGTATACCTCGATATCGCATCAGTTAATGAAGATGCCGCGAGCTAAAAATATTTTGTTAGATTATGTAATTGAAGTAGGAAAGCTGAAATGGAAAGGGAAAACTGTTGCAGAAATTTCAGCAGCACTGAATCATCCAAAGTCGGCTGTCTATGTAATATAGTCTAAGGGTGACTTCTTCAAAACAAAACATAAATCTAGAAGATCTTGTGTGAACAGAAAATGAGATGACAAGAGGATCCACAAACTAGTATTTAAAGAAATGATGATTGCTAGTCACATTAAAAGTAAGTCAGGACTTTCTGAGTCAAAGGATATGATTTGTAGATGAATTAAGGAAAGAGGTAAATCCATTTACATGAAAATGATAAAACAATGAACTTTAAAATCTCGCTACAAATTGGCGAGAATGCAATGAACTTGCAAACATACGTCATATGGATCCAAATGGTACGCTATGATGTCAGTAAAGGAAAAAAATGGAATTTAAATGGCCCAAACGAGTGAACATGCTATTGGCATGGCTTGCATAAAGAGCCTGGTACTTTATTAAGTCGACAACAAGGAGGTGAAATTTTAATGATTTGGTTCTCACTTTGCTTTAATACTCTAGTATCTCTTGAGTTATTCGGTAGTTGCCAGGTAACACAAGATTACATACATACGTTGGAGATCAATTTTTAGTCATTTGGGGAACTTTTAGTTGGTACAAAATATGGATTTTAGCAAGTTAATGCGTCTACTCATGTTGCATACAAAACAAGAATTTCGTTTAACTCTGAAAATACTACTGATTTCAACTGGCTGGCGGGTAGCCCTGATCTGGACCCAATCGAACCTTTGTAACATCATGTGTCGTAAGCTTTATGCATATTTTTGTTATGTTTTTCTGTTAATGAGCTTCGAACTGCTGTTGAACATGTTTAGTACAAAATAGACCCCCAAGTGACGCAGCATTTAGTTTTTTTCGATAAAAAGTCACATTCTTGCACTAACTGTAGACAATGTGGGTGCAACTCGATTTTAAACTGTTGCACCCACAGTTTAAAATCGTCACCACTCAGAGTGACGATCTTTATAGAAAAAAATTGTTTTTCTATAAATATACAAATTGTCTATACTTTTGCCACAATGTTAATTTCGTTTTTTTATTGTCATTATATATTTTATAAAAGGTTAAATTTAAAATTTATTGTTTGTGAATAAAGGATATGTCACAAGTAAAATATGACACAAGAATTACAAAAATTCGGTAAATACTTCTGAATATAGAAGCGTAATTGATCATTGTCTAAACTTTTGCTGAGCACTGCAGCATTAATTTTATAACAAATATATTATTTTACGAATTTACTCATGTAATTATGTAAAACTGATTAATTAACACATTTAATTTATTGTGCGTAGAATATTATTATCGAACGCAAATTACTCTTCTTACAATTGCTTTTCGAACTTTTACTTTCTTTTCTTTTTCTGATATTCTCTATTTACTAGAACACTAAATGTTACACATTTTATTTCATTCGCACACACCCGTATCTACAGGTATGTTTACATATATACGCTAGAACAGTTTAATTAATGGCTAGGTAATTTATTTTAAGTTGAAATTTAATTTCTCTCCAATGCAAAGAAAACAAAGAACAATGAATTCCGATAGAAAACCTGTCATTCTTTAATCTTCTATAAGAAGTTTTGTTATTGTTACCAAGAGTTATTTGATGTTCAAGAAAACTTTCATTTGATCAAACTATTCATTTTAAAAGCTTCTTCTTGAAGAAGATCTAACGAATTTAAAATAAACATTTTCAAACAACATGAAAAAATTTCAAGTCTTTGCTTGTTGAATAATGAGTTGGAGCAAAGGCGCTGAGAAATATTTTGAAGAGCTATTATTTATAAAGAAGTTATTTTCAAAACTACCTTCGTTACTTTTAAAAGAAATGTATTTAAAAGATTACTCGTTCTTGAAAGAAAGAAACATACTGTTTCGACTTTAAAACTATCTTCATTACATAATATATCAAATTTAATGATCAATAAGCATTAACAAGAAAGGAACATGTAGAAAGAAATAATTTGCAATTAAAATAGGAAAGACTCTGCGGTATTTAAAATTAATATTTTTGGTCCTTTAATTGATGTTGTAAAATATATTTATATGTACATATTTTATACGCACACATGCCTACACACACACATATTCATACACATACACTCACTTACACATATATACATGTATATAATT
The DNA here is from genome assembly GCA_964019185.1 of Maratus speculifer. NCBI lineage: Eukaryota > Metazoa > Arthropoda > Arachnida > Araneae > Salticidae > Maratus > Maratus speculifer. The sequence continues at coordinate 137,438,584 of OZ025298.1, forward strand.
ATACACATATTATATTCATAACTATATATCATATCATTTATAATTATTATATATATATATATCTATATGCAATTTACTTACGCATAATAAGTTGCATAAGTAGTTTTGTTTGACCTAAGAATATAATACATTTGTGAGGTACGCTCTTTAGTTGATATTGGAAATTATATATAGCCATATTAAGTACAATATTAAGATGTAACAGTTTTTTTTACAGAATTTGTAGAATTGCAGTAATTGTAGAATCTTGTGCAGTTTTCAAGTATTATTGTCCAAATTCACAGAATTTAAGTTTTGATCAAATCATTTCCTTACATAGGAGTGAGGTTAGGTGCTATAAAATTCTATGTAACCTGATTGATTGAATTTTGTTTTTCAGAACATTCTATAATATCTGATTAGTTGCAGCATGTATCTCGGCACCTATTGGGAATTTTTAGAATATCCTTTCCGATTCTAAATGGAAAATTTTCGCAAAATGTTTTAAAATTTTGCGACATTCTTTTATTACTGTATAAAAAAGATTTATTTTGATTCTGGGATACAGGATGGAAACAACAGAGATATTTTTCCGGAATGAAAAATATTTTCAATGATTAAGCATTCATTGGGTTACATAAAATTCGGAAAGAAATGTTCTTCAGGATAAAAGAAAAAGGAACGTTGTTCTACATTCGAAGATACCATTTTAATTTTATTTCATTTTATATTTGCTCTTGAGTTTCATTATACATGTAGTCTCATGATTTTTTTAAACAAAAGATTTTATGGGTTCGACACACATTTTTACAGATGGTTCCAAAACGGAGGTAGGTGCTGAGGCAGCTTTTTGTGCCTAATGACTCAATTCACACTTTTTTTACCTGGCGCGCAAGGCTTGATCTGGGGAGCTCTTTGCAGTGAAAGACACGATTCGATGGGCAGAAGAGTACTCTGACTCGTAATATTTAATTTCATCAGACAGTTTATCAGGTCAACTGATTTTTTTAAAATTTGATAATAATAAGTTCTAGATATAATCTTACTCCTCCAGTCCTCAGAAAACCGTTCTTTTTAAATTGGATTGGTATAACGGACAACGAACTGGCTGATCAGCTGGCGAAATCGGCAGTTGAAGATTTTACTTTATCACAAACGTTTCTACCAATCCCACATTCAACATTGAAATCAGAACTCAAAAGACAAGTGTTAGTTCGCTTTCAACAACGTTATTCCATAGAGCAGGTGGGTCAATACATGCACGACTTCATACCGGAAGTCTCACAAAACTTTTTCATAAGTAACAGATACCTTCCTCTTTTTTTCGACTAATCATGGAGTTTTCCAACAACACTTATATACCATTAATAAACGAGACTCAGCTTTTTTCGTTTGTGTATCCGAATCATCATTATTACACAGCATCCTACATTGCCTACTTACGCCCCACAACAACGTCAAAAAAAGCCACAACAGATGATACTTACTGACTGGTTTATGTACCTGCCGTCCAGCTCTCCGTCCAGCTCTCCGGCTGCGTACCGCGGACTGTATGATTTTTTTAAGAAACCAACGAATTTATATTTATCAATCCCCCCTTCCTTTCTGAGGTAATTGTGTCTTCTATTTTGTCTCAGCTCCACTTCGGACAGGAGCCCTGTTTTGTACATAATGTAAATATTTTTATTGCTTCCTTTATAATGTTTTATTGATTTATTTAGCAATTTCAAATCATCATATGCATTTCTTAATGTTTTCTAACTCTGAAATTTAAAACTCATGTCTTGTAATTGTAAATGTGTCTTTAGAACATAATGCATTTCCTGTCAGTGTATATACTGATGATTGTTCTTATGAGTTTCAGAGCCAAAACTAGCAAATTGAATTGATGTTTCTTTATGTTATTAACTGTTGAATAATATTGTGAAATCTAATCATTGTTAATGTATCTAACCATTGCACTTATAAAGGGAAAGTTGAGTTCTTGAGGTGTTCATATCTGTCACCCACAGTTTCTTGTTTTTTTAAAAATGCGAAAATACTTGTGTCAATAATAGTCTGGAGGTTGTCGTTGTTTGAGTGATGAAACATACTTCGGTTTGCATAAAAGTATTTACATGCTTTTAAATTATATTTTTAAATCAATTTTCAGCTTAGTTTGAATGATTTTAAGGGATTTTTTATGCATAATTTTATAAGATATAATAAAGATAAAATTACGTCTTTTTACGCTGGTTTATTGAACTAACTAGGTTTTCCCATGAAAATATGTAATTTTGTATTCAAATTTTTATCCATATTCTGATTTGTCATAATTGTAAAAATTATGCAGGCAAGTGTATTAAATCATTATCTGTTAATCGTCAAATAATCTTTATCTTTGCAACTGCTTAATAGGGATAAATACAATGGAGTTAATCGCCCATTTACTGAGGAAAAAATCTGTCTTTGAAGCTGCACCAAAGAAATATTCTGCATATTAAAATGTGAAAAAATTTGAGTAAGAAATAAATATTGTAATAAATTGAAAAAAGCGCTGTTTTTACTTATAATAAATTAATATATATTTTTTTAATTCTGAATATACTTTGATAAAACAATTTAGAAATCGTGAATAGATAGTTTAAAAATGCATTTTTTTCTTTACTGTTGATGTATCCTAAACTAAAAGAGGTAAAAATTACATGATTTTAAATAATGTTACAAGATTATGCTTTCTATCCATCATAAATCTTAGCAGGGAGTTCTAAATAATCAGTGGGAATGCGAATTTAACGTATTTTTATAGAAATGTATTAGAAGTAGACGAATTGCAACCCTAAATTAGGTATGATTTTAAAGATAATTATTGAAAGTTTATAAAATGGTAATTTTAAAATATTTTATTTTACTTTTTAAAAGTTCATAAAAGTGTTTTTTCTTTTTTTTAATATCTCAAGTTTAAGTTAGAAAGCGCCTTAAATTTATTAGCAAGATTATGTGCAAGTTGAAAAAAAAAGTCTCTAGATTTAGTTAGTACTTGAAATAACATGGTGCTGATTACATGTTGAGGCAAATCACTCTACAGATGGTGCTGTATAGTGCATTTTTCGTGATTATTCCAATAGCTTCATCTCAAGTATTAAGGCGATAAATTTTCTAAAACTTCAGATTCAGTTAGTCCCAGATAGAGATGGGCATTATTTAACATAACAGGATAAATATTCGTAATATCAACCAAAAACTTATTATTCAGTAACAGATTACCAAAAAGTTTCTGTTAATTTTGGAACGCCTCGTGTGATAAGCATTTTAAAAGAAGAAGCAAATAACAAGGCTAAAAATTATTTTAGGAATGAATATTTATACATTAATAAAAGTTTAGTTATATAAAATGTATTTCCTAGCTTATAAATCTATTTGAATTCTAAGACAAAGAATTTCTATTACTGCAAAAAATAAAATCCCCAACAGCATTAAAACGCTTTTGAAACACAGAGAGAGAAAAAAATGCCTACGCACTAAGAAAAATTACTAGACTTTCCTTTTGACGCAACACTATCCTTCTACGACTCTAAGACATTAAAAATCCTTTTGGTCTAATCAAGTGAGCCAATCACATGAATAATTGTCCGTTTGCTATCTTAAAAGTTCACGTGGTAAAATCTCTCAAAAGCTATTGGTTGTTCATTATTCTATGGATATTTAAAAACACCTGGCTTCGGTTTTTTCTCAAAAAATATTTTATCGTTTGAATATTTTCTATAACGCTCACAGTTACAAAGATTAAAGCAATAAATATGTTTTTAGAATATCGAAAACTATATTTATTGAAAAAAATGAGTGGAATAATAAAAACTGCATTTATCGAACAAGTACATAGAATACTGAAAATGAAATGGTGGATAAATGTGTTTTTATTCAAGCGTATGTATTTAGTGAGTGACGCTTGCAGATTATTAAAAAGCAAGGAGTTAATGTCGGCCATCTTTGGTCATAATTTTAATGGGAAGGAATATGCGTTTGAAAAATGGAATTAAAAGATATACGGATTTAATTGTTGATAGAAAGCTGTTTTATCGCACGGGAGAAAATCTTTGGTTGGTGAAGTTAATAGAGTAAAATGATGGCAATCTTTGATTTTGAATATTTAAAAGGGATATTACTTTGTTCTCATATGATTTGGGGAAGGGGGGGGGTTCTGGTGCTATGATTTTTTTTAAATAAAGTGTTTATTACTAGGTTCTTTTATTATTATTATTCTGTCATTATTGGGTCATTAGAAAATAAGAACTCGAAAACATTATTTTCGTAATTTTATTTTACTGAAAAAAAGAAGAAAAATAGCCTGGTGAGGGCAGCGCCATGCGAAAAGGGGGAGGGGCAGCTGCGGTCGGCCCGGACGCGGAAATTTATAGGGCGCCAATTTTATACTACCAGCGTCATTTTTTTGGCCTGTCACAACTTTTTTTTTTTGGGGGGGGGGCGTTAATGCACATACTAAATTTGTAGGATGAATGACATTTGATTAAAAATGTATAAGTAATGTTTTGTGTTCTTGTGGGATAAGCTTTGAATATGTGTTGACAGATATTGATTCTGGGATGTCAAAATTCGAACTTCAAGTCAAGGTACCAACGAATAAAGATATTTTTTTTTTTTTTTTTTTTTACAAATTGTATTGTTAAACCGGTGTTATTTTTTATGGAAGATATTTCTGATCGTTTATAAAAAGTTAATTTCTAAACCGCCAGTTTTAGAGGCATTGTACCAATTGCAAAAATGTTTTAAACTTTCTTCTGCATCATATAAATATCAATTTACATTAAAATAATTATTTTTTAAATTGTTAAGAAATTAAATATTTTATACAGTGTTAAATAAGTTTATAACTTTTATTTAGAAAAAGTTTATATGCGTTTTAACAGGTAAAACTTCTATGGGTAAAACTTAGTGAGTTATGATACCTATGAAATTTTAACGTGGAAAAATGCATTTTTAGTGCAAGAAAACGATAATAATGCGTGAAATACAAAGCATCACAGCTAACTAAGTTTTTGTCTTGCAAAAATTAAATTTTAACATCAAATTTATTTTAAAGGTGTATGTTTATCTGAACTAAAACAGAGTCTATACTTATATATCAAAATTATTCAAGATATCTTAATTGAAGTCCCTCTAATAAAAATGTCTGTTGACAGCATATTCTCATTGATTAGTTATTACGTTACAAAAATAAAAGGTTGTTGAAACCTGTTACCAGTGAATGTGTGGAACGACGTAACCTGTTAACCAAAAATAACTATATTTCCCATCTCTAGTCCCAGATGTAAATTAGTGTTGTTTATTTTTAGGTGTAAATCAATCTACAGATGGTGCTGCTATGCTGTATTTTTTGCAACAAATGTATCTCAAGAACTAATGCAGGGAATATCATCAAACTTCCGATTCATTTAGTGAGTGATAAAAAATTGATGCTGCTTAAATTTTGATGTACATTACCCAATATGTGGCGGTGGTTTCCAGTTTGTTTTATAAATTTTGCAATAGTTATATCTCAAACAATATTGCATGGATTTTCACCAAACTTCCGATTCCGTTATAAGTTGACATGTGTTGTTGCTGACAAGATTTTGGTTTAAACCGTCTAACCGGAGGCGTTGATACATAACATTTTTCTGGAAGTATTAATATGCTTAAGGAAAAGAAAGTTTTGGGATTGCCATATGTGACAAATTAATTAATATGTTAGGAATATTATATTTAAGTAAGTGTTACATGAAGGTCCGTTCTTCATGGATTAGTCTACAGCAAAATCATAGAGAGAGTTTGGCGAATTTGAGTGTTACCATTTTAATATTACACTGTAAAATATTTGTGTAACGTTACACCATAAAATGGGTGTTAGCTTTGCTGCCTCCAGTTTTATGGTGAGATATTTTTTTCACCTATATAATGGTTTAATGTAAACATATATTGCTGGTGTAACATTACAATGTTACACCGGTTATATCGGTTAAAATACTCTTAAAAATTGGAGGAAACAAGGTTACTCCATAAAACTGAAAGCAGCAAAGCTGCCATCTATTTTATGTTATAACATTACTAAAATGTTTTACATTGTAGAGACGCTAATTAAGAACTTATTGAAAGTCTTTGGTGATATTAGAAATTTAATATAATTTTTTATATGCGTAAATTTGTCATTGGGCGCCACACAGATACTTACCTGCCATGGATATACATAATATAAAATATGAAAGTAAAACATGTTTGAACTATTTATAAAATGTATTGCAATTGCAATTGAAAAAAAAAAGCAAATTTAAAAATTTTTAATACATAGTAATGCTCTTTTACTGAATTGCGAGTACTACTGTATTATCTTGTTGACCAATTTCGACAAATTATACAAATCGCCTAATAGCAAAATGATGCAAATTGACATAATGTTTATTTTAAATAATAAAATAGCAAATAAAATAATAAAGGTCATAAAAATACGAATAAAACGTTGAATTAAAAAATCAATTGATAACGTAGCAGAAATGTGTAACGTGTTTAATGTCAAATGATTGTGACTGCTATTTTAAGTCATTATTGGCATTTAATCTTATAGTTTGAAGATAGGTTTTTTGTTCGAGGGGATAATCATGCAATACTAAACTATGTATAAGAATGATCCATATAACTCCAAAAATGATAAACACTTTATATAACAGTTTATTCCGTCGGATTAAGCGTCTCATTTCAAATTAAAATACATTTTTTAATCGAAATTTGAATGAAATGAAAAATCAGTCATGGAAAATCGAAGAGTAGGGAAAATAGGATTGCAAATATTTTGGCTACTAATTATCTCATTAACTTGATTCTTTATGCAAAATTTACGGTTTGTTATTGTTTTTGTGTATTTACATCTTAAAATAAACAATTTTGAAAATTTTTATTTAACTTTTATTGATTGAATATTTCAGGAGTCCGAAAAGATCAAGGTTACTGATATTCAATAGGCTTCTTTCCATTATTACATTCAAGGTAGAACCCGTCGAAATTCGACGCTTAAGTCGGAACTCTTTCATTGATTTATAATAAACGAACGAAATTAGTTACAGTAAAAAAATCAACTTATATTTGTAAGTCTAACTGGTAAACAAATGATATTTAACCTAAAGTTTACAAAATGCTATTTTTATAAAACTCAGTTGTAGAAGTTATTAAAATTAAAATTTTAATCGTTTATGTAAGCAGCAAAATATAATAAAGGTCAGTTATTACAATACAGTTATCAATTAAGGTTCATATGCTTGGTATTACAAAAGGAAAAACAGAAAAAATTATTGATTCAATCATAGATTTTTCCCCCATGGAATCTAAACCCGACACTATTTTTATCATTTCAAAATTTACATATCATACATTTTTAACAGAGCAAGTGTTTTAATTTCAAAGTTTTTCCCTTTTTATGAGAAAAATGGCGACATAAAGGTACAGTAATCTCCTCTTCTGTTGCCAAAATGACAAAAATGGTATTAAAACTATAAAATATAATGTCTTAAAAATAAATTAAGATACAGTTTTGGGTAGATTTCGTATGAAATACTACCTATTGCATTCTCTCCCATGTTGGAATTTCTGAAAAATTTTTGCAGATCTACACGAATCATGACTCCTAGACCCCAAAACTACCATCAGTAAAAAAGTTTATCTATCTATCTATCTATCGGTGTATATCACTTTCTTCTAGACACGATAACTTCCATAATTATGCTCAGATCTTCTTCAAACTTTTACATCAAATCAAGGAGCTTAAAATATCGGTCGAGTTCGTTAATGGGCAAAATCGGACCAAGGGGGTGGGAATAGGGAGGGTTTTTGTGAAAACCGAAAAAACGCGATAACTTTTTAATTAAAATAGATATCGAATCAGTTTAAAGTTTATATTACTTCTAAGAAATGGGCAAAAAGTTTATGCATGACAGATTTTTGATAAAGTTAAAAATGGGCTCAAGGAACGAAAAAAAACATGGTTTTTGGGAAAAAAAAATTCATAACTTCGTCAATTCTCAAGATATCAAATACAACTGAATTTTATATAAATGTACTTAATATTATCTAAAACTTTTGCATTTACAAGTTTTTGATAGGACCAAGTTTAACCAATGAAAAAAATTAAAAACGAAAAGAAAAAGGGGGGGGGGGTTAAAAAGAAAAAAATCCATAACTTACTCAATTCTTAAGTAATCAAATCTAATTAAATTTATTTTACATCTTCACAATAATACCTACAACTTTTATATTAACAAGTTTTTCATAGAACCAATTTTTAAAGCAAAAATAAACTAAACAAAAATAGGAGTTGAAGAAAAAACCTGAAATCCAAACTGCTTATATTCTGACTCATTTTTAAGTTCATTTTTGATTTTAAACGCATCCAAATGATAGATCCTCTTATTTAGGAACTGTATAACTTGACGTATTGGCCAGTTTTTTGATAAAGGCAGAATATATTTTTAAAAAGGCTGCCAAAAAGAGCATTTTGAACAGATTTCTCGAAGTTATCGTCATTAGAAAATTGATTAAGTATAACAAATAGCATTTTTTCTGAGTCATTTTTAAATCCATTTTTGTTCTCAAACCCATCGAATTTACAGGTCCTCTTATTTAGGAACTATATAACTTGACGTATTGGCCAGTTTTTTGATAAAGGCAGAATATACTTTTAAAAAGGCTGCCAAAAAGGGTATTTTGAACAGAATTTCCCTAAGTTATCGTCTTTGAAAAATTAAGGAAGTATAACAAATTGCATTTTTTCTGAGTCATTTTTAAATTCCTTTTTGTTCTCAAACCCTTCCAATTTACAGGTCCTCTTATTTAGGAACTATGTAATGTGACGGATTGGCCAGTTTTTTGATAAAGGCAGAATATATTTCAAAAAAGGCTGCCAAAATGGGCACTTAGCACAAAATTTCCTAAAGCGATCTTGATTAATGAACTGTGGGTATTCAAATAACAAATTGGTTATTTTATGACTCATTTTTAAATCTAATTTTGCTCTGAAACGCATTCAATTGACAGTTTTTTGTTACTTAGGAACTATATAATGTGCGTATTCGTCGATTTTTTGATAAAGGATGAATATATATTTTTTAAAAGCTGTCAAAGTAAGCACTTCGCAAAAAAATTTCCCAAAGCGATCATGATAAAAGAATTGAGGTTGTATTCAAATAACAAATTGCTTATTTTATGACTCATTTTTAAATTCAATTTTGCTCTCAAACGCATTCAATTGACAGTTATTTGTTATTTAGGAACTGTGTAATGTGCCGTATTGGTCAGATTTTTGATAAAGGCTAAATATATATTTAAAAAAAGCAGTCAAAGTGGGCACTTCGCGCAAAATTTCTCAAAGCGATCTTGATTAAAGAATTATGGATGTATTAAAATAATAAATCGGTTATTTTATGACTCATTTTTAAATTCAATTTTGCTGTCAAACGAATTTAATTAACAGTTTTTTGTTATTTAGGAACTATATAAAAAGCATATTGCTCAGTTTTTTAAATAAAGTAAGAATATAATTCAAAATATGTTGCCAAAATGGGCATTTGAGTCGAATTTCGTTTAAGATGATTTTGATAAAACCAGTTCTTACAAAAAAATGAAATAAAAAAAATTCTAAAAGCGGCTGAATAACGTAGTTAAACTGCGTTTATCGCTAATCTTTTTTTTTCTTGAGATGAAAAATTTTCGAAATCTACTTCCGCCTATAGGCCATGCCGACAGGGATTTTTTTACTTTCTTCTATCTTCAATAGAAGAAAGTATTGTAATCGAAATTTTTTTCGACTTCCGGTTTTAGACGGATTTACATGTTTTAGGGGTCAGAGATTCCAAAAAACATGTTTTTACAAAATGTCTGTCTGTCCGTGTGTCTGTCTGTGTGTGTGTCTGTGTGTCTGTACGTCGCTCTTTTACCATCATAAAGTAGATGAAGTTATGCATAGATATGAACCAAATTTTTTGTGAATGTTTTTGGCTGTGGCAAACAGGTCCTCCTTCAGATTTGAAATATTCTGCCAGAAGGGGGCGCTGCAATCGTGATTTTTGTGCCATTTTCAATATTGTACCGACCAAAAGTATATGAATTTATGCATCGAATTTAACCAAATTTTTTGTGTAAGTGTATGACTATGGCTAGTTGATCCCCCATGAATTTAAAAATAATCGGCCCGGAGGGGGCGCTGCAATAGCGATTTTTGTGCCATTTTCAATATTGTACCGACCAAAAGTACATGAAGTTATGCATCGAATTGAACAAAATTTTTTGTGTAAGCGTATGGCTATGGCTAGTTGGATCGACCTGAATCTGAAAAAAATCCACCGAAAGGGGGCGCTGCAATAGTGAATTTTATACCATTTTCAATATTGCACCGCATGAAAGTGTATGAAGTTAGTTCTAGAACTGAACTAAATTTTTTATACATGATTATTTTTTGGTAAGGCAAGTAGGTCCTCCCTGAATTTGAAAAAAAAAATTGCGTATCATTCTATTGTCCATCGGCTCGTGCAGAGACGCAAATTCGTTTTTACTAAGATTAATTGATTGAAGCAGAAATTTAACATGAAAATCAAAGTTGGTATGGTATTGAATTAAAATTAATAAAGCATTAAAATGAGTAACTATTTTTTTTAAATATTAAAATGTACGTATGAGATAGAAGAAAGTTTTGATATTGGCACATCCAACTAGTTTTTAATGGCATTTAAAAGTGCATTTTTTCTCTACACGACGACAGAAAAACTGAAAACGTGAAATGTTTAAAAGTTTAAAAATTTGCAGAAACAAAAAATTCAAAACGGAAATTTCATTTCAAATTTCAACGTGTTGTTATTCCCAAAATGACGTATGCGTTACGCACGGATACGTGTGGCTTTTATAATGTAGATATACTACGTACATACTAAATTTCAAGTCACTATCTCAATTTGTTAGGAAGATAGAACGTTTACAAATACACAGACAGATGGTCTGGATTTTTTTTCTAAAAATTTATCTTTTGAAAACTGTCAAAACATGTAAATCCTTCATTTTTTTCATTTTCAAAGCGATTACAAGATATACACTATACTACGTACGATGGGTAAATAATTACGATAGAATAAAGCAATTTGCGATGTGCTTTTTATTTAAACACGAAAACTTAGCAGTTGAAAACAATGAGAAACAATTCCACGTTAAGAGTTTTATTATAACATTAATTCGAAAAGTATTCTGAGTTTTTTCGTAGGTTGGTGATAATAATTGTTTTATAGAAAAATACAAATTTATTTTATGTTCATAAATATTGTTTTAAAGTATATTTTCTAATTTATTAAATCAGTTGGTATTTTTTACGTGTCATATACTTGAAAATTTCTATTCCATAACATATGTTTTTAGTTTTAGGTGTAACGATTTATTTCTTTAACTTAAAATCCAAAGATAAAATTCTCAAATAAAATCTACAATTTGAATTGCTTCATATACTTCTGCTTACTAATATTTATATTTGATATCGTTTAAGAAATTTTCTGTAAGTAAGAAGGAATTCACGATTGCCTACATGAATATTTCACAGGAAATTGAAATTTTAAATTGTCTGATGCAACAGCGTTTAAAGAGTCTTCGAATTTAGGCGCAATTTATGTGATACATTCGTGTCAGATACACAATATATATAATTCTGTTTCAATGGGTCAAATAAAATATTCTGAAATATTTATGTGCCATAAATATGATTTTATATCTGGCGAGGCGAAGTAGAAATTGTATATATGTATTGAATTTAAGTAATGCAAATTCAATATAATAATAATCTCGATTACTTTTAAAATCAGATGAAACTTGTAATTGCAAATATAAAATTAGCGTAAATGACTACATTAAGGGATCTCAGGAGTCTTACTTTTTACCTGGTAGTGGGATTTAGCAACATATACATTTGATTTTTTTTCTCAGGCCCTATTAATTTTAAATGCATAAAACATTTTATATAGACAACTTAATATCTCTTCTATTTAAAATAATTTTTTTAACATTCTATATTGATTTTTTATTATATATTTTTTATATTTAATTTTGATTTAAAATTTAAATTGTTTTTTGACTGCGCGCAACATTTCTCAAAAATAATAAAGCCATTTATATGAAATTTGGTAAATATCTTCATTTTAAGTTTAAGAACAACTTATACCTCAAATTTAGAATTTTAGTTACATTGATTATTGATAATTGGCACTTTTTTTAATAAAAAATGATTTTTTTTCAATTTTTTCAATTTCAATTTAAATTTTAAATAAAAAAATGTATAAATTGCTTTAAAATGAGGTATAAGTTCAAGATACATTAATTTTACACTATTATCAACTTTTGTAGCGGTTCTTGAACTAATAGTTTTGCTAGAATCCTGCGCGCAATGGATACAAGTCTAATTTTTTTAATCAAAATTAAACATTAAAAAAGTAAAATAGAATTTCACTGCAGAATATTAAAAAAATTATTTTTAATAGAAGAGATATTAAGGTGTCTATAGTAAAAATTTTATGCATTTATGTTTTATAGGGACTGAGAAAAAAAATCAAATGTGACATGTTGCTAAGTTGCACTACCAGAAAAAAAGTAAGACTCCTGAGACCCCTTAATATAAGTTATTCGCAGTAATAGTACGCAAAAATGTCATTAATGTTTAAGATATGTCGATAATAATAAAAGGATATTATTGCGTATTTTTAAGAAATTGATTACATGTGTATAGTCTGTGAAAGAAAGCTCTGCCAGCAGAGGCACACAACTCAGGTAAAAATGGACAAAATATTTGAAAATTATCTTTCAGAAGTATGTCATCTTTAAAAATTTATAAATTAACTTGTGAAATTAATTAATTTTTCAAAATTTCCCAACTGCACTTTTGTAAACGATCCTTGGCAATACACAGCGCAACTAATCTGAATGGCTTATTAAATGAAAGAATATACTGTTTGGCCTTTTAAACTTATTATTTCTCTATTTTTTCAATAAAAATATAACTACAAATGTGAAGCATTATCAAGTAATGCATTGATTTTTGAGTAGTTTACTTTGATTATTACTCAAAGCCTGAGGGCTAATGTGCTCGGATGTTCTGTATGTGCGCAATGCGATAAATCTTCATAGAAATATAATATTTGTTTCAAAATTAGCACATAAACTCATTCTAATAGGGCGCTTTTTAGTTTAATTTTGAGGGTACATTGGTTAAATAAAGTGAAGAACGGAGGGCTAATGTTCCCCTTATCTTAGATAAATGGATTTTTCATGCAGAATTATACGATTAGCTTCAAATTTCGTATACCAATTTTTTTTTCTGGTAATTTGCTTTCCTAATTAGATTTGAAAGTTCGCTGGTTAAGTATAAAGAAGAAGGGCAAGGGACTAATCCTATTTAATTTGATTTTTTTCATGCAGAATTATCTCATTTTCTTCGAATTTGATGTACCGATTTATTTTAAAAAGGCGCTTCCTCGACTATTTATTTTTTTTTGTTCAAAAAGAGTGAATTGTATTTTAAGAATAATAGATATAAATAGAGTAAAATGTACTACTAGTGTGAATAGCATGCGAGCTTAATGCCATCCGTATAACTGGACACTTTTCCTTTTTATTAAAATACGGGTTTTTAAAATCTTTTCTAAATATTTTTATGAAAAGGCTTCAGACTATTATAATTTTGTAATAAATTTATTTTTATCACGTTATTTCTAACCATTCATCTTTGTTGCTGAGTAGGCCATATGTTTTCATTTATTGTTCTTGAAGATAATTTTTTCTTAATTAACCATTGTATTTGCAAATTCATGCCAAAAGCAGTGAATTTTTTTAAAGCGGAGTTTCTAACTTGACACTGATTGGCAGATGTAAAAAAAAATAAAAAAAAGGACATGGAAGAAAAATAGTGCGCCACACATTGATTTTAAAATCACTTTCTAACATATTCAAAGTACTGTAACAAATCTACGCCGTTTAATAAAGTAAAAAACTATCAAAGTCAACAATTTAAAAAACAGAAAATCAAAAAATGCAGAAAATTAATTATAACAAAAGAAAAAAAAGTTTAACAAACCTTTTACAACTGAGAACGTATTTCAAGCAAATGTCGCTTTTAGAAAGTACTGTAATTGAATACTCTTAATGTGTTCCTATAAGTGAAATATAATTATTATGTGTATTTTATAGTAAGCATATTGTAAGCATTTTAATAATGCATTAAATTTTCATTATGCTTGAAATTATTAAAATACATTGCAAACAATTTTTCCCCACATACCGTAATGCGACATAAATATTTTTACTGCTATTCTAAACGTCATTTTTATAGCATGAAATTTCACGGTAAATCTAAATGACATATCAGTTTTATGACAATAAGAGTATATTAATGTGAATTAGAGAACGGGCAGACAGATAGACATACATGGTAAACGGCAGGCAGACAAAACGAAATTTAAAACATTTTTGATGTAAGCTTGAAAGTTTTTAAAATGCAAACTTTACTCAAATTTTCAAGATTCATGATGTTGTCTTGGTTTTTATTTATTGAAATATTCAATTACGTATATAATTTATTGATAACGGTACATGAAAAATACTTTAATTATTAATTTCTTTAAACGTTAGTCAAAATTTTTTCGCATTAATTTTGTAATTTCCCCTTTAAAATATTATTGTTTTCTTTTTTTATTCTTTGAAAAATACAATTTAATTACTCGTCCTTATTTCATCTTTGCTTTGGGTCAGCTATTTTCCCCTCCATAAAATCCTCTTTCATAATCTTCCTTTTCAATTTTCCTTTCGCGAACTTGATTATTTTTTTTCAGATCTTTTCAGAACATTGCTTTTCACCACTAAAATTAACCGCGTTAGAGCGTTTTGATTCATCCGCTTACTTTCGTTTTCTTATTGGCTATGCACTCTTTCATGCTACAGATATTTATATCCTACAGACTCTCTATCAAAATTTTTGGGTCCAGCTTGGGCGGAATCTTTTTGAATGAAGTCGCCTGTTAAAAAAATCCTGCGGTATCAGAATAATGAGTTCTAATTTATAGAATTTCATCATCAATATATTTTCATAAATATTTATTTAAGTAATTTGAGATTACTTCATAGTTTTTAGAAATAAATATGCCAATAAAGAAGTTGATCTGCAACTC
Source organism: Maratus speculifer (assembly GCA_964019185.1). Taxonomy (NCBI): domain Eukaryota; kingdom Metazoa; phylum Arthropoda; class Arachnida; order Araneae; family Salticidae; genus Maratus; species Maratus speculifer. The sequence continues at coordinate 137,453,772 of OZ025298.1, forward strand.
TAAGTTACCATAAAATGGGGCTACTTTGACACCCGGTGCAACTTAGTCACATCGTGAATAGAAGGATTTTTTATTTTTTTATATACATTTTTTATTCATGCATTTTAGTCATGCTATCAATTTTTGGTTTTATTAGAGATTTTAGGCAATAAGTGAAAATTCAGAATATTTGAAAAACATTAGGTGCTCGGCATTACTAAAATTGCACTGAATAGAAAGTGGCGCAGTGGCAGCTGTCAATAACGGCACGAGTATGAAACTATCTGCCACAACATTTCAAATACCACATGGTACTCTTGTCAATAAGTTCCTACGAAAACAAGTCTGTTGGTCGTCCAACAGTTCTTACTCATAAAGAAGATCAGTTCATTTCCAAGATATTTTGAGGCGTCACTTATTAGAGATGATATAAATTTTAAAAACAACCTACCCTTATACGAATTAAATATTTCCAACTAAGCGAAAAATTGCCCAAGCCGGGAATCAAACCCATATACTTGGCTTACAAGGCCAATGCTTTATCGTTTAAGCTAACTGGTCACGACAACCTATCTCTGGTTGTATGGGCGAAAAATGCTCACTGATTGCTGTTCCCAGTTAGCTTAAACGGTAAAACATTGACCTTGTAAGCCAAGTATCTGGATTAGATTCCCGGCCTGGGCAATTTTTAGCTCAGTTGGAAATATTTAATTCGTTTGACAACTTTGCCAATCAGTTTGATTGTGTTAAAAAATGCAATTTAAGTTACCATAAGTTTAACATTACAGCTTTTAAGTTTTGTTTCCACCGTTTTTTTCTGTTCTATTTCATAATGTTTGTTTCAGCTACAAAATAAATTTTATTTAACTATGTTTGTCTCCAAATTTATCGTTTTGCATAAAAAATTAAAAAATCATATTTTTCGCAATAAATAGGAAATCAATATAGTTCAAATAGCCTTAGGCGGTTTAAGGGATGTATATTTTAATTTTACATCGATATCTGAAGGAATTTTGTCGTAAATCGCTTATTGCGATCATTTAAGACATATTTATAATTAGGTGATAAAGTTATCCCTAATCCGGTATAGGCTTTGTCATCCCATTTTTTTATTACAATACTTCTTGTACTCGTTTGAATCCGCTTTTATATTGAAGGAAATCATTAGGTCGATACTCTTGTATTTTGCTAGGCCCATCTTCACAGAATAATAAAAAAACGTTATATATATATATATAAAAAAACGTGTTTCAAATGTGACAAAGTAATCCCGGTTTACCGTATTTTTTCTGTAAAAAATCACAAGTTTTTAACATTTTTAGTGCCAAGGAGTGTCGTCGCGCTGCTTTCGCTAGTTGTGAAAAATGCCAGCGTCCCAATAGCGCTCCTTATGACGCGCGCAGTGTTTGATAAAGTGCTATTTAAATTCATTTAATTTATTGTCGCCTAGCAACAGAAAGACCAAAATGTAAGAAGTTTTCTAATTGCAAACGACAAACTGTGAGTGAATGACATTATCATTTTATTTCTGCAGTTTTTTCTAAGCTAGGAAAAATATCTTTGTTATTCTTGTTGTGATATAATTTCGAACATTGGATAAACATTGTGACGACCGTGCTACCATGTTCGTATTTTTACTCATTATATTGCATTCTAACTCTCTTCGATCGCATATTTTTTATATAAACATCGTGATTATTATTTTTTTAATGTTTCTAATTTTGATTTCAAAATGTCGAACACAAGTGAATTTTCAGATACAGCACGACGACAGAGCAGGGCGACGACGCTCCTTGGCACTTTTTAGAGCAGCGCGTCGGAGCTCCTTGGCATTAAAAGGGTTAACGTTCACCATTATAATTATTTTTCATTATTTCGGTTTTATGTTTGTAATTACTGCACTATTACTAATTGCGGCTACTTATTGACTGTATAATGCTGTTTTTAAGTATGCAATCCAACGACATTAGTCGATAAAATGTATCAGCCCTAAATGATTGGTTGTATAAGATTTTTTATAGCTGGCATGGAATAGCTTCGGCAATCAACTAACAACCACACTTTCTTTAATGGTGTCTCGTGATCATATTATATCTTAAGTATACGGCTGTAACAATCTTTCATATATATATAAATTGTGGGTTTAAAAATTAATTTTTGGTTTTTAAGTTAAAAAAATGATTATGGGAGAGCAGTGATGAAATAATTTTATTTCTTTTAACCAGCCTATTATATGGTTCCAATGTATTCAATCTTTATATTTTTTTCCAGAAGAATTTTTATTACACCATACCACTACGAGTTATGCTTGCCAATCCATTCAGGCAAATTCTAAAAAACACTTTAATATGATTGGCTTAAAAAAATGTAGACGATCAAATTAATAATATTAAACAGTGGCGATAAGTTTCAATTCATATTCTTTCGAATGGGAGAATTTTTAGGCAGGATCAGGTGCAATGAAACTTTTACGATTTGTTTTTATGTTTGATTAAATAAAATCAGGTTATAAATAAAGATAAAATTCTCTATATAAACAAAGTCTTTGCTTCCTGATATTTTTTAAACAACACTAGAACAAAATTATTTTAAATAAGACATTTTAAACGTTAAAAACTGTTTCAAACTCGTTTTAAAACTGTTGTAATTTTAAAATCTGATGTAAGAAATTTTACAAAAGATAATTTTGTTCCTCTTTTTAATATTCACATAATACTACTTTTGTTGTTAGACAGGAAATAGTGCTTGCTTGCCTCAGGTTTTACGACAATAGTCAAATAGATCATTTAAAAACATGAAATAAATATCTGGCGTAGATATATTTTTATACAGAAACTATTTGAAAGTATTATTACTTGACCATTTTACATAAGACATAATTTCCTGTATTCATTGTTTTAAATGCATATCAATGAATTTATTATTTTCTTTCTCTTTTTAATATTTACTTGAAAATATACGCCGATTAATTTTTTATACATAAACCTGAAATTTTAAATATTTGATTATCTGCGAAAACACACCGAATAAATGGGCTGTAAGTAATAATTAAAATATTGCTTTTTAAAAATCGCCGTAATAATAATTATAAAAAAAGAAATGCAAGACTAGTTTCGAGATAAAACCATAGCAGTTCGTCATCAGAAGAATCCAGTAGGTGCCCGTAAGAGGACAATTTCAACTATCAAAGCTGGTCTCAAAGAAAAAAGGCAAGATTACAAAGAGTGCGAAAGGTGGCGCTTGCTGAAAGGGCACAAACAAAAGACAAAAGTGATGTCAAAATAATAATAGAGAAAAAGGTGGAAATAATATAAAGAAATAAATAATAACTAATTAATAAATATACAATTTGAAAAATTAAAAAATATATAAAAATAATGAAAAAACAATAAAAAACAATAAAAAAGATTAAAAACAAAAATAATTAAAAAAGAAAAAGAAAATGATAATAATTATAATAATAATAAAAAAAAAATGAAATAAAATCACTTTTTTAATAAAAACGAAACTGGACAACAGACGAGAGAAAGGAACTACAAAAATAATTTAAATGCAAGAGAGAAGCGGGTGATGAGAGATCATTAACAAGATTATTAGAAATTTACAAATAAAATAAACTTCATGAACATTTAAGAGAGAGGGAGAGGCAGAGTAAGAAAAATTTCTGGCCGTGGAGTTCTTGAAATAATTACTGCAAACCCCAACAGTCAGAAGCAATTAATATTTTAGAAATGTCTTAAATATCAATATACTTCTCGCCTAATATTTCTTTTAAAAATCTTTTAGATTGACCAATATTACATAAATTGCAAGAGCAAGGAATAAAATAAACACCCCACCGGTTCTCAATAGAACTAGGAACTTTCAAAGAAGATAATTTAATTTAATTTATTTGTTTGAAGATAACTTTAAAACTAAAACGAGATAGGACTTTAGAAATTTTAAAAGAGAGAGGAGAATAAAAAAGTAGAACTATAAAGTTAAATTAAGAGGATTTTTTGAATTAGAAAGAGGGCGCTTAAACTTATTAAATTTATCTCTCTATCTCTCTTTCTGAAAATCTCTCTGTCAATCAAAGAGAGATTATAACCACGAGCAAGGGCAAAAGATTTGAAATAATTAATTCCCTTATTCAGAGCAGAAGTATCAGAGCAAATGCAAAGTGTCTCACAAACATATGTATTATGGGATGCCACTTTATGTTGTAGAGGATGATTTCAAAAAGTATGAGGATGAAGAAATACAGCGAAAGATTTTCTATAAACAGATAGAGAACCGATTAGGGTGTTTAGAAACCAACATTTCTAATCAGTTTAGATCTGTCTTTTCAGATCCTGTCATTTTAGATCTGTATTAGGCAAACCTAAAGGATCAGCCCCCTAAAGAATCAATTTCAGAAAAAGAGCTCCTTCTGTCATCTTTTCTCTAGCTTTCCCAGTGTAAAATGAATGAATGTGTTTTTTCGTTGGGATATTTTACACTCTGCTCTGAAGAGGTTAAATTTAATATTTAAAAGAGTTTTGTGGATTCTGTTTTTTGCGCAAATACTTTTTACAGATGAACTATTGAAGAATTTTCGCCGGCGGAGAGTGGCGCGCGAGATTTGTCCGCCGTCCTTTTCCACTCTTTTTCTGTATTCTGACTGTCTATCGAAAACGATGAAGAGAGGGAAAAAAGTTCAAGCCGTTGACATCTTATAAATTTAACAGCAAAATTTTAAAAATTAAAGGGTGCTCCGGGACACATAAAATTTCAAATTTCATAAATTAGTTTTTATTTTTCTAACGGAGCGATTCTCTATTAACCTTCAAGTCGCGGTTCAGCTCACAGTTGATAAATATTAGGTTAGCAATTCTAATTTTTAGTTAATATTTGAAATTTATCTCTAACTTTAGAGCCGAGATCAGTCAACCTCGGATTATTGAATATCAGGTTGAAATGTGCATACGTGTTGGGTCAAAGGAATCACAAGACTTACTTATCGCGTTCATCACTTTTATCTTCGCGTATCACCAGTTTTTAATTGCGAAGCAAAAGCAAGATTTGAAATGCACACTTGTGTTTAATTTTTAGATAGATAAATTTCAAATTACCGTTGTGATTAAGTGGTTTTGTTTGTCATCAAAATTAGACTCAAAGATTAGAAATACCAATACAGTTATAATATGTTTGTTTTTTACAAGATTTTGCTTTACAAAAAATTCCTTTTATAAAAGTTACTTGATTAAAATATAAAAACAATATTTTTTTTCTTTAATCATTAACTTTAATAAACGATTTTCTGATCAGGGTAGCAATAGTATTTAGAATAAAAGAAAATCACGAGCTAGTTTATTTATTTGTTTTTCAACGAATATTAAAATAGTGAAAATACATCTGTTTTTCATATATTCATTTTAATGTTTTTCTAACGTAAATCTAATATTTTAATTAATTTAACTAAAGATATTGATGCGCAAATTTTTAAATGCGAATATTTCAAAGATAAATCTTCTGAAAAATGTTTCTTCTAAACAAAACTAATTAATTAAACCAAGAAAGAAAATTAATTATTATAGTGTATTTTAGTTCAAGGACTTATTATTTTGCCGTCATAAAACTCCTGCTTCTACTATTGCACGCTAGAACAAATATAAAAAGGCTGAAACTGAAATGTAAGAAAAAACTGCTTTTCTATTACATTCGTCTTATTACAGAAGAATTTCCTCTTATACATTGTTCTTATTACAGAATAAAATCTAAATTATATAACCAAAATTTCCCATATCAGAACATTTTTTTCTATTCACATTCCATAGATGGCACTAACTGATACAGAAATTGCTCGTAAATCAATAAAATAGAAAACTTCGTTTCTGACACACAAATTTATAAAATTTTGCGTTTATAAAGCAAAAATATAAAAAAATGGGAGAAATTTAACCGACAGATTCTTTTATAATAGCACCTTTCATAATAAGCGGTTTGTTTTATTAATAAATCATAAACAGCTTTGTTTTAAAAAAAAGCATTAACCCACTGTTTAAAACGACGGCCATCTTTCTTTCTACTGGGCATGTGTTGGTTCACTAATCTAGCATGTTAGTTTGGTTGAGTTCGTGAACACTAGGTTAAGATTCATCTCGAGTTTTGGCAGTTTGCGCAAACAGCGAATTGGACTTCGCATTTAACAGAGAGTTCAGCTCGAAACGCGAGGTTGAAGTTGAAGAAGATTTACCGGGTAAAACTTTCTCTTTTTTTTTCTGCTGAAAATGACTTTAAAATATTTTCTCTATCTTAAATGAAACTGGAAATATTATTTTTTTCGTTTTGTTTTGTTTTCAAAATCTCCTTATCAAGCAAAGGTTGTCATGTTAACGACTTTACTGAAAATGTATTTTCTTCATGATGGATTATTTCACCATATCTCTTTTTAAATAACTGTAACTCAAGAACCGTTATGAGTAAATGGTTTAAATTGGGGACATTTCTTTATCAATTGTTTTCCTTTAAATTTGATTCAATAAATGAAAAAAAAATTTACTTTTGAAAATATGTGTTTTTTTTACATTTACACCTTTTAATTTATTTTTTTTACTTTAAATATTTTTAATCTTTATATTAATGTTCTTTTAATATGCTGAATCATAACTTACATGCTTCTTTTTATTTAAATAAAAAAATGAAATTCTAAAACTAATATTTCGATACATAATAATTTTAAATTACAACACATTTTTCATCAATTTATAGTTTAAATAAAAAAAATGTGAAGTTTTATTATGTCATTTTGTGTACAAATGATGTTGGTTAACCATCATAAAAAATTCAAGAAATTTAACTCAATAAATAAAAATTATTTTAAAATGTAAAGTTAGCCTTTGGTTTTTGCTTAGTAGCTCTAAGGTTTGTAGTTTTACAGTTTGAATTTTTTAGGAAAATATATTTATCATTTTTTCCTTTGAGAATATTTAAGTTGGATGCCATGAAACATAGTGAAATGTTTATAAGTAAAGGTTTCACTCGCCTTTTGAAATTTTATTTTATCACTTGTACCAAATATTAAGTATTTTGATGCTGAAGACCTATTAAACTGTTATCGCCATGATTTTAGAAGATATAACCAAATTGAATTTCATATAGCAAATCAATTTCGAGAAAAAAGGTTTTGTTTGACTTTCACTTATAATCTTGATCGTTACTACCACACCCTCTAAGTTATTTCTTCTTATTAAATTGCATCTTTTAACTGCAATAACTTATTTCTAATGGAATTGCAGAGAAACAAACTGCATTTAATTATGACAGAGAAAAGAGATTTTCTAGGTCATATATGCAATAAAAGAGATTAATGATTTTATTTTCGGAAAGTTAACAAATATCGTATATCACGAATCGTAATAAAAATGTGATGAACCTTTAAATGTTACCTTAGAATTAAAAATAAAATGGCTTTATAAGAGATGGGTGGAAATTTTTTCTGTCAAAAGAATAAAATTTGTGTAATTTTCTAAAATTTTTTTAAGTATTTGTTGAAAGTATGAAAAGGGAAATTCTATTTTTAAATTAATTGTGTAAAAAAATCTCTTATTTTTCTATTTGACTAAAGTTCGATTTATCATGAGTAAATGTAATTTTTTTTGTTACGAGGCTAAACTAACCAATAGATATTGTTTTTTGTGAATGCATACTTTTAAAACTATACTTACTAAATAAAACACAGAAATACACTGCTGGCCATTAAAATTGCAACACCAGGAAGGAATGATCTGACGAACATCAAAATCACATGTAAGGAAAAAGCGGTTGTAACATGCAAATGCTTAATATTTCAGCACATTTAGACGATGCAGCCGGCAGAAACGAAATCTGAAGCACTGCACAAAAGAAAAGTTGCGTAGAAGATTTCTCATTCAGAAGGTACTTTGTAAGGTTGACATTTGATCAGAATAATGTGTTATGCTTCGAATAATAATATGAAATGCTTACCAACAAGTGTCGAAATTTGATAGAAACAGGATCGTTTCCTATCGTGGATTACCGTTCTGTGATATCACACGTCACATTTACTGAAATCCAATCATTGTTATGCGAATATGGAATTAATGGGTTGCTGTGGGTCTTACTGAAATGCATGCATGATCTCAACATTTTTTCTTGACTAACGCCCAACAGTACAGACATATTGTTAGGCCGGTCCTGCAAAACCTTACAACCACATAAAGTACAATTAGTCAGGAAACGAACATGTTTGCAGCACTCCCAGTATCCGCTCGTGCGGTGCGACGTCGCGTCGTTTGCAGCAGCGCGGACTGACAGCACGACGACTGCAATTTTCCTTGACAATACAACAAAGAGAGTTGACGATTTTGCGCTGAATGACGAAGATGGATATAGCAAGTGGCACAATGTCTTCTTCTTTTCCGAAAATTCCCGGTTCTACGTGGAATATTCTTATAGCTATATACCTGTCTGAAGACTTCGAGGACAACGCTTGTCCCCTACTTGTATTCGGTATCTGCAAAGAGGCCCTGCACCTGGTCTGATTGTTCGGGCAACCATTTGGGTATAGAGTATGCACATCTCTACTTCGGATCGACAGTAAATTGAAAGTAAATCGGTTCATTTATGACATCTTATGTCCAGTGTTTGCGCAATATCTATGAGGCCTACCAAACGCCAATCTCCAACAAGATAACGTAAGAGCACATGCTGTGTGTTGTGTTTTCATCTTCCTCGATATACAAGGTATACTTTTGCGGTTCTGGCCTGCAAAATATCTTGATATGTTATTTATTGAAAATATCTGGCCATGCATTGCTAAGAGACTGACTTGCCACCTCTTTCCAGTAAATACGGCTGATGAAGCGTAGCATTGACTTGAAGTAGCATGGAAAGAGCAGCCTGTTTCTATCATCCAAGACTCGTTTGACTCCATGGTTAACCAGGTAAGATATGTTGTAGGTTACCTAGGTGACTTCTAAACTGCTTACAAATTAAATCATTTTGTTGTCTTGCCATACTATTGCATAAAATAAATATATTTTTTGTATATTATTTCTTTCACGGTGCAATTTTAATGACCAGCAGTGTATGTAACGTAAAATAATTAATGAAACTCTACATTTCTAACTGAGGATGTGAGATATAAAACTATATTTGTCAAAAAAAAAAAAAAATTACGAGAAATCTGGAAAAAATTCTTATGGCGTACATTAGTTTCAGTCTAAATCAAAAATTTACAATAATATAAATACAGGATTTTTTTTTCTTTTTTAAACAGACGGATGTGTTTTTTTGTTGCAGGGTTTACCAATAGGAGCGATCAATCGAGAAAACACGAAATTTTAGAGTTCGGATATGACAAGTTTCGAAACTAATTTCCTTAATTAAACTTCATTTAATTAATTTTAGAATCTATTTTGATAAAAAAAAAAAACTGTGTTCTAAAACAGCCACTGCACAAGGAGTTACCAAACTTGGGGAAGTTTATAAAAAATTCGTTCAGTAATTTTTATTTTTATTTTCAAGTAGGCTTTGCCTACATCTTCATATATATATATATATATATATATATATATATATATATATATATATATATATATATATATATATAAACGTGTCAATTATAATTAGATGGGCCGTTCGCAGGATAAGATCTCAGAAAATGCGAGGAATGGGTTTTATTAAGTCGATTTGCATCCGAACGCATAAATTTAGAGCCAGAGTGAGAGTAATGTTTAAAATTCTACATGGAATTTCCGCTTTAAATAAAGAAGCAATGTACAGCTTAAACTACTTCCCTTCCTATCAAATAGATTGAAACCATTTCCCTAGTTTTGGACTTATATCTGGGTTCTAATCAATCTGAACAAGCAGGATAAAATATAGCATACTCGAAAAGATCACTTGTTGAGAAATAGCTATATTCAGGTGACGCGGATTATTGGAGGAATACGAAAACCTAGAACTGATAGTTTCAAGCCAGTGTAGATCAATTTATACAAAAGGATGCATGAATACACAATCTTGCAGCAAATTTCAGTGCAACCAACAATTTTTTGAGATGACGAGTCACTAACCACTGCAAAATCTAAAATGGACGGAACAACAACAACAAAAAATGTAAGTTCTTGAAGTTGATCGAAGGGATGTCTTACGTAATCCGTATCCTTTGGCGCATCACTTCGCATAGAACCATGGGATGTATAATGATAGTTTAAAATGTAAATAAACGATATTAAGGAACAAATAAACTGATGCCTTTTAGAAAAAGTGTTGCTTTTAACAGATTATGGCTCTTAGAACAAGAAAATAAAGATTGAGTTAGTGTGGAACTAAAATATAATAAATATGTTGAAATATTATTGAAAAACAGTGAAAAAATTACATATTATAAGAATTTGGAAATATTTAAGATAAATGGGAATTTTTTTTTATTATTACACATATATATATTATTTCTGTTGTCATTGTTATATTTTTTCTATGTATCTACAAAATACACAGCAATGAATGAGGTATCTTTTGTGAAGCTTTTGTGGCTTCTGACATAGTATACTTTTACATTACGTCAAAAACAACTTTCTTTTCTAAAAATTGCGGCTACTAAAAATAAATCAGCATGGTTTTTATAAATGAACTTGTAGCGATCTCGATGAGTATAAAGCTAGTTAGTAACAGAAAGTAACTGACTTGGCCTTCTGCTTGACGCTAACGTTCTCTCTTCCTGATCACGAAATTCCCAGATCAAAACCAACCCGCGCCAATCTCCTCATTGGTGACTCCGGATAAACACGCAACTATCATCAAAAACCAGCGCACAGCAATCAACTCACCTTATCATCAACAGATGGCAGCACCACACAAAATCTCTCAACGCAAAGCCTGTCCACGAATCACACTATGCGTACGACAGCATTCATTCACGCGTGCATATCGCTCGTCAGACGTCAGCAATACGTCTTTCTCACTAGGGGGGATACTCCTGTAGCGATCTCGATCAGTATAAAGCGAGTTACTAGCAGCAAGTAATTGGATTGGTCTTTTGCTTGACGCTAACGTTCTCGCTTCCTGATCACGAGATTCTCAGATCAAAACCAACCGACGCCAATTTTCTCAAAATGATAAACTTTTTTTAATCATTGTTGCCACAAAAACAAAAAAAACCGTATTATATCTTGCACAGCATTAATGATAACAAATAAATAATAATAAAAAAAAGAACTTTGATGTGTGCACGAATTATTTTATATTTATAATTAGAAAACGTAATTGAAACGCTTAGGAAAAGAAATACTGATAATCGACAAAGCAGTGAGTGGTATTGCACATCTAGATTACAAGTTATTTATATTAAATTGAATTTTATCTATAGGAATCTATATTTTATCTATAGGAATCAGGTTTTTATTTAATTTTTACTTTTTTCTTTCTAAAAGGGAAACTATTTCAATCGAAATTCCTTCCGACTTCTAGTTTTTTGCGGATTTACGTGATTTAGATTTTAGCCATCCAACAAAAACATGTTTATACAAAATGCCTTTCTTTATATCTTTGAGTGTGGATGTCCTTTTTGTCCTTCTTTTACATCGCAAACTGTATGAAGTTATGTATATAATTTAACCAAATTTCATATTCATAATTTGGGCTGCCGTCAGGCTATCCAACATGAATTTGAAAATATCGCGCCAGAAATGAGAGCTACACTGAAGATTTTTGCTCAACTTTAATTATTGCATCACCGATAAATATATGAAGTTAGGCATAGAATGGTACAAAATTTCATACATATGTTTTGGCTACGGCTAGCAGGTTTCAGTAAAATTTCGGGATATTGCACCGGAATGGAGCTCTGCAAAAACGATTTTTAAGCCATTTTTATAATTGAATCGTGAGCACATCGGAAAGTATCCGCAGTTATGTATTGATGTGAATCAAAACTACATTTTTGACGACGGTCATCGAAAATGGTGATGTTCTTTCGGAAGGGGGAACAATGATAGCAATATTTGTGAAATGTTCTCGATTTTTCCGTCATTATTTTTGTACTTCGGCTGCTCTTGAACTGACCAGCATTTTGCATCGAGATAACATGACGATTCCCAAAGAGCTGACAGAATGACGAAAAGTATTATTTTATAAAAAAAATATATATAAACAAGATTAGCACGCATTTACTCCGTTTAATTTAATGAAACAGAAATTTAAGACGAAAGTGGAAGATGATGTATATTGTACTATTAAATGCATTTGCATTAGTTTGGAAAACATTCCGGAAAACCCATTGTAAATTTTCTTGACAGTCACCGAGAAGAATGATTATCTCACAAGTATGTTTGTTTGCGACATATTTTTCAGCCTGAGAAAGGCATTGTTAGTTCTACTTTCGTAAAAATTTCGTTACATGACGGGTACACGACATTTCTGTCCCGCCACTTCGGTCCCGAGACGTTTCGGACCCTGGCCATTCCGGTCCCGAGACATTTCGGTCCCAAGACATTTCGGCCCCGAGACAATTCGGTCCCGAGACAATTCGGTCCGTGGCCATTTCGGTCCCCAGCAACTTTGGTCCCTTGCCATTTCGGTCCTTAGTCATTTCGGGTTCTTGTTATTTCTTTGCTCGCTACCTTATAAGTCGCATTTTAATTGTGCACCTGCCAAATGGTATAAGTTCAACATTATTCGAGCCTTTTTTTTAATAATTCTTCCCTTCCCTCCTCCCGAGTTTTATAAAAAATTGAATATAAGAGTCTGATAAATTTGAACTTTTATAATTCGTGATAATGAAATCACCGCGAGCTGAAAATTTTGTTTGATTAAACAATATGATATACGTTTAGGGGATATTGTCTTTTGCTTTTAGTATTATTATTATTAATCAAAATAAATATTTTAAATTTTATTATTAATTATTAGTATCAGTATTTTATATGAACTTCTATAAACTACTATAAACTAAGAAGTATTTTATATAAACTGCCATAAATATTTTTTTGGCTGCTTACGTACATTTTTTTAAAACTTTTAAATTAGTATTAACTAAATAATAAAACAACTGTGCTTAATTTTTTTCTTCCAATCAGTCTAATAATAAAAGTCTTTAATAATTCAATTAGCCAGTTATAAGTTATAATATATACATATTTCCTCAAATCACCCACCTACACCTTTTATAATTCAGAAATGAGATATATTCATTGAAGAACATTTTCTTTTCTTATTAGTTTTATAATGCAACATTCCATCTTATAAATTTCTTTTAATAAGTTACTTTCCATTATTAACATTGCGAAAGCAATAGTGATTTTGTAACTGGGCTTGCTATGAAACAAATTTGTTTTTAAAAATTTGCCTACGCCACTTTTTTTTATAATAATAATAATAATTATTGATTGCATTTTTTAACAGTCTTCTCACGCCATGAAAACAATTTTTGTGAGTTAATTTTATTGAAACTGGGCCTGTTTCATTCTAATAAGATGATTATTTTTAATTTTTATTTACATAAATTTAATATAATACATTTATTTTTTTATACATAAATTTAATATTATATTTTAAAATATAATAATATTATACATAAAATATAATATATAAATAAAATATATTAAAATGTAATATAATAATATTAAATAATTTTATTTTCAATTTTTAAATGACGAAACTAAGCTTTATTTATTTATTTATTTATTTGTATTACCTTTTTGCTCCTACTTTCCCAGAAAAAATAATTCTTTTAGTTTTATTTTTAACTAATTGTTTTAAATTTATATAATATTAAATATACAATAAATAAACAAGTAAAAGATGAATTTCAGTTTAGAACTACTAGGAAATATAATGATGTATCCAATATAAAATGGATTATGTATTGAGTTTATTTTAAACTAAAATTCATTATATAAATTAATAATGATATTAATTAATAAATAAATTTAATAAAATATTAATTTGTTTTTTATATTAAAATTACTAACTGTTTTGAGAATTGGGATTATCAAGTATCACTAGGATTACCAATTATGATTAGGATTACCATACAAAATTTCTGTGAATTATAATATTTTGGATAAGAGTTATACGTGTGTGCGGTTTTCGGGCACTAGTAATCGCATTGTGTTAAAATTTTATACCCTTCAGTTTAAAAAATCTGCAATGTTCCCTATAAAATTATGTCTTATTCACAAAAATTTTCAGTTTGCAGGAGAAGGGACCGAAATGTCTTAGGACCGAAATGTCTTGGGATCAAAACGGATAGGGACCGAAATGTCATGAAACAGAAATGGCTAGGGACCGAAATGTCTCGGGACCTAAATGTCTCGGGACCGAAACGGCTGGACAGAAATGGCAGGACCAAAATGGCGGGACCGAAACGTCCTGCTTCCTAATATGATATCGGTTGTAATTAGTTTGAACAGATATCTCGCACAAACCAAAAGTTAAAATTCTCTCAACAGCAGTATTTAAAAAAGTTTTCTTCGCCTTATCAGATGACAGAATAATCTATATTTAAAATGACAACACAAACTACAAAAAAATTAATGGTGTCCGTCACGGAGACTTACAATAAAATTGTGCAAGTCAGAAACATCAAATTTTGTGTTCTTACAGCTGATTACCCTTGTCACATGAAAAGTTGCAAGATTTTGAAAAAATCTATTATTTTAATTATTTTTTTTCAATTTTGTTTGTACATTTTTGCAATTTGAATTTTAGAAGAGAATATTAATTTTAACGTATTCCGTGCCGACATCATAACTTGGAAGCAAATCATCTCGGTAAAGAACAGTAGGTTCTTTGATGAAACCTCTGTTCTGTAAGTTGAAATTTGCATATTATGGTGTTTTTAATTAAAAGATTTTTTTTATGGATTTATTTTTTTTTTAATTTTTTTGACAATTTTAGGGTTTTTTTTGCAGAGTAAATAATGAGTAACATTTATAATAGTTTTTGGTATTCAATTTTTTTTCTTTTTTAAATACTAAGATACCTGTACCCAATATGGACACCCTAAGGAAAATGTATTTTTTTCACCCCCATGTACAAGTCATAGGACTCCAAAAATATGTGACCACTACCCTTGGACTATCGACTATCATTATTAAAATTAGCGACCTTGTAATTATTCTGGTTTAATTTAAATGATAAAAACAAAAAAATGTTTACAAGTGTCCATATAAGGAACTACCTGTCCCTATTATGGACAGGTGTTTCCTTATTGACTTTCTACACAGTGTGTATGGAAGAGCCAGTTTTCCAAGGGATTTTAGAGGAGAGGGAATAAAAAAATGTATCTTAAAGTATTCCGAGGAGGAGGGGGAACAGTAAATATCCTCAGAACATGCATTTTAGAAAGGGGGGGGCATTCTCGGTTTTTACCCTTCGAAGACCCATGCAAAGCCCCTTAATTACTAGTAAATATTATAAAGTAATATTATTGGTATTGCTTAGCTTTATTGCATCTGCCTGCGAATTTACATCTGTTATTACTCAATCCTCACAACATCGAGAAATAGAAATTTTTTCACCATGGGCAGTAAGTCCCACATAATCCTCATGAACATATCTGCAACATGTGATGCATGGCCGCGTGTTTGAAAAAGCATCAATACTGCAAAAGAAGCACAACAGCACTCCTTTGTTGAGGAAGTCATACCATTAGTACCTACGATTTCGCCAACAGATATCTTAGTGGGGGGGGGGGATTCTTTTTATTTTTCTGCAAGGGTTTTTTGGAGGAAGGTTTTTGGGGGATTGTTCAAATAGCATCTTGTTGAACAAAGAATTTACCACTTTGATGACTTTTCAAGTTATTGCTTGGCAACGTTGAATTTTCTTCTTTCTACTGTTGTAGGGGACATAAGCTGTCCATATTGGGAACCGGACGTAGTTTTACTAAATCTTGTACCAAATAAATAACGAAAATTATTTTAAGCAAAATATGCAATAGCAATCGAAAATATGTTTTATTAGCTTTCTAAAATACGCCAATTTTCAACATTTAATGTAATTTTACCATATCTAAAAATAATTTAAGCTTACAAGTAATTAAGATCAGCACATCTCGAAATAACAAGTTTCCTCCTAAATGGCGAACAGCGCGCTTTTTTACACTTTTCAGACTAAATTATCTTTTCAACTGCTTTTCTTCGTGAAAATGTTTAGCCATCTCTCGATCAAAATTATTACCTTTAAAAATATTAAGGGTGTCCATATTGAGAGCCCTGTCCATATAGGGTACAAATACCTTATTGCAGTTTATTAATAAATCAGCATTTTCAATTTCGTTTAAACTGTTTTTATTTTCGTTTTTAGAAATTAAAATTTATTTATATACCTGTTAAGTTGTTGGATTTTATTTAAATAATTTCATTTGAACATTTTTAATTTGATTAAAATAATTTTTTTTACTTTTATACTTATTTTAAAATTAAATTTATTGGTGCTACCATCTTTGTAAGAATTTAATAATTACAAATTAAGAATTTGGATTTATTGATTTAAGGATGAATTGTTTTAAAAGAAATATTAAACGTTTGTGACATCTGTGATCACACTTCTTATTTGTTTTGAACAAATTTTAAAACGGAAGAGATATTTATCTGTAAATCTGAATGTAATTTCCAAAGATATCTAAAGAAAAAAAAAAACATTTAAAAAATGAATTGTTAATTTTCAACATTTTTTTATTAACAAGTACAATGTTACCAATAATTTGAAAAGTACCAAAATAGTTCATTTTATGTTTGAAAATATAAATGTGTTGTTAAAAAAAGTAATTAAATAGTATTGAATCGCTAATGTTTTAACAGTTTTTTTATATAAACATGCAAAATCTTTGAAATTATTCATGGTGTTTTTCACTTCAGAATATTTTACTAAGTTTATTATTTTAAATATTAAAACATGTCTTCTCAAAAACCGGAATATTTGTTGTGTTTGAATATTAAATTCCAATAGAACAAATATGCAAAAAAAAAAAAAATTCTCATCGAAAAAGAAAGTATTTCAGAATGTTGCACATGTGGAACATAATGCAGACTTTCATTGTATGCACAAAACATATCTAAAATTTACAAAAAAATTGAAAATAATAATGTATGCCTTTTGTTGCAATATAAGTAATACTTTTCATCAAAAGATAAAATCATCATCAAAATTCATCAAAAGGTAAAATTTCAAAAATGGCGATCTCACATGATATCGAGTATAAAACGAAATCTCATATTGAAAGATTTTTCAAAGATTGAGTCTCGTTACAACAGAGCAAACACTAAAAAACATACTTAGAATCAGGGTTTAACTTACAAATAATGCATGTTTTCTACTTTTATAAGTGCAGAGAAAAAAAGAAGAGCAAATGAAAAATTTCATTTAATTTCAATAACAAAATTATATTTTTATCTTAATTTTCCCACTCTCCCTTTCTTTTCGCAATCCCCACCCTATTGAAATAACACATTAAAAAAGGAATGCTTTAGGGTTCATAATAAACATAATGAAATATCTAAGACAGTTTGCGTTCTATTAAATAATGCATTTGATTTATGTAAATTAATTATTTTTGCAAAGATGCCATTTAGTTTGGATAAGTTAAATTTGCTGTTATTGTATTAAAATATATTTAGTAATAAATATTTAATTTTCCACAGATGTTTATTTGAATTGATCAATGAATTTTGCCCTTTTTTAAGCTATAAAAGTTACATAAATGCTGAACAACATGTTTCTTTTATGATAGAATCCTATCATTCTAAGAAAGATACAACGTTTGAGAATGATATGGTTCCACCAATTTTTTTAGATGTAAAAAAAATCCACAAAAATAGTATTTACGAACTTTAATTTATAGTATTGCTGTATGTACCTACATGCGAATTTATTAGTGCTAAAAGATTTTGCAATCTTTAATAGCTATACGTACAGAGCATGCTTATTTAAAAAAAAAATTAACTGCAAAGTGAGTTTTGCCTAAATAAAAACATCTTATTCTCAAGTGACGTAATAACATTCAAAACAGTTAGCAATAATAAAATAATCGTATTTGAGGCTTAAAAACAGCTTGTTTCATAATCCTTTTTGAAAACAACTTTACATAAATAACTGTCTCCTAAATGGCTAATAAAAAATATGCATTAATTAGTGCGTAACTCCCAATATTTTAGTAAGTTACTAAAATGCATAAAAAATAGGCTTAATCATAATTTTAGAATCTAAAAATAATACGTATTTTACAGATGTCTATAAGTTAATATTATGACTTATTGAACTGGAACTTTGTAAATAAAAAACAAACAAATTTTTACAATTCCCCCTCTTGATAAATGTAATTTGTCAGACACTTATGGCAATCTCAAACCTTTCTACTATCTAACGCACATTAATACCGACTGAAAAATGCAGCATTGCGGCGCCAGCAGCAGTTAAAAGATTTAAAGAAAAATCTAGTCAGAAACAACTTAACTAAATCTAAATTTTGATGAAAATCACTGCATAAGTTTCTGAGATAAAGTCATTGCAAAGTCTAGAAAAAAACTGCATAATAGCAACACATGTTGTGTAATGTACATCGAAAACTACTCAGGACCAATTTTTTATCAGGTGCAAAGTAAATCTGAAGTTTGCTGAAGATCCATGCATTTGTTCTTGAGATACATTTATTGCAATATCGTGAAGAATGCAGCATAGCAGAGCCATCTGTAAGGTAATTTACATCAAAAACTTAACTCCATGAATCTCATCAGGGATTAATTGAATCTGAAGTTTTACAAAACTTAATGCCTTAGTTCTTGAGATAGAGCTATCGCGATAATCACGAACACTGTACCATGGTAGCGCCACCTTTTGAGTGATTTGCACTAAAACGGGATCAGCACCATTTTATATAAGTTCTAACTAAATATAAAGTTTTATGAAAATCCATACGCAAGTTTTTGAGATATGGCTACTGTTGCAGTTGTGAGTATTGAAACATAGCAGCGCCACGTGTTGAGCGACATACACTAAAAACTTATCAAACATAGTTTAAATCATGGTATCAGATAATCTCAAGTTTTGTAGTTTTCCGTGTATTAGTTCTTGAGATAGAGCGTCCACAAAACTTTTGTCTCATACAGACAGAACAAACACACAGACAAACACACACAGATACTTTGTAAAAACATGTTTTTCGTGTTCTCTGTCCCCTAAAAACGAGTAAATCTGTTGAAAATCAGATTTCGGAAATTTTCACGAATCTAACACTTTTTTTGAGTTAAGATAAAAGAAAATAAAAACTAGAAATTCCGAAAAATAAAAACCTTCATTTAAGAAAATAAATATTCTTCTTCTGCTGTCATTTTTCCGTAACAGTTAAACACTTCTGTTTCAGTAAACAATTTTCTTTTAGAAAAAACGTAGATTTTCTCTAAACGAAATAGCTTAATCTCTTAACGATGCACTTCCCTTAATGTATTACTTTTAAAACTCTAAATGCTGTCAACAGTTCTGATATTTTTTCCACTGAATTTAATTATAAAACACGAAGGAAAAAAGATTTTAAAAAGATACTATAACAGTTTTTTAAAAACGAAAACTTTTTTCCTGAACAATGTTTTTTATTATCTTTTTATCAGTTTAAATCATTTCAATTGAAGTTTTTTCATAAGCTTGAAATTAGAACAGTGTTTTTAGTGTTTTTGGATAATAAAATCCTATTAAGACATAAATCGAACATATTTACGCGTTTTATTTACGTATTTTGTATACCACCAATTTCCAAAGTTATACGAATAAGCTAAAAGAGAATATTTAATTTCTCAGAGAATTTTTAAATACATAGCTAAAGCTTTGTAAAACGTGATATTAGCTACTTTTTTTTACATTTGACTTACCCATCCTAGGTTAAGTCTTGTAATCATTTTAACTTTCATTTACAATTATTCGACTAACGAATAGAAAAAGATACATGAACTTACCAAATATTCCGTACACACTGAAAATGTTCAATATAATCGTTCTTATCTACCCGACACACGTTCCAATGGTAATCTAGTTCCGTACATACTGCAAATGTTCAATATAATCGCCCTTATTTACACGACACACGTTCCAATGGTAATCAAGTTCCTACCAAAAATTCAGAAGCATGTTTCTCTCAACGTACGTTACAGTAACGGTGAATTGTTCCAGGACCGTGTGTTTTTATCCAGTCATGAGACGGGTTTTTAAATTTCGATAGTTTTTGCACCTTGTCCTGTATCGACCTTTTTTATTGACCGTGAACTTCTTAGTACACAGTGTTTTGAAATCGGATAAATCATGTAGATTAATTCTGTGTATATTTTAAATTTTTTCCAAAGATTTTTTTTTGTTAGCTGAAAGCGGATGATAAATCACCAAATATTGTTCATAGTTATAAAAACAAACGGTCAGTTATGCACCAGATTGTGCTCATTTTAAATATCCTAACTGGCAATGAAATGCAAAAATGATATATTTAAAAAAGCAGTTGGAAATAAAATACATGCGATAAAAAAGGCCATAATAATAGCGGTATATTTATTTAAATACGTTTCATTATTCAGAGCTCACATAGAACTTTGAATTTCAAGACCGGTTAACTCTTAAGTGCCAGTATTTTCTCACAGAAAATTTCCATCCAAATATGGTAAAATTTTGCGCATTTAAACCAAATTTATTTTTTGTATTACAAATTACTGCTATTTGACCTGGAAAACCTGGAAAATTAACGATACCCTTGAGATCAGAGATATTGTTTGAAATATGTGATTACTGCCTAAAATTCTCACCTTATATTTTCCAGTTTGATAAAGTTTTAAATAGAATATTATTAGCTTTTCCCGGCTGAGATTTTAATGCTGTGACGAAACTTTTTACAATAGAAAAGTTTCAAATTATTTATATTCTGATCTTTAGTACATAAAATTTCATTTAAAGTATTTTCAATTAAAAAAAAATGGAAAATGTTTATATGTGAGCAATAAATTTTCCCGTTCAGGATTTGCATAGACTATTAGTAGAAAAGATGTTAACCATTTTGTATCAAATATTATTACACATTTCAGTACGTACTGTTTTTAAAGACGGAGTAAACTAAAATAATGGTAACTTGGCATTTCTTAGTAATTATTGATTAAACCGAACCGAAGTGGATGTGACCGCTCACATGTCCCCACGTCTATATAAAAATGGGATTACACGAAACTATTCCTGGCTGAAAAATGGAAAATTTACATCTGTTATTCATGGCTGTTGTTTCTACGAAAGGTTAAAACAGCAGGTGCCCGGCCAATGGCAGAGGAGTTCTGTTCTAGAAACTGGTAGACAGCAGGTTCTGGACTTGAAACAAATAGCGATCGTCGGCCTAATCGTTCGGAGTTTTCCCTGGTGCTCTTGGAACCTTGGATTTCTTTGCATAATTACGGGATAAGAACCCTTAGAAAAAACTTACACAGAGGTCCCCCCACACACACTTTTAAGCTTATATCCCTCGTGTTGATAATTGTCCGTCACAAATACAATCAACCAACCAACTGTTAAGACAGAAGAATCTACTAGACAGTGGTGATGTCGAATGTGGCGGTTTCTGTAAAATTGTGAGGAAGGTATAGAATAATTTCTGGTGCAAATGTGGTCGGAATATCCTTTGTTTTAATAGAGAAAATTAAAATTCCCATTCTGTAAGGTATGGGGAATGTCTGGGATTGGCAATATTTTCTAACAGAGTACTGTCTGTATAAGGACAATCTGTAGATTGAAAGTCAGTTGAGGTGGAACAGTTGTTGAACAATTGAGAAAAGTTTGAGCATTTCAATTGAATTCTAAATTTGCTCGTTAAATATCTGTTGTGCAATGCTGCAATTCTTTAAATTATAGCATTTATCTAATCTTGCTCTTATAAAACTCTTTTTTGTGGAAATTACTCAAAACAATCTTGTACTATATCCTTTTACAATCTTTCAATTTATGGATTATGTTTTCGAAATAATACATTATCTCTAATATAGCTTCTTTAATTGCATCTTTATATTTTGTATAAAATCTAGTTATGTGGAAAACAATAAAACGTCTATTATGGTCAGAATTGTGGTACAGACCTTTAAAACAATACGTTGTTTTTTAAATAAAAATACATAATTGTATCGATTAAACACGATTATTCAATCGTTAAATTAATTATAATAGATGTAAATTTTCCATTATTCATTTTTGGGTGAAAAAAGTCCGGGCCAAGATTCGAACCAGGGATGTATTGGCTGAAGTCGCCTATTTGTGTCGTAAATAGTGGCCGCAGACGAAATTTGGCTGCGGCGGTCTATATATATTCAGGTTCGAGCCCATTAATGCTGAGATATAGTTATGAATGAAACATAGAAGAGCTCAGTGTAGAAGCGCCATCTACAGAGAAATATACCATTTCCAAGTTAAATCAGACTATATATATATATGTGGGAAATATTCTCTGTTGCACCTGAAATGAGACTGTATTTTTCCTATGCTATTCTATTACCGGAATTCTGCTTCGAGATTAGAAAAGAAATGAAAAGAAGCGAAGCTGTGTGAGGAAGAGAAAAGAAGTAAATAGAATGTTTTTGAACGACGGCAGTGAATGTTGGTAAAAGAAGTAACGACGAATTCAACGACTTAAAAGTAATGTTCGAAGGGGACGAATAATTACGACGGATAGATGTCAGATAAAAAATGTTGTGAAAGATTCCGGAAAATAAGTTGATGTTTTTTTTATTTTTTGATTCGTCTGTTCGTTTTAAAAAATGTTAGTGTATGTCATTGAATTATCTTTAATTCTGAGAATGGTGTCGTCCATCCTACATATATAAGTCAATGTCTAATTCGGTTTGAATTTGGTTAGATTCCAGCTCATAAATTCTGAGACATAGCTATGAATGAAATATGGAAGAGAGCATCACAGCAGCGCAAACTACAGAGAAAGATACTTCCAAATTAAATCAGTATACATATACATATATAAGACGATGTCTAATAATAAGCGAGTCGTAAGTAGGCCTGTTTGGTAGCTTCCAAGATTAATGAATGATTTAATTTAAAAGTGGTTTACGAATAAATTAAATTGAGAATAATAGAAATTTGGATATATTTTGGATATAGCAATATTTCTTAGTTAATAACCTGTAAAAAAAGAAAGAATTAGTGAAGACATCACACTAATTTTAAAATATTCGTGTATGACATAATATCTTATAAAAAATCTTTATAAAAGATTAATACGTTAAATAATTTGATATATATATTTTTAATGTTTCTTCCCTTTTATATACAACTATACAATATCTTTGGAGGTGTGCATTCAATTCTAAATATTTTTGGCCTTTTACCAAAAACTCATACGTGAAAATTTTTAAATACTTGTTTCTATATATTAAATGAAATATATATTTTTAAATATAAAAATTCTACAGACTTTAATTAATAGTCTAAGTATACTTGAGTTTCAGCCACAAATAACATATTTAGAATGCTGCATATTTATGCATACAAAGCATTTGTTTACTATTAAAAAATCTAAAATTTTGCTAAATTTAATAACACATATAAACTGGGATGAGAGAAGAAAATATTTTTTTTCTTATGGTCGATTACTTATGAAAGTATAATCTAAGAAATAAAGTAAAAATATATATGAGACATTTTATAATGTTGTCCTAAAACTATTAATGAGATACAGATATCAAAATTTACAAATTAAAAAATAAAAAGATGTCATTGCTCATAATGTGTTTTACTAAAAAATTACACTAAAAAGAAATGTCGAAATATTTTTTGCGTATGGATGGAGTTTGTCCAGTAAACTTCACACAGATTGTACAAAAGATGAAAAAAAATCATTCTTTTATAACACATTCCAAATTAAGTCAAGCCTTTTTACAATGAATTAGCTTAATACGATTTATTATTTATTACGAATTGTTTAAAATCATCATGATGTTTGTATACTTAAACTGTCACAAAAAACATTATTCCGTACGTAGTAGTATTTGAGAAACTTGATTCTGTAGCGGCTGGTCTGATAGAGTTCCGAGGGCTACGTTCTTTAACTGCTTGCATCTATTGAAGCTTCATAACTGATCTGTTTGACTGCATTCCTCATTTCTGGCCAACAAGGAAGGTCTCCATTGGGGGCATACTCATAATTTTTGAAAAAAATACGAATTAAACTACTCATGTCGGTAATAAAGGATCAGTGAAAATTAGCGGCGGAATTACATTATTAGATATGTAAAAAAATAAAATAGTTTGGAATAACTGGCATGAAAAGCTGAAAGTGATGCGGGATTTGGCGGGCAGTGCATTTCCTCGCCAATAGCAGACGATTTTAACGAATCTGAAAATTTATTTTAATTGACTTCACTGTTAAAAATCTGCAGCATTTACTGCAACGTCACTCCACTACTTTTATAGAATGTCTCTTTTCTGACCAATGAGAATGCTCCATAGCACGGTGAATTGACCGTGTCATACACTGTTAAAAATCTGCTGTATTTTGTTGCAACGCACTCCACCGCTTGTATATAATATCTCTATTCCAACCAATGAGAAAGCTCCATTTCACGGCCAAGTAACCGTTTTCTATACAAGCAAGGGAGTGCGTTGCAACAAAATGCAGCAGATTTTTAACAGTGTATTTTTCACTTTGGAACAATTTTAATCAATTTAAATTGTGTTTTAAATGATAAAATATATTAATTTCATTTTGTTATAAGTACATATAAACATATAGGACAAAATAACTCTTAAAGTAAAGTAAAAATGCAAAACTAAAATTACTTAAACTAAATTTATTTAAATAAATTGAACATAGAAAGTTTTTACTTTAAAAAGTATTCGAAGCGTAAAAGCGTATTTTTCAAAATTTCGTTTTTTCGCCAACCACAGATAAATCGCCAAATAAACGAAATTTTTATTATTTTTTTACGGACGTTAAAAGAAGGTTCCGCAGAAATTTTTTTATAAACATATACAACTATATGAGAAGAACATTCTGTAATTTTTTCAGATTTTTCTGAGTATGCTCGTATGGAGACCTTCCTTGTAAGTCATTTTCCACACATCCTGTCCGTTTAAAATTGTTCAATAAATTAAGAAAAATTTGCTAGTCTAAAAGTTTTAACCTTTTTTTTTCAATTTGAACTAGTTGAATAAGTAAAAGTTGTTTTATAGTCTAGAATTTTTCAAATAATTATTTTTTCAAATTTAACTTTTTGAGACAATGACAAAGCGCATTGTAAAATTTCGATTTAATCCATGGCATTCCAGTACAATAAAAACATGTTGTTCCAAGGAATACAATATACTGTTCTCCAAGTTAATATCCGTGTAATAACTAATTTCATACAACTCACTTACACTCATCAGCAATCAAACAGCCTCATGAATTAACTTTCTGTACTTCTGACTACTATTTAACGCTCCATATGCTTGAGCATATCAAATTAAAAACCTGTCTGTCAAACATACCCTTTGTTGCAATTTCCTTACTTTCACTGTTTCGCAATTACCTCATTACAAAATAGGAGAGTCCTTTTTGAAAAACCATGACTAAGTTGTTGTAACCCTTTATATCTTGAATTTTGAATAAAGATATTTCTTTATTTGCGTAATTATTTATGTTAATGTCAAAAATGTCCAGTACAACATATATTTAACTTAATACTGCAGAAAAAATGCCCCTCTTTTTTTTTTTTTTTTTTTTTTTTTTTTTTTTTTTTTACAGATAGGAGTTTGAGTTTATGTTGTATTTATACTCTATCTAGTCGAAATAATTGAAATTATAAAGCTTTTTGCTAAATTTTTAATCAAGTTTTTATTTTTTTAAATCATTTTCAATATTTTTTTACTTACAATATTTTGAATAAAATTTTAATTAAATATTTAAAATGATTTTGACTAAAACTAATAAGCACTGTAAAGTACAAATTAAATAATTAATTCTGAAATGAAGTAATGAACGTTTATAACGAGTAATATTTGACATCGAGTGACTTTGTTATGAGTGGAATAAATTATATATTATTTACATTTATGTACATCCCCAAAATAAGTTATAAACATTTAAAGGTCTCAGAAATTGTTTTCGCATTAAACTCTAAAGTTACCTTCAAAATAATTATCTTGCAGTAAATCAATTTCGACGGAGAAGTTTTTTGCTGACTTCAATTTATATCCTCTATCATTACTACCACACCCTTCATGTTATTCCTTTTTCCTTAAATTTTTTCCTTTAACAGCATAAAAGTATTTC
Source organism: Maratus speculifer (assembly GCA_964019185.1). Lineage (NCBI taxonomy): Eukaryota > Metazoa > Arthropoda > Arachnida > Araneae > Salticidae > Maratus > Maratus speculifer. Next base: position 137,480,011 of record OZ025298.1, read on the forward strand.
TAATGGAACTACAGAAAAACAAGATGCATTTTATTAACAGAGGGATAGAACATTTTGTAGGTCAGACACATAATAATAGAGATTGATGATTGTATTTTAGGAAAGTTAACAAATATCGTATTTCATGAATTATAGAAAAAAGTAATGCAATTTTAACTATGTTCTTATCAGTAAGAAAAAAAAAATGTCCTGCTACGAGACGAATAAAGTTTTATGCTTTTATCAGACAGATAAATGAGTATTCTTTAAAGACATTCTATATTTAGAGTACTTTTGTCTAGTTTCTTAGTTGTTAGAGAAATATTAGTTAGAAATATTCTCTAGTATCAAAGAAAGTACAATTTTAAATTTAATTGTCTGTGAAAATTCTCCAATTTTTTCTGTTATAATAAAATTTAACTTTTCATTAATAAATTCAAAATGAATGAAGGAATTATAATATATAAATGAATAAAATGAATGAAATTTTCGAGATTGAAGATAAAATTTTGCCTTCAAGTCTAAATCATCGCAGATATTTTACTTTTGGTGCATATATTCTTTTAAATTAATCCCCCCAGAAATATGTGACTTGGAATCGCCTACAAGTCTAAATCATCGCAGATATTTTACTTTTGGTGCATACATTCTTTTAAATTAATCCCCCCAGAAATATGTGACTTGGAATCATAAAGGAAACAGCTAACTTCTAATTAAATTTCTTTTAATTGTGTTTTTTCCATAAATGTGTTTTCCTTTTGGTTTTCGCTTAAATTTAAATATTTTTAATGTGTTTGATTTCAAAAAACTGTTAGAATAGTTTATTAAAACATATACAGGGTGTCCAGCAAATAAGACCTTGATGTCAAAATTAAATTTCTCAAAAATGAAGATCTATAGAATTATGCGGTAAGTTTGTTTATTAGGTAAGCTGTAAAAATGTTATACAGAAGTTTCCAATGGTGAATATTTTTAAAAGATTGTGTTGTGATTGCACAAAATGATCGATTTGGAATTTTTCTTGTTTTAGATTGTTTTTAGTTTTTCAGCTTATAGAACCCTATTTTAACGATTTTGGGAATTTTAATTCGTGAAATTTTAAAATTCCAAAACTTTAGTTCAAGAAATTGTTAAAATAAGCCGAAAAACCTATTCTCTGAAAGCAATCTAAAACAAGAAAAATCTCGAATCAAGCATTCCTTGCCCTCAGAACACTATAAACAAACTGTTTACCGCATAATTCTACCGATCTTTGTTTTTGAGAAATTTAATTTTGAAATCGGGGTTTTATTTGCTGGACACCCTGTACAAACGGTATATTTTAATTCGGGAAACTCAAAATAGATGTTATAGTGATTATTTTTTAAACCGCTGACTTTATAAAATTATTTTGATTTCCAAAATGTGTTCAAAAAGAGAAATATTCTTATTTGATTTGCAATAAAAGTAGTTCTATATATGTATTGAAATCGATTTTAATGCGGTATAAGTTTCCTAAAAGTTATATTTAGAAAAATGATTAATTCAACGTAAGAACATTAATAAAAAATCTTTTTTTATGGCAAAATTCTTTCGAAATATGCATTTTGAATAAAAAAAAAATAGTTACTATTATTCGGCATTAAAAATATGTCTCAGCGATTTTTCAGAAGGGGAAATTTTAAATTATGTGATGTTAAATTTAAAATTTGAAAAGAAAGAAAAAAAAGGAAGATGGATTAATGATTTATCAAATCAATTTTCAAAAAAAAAAAAAAAAAAAAAAAAAATAAAATGCCGACCTGGAGCAAAAAGACTAAAGACTACGTTTTTTACATCAATCATAAAATAATAGTGTACTTTTTTGATAGCTTGGTGATGTGAAAAACTCGCTAAATATTCTAAATATTTTTTTTATTGGTACTAATCATATTATATTAACTTTACTTAAAATGAAAAACTTTAACCCATTTTATTTCAAAACCATTACATTTTTTATTATAAAGAAATGATGCATCGAGTATTTGTCAAGAATTAATTAAAAATCATACACTTGTGACATCATAATTCACTTTTATAATATAACAGAATAATAAGGCTACCGTAATTTGTGACACGTGCTATAGCGGGTATAAACGTCAAGAAACAATTGCATTTTTATTACCTTTTTATGCATGAAAGTTTCGCTATGGTACTTGATTGTGAAATTTGGTAATTTTTGAAATTCATTATTTCAAAAACGGTTTAATTATTACATTTGTAAAATTTTTATTTAAAAAATAGTTTTTAGCTTTCTAACGCAGACTGTATAGCATATACTATTCGATACATTAATTTTTTCATTAACTTCAATTGTTTCATTTTCCCAGACTAATCTGCGGCGGCGATTTGCGAAAAGGCTAGTCGTAAGCAACATATACTTTTTATTAAAGAGTATAGGACTGGCCGATCATATAAAGACATAAAATACCACATTTTTTAACGCAGTGTTCTTGCTAACCAAAATCGCTTTTAAAATAATCTTTTACTTCAAATGTGCAATGTTTAAAAGTTTAAGAATTTCAATTCCAAAAATTGTAAAACTGAAATTTTATTTAAAATTTATTTATGTGATGGGTTTATGAATCCATGTCGCATATAATACGAGGAGTTCAGAAGTCAGTCTAATTAACTCCATCCAATAAATATGCACATTTTAAACAGTTAAAATTATATCTATAAACTACTGTTTTTTTTTTAATTATTGGTCTAAGAATATTAATGTTTAAAGAATGGCGTACATAAATATAGGACTCGTTATGATCATTCTAAAAATAATGTTAATTATCATTAATAATTTAAATATAGAATTTATTTACAAGTCTTTAAAATTTTAGTCTTTGAAAATATCATTTTCCAAATATTCTTTCTAATTTGTTAAATTACAGTTTTGTTTAAAGTTTTTTTTCTTTTTCCTATTTTTTTTAATTACCAGGAGTCAGCAGATGTTTCATATATTTTTATCAATAACTTAAAAACTGACAATAAATAAATTATAACGTTTAAATATCGATTTGAAAACACGCACAGGAAATAAATGATACAACATTATCTCATGTTAAGGAAACTGAACATCTGGGTTTCACATGTCTAACAAAAATAGTTATTTTCCCCATCAGACAAAATCTAAAATGGCACTCTGATGTGGGATAAGGTATAAACACAGATATTTGAGGAAATTCATGGAAACATTGACGAAATATTAAAAATATTATTTGTCGACATTTTAACTTAAAAATATATCTTAAAGGAAAGTAATTTTAACAGTTTTTCTGTTTAAAATATTTCGGTTAATCCGAAATTCGTCTCACAACTTGTTTATTATGGTCTTTTTATACAACATAAGAAATAATATATCATTATGACATTATGGATATATATATTATATATACATTATGACAAATAATATATCTGTACCACACTGAAAACCCTAATCTTAATCTATAAATATTTTTCGATTTCCGTATACATTTCACAATAAATCCCGTCACAAAATTTTTTTTACTTTTTGTTACATGACTATAGATATTGATCCACTGATTTTTTACCTTCTTCTATCGTTACAAGAAGAAAGTATTGGATTCGTAAAAAATTACGAAATTTGGGTTTTAACGGTTTCCACGTTTTAGCGGTGAGAGAATCCTAAAATCCTGTTTTTACAAAATGTCTGTCTGCAAGGCTGTGAGTGTGTCGGACAGATAGTCTGTCTGTATCTTACAAAAGTTTTGTGGGTTCTGTGTTTCAAGAACTAAAGCACGGAATTTTACAAAACTTTGGAATCTGTTAGACCTTGATCTGATCAGTTTTTGGTGTATATCGTCAACAGGTTGCGATGCTATTCTGCAATATTCACAATTTTATCAATAGCTATATTTCAATAACTAGTGCATGAATTTCCATAAAACTTTATATTTAATTAGTACTCTATGTCGCATGGTGCTGATTACGTTTTAGTGCAAATCTCTCAATAGGTTGCACTAACATGCGATATTCGATCTAACTTTTAGCATGTAAAACGAACAAGTTTTATTACATTTTTCTAAAAGTGTGGGGCATTGTTTCATGTTTTATACTTACTCCATATTTTTTCTTTATTATTTTTTGAAATATTTTTAATTAAATTGATATTAAAATAATAATTAACATGTTTAATCTTTAACACATTTAGGTATCAATCTATTTTTCAAATTTTTAAGAGTTATAAAAAAAATAATAATTTAAAATGTAATTTATAAACGTAATATTTTTTATTCAAAAACACTTTTTCCTATAGAATATTTTACAAATCACATTATGTGATGTTTATCTTGTTCTGTCTTAACTGTAGCAATTTTATAAGTCTCAACTTCATATGTTTTAATAATTTTACGAATCAATATGTAAAATTTCTAAAAATCTGCTTTTATTTCAAGTTACTGCCAAGATGTTTAGAGATATATTAAAAATTTTGTACTTCGAAGTATTGAAACGCTTTTTTAAAAATATTGAATACTTTTGTGTTTGAATATAAATTTGCTGCTAAACACAGGTATTTTAGACAGAAAGAAAGTCTTCAGAATAACACACGTTTTATGTATACGGAACTTTCAAGGAAATGATAAAAGTTAAAAATGCATTTGAATGCACATGAAATATTTTTTGGATTCGTTTTCAAATGCCTGATTATTATGGAAATGCGTTATAATATATACAAAAAAAAATTATATGAGACAGTTATTGATTTGTTTCAGAATAGTTAATGGTATATACTTTTCAGTTTTATGAAATGTTTAGGGTTTGTTTATTATATATATATATATATATACAGGGTGTCCAATAAATGACTGACCTATTTTAAACGTAAATAACACAAACATACACACACACACACACACAAAAAAACGGTTTGAGATAAAAATGCGCGGTTTCTTGTATTGTTATAAAAGATTCAAGAAATTTTTAAAAATGCACTTTCTTCAAATAGTTCAAAATTCGGCCAAAAGATGCCGCTTGCAGCAATAGGCTTCGAAACACAGATATGATTGCAGTTTTCTTAGGCATGAGTTTATCGGCTCATTTTGCAGAGTCAGATCAGAGTATCGACTTGTTGAATCAACTGTTGATTCAACTGCAGAAATAGGATACGTTGGTTGGAAAGAAATTAAAAATAATATTTATGATTGAACAATGTCCATTATATTTAATCTCCTCAGCCCTGAAGCATATATCACGTGGAACTACAAAAACTAGTTTAAAAGTATTATAAACATCTCCAAAGTGTTACACAATTACCTTAAATCTATTCAGAATATGCTTTTTTAAAAGCTTACACGATGGTTTTTTCAAGTAGAAGAAATTGAAAATAAGGTATAAACATAACTTTTTTTAAAGGTAAAATAATTGTAATATTTAATCTTAAACATTTTCCCCCTTAAATAGTATGAAATTTTACATAAAAAATTTAGTTGTATCGAACAGCTTTAAGAGGTGGATCAAGTACACTCTTCTTGCCCGTACGTGGTACCGGCAAATCAGCTAAGTTGTTAAAACAGTGGTACGAAAATAGTGTTACCAAGTCCATTGTCCAAAAAAAGGGGCAGTGACTTCTTAATCGGCAGGTAAAAGTGTGGTAAACCTTAAAACATATGAATCCGTTTATAACAAACCTTGTCTTAAACATAAAAAATATTAATCCCAGTCGAGAAAGTAGCATACGAAACTGCCTGCTAAGACGAAAACATGCCCAAAAGGACTTCTTTTAAATGTTTTCAAAAACTTTATTCATACCTACATTATATTCATAATTTGACATTTAACATTATTAAAAATTTTATTTCGAGAGATTTTAATACAAACCACCCCCCGCTTTTACTTTTGCACAAACCACCCCCCCCCGACCGACTGAAAACGCATCTACGCTGAAATGGAAGGATGTTTAAAAAGAAGAAAAAAAGAAACAACGTATCGGTTTTTATATCCTCTGAGTCGCCCCTTTTCGAAATGTCATTAGAAAAAGCATCATAGATTCATAAACACACTTTTCGTCCTCCGCTCCATTCCTAAACTAGTCTGCCTGAGGAAAAAAACGAGAGCGAAGAATTAAAAAAATATCTCCCATATATGCTTTAAAATAAGGAAAATCATTTAAAAAATGGTTCCATAAATTAAAAAAAATGTATATAGAAAAACGCTAATATTCAAGTTATTTGGTAACATTTATGTTTATAAAACGGAGGTAGAATAAGTATACATTCAGTTTTATCTAAAATACCAAGGCAATAAAAAAATTCAGTACCAATCACAGCTAAAGACAGTTAAATTCAAAATTGAATTAAATACAATTTCATAGTCTTTAATTGAAGAAAAACTTAGTTTAAATATTTTAATTATTTTCACATAAAAAGAGCGTTGTTTATCTCACATTTTCAATTTATTATACGTAAAAAAAAAAACAATCAGTTAAGCTGTTGAAAAGCATATTCTGAATAGAATATATTTATAATAAAGTTATTGCTTGTTAAAAAGTACGGTTTTTATTAAATTCCTCAGTTTTGATATTGCCGGGAGGAGACATTAAAGAACATACTTTAAATTAGGTTAAATGTATCTAGAATCGTCAAAACTTTTTGCAGACTTATTAAATAAATGTTTAGATACCATAAGTATTCATTTATAGTCTGATTCACCTTTTGAGATGTTTTATTGTAATTTTAAACTAGTTTTTCTAATTCCACGTAATATTTGTTTCAGGACTGAAGACATTAAGTATAATATACATTGTTCAATCGTAAATATTATTCTAAATCTCTTTCCAACTAACATGCTCTATTTCTACAGGTGAGTCGAGAGTTCATCCAACATGTCAACACAGTTTCGACTCTGCAAAATGAGCCGAATAGCTCATGCCTATGAAAACTAGAGCCATGCCTGTATTCCGAAGCCTGTTGCCGCCAGCGTCATCTTTTGGCCGGAATTCGAACTATTTTAAGAAAGTACATTATTAGAAATCTATTAATTATCTAATAGCAATACAGCAAACCGCGTATTTTTTCTCAAACCGTTTTTTTTATTACTTACGTTTAAAATAAACTCTTACTTACTTAATGGACACCATGTATCTATCTATCTATCTATCTATCTATATATATATGTATATATATACATATATAATACACTTTTATGGATTAATAATTTAGGATATAAAGGGTACTAACAACGGAATTTCTTTTGTTATTTACTTGCACCTAGCATCAAAATCTCGTGCATTTTTTTTTGTCCTATTCATAAAAGTTAGAGAAACGATAAAAGTTCTTTGTTAAAATCATACTTTGTATATTTTTTATGATTTAATTTTTTTTTAGTATTGGATGTTTATTTCTTCATTTTACGCCAAAAATGAATTAAATCACCGAATATGGCACTACTGATTTTTTACTTGCTTTATTTTAGAGATATCACATTCAGCTAGGATTTTCGGTAAACTCTTTTTTTTTATTATTATATGCGAAATTTTTCCTGGTCAAAAATGTGAATATAATGTTGTAATCTTTCAAATCAAATTCTTAGCATTTTTGATGGAATTGATAAAGTTTTTTCAACATCATATGCTTATTGTTTACTAATTTACATTTTAAAATTCTTACCATAAAAACTGTGTTAATAAAGTGTTACGTAACATCAAAAATAGCATTTTCAGAAAGTTACGCTGCTGCAAAATCAAAAAAAGAAGACTGTAACAGAAAAGTGTTTTGGATTCTCAAACTTAGGTCAAGATTTTTAGGTTGGATTCTTAAACTTACTCAAATTTAAACTTAATTCTCATATAGGGATTTCAGCATTTGTAGTTCATTTAAAAGAGCATATAAAATAATTATGCTAAAGCATATTGCGAAAATCTTTTGCAATCTTTTAAAAAGATTTTACACTGTTTCAAACATATTGAAACTGACATACAACGTTGCGTTGCGCAACAAGACATTTACTATAGAATAGAGTGGGCATAGCATTCACACTTCATTTACAGGCATACACAAAATTTTTGTTCGCAGTACTTTCTATAGACGTTTATCATCCTCTAAAAAATATACTAAAGTTACAAATTTTTTTTAGAAAAAATTGGAAGATGGATAAGAAGAGTTCCAGAAAAGATTAGAGGATGGCTTTTGAAGCTGGCCAACGAATTCGGTCGAGACATTAGTACTTCAACTATGCACATAAAGAATTTCATCCAAATCAGTTCATAAATTCAAGAGTTACAGCACGAAAAATTTCAGATATCCATATCGATACACACATACACACACACACACACATATATATATATGTCAACATTTCAACGGAGGGTGTTTTTGGGATTTAGGGGTACGATCGACGAAAATATAGAAAAATTTCCCGAAGTTCTTTCCTCCGGACGGTTGCAAAAGGCAGTAATTTACTTTTGGGAATGATAGCTACCTACAAGTGTCCACAATTTTGGCCATCATTGTATATATCTACGGCCAAAACTTGAGAAATTAAAGGTCGGCGATAAATAACACATTGCAACCTGTATGAAAAATTACAAACTTTTATAAAAAGCAAGATTTATCAATTTGCTTACTAAAAATGTACTGCATGAAAATATAACGTACCAATATCTAGAACTTCACGTGTCAGTATTGATATGTGTATCATAGTTTGAGAATCCCTGGTACAGAGGGTTTTGCAATAGCACACGGGAATTTTTCCGCCTAATTGTGATAATTTGTGGACAATTTTTGAAATTATATTTTTAAATACGTTATGATTTTTTTAAAATGTTTACTGAAATGTTATATTTAAACTTGTGAAACGACTAAGTTTTGTTGCACTTTTCGAAAAGTATTGAGAAGTGTTTCATATTTTATGCTTACTGCATTATTTTTCTTTATTGTTATATTGTAATAGATATATTTTTATTTAAATTAATGAAATGATAATTTAGAATTTTAAACTCAAACGCATATCAATCTATTACAGTCATGCATTTTTTTTTTCAAACTGGTAAAGAAAAGTACATAAAATATAAATTATAAACGCAATGTATTTTTTTAATATTTGGAAACATTTTTCTCTGTCAAAATACTTTATAAATCATATAAAATCGTGTTTTTCATTTTCAGCCTTAAAAGAAGTCATTTTTTAAGTTCAATTTTGTATATTTCAGTAATGTTATGAAACAATATATAACACCCTTTAAAAATAAATATTTTTTTCTGCATTTTAGAAACTTATTATCTAATTTCGTACTTTGAAATATCGAAAAATTGTTTAAAAACACTGACTAGCTTTGTGTTTGAGTAAAAAATTGCTACTGAATAAATATTCTAAGTAAACACATGTATTTTAGTCAAAAAGAAATTCTTCAGAATAATACTCGTTTTATGTATACAAAACTTTCATAGAAATGAAAAAGGTTAAAGATAAATATATGCATTAGAATACACATAGAATATTTATCGAATTCGTATTTTAATGCATGATTATTATAGGAATACTCCATAATATATACAAAATAAACATTATATTAAACTGTTACTGGTTTGTTTTAAAATACTTAATGAGATATATCTTTCTAAGTGTAACAAAAAATAAAACAAAAAATTCGAAAAAAAATTGCAAATGCTCAGAATTTTTTTATTTCAAATTTTTCTATTAAAAGAGAAACTGTTGAGACACAGGGAATAAATTGGAGTAGTACAATATAAATGCAATCGGTTTATGTAAATGATAAAGGCTAGTAAAAAAATATTTAAAGCATAAATCATATGGGAAACTATACTACAAAAACATTTTTTTTATTGTTGTCGTTATATAACTTTATGTGGCGGCGACATTATTTATAAAAGTTGATTTTAATTCTAAAATAGAATCATGAAATCCTAAAGGATTTAATCAGTGGAATCCTTTTATGTAAATGATAACAGTTTGTAAGAGCTTATATAAAGTAGTGTGGTTCATTCTTTAGTTACCTGCGGGATAATTAAACTTTAGAATATGAATGCAAGTGACAGAGACATTACAGGAAGACATATATCATTTAAACCTTTTCTTAAAATTTATATCAAATGAAGTTTAATATAGCATTTCATTTTACAGTTGATAAATCAATGCGATAATTGGCATTGTTTCTCTCACAATACTTTGTGTAAGTTCAATGTAAGTTCAGTCAAGAAACATCTCGGAATTGATTCCAGTGAAGCACTTTCAAGTTCATTTCTCGTTTTCAATTTCATTTGTTTCAGACAAAAAAAAGCTCTTTCGCACACGTATATACCTGCTCAATGATAATTTAGGAAAACGTTCTTCAGTTGGGTGAGGAGTTGTATATTTAACACAAATTCATTGCAAACCCAAATTCCTGCTCATATACAACCCAACCCCCCACTACTAATAATGTTTGACAACTAATTATTCCTGGATATGTGGACAATAAAATAGTGTATTGTGTTGCAGACAGTGGATCAACTGTCTCAATTTTACCTCTTAAATTTGTTCAATATTTAAATGCTAGATTAAATAATGTTTCCCCTGTTACTATTAAACAGGCACAAGGAATTCTTACAATTAATAAATCTTGTCGATTATGTATTAAATTTGATAATATACAGAGGTATGTTAATTTTTTAGTAAGTAATTTAGATTTGAACTATGCTATTTTAGGTTTATCTGATTCTGCCAAATTTAAAATTGATTGTGCAAAAAGTCAGGCGCTACAAGACAATATTACGTTAAACCAACATGTCAACATATCCAGTGATAATTTAGAATTACTTCATTTTAATACTAAAAAAATGTTACCAATGTGCAACCCGATTATGGAAATACCATAACTGCTCAATCCTTGCCGCGAACTAATAATGATGATTATAATTTATTTGGGGATCTAAATGCTATTCAAAATAAAAATGTAAGCTAACTTTTAATTGATTATTTAGATATTTTTGCCAAAAATAAATATGATGTAGGGAGAATTAATATTGAACCTCGGCATATTTTTCTTAAATCTGACCTACCAATATCTTTGAGACCTTATCGTACATCCACTGCTGATGAAAAAGAAATTTCCCAAGGAATTCAATCATTATTAGCTGCTGGATTAATTAAAGAAAGTTATAGCCCATATTCTTCCCCTGTTAGTTTAGTAAATAAACGTGATGAAGGTAAACAAAACCCGAATGTGTGTTGATTACCGAAAATAAATTCTATTATGAAAAATAATGCCGAACCTTTGCCCCGAATTGATGAAATTTTAGACAAATTAAGTGGTGCCCAATATTTCTCAACACTGGATTTAGCCTCAGGCTACTGGCACATACCTAATCACCCAGCAGATTCAGAAAAGTTAGCCTTTACTACCAATTGTGGGCTCTGGGAATGGAATGTTCTTCCCTTCGGTGTAAAGGTAGGCCCCCCAAATTTCAATAGGACTATTAAAAGAATTCTTACAAAATATAAAATAGACTTTGCTTGTTATTATTTTGATGACATAATTATTTTTTCTAAGTCAATAGGTGAACCTATACAGCATCTTATCCAAATTTTTGATTTATGCTGAATAGAAAATATTAAATTAAAAATATCTAAATGTACTTTTGCTCAAAAACAAACCGTTTCTAGGGTATGAAATTAAAAATGGAACATTAACTCCAGCTAATACTAATATAGAAACAATTAAAAAACTGAAACCTCCTACTAATACTAAAGAATTACAAAGATTTCTTGGCTCTATAAATGTGTATCATAAATTTATTGACAAATATGCTGAAATTAAACACCCCCTAAATAAATTACTTAAGAAAGATACTATTTGGGAAGGGAATTCTGAATGTCAAAACTCTTTTCAAAAATTAAAAGATGCCCTCATTGTTAAATCAATTTTAAAGATTTATGACCCAAAATTACCTCTACGCATGTTTCTTGATGCTTCTCAGGTGGCGGTAGGTGCAGTTCTTAAACAAAGATGGTTAAGAACTGCACCATTGAGAGCATATTTGAGAGGTCGATTATTTAGGTGGTCATTGAAATTGAGTATGTTCGATTATAAGATTGAGTACTTAAAATGATCTATAAATGTCGAAGCCGACATGCTGTCCATAAACCCTATTTCTCATCTTTGTAAACCCCTTACTTTTCTTCTTGACGTTAAAGAGATTATTGAGATGCAAGAGAGAGAAAATGTGTGTGGTTCAAATTATATTAATGACAATGGACTGATTATAGTTTTAAAAAATCCCTGTCGGCTGGGCCTATAGGCGGAGGTAGATTTCGAAGAGTGCTCATTTCAACAAATATATATATATATATATATATATGATTAGAGATAAACCCAGTTTAATAACTTCATTTGGCCGTTTATGAAAAATTTTTAATTTCATTTTTCTGCAAAAACTTGTTTTATCAGAATCACCTTAAGACAAATTCAGCTCAAATGACCATTTTGACAACATATTTTGAAATAGATTCTGAATTTATCAAAAAATCGACAAAAACAGTACATTATACAGTTCCTAAATAACAAAAACTGTCAGCTGAATGCATTTGAGAAAAAAATTGAATTTAAAAATGAGTCATATAATAACCGATTTGTTGTTTGAATACATCCTTAATTCTTTAATCATGATTGCTTCGGAAAATTTTCTGCGAAATACTCACTTTGACAGCATTTTAAAAAAAATATTCTATCTTTATCAAAAAACTGGCCAATGCGTCACAGTATATAGTTTCTAAATAAGAGGATCTGTAAATTGGATGCGTTTGACAGCGAAAATGGATTTTAAAACGAGTCATAAAAAATGCAATTTGCTATGTGAAAACTTCCTTAAATTTTCAAATCACGAAGACTTCGGCAAATTCTGTTCAAAATACCCTTTTTGGTAGCCTTTTTCAAATTATATCCTGTCTTTATCAAAAAACCGATCAATGCATCACATTTTATAGTTCCTAAATGAGAAGATCTGTAAATTGGATGCATTTGAGATCTAAAATGGATTTAAAAACGAGTCAGAAAAAAACGCAATTTAATATTTGAACACTTCAAATTTTCAGTCACGATGATTTCTGAAAATTCTGTTCAAAATACCCTTTTTGGTAGCCTTTTTTGAAATATATTCCGTCTTAATCAAAAAACTGACCAATGCATCACATCATATAGTTCCTAAATAAGAGGATCTGTAAATTGGATGCGTTTGAGAACAAAAATGGATTTAAAAACGGGTCAGAAAAAAATGCAATTTCTTATGTGAATACTTCCTTCAATTTTCAGTCCCGATGACTTTCAGAAATTCTGTTCAAAATACCCTTTTTGGTAGCCTTTTTTGAAATATATTCTGTCTTTATCAGAAAATTGACCAATGCGTCACTTTATACAGTTTCTAAATAAGAGGATCTACCATTTGGATGCGTTTAAAATCAAAAATGAATTTAAAAATGAGTCAGAATATAAGCAGTTTGGATTTGAGTTTTTTTTCCAACTCCTATTTTTGTTGAATATTTTTTGCTATACGAATTGGTCCTATAAAAAACTTGTCAATATAAAAGTTGTAGATGTTTTTGAGAAGATGTAAAATAAATTTAATCAGATTAGATATCTTAAAAATTGACGGAGTTATGGATTTTTCTCTTTTTTCAGCGCCCTTTTTCTTTCCGTATTTATTTTTTTTCATCGGTAAAAGTTGGTCCCATCAAAAACTTGTAAATACAAAAGTTTTAGATAATTTTAAGAACATTTACAAAAAATTTAGTTGGACCCCACACAGCACATATGTAGATATTACGTCTATTTTGAGCTCTTTACTTCCAGAATACATCCATGTACATCAAACTGATGTCCATTCTAATACGTAAACTGGATTGTTCAGCACATGACATCCATCAAATGTTTATATCCCAACATAATATAGACCAACACAATATGGACATAGAACTTACGTCTATTGTAAAACATAAACTAGATCATCGTAAGTATACGTACAGAATACGTCTATATCCCAACAATTTATAAACTAACATAATATGGAGGTAAATTAGAGTTAAATATTTTATTTCTGATACATTTTTTCTTGTGGCAACATCAACTTTGTGTTGTTTTGTAAACAGAACACGCCGACGCCATTATTGAAATTTTTGTTTTTAGCAGTTTTTTAGTTCGTTTAAATCAAACTAACAAAGATAGTTTATTCTTATTTTTATGAATTTTTAGTTGTATTAAGAAGAAGATTTAAATTTGTTTATTTAAAACAATTAGAATTTACAACAACCACTGAATATAACAATAAAATTTTGTGATGTTTATAATTTAGATGCATGATACAGTGTGACATTTGGATTAAATATCGAGCTGGATTGCATGTAAGTAAATCCTTTGAGTTATTTTTTACTGTGCATCTTTATTTGACATTATATTTTAGTAGTTTTTTCTTTTATGATTTTAAACTTTATTTTTAAATAACTATAAACAAATTTTTAATCATGAAATTGATTTTGAATTAATTTTTCAAATTTTTTGATATTCTCTTGACATATTATAATAGTAGAGTGATTTTTTTACTTAACTTACATGGTTACTCATTGATTTGACATTTTAAATGTTTTAATTTTATAGTGAATCTTAATTTCGAACAAAAAATTATACAAAGTGTTTGGATTATATTTAATTTCTTATTCCCTTTCTCCCATACTCCTCAAACTCTGTCTAATTCAAATGCTACTAAATATTATTTTGTATAAATACAGGACAAAAACTTTCTGGGATCAATAGTTTGTTTTTAAAAAAAAAGTTAACAAAACAATAAAAACTTTCAAACAGTGAATTTCTCTTGAATAAAAGGAAATAACGCTATCAAATGAAAACAAGTATAAATTTGCTTGATAATAAATAATTTTCGAACATTAAAAAAAACTTATCTCTTTATTATGTTATTAAATTATTTTATTATAAAATTGTTTCATAAAAAAGTTTCTTAATCTCAAAAGTTGTCGATACAAGTATGTATCGATTTATCCTACAGCATAAGTCATCAGTTTAAAAGTATTTGTTAAATTAAAAATTTACTTTTTTTTTTTCGAAAAAGCATTTACTTTTTTGAAGATGAAATTCACTATCAAAATTCAAAAGTAAAATGCTGTCTATGGAAAATTCTTTGATTTGAGTCTTTGTGTTTGAATGTATAATAAATATTTAGTTTAATCATGAATTCTATAGATTCAATGGTCAAAATGTTAAAAGTAATGAGAAAATAAGTCCTAGTTTTGTCGTTGCTTGTAGTGTAATATGCATTTTTAGAACATATAATTAAGCGAGTAATGTATTTAAAAAAAGAAAGAAAACTAGTTTGTAGAGAGCGTCAATATTATTTTTTATGTTATGTCAAGAAACAATATCTCAATTAATACAAAACATATGCCAATGGAGATAAACACCTGACAGATCTTACTTCAAATTTGAATGCTTTCAAAAGATCACAGGTGTGTAGTTTTCTTATATAATAAGCAACTATCACTAGTGATCTTTTGCGAGCAACTGGGATTTATGTGGTGATGAATTGATGGTGCCCTTGGTCTGTATACTGCCTTTGCGAGGAGTAAGGATTCATCTTCGCATTGAAGATTTTATAAAAGAAAACTAAAAAATTTGTGAGTATGGTGGAATTCCTACTGCTGTGTCAAAAGTGATATAATAAAGTAAGTATACTAAAGTAGCATAAAAAATAATATTGGTGCTCTGTACAAACTAGATTTTTTTTTGTTTATATTGAAACACTTATTATCGTCCGAACAATTAATATTTGTGCTTTTTACCAATAATTTTAACTTTTTAAAATCTGAAACTTTCATGTATAATATTTTTTGAAATTAAAAAAAACAAGATGGCAGAAGTGTCTAGTATGCGCATACAGTTCCATATTACATAGGTATGATGTACATATATATGTACATACTACATGGACATGATGTATATATATGTACATATTACGTAGATATGATGTATATACATGTACATATTATGTAGATATGATGTTTATAAATGTACATATTATGTAGATATGATGTATATATACATACATATAACGTAGATATTATGTTTAGAAAATGAACTACATGGACATAGACATCCGTTTTACATAGATATTACGTCAATCTGGATGTCCACTGCACATTATATGGATGTATTCGGAGAGACATCTGATGGTAATATCTACGTAGATACTACGTAATATGAAACTCCTTGGATGAATTCTAGACATGGTATATAGATGTAATTTACGTTATATGGATGTCATATTTACCAATTTGTGCTGTGTGGGACTTGATATCTTGAAAAATCCCTGTCGGCTGCGCCTACAGGGTGATTCATAAAAGATGGGCAAAACTTTAAGGGGTTATAGTACACTTAAAGACAAATAATATTAAATAGGAGACTAAGGGTCCCAGACGTATTCCCAAGGAGATAGGGGGCATTAAAGTTTAGGGTCCAAAATTTCAAATGATTATAAAAAATGGAAAAATTGGTCGATTCGTTTGCGGTTTTTGCAAAAAATTTTCTTTATGCCAGTATTTTCTTGAAATAAAATTTTAAAGTTCAATTTCAAAAAATGCCGATAGGGGGCGCTTTAGACTTTGGAGTAACAAACAACTATTTTTTAACGTTATTTTTTGTATTTCTTTAAATGATTTCGAAAGCTTAGACTTAAACTTAAATTTTGATCTAAAAATCTGAGTCCTAACGAGTAGTTAAGTAGCGTAAACTGAAATTTGAAATTTGAAACCCTTCTCCCCCCAGAACAAAAATCAGTTATTCCCGATCTTTGTGTCGTAGATTAGGCTCTAACTACTGCCGCGTTTTGCTAAAATTATTCTTTATGTCAGTATTTTCTTAAAAATAAATTTTAAAGAAAATTTTCAAAAAACTCCGATAGAAGGCGCTTTAGACTTTGGAGTAACGAACAACTATTTTATACCGTTATTTTTTGTGTCTCATTAAATGCTTTCTAAAGCTTAGACTTAAACTTAAATTTTCAGCTCAAAATCTGAATCGCTGAGCGTGGTTCAGTAGCGAGGGGAGGGGGTTCAAATTTCAACTTCTGAACATAGTTCAGTTTGCACTACTTAACCATGCCCAACGATTCTGTGCTGTGATACGAGGCAAAAATACAACTTTCGTCAAGGACTGCATAGTTGGAATTCACTCATAAAGGCACTGGCACAGTTGGAAATGTCGCTCATGCAAACGTTAAAGCTCCATTCCTGACGCTAGTCACCGGGTGTAGAAGGAGACAGAAAGTATGCAAATGTTAAATGGGGAAGAAGAAGAAAACGTATGCAAAATTTCGACACGATTCAGGCATAAAAACTACTGAACGGTGAGTCAAGTGTAAGTCGCTGTAGTAATGAATCGGAAGATGGTGCCCTTCACGAATAAGGAAAAGGCTGAGATGCATTTAATTTACGGAGCGGCAGATGGAAATGGTGCAGAGGCACAACGAATGTAGGGAGAGCGATTTCCCAACAGGCGGTTACCTAACCGCAAAACTTTCGAGCGCTTGCACAGACAGTTGTGTGAGACGGGATCATTTCTCGCTTCCCGGTCGAATGCAGGTCGTGCAAAAAAGGACGAATCAGTAGTTGTTGCAGAAGCCATTCTGGATGTAATAGCGGCGCAGCCAAGTACAAGTACACGAACAGTGGCTAGGCAGGTGAATACCTCACAGTCCATGACTTGGAGGGTACTGAAGGATGAACATTTGCTCCCGTTTCATGTGCAACGAGTCCAGAAACTGTCTCCAGGGGATTATCCAAATCGTATTGAATTCGCCCGCTGGTTTCTGCAGCAGAACGCGCTAAATCCACATTTTGGACGAACTGTGCTTTTCACCGATGAATGTACCTTCACACGTGAAGGTACATTTAACACACACAATGCACATGTATGGGCGGATGTCAATCCACATGCTACGTATCCACATGCTCATCAGAGACGCTTTTCCATCAATGTTTGGGCAGGAATCCTCGGAGACCACCTAATCGGACCGTACCTTCTTCCTGAACGCCTCAACGGTAAAACATACCTCACATTTCTGCAACATGTGCTGCGAGACCTGTTAAACGTTGTTCCTCCACGCATCCGGCGGGTCATGTGGTTCCAGAACGATGGAGCGCCATCCCATTACGTACGAGCCGTCCGCAACTATCTGGACATCACATTTCCGAACAGATGGATTGGTCGAGGTGGTCCTGTTGCTTGGCCTGCTCGCTCGCCAGATCTTTCACCCCTCGATTTCTTTTTTGGGGACAATTGAAGGCTCTTATGTATGAGACACCCATTGAATCCCCCGAGGAACTGGTCGCCAGACTTTCCGCCGCTGTAGGGGAAGTGCTCGAAAAGCCTGATGTTTT
Organism: Maratus speculifer; assembly: GCA_964019185.1. NCBI lineage: Eukaryota > Metazoa > Arthropoda > Arachnida > Araneae > Salticidae > Maratus > Maratus speculifer. The sequence continues at coordinate 137,498,398 of OZ025298.1, forward strand.
CGCGAATGTTCGCCGTTCCATTCTTCGCCGTTGTTCTGCGTGCATAACCTCTGGTGGTCACAATTTTGAACATTTATTGTAATTACAAGTTTATAAATATGCTTTGGTAACATAATCCTAATTTGTGTCTTTTTACCTCATATCACAGCACACAATGTGTGGACATGGTAAACTGAACTGTGCTCAGGAGTAGAAATTTCAAACCCCTCTCCCCAGAAACTTAACCACGTCTAACGATTCAGATTTTGGGCTGAAAATTTAAGTCTAAGCTTTAGAAAGCATTTAATGAGACACAAAAAATAACGGTATAAAATAGTTGTTCGTTACTCCAAAGTCTAAAGCGCCCTCTATCGGAATGTCTTGAAAATTTTCTTTAAAATTTATTTTCAAGAAAATACTGACATAAAGAATAATTTTAGCAAAACGCGGCAGTAGTTAGAGCCTAATCTACGACACAAAGATCGGGAATAACTGATTTTTGTTCTGGGGGGAGAAGGGTTTCAAATTTCAAATTTCAGTTTACGCTACTTAACTACTCGTTAAGACTCAGATTTTTAGATCAAAATTTAAGTTTAAGTCTAAGCTTTCGAAATCATTTAAAGAAATGCAAAAAATAACGTTAAAAAATAGTTGTTTGTTACTCCAAAGTCTAAAGCGCCCCTATCGGCATTTTTTGAAATTGAACTTTAAAATTTTATTTCAAGAAAATACTGGCATAAAGAAAATTTTTTGCAAAAACCGCAAACGAATCGACCAATTTTTCCATTTTTTATAAACATTTGAAATTTCGGACCCTAAACTTTAATGCACCCTATCTCCTTGGGAATACGTCTGGGACCCTTAGTCTCCTATTTAATATTATTTGTCTTTAAGTGTACTATAACCCCTTAAAGTTCTGCCCATCTTTTATGAATCACCCTGTATAGGCGGAGGTAGATTTCGAAGAGTGCTCATTTCAACAAAAAAAAGATATATGATTAGAGATAAACCCAGTTTGATAACGTCATTTGGCCGTTTATGAAAAATTTTTAATTTCATTTTTCTGCAAAAACTGGTTTTATCAGAATCATCTTAAGAAAAATTCAGTTTGGCGTTCGTTATGGCGATATGGCGTTCGTTAATTTTGCCCATTAACGAACTTAGCCAAGATTTTATCCCCTTTGATTTTATGTACCAGTTTGGTGGAGATTGGTGAAGAATTATAGAAGTTATCATATCCATAAAAAAGTGATATATATATATCCTCTTCAGACCTGGCGTATCCTATAGGATACACATCTTTATAATTTTGTTTTCACATATATAAATACTATTAAAAAAAGAGAAATTAGTGTGAATGGAGCCTAAGAGACAGCAGAAATAAAGAAAATAGCAATTTGCCTCTCGCAGTTCTTTTTCAGTGAGTTACATGATATACAAAAATGGCTTGCAGCAAAAATGCACGAAATGTACAAGAAAAAAAGAAAACGTAAAAATTTTTACTGTGTGTTAAGATACCATTTGTAGACTCCATTAGTAATACAAATTATTAAATATATATATTTTTTATCTTTTTCTATGTTTTTACAATGCAGAAAAGTAAAATTTAATTTAAAATAACCTAAGAAATTGTTAAAACGCGTGTTTTACAAGTCCCCATATATAAAAAAAAAGATGTACAAAAAATAAATTTTAATTATTTCGTTGTTCAATCTTTCTCAGTTATCAACTAATTAATATAAATCCATAGCTGAAATTGATAAAAGTAGATCAATAAACCCTCGGGTCTGAAGAGGATATATATATAAACTGGTGCGATTGCAATAGGTAGTATTTCTTACGAAATCTACCTAAAATTGACGAAGTTATGAATTTTTTTCTCTCAAAATCCCTGTTTTTTTCGCCCCTTGAGCCCACTTCTAAATTTATCAAAAATCTGTCATGCATATACTTTTGGCCCATTTTTAATAAATAATATAAACTTTAAACCGATTCGATATCTACTTTAATTAAGAAGTTATGGCGTTTTTTTGGTTTTTACAAAAACGCCCCCTATTCCGACAACCTTGGTCCGATTTTGCCCATTAACGAACTTAGCCAAGATTTTATCCCCTTTGATTTTATGTACAAGTTTGGTGGAGATTGGTGAAGAATTACAGAAGTTATCGTGTCCATAAAAAAGTGAGATATATATATATATATATAGATAGATATATAGATAGATATATAAACTGGCGCGATTGCAATAGGTAGTATTTCTTACGAAATCTACCTAAAAAAGGTTTTCGTACAGTGGTAGTTCCCATGTCTTTAAGAAAAAAATTACCTAATGTTGCTCATGAACAGTTTGGTCACCCTGGTGTTCAAAAATGCAAAATTTAATTTTGCCTAACTATTATTGGCTATACATGACACAAGATATTACCAATTTTGTTAAATATTGTGATATTTGCCAGAAAAATAAAAAACCTAGACAGAAAGTATTTGGCTTTTGTCTTTTATTTATCTTTTTATCTTAGACATGACTCTTTAGCGGTCTCACCATTTATTTGGCGTCTTCTTACGGAGGGACAGGAATGCTGCTTTTACTTCTTCAAGATTAAAAAAATTCCTGCGAAATCATAATATTAAGCAACGTCTGACCACTGTTTATCATCCACAAACGAATGGAAAATGTGAAAGAGTAAATCAGACAATATTAACTAGATTAAAATGTAAAGTAAACTCCACTACCTCTAAAACTCCCTGAACTAAGCTTTTAACTGAAGTAATTAATAAATATAATAATACACCACATTCTATTACTAAATTTCTACCTGCTTATTTACTTTTTTGGTCAATTACCCTAATGACTCCCCCTTACAACAAGTTTATTATCCCCCTGTTAATGAAGCCCGTAACATTGCTAAAGCAAGAAGTGATGAATTTCATTTAAAAAATGAAAAATATTATGATAAAAATATGTCGAACCAAAATTTAAAATTGGTGATCTATTTATCTGTGAAGAATTTCAGTACCCTAATACTAGAAAGTTATCACAAGTATTTAGTGGCCCTTACAAAATTCTTAACAAATTATCCGAAGTAAATTTTGAAATTGATAGGCAAAACCAATTCAAAAGTTCAGAAATAGTACATGTATCTAAATTAAGGCCTTATTATTCCCCTGATAAATTTAAATTAAGTCATGAGCAACAACCCCCTAAACAACAACAACAAACTCAAGTAAAAACTGTAGCTTAAACTAAAATATCTAGTTTTTTATCATTTTATAATTTTTTTTCTCTTAAACAGTACATTTCTTTTCATATTTTAATTCAGATAATACCCTGTAATTCTTACAGAATGACAATGATATTTCTTGACTGCAGCGAGAGTATCACTTGTCAGGAAATTTTTATATTTGTTTGTTTATGCCGGCGTAAATGGGCAAAGTGAAGATTTCTTATTTTGTATTGAATTACTCTAATTATAACTTAGAATAATATAATATAATTAAATTTTATGTCAACCTTTTTTTCATTTTAATTTTCAACTGAACCTAATTGTAATACTAAATTTAATCTATCAATCATTAATTTAATTATTTGACAAGTTTTACGGCAGCGTTAATTTTAATTAATTAACTTCTGGATTGGTTAAAATTATTAAAAAACCGAGTTTCAAAATTCTCTTTATCGATAAAATCAAATTTTAGGTAATCACAAAAAACCTTTAAATGCGTCCATTGTTTTACATTATAAATTTAGAGGCTATAGTGTTTTATTAGGGCAGATTGATATAGACTGTTAGAAAAAAACAAAAGCGATAAGGTGAGTTTTGATGTTAACATCCTCAATTGTATTTTTACATGTGTTTTATTTCGTAAGGAAATGAAGCTGTTTCTTTTCATGATATTATTTTAAAAAGATGTTTTACTTTGATAAGTTTTTATTTTACTTATGACTTTCTTATGTATGTTTTCCAAGTTCAAAATTTATATTCAAATTTTAACTCACTTCGATCATCTGATCGAGGTCCAATTCACAAACATATTTATATCCAAGGACAATATAATATTAATACGATTTTAGGTGCACACTATTTATTTATTTTATAGGAGTACACCAAATTCTATCAGGTTAAGTAAGCTAATAGAGCTTTAAATACTTATCATTTTGTAATAAAGTCTGCTTTTCATAATGTAATGTAACAACATTTCTGTTATTTTTTATATTATATTTGTATTACATGCTGTATATTTTGCTTTAATATGTAAACATTAATATAAATTTTGAAATATATTGTAAAAATTATTTTACTCTCAATGTTAATGTTAAGTTTTACATCTGACATTTAGTCATTTATTTTTTATAGTAAATTTGTGACCCCCTCTTTTGCAGAAAAAAATATACTTCAATTTTAAGCAGCTATTACTCGGTCAGTTTTAATCGCAGAGGAATGGAACTTTTCTTGCCTAACTTGTTAGGATAGTGGTAAAAATTTACTAAATATCACTTATAGGACCGGGGGCCCGTATAAAAATTCAAATTTCGTAATTTTTTACTAAAATTTATTTTGACCTAAATCGCTTAAAAAACATTTTTTTACCTTTTCAAAGTATTTTTGCAATGGGAACTATATGTCTATAACTAGCTGTTTAGAAATTAGCCATAGTCCACTGTTGAGAGTGGACACCCTGTGTATGGACCTTAATCTGCTTTTTCAGTTAACAGTACATAGTACCTGACTTCGCTCGAAGCCAGACTCTTTTTTCGGAACTTTAACAATAATATAAATATTTCACGGATATTTTTTAAGCATTATCTAGATTTTTATCAAGTGAAAAAGTGTTAGAAAAATACCTGTAATATTTACTAGCAAAAGCCATGCTTTGTTTGGATTCGCGAAGCATTATTTTATAAAACAGATATTTGAAAGTAACAATATTTTTATTATTATTATTTTTGCATCTTCATTAAACAAAAACGTTGTTTTATGTTTTGGCGCATTTTAATTTTTTATTTATGATGTAAAACTGGCATAATAAGATATTTTCGAAGCAAACTTTAAATTTTTTTTTAAAATTTTCAACTAAAAGCTCTTTTAAAGATGTTTTTACAATTTCAAGCAGCCATTGGTGTTTTTTAATTGTTTGAAATATGCATGTTTCCAATCTTTGTAATCAACATCCGATAATCTTTGATAGCTATTTTAGAAATAATATATTTGAAGAAAGCTTGAAGAAAGTTACTTCTTCAAAATCCTATTTTCTGGAAAAAACATTTGAAATCTGCTTTCGTTGATACTATGAATTTTTAACTGTAAAACATTTTAATTTCTTCGTTTTTATACATGTTAGCGTATGAGAATTGCTGTGATTCTCTCCGCGTGGGAGAACTTTTTACTTTCTGCGAATGGCAACTCAATTAATGGAATTACCTTTTAACGAAGCGCTCTCTCATTCTCGCAGTGACGTTTTCACGAATAATTATTGTTGTGTTTGCGAACTTATTAAAGTCTTATTTTTCTATAAAATCCTTCTTATTAATGAGTCGATATTATTTAGCTACAATACGACCTTCGCAAAAATATTTATAAAGAGCTTGAACCAACAACTTCACGCAGATCTTTTAATTTTTCATTTATATAACAAATTTAAGAATTAATTTTATTTGTTTACAATTATTTTGTTGCCAGTTTACAAAAAAAAAAAAAAAAAAAAAAAAAAAAAATCCATAATACAATTCTTTTAAAATGTTTAAGTGTCATCTGTGCAAACGATTTTGCGGGATAATGAAAACATGTTTTATTTAATAAATTAATCATGATTCTATCTATAATTATTTACTCCATGATTTAAACTTTTTTTTTCTGAAAATATACGCGTTTCATTTTTTATTTATTTGCTAAAATGCGTCCATATTGGAAATGCATGTAAAATAAATTAATTAAAATAATAATTTTTTTAACGTTTTACTGTAAAAAAAATTATATTCTGCAAATCTACAGATCATAATTTATTTTTGTGTTTAATTTGAAGTTAAAATATTGAATAGTTTTTTTGTAAAGCGTACGACAAATTGTAATTTGAGTGGACTAGTAGAGGAATCGCTTCGCTCATCCTAATTATATGCATTCGAACAATGCTATTCACAATCCTTTAAAATGTTTTAACCTGTTTTACCGAAATATAAAATGTGTATCTATTTGCTATAAATATACAGTCTCATTCGATACTACTTATGCAGTATTTAAGAATTGACAGAGCATACGGAATCAATTTTGCACATTAAAGATGGACAACATAAGTATTGTTTCATTTTTTACTATCCTCTCTCTTTACCATAGAAAAGTACTGGTTTCGTTAAAATTTTCGAATTTCGCTTTTCGACGGTTTTAACGTTTTAGGGGTCAGAGATTCTGAAAAACATGTTTTCACAAATAGTCTGCTTGTGAGTTTTGTTGTCTAATGGTATGTCAGTGTGTCTCTCTGTGTCTGACATAAATTTCACAAAAATTTAGACTAAGCTAGATGTTAATTAATCTATATCGGATAAGTTTTTGGTGTATATCTCCCGACATTAGGCTTTGCTTTGCTGTATTTTCCAAATCTACACAATTGTACCTTAAGAAATAATAGACTTATTTCCCTAAAACTTCAGATTCCCTTAGTTCCTGTTATAATATGGTTCTGATTACATTTTAATGTAAATTGCATAACAGGTAGCGCTGCTATGCGGTATTATTCATGATCATTGCAATACCTCTATCTCAGCAAACAATGAACGAAATTTCATCAAACTTCAGATTTAGTTAGTCACTAATAAAAATTAGTATTCTGTATTTTTGTGGAGTAAATCCCTTTTAACGTGGCGCTGCTATGAGGCTATATTCATAATTATTGCAATAGCTCTATTTCAGGATCTAATGCACGAATTTTCATCATACTTCAGATTCTGTTAATCCTGGATCTAAATAAGAATTCTTTAGATTTTGCAGTAAATTGCTAAACAGGCAGCGTTGTTATGCGGCATGATTTATGATTGACGCAATAGCTCTATCTCTGGAACTAATGCACGAATTTTTTTTATCAAAATTCCATTTCTGTTAATACTTGATAAAAACTAGTATAGTTTTTACCGTATATCGTTCAGCAGGTGGAGCTTCTATAGATTTTTTTTATGATTTCTGCCATAATTCTATCTCAAATTCTAATACACGGATTTTCATGAAATTTCAGACTCAGTTAGAAAATAAAATAAATAGTTGCAGATTAGATTTTGGTGCAAATTACATAACTGGTGACGCTTCTATGTTTCTCTTTTCTGGAAGTATCAACGTGTATGAAATTCTGGTTTGGGATTGCTCCATCCGACGAGTTTGACTTTTTCCTTGTCTGGGACACAAATTATATGGGCAAATTCATTGTAGGGGGGAACTGGGTCACATTGATACAGCTTTTTTCTAAAATTTTTTTGGTGGATAGAAAGCAGAAATGTCAAGTTATTTTTCTATATGATGTCAGAAAAACCCGTGTAGTGTGTTATAAAAATGTACAATCGTTGTTTTATATATTATTTTGGCATGTAATTAAAAAAAAAATAAAAAAAAAGTAATTTGTATCAATGTGCCCCATCCCCGGGGCAGATACACTTTGATACGTCTCACAGTGGGGCAAATTCCCGAAAAGCTGGCCAAAATATCAAAATGTTATTCGAATTGTACGAAAATTCGTATACAGGTGTTTTTGAGGATGCTAAGTAAGAATACAAAATTAAAAAAAAAAATGGCGGATACAATATGGCGGAATAAAAATTAAAATGTCTCAAAAGTTATTCAATTTATATGCAATTTCGTAAACTTTTCAGGATGCTAATTAGGATTTAAAAGTTAAATTTTAAAAATAAATAAATAAATAAAATTACAGATTAAGAGTAAAAACAATAAAATTTAAATAAAATTTAAAATTTGGAGGTAAGCTTAAAAGAGAGTTTTCAAAAAACAAGACATATTTAAACGAAATTTAAGTACATTAGACTATTTAATTTTTATATTATTAAAATAAAAAGTAAATATATTCCAGAAACTAACCTTTAGAATCAACTGTAGTATAATAAAAAGATTCTTCAGAGGTCAAGGTGTCGAAATAGTTAGCAGAATTTGTTGGCGGTATTGGAAGATCCTGTGACTCTTAGGATCAATGATTTTAATTTCTTCTACGATAATTTACTTAAACTGGAAAGGAAAGAATCTGATAAAATTAAAAGACGTAAAAAAATATTTTTTTTCTTGCTACAGCATCTTTGCGATAAATGTTCTCGATGCCTTTTGATCAGTTTATTGCATGATTCTTGAGTATCTTATGGCATTTGACAAATTGGCAGTAATGAAGATAATGTTATTTCTTTGTCATTAATAAGTAGTTTGTGTACTGAAGTAAGCATATAAAATCAGGGATTCTTCTCAAATCTACGAACTATTTGTAAGGGAAAATTTTCGAAATTTATCAAATAAATAACATGGCTACAAGAAATTACTTATGGCATAGAAACGTTTAATGAAATCTTCGTATATGCTCGTTTAGAAACACAAATAGTTGCGTTTTTAAAGAATCGTTGAATTGTATTTCCATCATTTGTGCTTCCAAATCTGGGATTTAGTTTCTCGACGAGAAGTCTTGATTGTAAAAGAAATATTTTTTGCATATTTTATTTTGCAATAGTGTTCTTCTTTTCATGCAGAGTGCAAGCTTTTCATTTTTTCTATCCAGTTGTGTGCCAGGTGTAAGGCCTCTCTAAACATCTTTGCATGCAACTTAGATATTCTGAATTCTAAATTATCTCAATCCACTTTTAATTAAAAAATGTCAGATCGGTAACATGCCGTTTTGATGCTGTCTGACATAGGTAGCAACGTTGAGTATTACATTAATTCGTTTTTAACGACTTTTTCTTCTGCATCAATGATTGTATTAAACGAAATAAGTTTATTCTGCTAGTATTTAATACAATCCCATTCATTGACAGTTGCTTTCGTATTTCTTGAGAAAGAAAAATGGATCTTGATTGGCCCGATAAAATCAATGAAATGAAGACCTCGATATTTTCAAATTGACGATTCATGAATTATTCGCAATATTTATGTATTTTAGTAGCACGGAAGAAAAGAAAAATATATTAGACATAATGCCATCTTCATAGCTAAATTTTGGTTTAAATGTACTCAGAATAGATGTGCCATCACATTTTCACTTGCAAATCAAATCCAAATTACTAATATAAGCAAAGGTGATATTCATAATGATTTTTACTCGCATTAATGAAATACGCTCAGTAGTTTGATCTAGCAAATATAGCCATTGACAAAATAATTCTTCTAATTATAATAGAACAGACAAAATTACTACCTATAAAGATAAGAATATGTTATTCTACCTTATTAGTAATAGAGAATTATTTTCATTTTTTCATTACTAAGCTTACTTATCAAATTAATGTAATCTTATGATTATAGTACTTATTTACAATGTAACAGGAAATAAACTATTATAAAATTGAATAATTCAAAAATTTGAAAATTTTTTATCGGCTAAATTATGTGAAATGTAGTCAATTTCAAAATTTTTGAGGCGGCCGAAAAAGTGGCATTTTTACTTGCGGTTACTAAAATATGCGTGAAATGCAGAAAGGAAGTTTTAGGCAGCTGGATTTTTATGAATCACTAGACAATAGCCCAAGTTATTATTTCCATTAAATTTCGTTGCGGAACACTGTGGAACATTTAAACTTTTTAATGTTTAAAAGCAAAAAAATAAAAAAAATTCTAAAATTTTTTACCAAAAATGACAATGAATTTATTAATTTTTACATGCTTAATATAAATTTTGTAATATATGCAAATAAAGTACATACTATCATAGTGTGAATCCATTTTAAATGATTAAAATCGGATAATATTATAAAATATAGCACGCTTTTAGAGGAACTGTTGTTTTGCTGTTTTTGTTCGCTCTAAATGATACTCCTTCAAGCATCATTTTTTAAATGATGCTGCTTGTAAGGGCAAAGCAAAAATCTTTTTTTAAATACAGATTCTGACTCTCCAAACATTATTCTAGCCAACTGTATAATCGAAATTCCCTAAATCGTAATTTCATTTTTCGACTTTTAGCCAGCTTTTTGGGTTTTTGCCCCACTGTGCGTCTGGGAAAAATGGAGACAAAGTAACACCAATGCATATTTTTCATAGAAAAATAGTTAGCAAACCATTCTATATTATTTTTAAAAATTCACATCACCCACACTTTATTTTTAAGCAATATTAAAGCAATCAAAATGAAATGTATAATGACCTGATGTTCTGGCTATTCCTTGTCTGATTGTTGGCTGTGGTAACTTGGTCATATCTGGTACTTCAATTAATCACTCTTCCCATTTCAACAAACTACTGAATCATTCCAAAACTTTCTGTATATAGTTGAGTGTACTAGTATCACCTTTTGGAGCTGTTGAGAAACTTCCTGTGATGACCCTGTGTGCAGTACAGGGGGTGTATGGGAATTATGTATTATTAGTGTAATGGAAATTATGTTCGAGCTTAATGTGTGTACCACATATGGTATATACTACTGTAAAGTGTTAAATAAAAGAAAAATTAAGACTTTTTCTAATATAAAACACAGCAGATGTTTCACAAATGCTGATTTAATTATCATAAATACTTTTTAATCCAATGACTTTCACTTTCAAACGTTTTTTTGAAATCTTATCCAGTTTGTTTTAAATTATACTAGAAAATTAACGAGTGACTCTCATTTCAATCAGTGTTTCTTAGATACTTTGACTGTAAATACCTATTAAGATTATTTAAAATTATTCGATCTACTTTCTACTTATATACACTATGATAATACACTGTAAGATATTATACTACGTTACCATATATTACATAAAATCCTTTAAAATAGTTTAAATTAAATCTTTTTTAAATATGTGTTCGTAAATGCAAAGCAATATTTACAAATTTTGTGAAATATAATTTTTGAATAATTAAAATTAATGAAAAAATATTCATGATTTTTTTTACTAATATCATCATTAAATTTATTTATTCTATATAAAAACAAAATAATGAATCGTTAGTTGACAAATGTTTCTTTAAAAATATACTTTTAAAAACTTTTCCATGCCCTTAAATGTTCTCCTAATAAATTCCTCAAAATCTCTTTGTATCCTAGACTAACGAGCTCGAAAAATAAACTCAGATTTTCCATTGGAATAAAACCGGTTTTTTTAAGTGAGTAAAAATAATGAAATTAAAATTTATTGATTAGTGAATTCCCAAAATTTTACTTTTAGGTAGCTTTCATTACAAAAAGTAAAAAGCTACCTATTGGAGCCGTCCGGAGGAAAGCACTTCTGGAAAATTTTGGTATATTTTCACCGATCATGACCCCCAGACCCCAAAACCACCCTCCGTTCAAATGTTGACATATATATATATATATATATATATAACCATATATATATATATATATATATATATATATATATATATATCTGATTTTGTCATGCAATAAATAACGTATTTATGAACCGATTTGAATGAAACTTGGTATGTACATAGTACATACAAATGTCTCGACCGAGTTCGTTGGTCAGCATCATCCGCCATTTTGTTTCAAAATGGCGGCCATTTTAAATTTTTTTAAAAATTTAAAATTTAAAATTAAATGCGAAAAAATTAAAAGTTGAAAAATATTTTTCTTTTACGTGTTAGAACTTAAAACAAAGATTCCAGAACACTTTTTATTTTGTCTATATCTTAAAAAACGATTGAGTTATAGCAATTTGAATTTTTCTTATGGCTGACAATTTGAAACGATCTGATTTTTGTCACGTAATAACACGTGTATTTATGAACCGATTTCAATGAAACTTGGTATGTACATAGTACATACGAATGTCTCGACCGAGTTCGTTGGCCAGCATCATCCGCCATTTTGCGTCAAAATGGTGGCCATTTTAAATTTAAAAAAAAATTAAAATTTAAAATTAAATGCGAAAAATCAAAATTTGAAAAATATTTTTCTCTTACGTGTTAGAACTTAAAACAACAATTCCAGAATACTTTTTATTTTGTCTATATCTTACAAAATGATTGAGTTGTAGCACTTTGAATTTTTCTTATGGCTGACATTTTGAAACGATCTGATTTTTGTCACGTGATAACACGCGTATTTATGAGCCGATTTCAATGAAACTTGGTATGTACATAGTACATACAAATTTCTCGACCGAGTTCGTTGGCCAGCATCATCCACCATTTTGTTTCAAAATGGTGGCCATTTTAAATTTTTTAAAAAATTTAAAATTTAAAATTAAATGCGAAAAAATTAAAAGTTGAAAAATATTTTTCTTTTACGTGTTAAAACTTAAAACAACGATTCCAGAACACTTTTTATTTTGTCTATATCTTAAAAAATGATTGAGTTATAGCACTTTTAATTTTGCTTATGGCTGACATTTTGAAACGGTCTGATCTGAACAATCCACCATGTTGCTTTAAAATGGCATACACTTCATGATATCGTGGAATTTGTTGACTCTCTAAATCGCTTAAAATAAAATCAGGTTGAATAAAAATGACTAATTTTTAAAAATTCCTATTAATATTCAGTCTTGACAAAAACTAGTATTCAATCTTATAAAATCACTAATTTTATAAGATTATTTCCACTAATTTGAGCTTAGTATTTTTGAACAATGTAACTTACTTTAAAATAAATAAAAAAATATATAAGTATATGAAAGCTGCCTCTTCCTCCCGGCATTGCCGGAAGGACTTTTTAAAATTCAGATTATTTTTCTGAAAAAAAAATATTGTATGTAAAAATAATCTCGATTAAAATTTCCTGATGGATATAATATGCAATTTTTATCTATTACGCAGGTTTAAAATACTTTGTTTAACATTTATTGATCCATTAAAATGCTGAAAGAATGGTTTGAATATTTTTAGCAAAATTTTCCGCAAACACAAAATTAAAAAGTCCTTCCGGCAATGCCGGGAGGAAGAGGTAGCTTTCATATACTTATACATTTATTTATTTATTTTAAAGTAAGTTACATTGTTCAAAAATACTAAGCTCAAATTAGTGGAAATAATCTTATAAAACTAGTGATTTTATAAGATTGAAAATTAGTTTTTGTCAAGACTGAATATTAATAGGAATTTTTAGAATTAGTCATCTTTTATTCAACCTGGTTTTATTTTAAGCGATTTAGAGAGTCACCAAATTCCACGATATCATAAAGTTTATGCCATTTTAAAGTAACATGATGGATCGTTGAGATCAGACCGTTTCAAAATGTCTGCATAAGCAAAATTCCAAAATTCAAAGTGCTATAACTCAATCATTTTTTAAGATATAGACAAAACAAAAAGTGTTCTGGAATCATTGTTTTAAGTTTTAATACGTAAAAGAAAAATATTTTTCAACTTTTAATTTTTTTGAATTTAATTTTAAATTTTAAATTTTTTAAAAAATTTAAAATGGCCACCATTTTGAAAAAAAATTGTGGATTATGCTGGCCAACGAACTCGGTCGAGACATTTGTATGTACTATGTACATACCAAGTTCCATTGAAATCGGTTCATAAATACGCGTGTTATTACGTGACAAAATCAGATCGTTTCAAAATGTCAGCCATAAGAAAAATTCAAAGTGCTATAACTCAATCATTTTGTAAGATATTGACAAAATAAAAAGTGTTCTGGAATCGTTGTTTTACGTTCTAACACGTAAAAGAAAAATATTTTTCAAATTTTGATTTTTTCGCATTTAATTTTAAATTTTAAATTTTTTAAAAAATTTAAAATGGCCACCAGTTTGAAACAAAATGTCGGATGATGCTGGCCAACGAACTCGGTCGAGACATTTGTATGTACTATGTACATACCAAGTTTCATTGAAATCGGTTCATAAATGCGCGTGTTATTACGTGACAAAAATCAGATCGTTTTAAAATGTCAGCCATAACAAAAATTCAAAGTGCTATAACTCAATCATTTTTTAAGATATAGACAAAATAAAAAGTGTTCTGGAATCTTTGTTTTAAGTTATAACACGTAAAAGAAAAATATTTTTCAACTTTTAATTTTTTCGCATTTAATTTTAAATTTAAAATTTTTTAAAAAATTTAAAATAGCCGCCATTTTGAAACAAAATGGCGGATGATGCTGGCCAACGGACCCGGTCGATACATTTGTATGTACTATGTACATACCAAGTTTCATTCAAATCAGTTCATAAATACGTTAGTTATCGCATGACAAAAATCAGATATATATATATATATATATATATATATATATATATATATATATATGTCAACATTTGAACGGAGGGTGGTTTTGGGGTCTGGGGGTCTGGGGGTCATGATCGGTGAAAATATACCAAAATTTTCCGGAAGAGCTTTCCTCCGGACGGCTGCAATAGGTAGCTTTTTACTTTTTGTAATGAAAGCTACCTAAAAATATATAAGTGAATTTTTAAAAAGTTGTGTGTTAGGGAAAAATCTGCTTGTTAGTCCATCTGTTTCCAAGTCTGTCATTCTCTAACAAACATTAAAAATGCTGATATGGAGTACATATAAAAATAATTTAAAATATGTTTTTATAAAATGTGATGCACTATATTGATGAAATATATGTAATCTTCTATATAATAAAAGCCTAAGTCATGTGACATCAACACTTCCGGGTTTGACCGCTTAACTTTTTATAAGCAAGGCGGCTATTTTGCTACGTTTGTGTTACTTGGGCGCAGATGGGTGATTCGCTAAATAGGTTTCCATTGGCATTAAAATATGAAGTTATCGCTGACTTTTTTAAAAATACATGATTTTCAAAGTACATAACTTTAAAAGACTTTATTAGATACATTTAAATTACACGTCTTTCTTTTATCTCGTTTAAAATACAATAAGTAAATATAAAAAATGCTTTCTCAGTATATGTACTTGAAGAAAAGGTGCTTGGCGGAAAAAGAAATTTGGCAAAGTATTTTCTGGCCACCTATTTACTATTTCATATACGCAAGCATTTTTTTCAGTGTAAATACAATTTTTTTAATATAAAGAAGTCATTTTATCTATTTTTATCCAAAAACAGAAGTAATTTCTACATTAATAAGATGGTATATGCGTGATGGTAATGATGCGTGAGTGTGTGTATCAATAAAATGTATATATACTTTATTACATATATAAACAAAAATGAGTGTTTACAGGTTTGTTTTCAGAGCTGTTTATATATTTTAGCGACATGTTTCTCTTTTTGAAGCCAGAATTCCATAAAGTTTTTTTTTCTTTAAAAAAAGCCGGGGTCTATATAATGGGAAAATATCTAAATAAATACTCAATAGCAATAAAAATAACTAATACAAAATCATCTTATTTCAATATTAAAAAGCTGTTTCTAATTTATACATCCAAAATGTAAAAGCTAGCAAGGTGGAAAATGCTGTTGGCGATATTTTAATCCGCCTGACGTAAAAGTTCAGTGATTTCTACTGAAAAGTTTTAACAAAAAATAAAACTGCTTCAAATTGAATTTTTTAGAAAAATCCTTAAAATTTGTTTTGAGAAATGAGTTGTTTTTTAAAGTATGTATTTGTTTCGAGATAATTTCAGTTAAATTAGATTGACAAGTCAGATCTCTTTCCATCCATGTAAACAAAAAAGTATTCATTCTTCAATGAGCGAAAAAAAATTAATTTATGGAGGCAATCATTCACATAGTTAGGATGAATGATCTTGACGTCATATTCACTTGATTTCAAATTCGTTGCACATGTTTGATACCTCATGACGAGATGTTTAGTTCGAAGTTTTTATGTATTCACAAAGATGTATTATTTGTTTATCTGTTAATTTAAATAAAAACTACATCATTAAAAAGGGACGGCGTACTTTTAAAGATAAATAAGCACTGAAAATAAAAGAAGGTAATAGATTTGTAGAATAGATCAGCTTCAGTTGACATCCATTATTTATTAGTTTGGTAAATAATTTGACGAAAGTTTTTTTTCTCTTTTTTAATAAGAAATAGTTGACAGGTATCTCAGATGTACCCAAAACAGATATTAGCAACAATATTTTGGTTTAATGTAAGTGTGGACATCATTATAGGCTTTTTTTCAGAAAAAGTCAATGACCAAATCCTGAGACCTGTAGACCAAACTGGTTGCCAGGGCGGCTAGTCATTGAAATAATAATGAAATACTGTGCGTCCCACTCAAATAAATCTGTGACGTGGCCGGTGTTCTGTTGATTAAATGAAGACATAATCTTAAGTAAAAGTTAAAATTCAATACTTTATTTTAAACCTCTGGGAACTGGGTAGTGGACCTAGGTTCGAGATTTCCAGTCATTAAATTCAATACTAAGAGATTAAATTGGAAACTATACTCACGTCCACGGCTTAAGCTCAGTTCGGGGCATTCACACCGGCTCTACTTTCAGGTTGCAGCTAAATCCTGTGTTAAAGCTACAATAAAACAGCCCGTGGCTGCAAAAAATCTTTATTTCTCAAAATACTCAACGTATTAAATAGCTCTTACCCGCTGGTTTTCCTCTTAGGTAACTTAGCTCACAACATAAGCTAAATCGGCTCACAATACTTGCTATCTCACTTTAAAACAACCTTGCTTTGCTTCACGACACAATCTAGTTCACTTGGATGGCTTCTGCCTCGTCACAACACCTCACACACTCCAACTCATAGCTTTTATACGTTTCAAAATGAAGACGGAGCTATAAATTTGCATAATACTCCTAACCGCAGCTAACTGTAGACTCGAGGGCGTTACACACACTCCGGAAAGTTAAAGTTGAATAAAGGATAGATGTCGGTTTTGCGCCACACATGTTAGAACTTTGGCGTCACGATCTCACTAAAAATTCTTATCACAAAGGGACACTCCCTCACAAATCAACCATACTTTTGTGCCGTAATCGGAGACTAAAGAAAATCACGATAACGAAACAAATATATTAAGAAAGTCTATATAGAAATGCATACTTACAACGAATAACTCACTCCCTGCACCACTTGATCATGAAAAAATGAATGCACAAAAAAAGAGATTTGAAAAAGTGTACCACTAAAATAAAGCCACTACTATTAATAGCAATTATATCTGTCATGCTTACTTATGATTTGAAATATACGATGTGGCATACCATTTACCAATCCTTTGAAGAAATTAACATCAATATTATCCCAAGCCTCCATGATGGCGGCCATCAGTTCTGTCTCAGACTTGAATTGCATGCTATTGGAATGTAAAGTTCTACCGAGGTTATTCCATGCCTTTTCTTGGGGATTGAGATGAAAGTACAGGGCGGGATATTCCATAACATGTCCCCAATTATCCAAAAGCTACTTTTCGGACGACTTTGCAAAAGTTATGGGGGTGTTTTCCTGCTGAAAAATCCAACTTAGCCCACCAACTCTCTCTTTATTTGCAATAAATGAGTTTCTAGCAATTCTTAGTATTTGGTAGCCTACATGTCGTCTGAGGGAAAGGCTACGTGAAGTTTACCACCATAGTCGAAGCCTTCAAACACCATTAATAAGCCTACATCTTGCTATCTTTTGGAGAAAATTTCCTCTTCTTTCCTCATGTCAGACCAATATAAAGCAAGACAGTCTGAGCCATGCAAACTATTTTTTTTATCTTATCTGGGAATATAATAAGATGCCACTGGTCCTTTCACGTTTGATGATATTTGATCCCATTGACTCAGCTTTGCTTGTGGGTAGCTTTCAACATGGACAGGCTCAGAATTGGTAGATGGAAGCCTGTTAATGAAGTTTGGAGGTTTCGACTATGGTGATAAATTTAACCTAGGTCTTTCCACAGGCGGCATATAGGCTACTAATTACCAAGAACTGCTAAAACCCATTTATTGCCAACCGGAGAGAGAATTTGATGGGCTAAGTAGGATTTTTCGGCAGGAAAACGCTCCCTCAATCTTGTAAAAATCCTCCTAGGTGTGGTTTTCGGAATAATTGGGGACATATTATGGAATGGCCTGCCCTGTACCTTCAAAAATCGATGCCAAACAGAGTACGCCGTCCGCATCTTTATGTTTGTCCAAACCGTCCGTGTCTTTGAAAGTTAATTTTGTTAAGAGCTTAATTTATTTTTGAATTTCATGTCATCAATGTTTTTATGCTTCCACTTCGATAGATATCTCAAACGTCATTTAACTGAGAGCCGGGGAAGGTAAATTTACACATAACGGAAAAATACGGTCTTCTCCAAAAGGTAGGAGGCTTGGAGTAATCACGATTATTCTTCTACAGTTTTCAAATAGCCGTCTATTACAGCTGCCATCGAAACCCTCAATTCCTGAGGACAAGAAATTTGATGTCATCACTAATATACTGAGTTCTTACTCGTATGGATTGACACCGGAAAATTTTCTTTTATTTTATTTGCGGAATATCTATCATCTTATTAAACTATAGTAACAAGTTAAACTTACTGGTGCGAACTTCAAACTCCCCTGTAACAAATCAGCCAGATAAAGTAAAATTCTGGCTGAAATTTTACTTAGGGAAATCCGAATTATCCGAGGATTTCGACAGTAGCGTTATTAACCCTAGTTTGTTTATAGTTTTTGTCTCAATAGATTTGGAAATAGAGGGACGGGGGATATATTTTTGCACTGAATTTTCGATAATACCTTTGAAAATATAATATCTAAATTTAAAACAAATGTAATTATAAATTTGACGCTACGGGATCTTCCACACGATACCTCACACGACACATAGGGTAGATGTGTCAGCAATGGACAGCCTTGAGGAATTTCTTTTTAAATTATTTTTTTATTAATAGTTATAATTATTTTATTACAAATTTTCAATATTTTATTAATCTATCATATTATTTAACCATTCTTATAGTTTCATTATAATATGAAGTAAAATTTAATCTTAAATAAAAGAAATATATAAAAACACGCGAAGGCCGAGTATGACACCACCTGTTCCAGTAATGTACATCCCATAAAAATAATGAATATAATTGTTTTATGATTGTATTTAGAACCACGATTTAGTGAAAGCTTACTAAAGAAAGAAAATAGCTATTTCCAAATAAATTTAATAATTAGGATACAAATAATTATTAAAATATTTGTGATAATCATTCATTGATTGCATCAATTATTACGAGGATAATTCGGAAAGTAACCTCCGTATATGAATTAAAAAAATCTAATGAAAGGAAACATGCTTTATTACTCGCGTATGAAATACACGTTCTTGAGCTACTTTTCAGCATAACTGCCATATTAGTTAAAATAATTATCATAAAGGTAAATCTGCTTTGAAATTCCCCCGTCACAGACTCCTGCCGCCGGCCTATTCAACCGCGATTATTTTTAAATTCAACTCGCATCACTCTTTCAATCCAAAGAATTTTAACATTTTCTTTTATTCATACTGACAAATTCCAAATTGCTCTTGTAATATTTTACTTGACCCATTACTTTTTAAAACATATTTGGTAGTGCATTTATCACAAAATTACATAGAAAAATATGTTAAAATTCTTTGGATTGAAAGAGTGGTGTGAATTGAATTTTAAAACAATCGCAGATGAATAGGCCGACGGCAGAAGTCTGTGACGATGGAATTTCAAATCTGAATTACCGTTATGATAAATGTTTTAATTAATACGGCAATTATGTTGAGAAGTAGCTGAAGAACGTGTCTTTCATACGTAAGTAATAAAACATGTTTCCTTTCATTAGTTTTTTTAAAATTCATAAACGGAGGTTACTTTATGAATTACCTTCGTATTAATTATCAAAATATTCTTATTTTATTTATTTTAAATAGATAGTTTAAAATATAAAATACCAGTCAATTACAGCTATCTAATTAATGAGACAATGGGGAAATTCAAAAATATTAGTTTAAATAAAAAGTTTTGAAATATTACTGTATCGTTTTCTTTCACTATTTTTGAGCATTAAATTTCCTGAATACATCACTTATAAAAATTAAATTTACAAATGTGAAAGAAATGATACTGTGGATTGGATATTTTAAGTACTAAATAAAATGATTTCTATACAAAACTGAGGATCTTATGAATGAGGATTTTGCAGATTTACTTGTTTCATTTTACTATAACATGATTAATATTACATTTTTTGCTTTATTGTCAGAGGTGAATAAGCAAACATTTAAGACGGGAAATAGATTTTTAAAAAGCTTCTGTAAGTTAATTGTTGTTAGTCAAATAAGGAGAGATAAACTCTATGACTTCCTCTCTGACTGTGCCTTTAAACAATATATCTACATCATGGCTGATTTGGTTGCCAGATTATAAATATGCCAGGCATCGATTATATCCATTAATAAAATAAAAAAATGAATAAAATATTGATATTTTACCATCCATAGCAGATGACTTAAAAACAGACTTAAAAACTTATTCGATTTTCAAATTAAAAAATATGCCAGGAATAGTTATATACTATCTGAAAAAGAATAAATAAATAAATAAAATAATACAATTTTATTAATCACATAAAATAACTTAAAAGCGGCAATTTATAAAAAAGTTTTGTCTTATTACATTTTGATAAGTATAATTTTAAAATAAAATTTGATTGTGTAGGTTTTAAGTTATAATATTTTATGCACTGCAAATGTTACTGAAACTGCATTTTTAGCGATGTCTACATGGAGTATCCATTACTGAATAATAACTAATTAACCATCCCAGTAATGGTGTCCTACTCTGAAAACCTTAAATATATATACACTATATTGCCATTGATTATGGGACACTTGCGATTTTAGACATTTTACTAAATATCTAGAAAAATACATGAGGAATCATCTCGAAACTCTTAGTGTATAAATATAATAGCATACGTCATACATCTCCGTGAAGATTGTTTACCGAAACGCCATAGAGGACCGTCAACAAATTAAAAAAGAATGAATATCTTTTGAATAACCCTGTCAAAACTAATGTAGCAAAAGCGCTCAAACTCTAGATTATGATTGAATGCCTTATTGTAATACACTGTGTTCATTTGTATGCAAATAGCATGCACACTCGCAGAGTAATTAAGGTTTTTATAAAAATGGTCCCAAATTTTTCCAAGTTTTTCCATTATAATTTTCAGAGTTCTTAATATAAAATAATATTTTTTTCAGAAAATATGACAAACAACATTGCACACAGTACCCTGTAATCAGAATTAAAAAATAATAAAAATTGTATGAAAAATGAGTAGGTTTACTATATAATTTTTTACTGCGCATGCGTCAAAGATA
The DNA here is from genome assembly GCA_964019185.1 of Maratus speculifer. Taxonomy (NCBI): domain Eukaryota; kingdom Metazoa; phylum Arthropoda; class Arachnida; order Araneae; family Salticidae; genus Maratus; species Maratus speculifer. The sequence goes on from OZ025298.1 coordinate 137,519,734, forward strand.
TCAAAATTTCATTTGCATATTATGTTAGCTAAATATATAGAGCAACTTTTGTAAAAGTCTCAAAATCATAGCTTGAAAATTCTGAAAGTAATCGTCTATAGAAAAAGGACAAAATCCGTTGTTTCCAAAATGAAGCAAAAAAATGAGGGATTTTATCCAAATGCAGTAAATAAATCCCATATTGTGTATTCTATATTGACACTAATCAATGAATATATGGATACAACCCCTCTTGTTTTTGCTTCATTTTGAGAATAACGGATTTTCGACTTATTCAATTGACGATTATTGTCAGAATTTTCAAGTTATGATTTTGTGACTTTCACAAAAGTTGCTCTATACATTTAGCTAACATAATATGCAAATGAAATTTTGATATCGTTGACGCATGCGCAGTAAAAAATTATTTAGTAAACCAACTCATTTCTTATACAATTTTCATTATTTTTTAATTCTGATTACAGGGTACTGTGTGCAATGTTGTTTGTCATATTTTCTGAAAAAAATAATATTTTATATTAAGAACTCTGAAAATTATAAGGAAAAAACTTGGAAAAATTTGGGATCATTTTTAAAAAAACCTTAATTACTCTGCGAGTATGCATGCTATTTGCATAAAAATGAACAAGGCTCAATACAATAAGGCATTCAATTACAATCTAGAGTTTGAGCTCTTTTGCTACATTAGTTTTGACAGGGTTATTCAAAAGATATTCATTCTTTTTTAATTTGTTGACGGCCCCCTTTGGAGTTTCGGGAAAAAATCTTCACTCAGTATGAGATGTATGACTTATACTATTATATTTATACACTACGAGTTTCGAGATGATTCCTCATGTATTTTTCTAGATATTTAGTAAAATGTCTAAAATCGCAAGTGTCCCATAATCAATGGCAATATAGTGTATATACATGTAAATGGCTATTAGGACATGATATTCAAAGTTTTACATTGCTACTAAATGAAAAAGGTGCAAAATTTCCGAAAAATTAAAGAACGATATTCATTAAGCTTTTCTCAGAAAAACAGTAAAACTTCGAAATATATTATTCTCTGCTTCCTCATTGATTTAATTAACAGTGTCATCAATAATGGAAAATTATAAAATATTCATGGAGGGGATAGTGAAAAAAATAATAAAAACTAAATTTCTATTGGTTATATTTTTTATAAACCAAAAAAATCGAAGAGTACCTACTAGTGGCACATCTACCCTATAAAAAATATTTTCAAGTGTACTTCCTCTTTTACGTTTTGCTTTTTTCTATCTTTACACGGAAAAAGTATTGGATTCGTGAAAATTTTCGAAATCCGTTTTTCGATGGATTTTCACGTTTTAGGGTTCGAAGAACCCGAAAAAATCTTTTAACAAAATGTCTGTCTCTGACACTGTAAGTCTGTCTGTATGTGAAAAAAATATTGTGGGCTGAAGAACTAATGCACGGAAATTCACAAAACAGTAGATTCTGTTAGACTTTAATATGAACTATATATGATTAGTTTTTGGTGTATATAGCTCAACAGGTGGTACTTCTATGCTACATTTTTTTTTACAATTTCCACAATAGCCATACCTCAACAACCAGTGCATTGATTTTTATAAAACTTTATATTTAATTAGAACTTAATATAACGTGGTGTTTATGATGTTTTGGTACAAATCGTTTAATAAGTGGCGCTTCCACATTGTATTATATATGATTATCGTAATACTTTTATCTGATGAACAAAAGCATGAAATTATCTAAAACTTCAGATTCAGTTAATTCCTGATAGATTAGTGTTGTTTTGATTTTATTAAAATCTTCTCAACAGATGGCGGCATTCAGTCTGATGACTGAATGCCGCATTTTTCACGATTTCACTACAAATGTATTTCAAGAGCTAATACGGCTAAATATCATATAAACGTGCATTTTGGAAAGAATTTTTTTCCATACTCTATGTATGATTTTCAGTTTTTTAAAATAAGTCCGAATAAGTCTATCTTAGACATTCTGAGTTTGGCAGAGATCAATCATATTTTTTTTTTAAATTACAAAAATTTTTTCATTAAAGTAATTTTAAAATTTTATTAAAAATTTTCATTAAAACGTCACGAAAATGACGGATCGCCAATAATTCGTTCTATTATTAAAAGCATGTTTTCGTTAAGCCTACATCGGCACGTTTCTTTCTTCTGGTTCACATTCCATATTAAAATAAAACTTTATTTTAAATTTTAAAATAATATTTTTTTATTTTTTAAGCATCTCGAAAATGACAAGCAATAAACGTACGCATAGCATATAAACAATAAAAATAATGTTATCTCTGACATATTTTTTATTTTCTTCAAACTTTTTCTGCCACAAATACTTAATGTAGGTTTCCAATCACCAAAATGTTGTTAAAATGAATAGTAGTACCATCATTTGACCGTTTATGAAGTTATTTTCGCGTGTCACGAAAATGACGGATAGGCTTGGAGAGATACAATTTAATTACTCATGCATAATAATTAACTTAAAATTAATTAAAAAGAATATTTTTCCTTTGAAAACAAAATGTTTTTTTTTTACAATAATTAGCAATTTCTTTAAATATTATTTTATTTTTGTTAGAAGAAAAAGTACTTTATATATAGACTTTTGGTCCTGGATACTGTAACAAAAATGACATTTTTAAGGTTTAAATTTTTTTAATAAATAATAAAATTACAATAAAAACATATTTTTTTGATTTATTGATTTTTAAAACAATGGTTCTAAAGAATAATAATAAAATTGTACATTTTATTTGCTTAAAATCGATAATAAAGGCCTGAGACACTAAAATGCACGTTTATGTGATAGTCAGCCATATATGGATTTTGATAAAAATTTACATTCAGTTAGTATTTGATAAAAAATTGATCCTGATTAGTTTTTGATTTATATCACCAATATGTGGCACTGTTATACAATTTTTAAAAAGATTTTGCAATAGCTCTATTTCAAAATTTAATGCACAGATTTTCATCAAACTTCAGATACGTAATAAATTGACAAAAATTATTGCTCACTGAATTTTCTTTGAATCACTTAACCATTGGTGCTGCTATGCTCATTTTTCAAGAAATATTAGCATGCATAAGATTTTAAATAAACATTGTTGATTGCCACCTCTGCTAGTTTCTGACTAGTTTATGAATGATTCATAATATATAAATTTGTCAATAAGTTTTATTATTTCATCAAAATTTGAGTTTTCCCCATTGCTTAGTTTATGAGAAAAAAAGACTGTGATAGACGGACAGACAGATACAGGGGTGATCTTATAGTGGCTCCATTTTTACTTTTTATGAAAAGAACCTCTAAAATTAAGAAAAATTAAGTTTCAGGTATTTCAAAATTTCTTTTTTTTGGTGTGTGTTTTTATTAGAGTTTTTCCCATTTACTGTTGATTTAAATATTGTATGTTTCATTTCACTCACACACTATCTGCAAATATCTTCAATATTAAATACTTCACAAAAGCGTAAATAATTTATTTTATATTATGTTTTACTTTTTTATAATACTGTGTGACTAAAACAAACTACCCATAGACAAAACTCAAAGACAATCAGAAAGACATTTTTGCTACTTTAAACAAGAGTTATTTGATCTTTAAAGAAACTTTCATTTTCATGAAAACATAGAATTTGTCGTTTACACTTCAAAGAGGATAAAAGAATTCGAAATAAACACTTTGAAACAACTTGAGAAAATTCGTTTGGATACAAGTTTGTACCAAGAAAGAGTTCGATCAAAGGAAATATAATTGCGGAAAGTCCTTTACGAAAGTGTTAATTATTTCCTGCCATTTAATCGAAATAAAGATAAACGTTTCAGAAATTTGTAGTATTTCATTTGAAGAAAACATTACTATTACTTCCTTCTATCTTTTCAAGAAGAAAGCCATTGAATTCGTGAAACATTTTGATATTCAGTTTTTGACAGATTAACACATTTCAGTAGGTCCTGAAAATGATCTGATGGTTTTCAGAAAATGTTAAATGTTGTTTTTATAAATGTTAACTTCAAAAAAGTTTAGATTCAGTTAGATCATGATACAAATTGGTGCTGATTAGTTTATTGCGCATATAGTTCAAGATGTCGCGTTGCTACGCTGCGTTTTTCTTGATTTTGGCAATATCTTTATTTGAAGAGCTAATTCACGGTTTTTCTCAAACTTCAGATTTATAGTCTAAGAGCCAGTGAAAAGCTACCTATATGTATTTGACCAGATCTGAGTTTTTGTACATTGAGTCCCCTATACCTACTATACATGAGATGGGGAGTCATTAAGCCCAAAGTGGTGGACGCGGCTAATGCGCAGGTAACACAGGTATCAATTTTTGGCAAATTTAAAATCCATTTGAGCACATCTGCCGTTTTGAAATTTTAAAATATATTATAAGTATTATTGGAAAACAACAATAGCAGACCATTATCGCGCGTTTAACATTGTGGCAGACAGTTTTGAAAGTGCTGAAAAAGATAAAATTTCGAAAATATTTGACCAGATCTGCCATTAATAAATTTTGATTATTAGGGTCTTAAAATCATATATTGATCACGGCAGACGTTTTCATTTAGTATACACTTAAGCAGACAACAAAATCCTATCTACTACCCGATCAGATGTATGCATAGACTGTGTATAGCTATCTTTATTTTTCCCACTATGGATTGGTATTGTACTCATTCTAGTCTAGAGTATTCTCTTTTATAGTTACTAACATTCAAATAACTGAAGTTTTATATCTGAGAGGGTCATGTTATGTCATCACCTTAACGATTTTTGGCAGAAAATTTTCAGTATATTTGTGAATCTTCATACACATGCCTCGTATTTCGTGAATTTAATAAAATACATACTGCTTGTTAGCGTATCGAAAAACACTCAGCGCTATTGCGCATGCGACAAGTCTGGTTTATTTTGTCGAAATAGAGGTGAACAGTTTGTTTAGCTACATTTTTTCAAGAATTCGTTTTTGGGGAATATTAACGATTTATGTAAAAACGTTTTCATTGTTAATATTTATAATAAACTAAAAAATTTTAAAATTCAATTTTTTTTCTCGTTTTAAGTCCTTTTTTTGGCATCTTTAACTTTAAAACCAATTTTATGGAGTAATTGGAGTAATTGACGCAAAGTTTCTTTATTTCAAAACAGGAAGCAATTTATTCGAAGGCGGGATTGTTTTCTATATGATAAAAAAATCGTGTACAAGTTGTTCAATAACTCTGCAATCGAAATCATCTATAGATGTATTTTCAATGATATTCTTTTTAACTCTTTTTTAAACTAACAAAAAACAGTATTACGCTCATTCCTTGTTTCACGGCGATTTTTTTAATAGTACTACTAGAATCACTGGCAATTTGATAGGCTCGTTTTATAGAATTAGCTATCGGAACAATTAATTTTCCTTTTTCTGTCTCTTGATCAGAGAACTGAATGATATATAAAATTGTCTTACTACTCCTCCTGATAGATTTATTTCTACTCGAATTAGCCGATTGAACACTAAATATAGAAGTTTTAATTTGAATTATAACGTGATATTAATAGAATTTTAAACTTTGATCAGAAGTAAAAAATAGCATAGTAAGAGCCAATTTCAATGACAGCCCAGACGAGAAAATGCTCATCTTCGCCTTGCACCCCTTTTTATAAAGGAATCGTCTAAGAGTGAAAGGCGCATTGTTGGAAAACGGACAGTAGTGTTCTCTTTTTAACACTCTTTTATTACTTTCACCTGTATGTGAGTTTGTGGGTTTGTAACTCTCCTTATTAACTAAAGATTTTCCTTATTATCTAAAGATTTTCTCAAGCAATTTTGACTAAAAATTGCATTCTATGGTTTTCGGGCACGAGAAAATCATTGGACTAGGTTACATGTTTGGGAAAAAATTTTAATGGGTCATATTGGGTCATTAATGGTCTGGGTCAAGCTATTTATATTTAAAGAACGGCGTGATCGATTATAACGAAATTTTGTATGTAACAGTTGTTTGGCACGAGAAAACTATCGGGCTGGGTCACATGTTCGAAAAACTTCGATTAGTGGGTCATTTTTGGGTCATTATGGGTCAAGCCATTTTTATCTAAAAAACGGCTCTAACGATTTTGACCAAATTTTATATTTTATCGTTTTGGATTAGAAGAAGACCATTGGGTTAGGTAACATGTTCAAGAAAATTCGGTTAGTGGGTCATTTTTGGGGTCATTGTGGGTCATGCTATTTTTATCTAAAGATTTTCTCACGCAGTTTTGACTAAAAATTGCATTCTAATGTTTTCGGGCACGAGAAAAATATTGGGCTAGGTTACATGTTCGAGAAAAAAATTTAATGGGTCATATTGGGTCATTAAGGGTCTGGGTCAAGCTATTTTTATTTAAAGAACGGCGTGATCGATTATAACGAAATTTTGCATGTAACAGTTTTTTGGCACGAGGAAACTATCGGGCTGGGTCACATGTTCGAAAAATTTCGATTAGTGGGTCATTTTGGGGTCATTATGGGTCAAGCCATTTTTATCTAAAAAACGGCTCTAACGATTTTGACCAAATTTTATATTTTATCGTTTTGGATTACAAGAAGACCATTGGGTTAGGTAACATGTTCAAGAAAATTCGGTTAGTGGGTCATTTTTGGGGTCATTGTGGGTCATGCTATTTTTATCTAAAGATTTTCTCACGCAGTTTTGACTAAAAATTGCATTCTATGGTTTTCGGGCACGAGAAAAATATTGGGCTAGGTTACATGTTCGAGAAAAAAATTTAATGGGTCATATTGGGTCATTAAGGGTCTGGGTCAAGCTATTTTTATTTAAAGAACGGCGTGATCGATTATAACGAAATTTTGTATGTAACAGTTTTTTGGCATGAGGAAACTATCGGGCTGGGTCACATGTTCGAAAAATTTCGATTAGTGGATCATTTTTGGGTCATTATGGGTCAAGCCATTTTTATCTAAAAAACGGCTCTAACGATTTTGACCAAATTTTATATTTTATCGTTTTGGATTACAAGAAGACCATTGGGTTGGGTAACATGTTCAAGAAAATTCGGTTAGTGGGTCATTTTTGGGGTCATTGTGGGTCATGCTATTTTTATCTAAAGATTTTCTCACGCAGTTTTGACTAAAAATTGCATTCTATGGTTTTCGGGCACGAGAAAAATATTGGGCTAGGTTACATGTTCGAGAAAAAATTTTAATGGGTCATATTGGGTCATTAAGTGTCTGGGTCAAGCTATTTATATTTAAAGAACAGTGTGATCGATTATAACGAAATTTTGTATGAACAGTTTTTTGACACGAGGAAACTAATTCGCTAAATCACATGTTTGAGAGATTTCGACTATAATGATCATTTGTGGCTCACGATGGGCCATAATGGATCATGTCAAGCTACATCTAAAGAACAGGTGGATCGATTTTAACGAAATTTTGTATATAACATTTTTTGGCACAAGAAAATTATTGGGCTAGGTCACACTTTCGAGAAATTTCGATTAATGGGTCATAAAGGGTCTGGGTCAAGCTATTTATATTTAAAGAACGGCTGGATCGTTTTTAACGAAATTTTGTATGTAACAATTTTTAGACACGAGGAAACTAATGGGCTAAATAACATGTTCGAGAGATTTTGATTATAAGGGTCATTTGTGGGTCATTAATGGGTCATGCTAATTTTATGTAGAAAATGTCTCTCACCATTTTGACTATATTTTGTATTATGATATTCTCGGGCAAAAGAAAACCATTGGACCAGGGCACATGCTCGCGAAAATTCGATTAATGGGTCATTTTGGGTCATAATGGGTTAGGGTTATTCTAATTATATATAAAACGATTCAATCAATTTTACCTAAATTTTGTAACGAAACGTCTTTTGTCACGAGAAGACTATTGGACAGAGTTGCAAGTTAAACAAAATTATATTAGTGGGCCATTTCGCTTTATTGATGAATGCTGTCAAGCTAATTTTATCTAAGAAACGGCTTAAACGATTTTGATTCAACTTTATATTCTACTGTTTTTGATTACCTGGAGACCTTTGAGCTAAGTCACATGTTTGATCAAATTTGATTAGTGGGTCATTTTGTTTAATACGGGTCAGGGTCATGAGAAAATGGAAACAACCAATAAGTTGGTAATATTTCACAAAATATTGGCGACATTTGGCCGAAAAATTGACTATTAAGATTACGAAAGCCACAACACGTATTTGGTGCCAAATGAAAGAATGTCTCCAAATTTGGCTATATTTGGCAAAAAACGTGTGAAATTTTATGTAAATGTGAATTTTTTTTTATACATTCTTAATAGGATTCGAGATGCATGGTTAAATTAACCAGAGTCGACCAAAAAAAGTGATTTGGGTCGATGTCCTTTCGTTGTAAATTTTAAAATAAATATAGTTTAAATAAATATAGTTTAAAAAAACTAAAAAACACGCTTTTTAAGTATATCAAACTAAAAAGTGAAAAATAATTCATACTATAAGCTGAAAACAAAAATAGATGAAATAAATATAGTTTAAAAAAAATTAAAACCACACTTTTAAAGTAATCAAACTAAAAAGTGAAAAATAAATATAGTTAAAAAAACCAAAAAACACGCTTTTTAAGTATATCAAACTAAAAAGTGAAAAATAAGTCGTACTATAAGCTGAAAACGAAAATAGATGAAAAATACTATTTTACTATAAAATCATTGCTATTATAGATATCAATTAATAAGCAAGAAATAAAATTATCGTGGAAAAAAAGCGTGAGGTGCTTCTTGAGAACTGATAGATGGAGCACCCAACGCTTTTTTTCCACGATAATTTTATTTATTGCTTATTAATTGATATCTATAATAACAATGATTTTATAGTAAAATAGTATTTTTCATCTATTTTCGTTTTCAGCTTATAGTCCGAATTATTTTTCACTTTTTAGTTTGATATACTTAAAAAGCGTGTTTTTTGGTTTTTTAAAACTATATTTATTTTTTCTGATTTGTCTGTGTTCATTTAATATATCCAACATTATTACGTCGAGTAAAAAAAAAAAAAAAAAGATCAGGAATGTGTTTCATGACACGGTAAAAACTGAGAAATTATTTATATTTTCGGAAGAAATTATACCAAAATATCAAAAGATTTTAAGGTAACGAAAATTTCATAAATTGAACTATAAAGATATTGTTTCACTGGACGAAATTTTTGATTCGAGATATCACAGTAGTTGCTACACGACATTTACAGCATTGAAAAGACATTTATGTATAACATAAACAGATGTTAAGAAGAAAGTTCCATCACAGCCCAGTACGTCTTAGGTACGTACGGGTAGTAGCTAAGATTTGGTTGTCTGCTGAAGTGTGTATTCAATGAAGACGTCTGTCATGATCAATGTAAGTTTTTAAGATCCTAATAAAAAAATATATTAATGGCAGATCTGCTCAAAAGCTTTCGAAATTTTATCTTTTTCAGCATTTTTAAAACTCTCTGCAACAATATTAAACGCGCGATAATGGTCTGCTATTGTTGTTTTCCAATAATACTTATAATATATTTTAAAATTTCAAAACGGCAGATGTGCTCAAATGGATTTTAAATTTGCCAAAAATTGATACCTGTGTTACCTGCGCATTAGCCGCGTCCACCACTTTGGGCTTAATGACTCCCCATCTCATGTATAGTAGGTATAGGGGACTCAATGTACAAAAACTCAGATCTGGTCAAATACATATAGGTAGCTTTTCACTGGCTCTTAGACTATAAATCTGAAGTTTGAGAAAAACCGTGAATTAGCTCTTCAAATAAAGATATTGCCAAAATCAAGAAAAACGCAGCGTAGCAACGCGACATCTTGAACTATATGCGCAATAAACTAATCAGCACCAATTTGTAGCATGATCTAACTGAATCTAAAGTTTTTTGAAGTTAACATTTATAAAAACAACAATTAACATTTTCTGAAAACCATCAGATCATTTTCAGGACCTACTGAAATGTGTTAATCTGTCAAAAACTGAATATCAAAATGTTTCACGAATTCAATGGCTTACTTCTTGAAAAGATAGAAGAAAGTAATAGTAATGTTTTCTTCAAATGAATTACTACAAATTTTTGGAACGTTTATCTTTATTTCGATTAAATGGCAGGAAATAATTAACAGGGGGACTCAATCTACAAACACTCAGATCTGGTCAAATACATATAGGTAGCTTTTCACTGGCTCTTAGACTATTATCAATCCTTCGAATAAATGGTGGCTGATTTCACTTTGGTGTAAACAGCTTATGAGATGGCGCTGCTATGCTGCATGTTTTAAGGATTTGTTCAATAATACTATCTCAAAAACTAGAGCACAGATTTTTATCAGACTTCAGATTAATTTAGACGTTGACATCAGTTGTTGTTGATTAGATTTTGGTATAAATCACCCAACAGGTTGCGCTGTTCTATTGCATTTTGCAGGATTTGTACAATTTTAGCAGCACACGGAATTTCATATCTTAAGAATCCTTATAAAGGTTATGGATTTTCATTTTATTTAGTTATTGTGCTAGCTAATTTTGAAGTATGAATGTGTATGAGATAAAATAAAATTTTGGGATTGTTAGATTAGACTAGATTTTTCTTCTTTGAAGATTATTCCATTAATTAATTGGAATAAATCAATGTGTAATATACAATTACAGCGAAAAAAGGAGCAAAAATAAAGAAGTTTTTATAAATATGGAAAAGAAGCTTTGAGAATTAGAATTTATTGTTAATGTTGGTCCAAAGTTTTGTTTGTGGCGTCAATTTTCACTTTTTTCTATCTGTACAAGAAAAAAATATTAAATTTAAGACAATTTCCCAGTTCTGATTATCGACGGATTTAGACGTTTGGTTGTCAGAGAACTTCCAAAACATGTTTTTTCAAAATGTCTGTCACTCTGTATGTGACAAAACTTTTATGGGCATTCTCTTTCAAGAACTAATGAACGGAACTTCACAAAACGTTATGCTCAGTTAGACCTTCATATAAACTAGAACTGATTGCTTTTTGGTATATATAGCTCAACAGATGGTGATGGCTCTCTTACCTTTTTCATAATTTTCTTAATAGCTTTATCTCAAGAACTAATAAACGGATTTTCATAAAGCATCAGATTCCATTAGTTCCTGATATAACATGCTGCGAATTATCTTTCGGTGGAAATTGCGAAACAGGTGGTGCTGCAATGCAGCATTATTCATGATTATTTCCAAAGCTCTATCTCAGGATTTAATGTACGAATTTTCATCAAATTTCGGATTCGCATAGCCTTTGAAATAAATTAGTATTTTTTAGTTTTTGGAATAAATCTCTCAACATGTGGCGCTTCTCTTCAGAATTTTTTTTTTTTTTTTTTTTTTACAATTTATGCAATGATTTTATCTCAAAAACTTACGCACGGAGTTTCATCAAATTTCAGGTTCAATTAGAACTTGGAACAAGTTTTGGTGATTAAATTTTGATATAAGTCATAACCAGTGACGCTGCTGTGCTTCTTTATAATATTTTGTATGACTTCACGATAATGTAACTTTTCTATAACATAAAGTACAAAAAAAAAATCATGAAATCTATCTTACGAAAAACAAAAACAAAAACAAAAACAAAAACAAAAACAACAACAACAACAACAAAAAAAAAAACATTTTCTGATGCTACGTTTTGAACTTTCGCATAGCCGACAAATGCGTTACCACCGAGACCAGCAAGCCTGTACGAGAAAACCTGGAAATACGGCTCAGTTTGGAAATTTAAATCTCATAAACAGTCTTATATCAATTAATTAATTCTTTAATTTAATTTTTAAAAGTAAATTAAAAGTAATCAAGACGGCTATTGAAATACTTGTAACAGCATGTGTTATTTCTAAATTATATTTAATTAGTACATGATTTTTTTTTTTTTTACCTAATCGATGAAACCATTATAAAGTAACAAAAAAAGATTCTGTGAATTAAATCCATCGGACAGTAAAATCCAGTCAACTTAAAATTTCCTTTTTTTATTTGCGAAATAGGTGCTGTCCTCGGTAGAGAGCTGGAAATCTGAAGTATATCTGAATCTTTTTATTGGTTGAATTCGGCAACTTATTTTTCGTTTTCTGATTGTTGACATGATGACAAAAAAAAAAAAAAAAGAAATAATAACTTAAAAGAATGATAATTTAAAAGCAAATTATGATAAAGATTTCAAACAAATTTCATTTAAATGTACACTTTTGTCTCTATTATTGTCCAGGAATATTAATTTTTAACCATGTCTTACGTGATATGAGGTGTTCAGAAGTTAGTCTAGTTAACTCCTTAAATAGAAATGCACATTTTAAATGCCTAAAGTTGTATATTTATGAATTACTGTTTTTTTTCAAAATATTTTGATTATACTCATTAATTGTCTTATAATCAAGGATAATTCATAAGCTCTGTATAGATATATAGGAATATTTAGTCGGAGTTAGTCTGATTGACATCTGAATGCGTCATCTGTAACTCTGTTGTTATGTAAGTTTTGTTTTTGATCATATCTTTTTTTTTTTTGCAATTTTCCCCTAAAAACAAAAAACATGTATTTAAAATGCATGTTATTTTGAAAAAACGTAAATGAAGGATTTGTGATAAAACTTGGAATTATTATAAAGTATATTTAATTTTAGGTACTAATAATTCTGTTTCAAATAAATGAAGAAATATAAATCATTAGACAACCGATTTTTTCAAGCTTCTTGATAGTGACGTCATACGCATACTTAAGTTGATTAACACTTATAAATGTTCTATTCTCCAGTGGATGTGAATTATGTCATTTTACATAAAATAAAAGCATGTTTTATAAATCTTAAAACACAAATATGCTTTGCATCATCGACAGTTAATCTAACTTTTTTATTTCCTTTTTTATTATTAACGAAATTCTTTACCTTTTTATTTATTTTTTTATTATAGAATTCATTTATAAATCTATAATTTATTTACAATTAGTCTTTGAGAGTATCATTTTCCAAATAGTCGTTATAATTTGTTAAATTAAATAATATTTTTATTAATTGGAGTAAAAATAAAAAAAACCCTTATTGATAAGATATATAGATACAAAAGCTAAAACATATGGGAAATGGAATTTATTAGACTATCAACTCTATTGCAACCAAAAAATTTGTCAAATTCCTAAGACGAGCTTGAAATAAAGTACTTTTCGATTGGCAAGTAAATGAATTTACATGGAGCAATCTAGCTTGTGCATAATGACAGTCATTAAATTTTGGTGTTTAATTCTTAATTGCAAAAATGGTCATAAGTTATTAAATTAATTTAGTTAATTAAAATAACATAAGACTTAAAAAAATATGATTTGTCTTGAGCTTCGAGATAATTATTTAGCTGTAACTGTGCAAAATTTCAAGTCTATAAATTATACAGTTCCTAAGAACGAACTCTGTTTCAAACATACAGACGAATGAAATGATTCATTTCATGATATCATTTTTGATATCATGACTTTTCATGATTTAGTTGTAGCAAACATTTCCGAATAACATGCATTAGCTGAACGCAAAATGGATGTCTCAGCATGAGCAGATTGTGTACAGGGTGTATCTAAACTACTGGGCAAAATTTTAAGGGGGGATAGTACACATCAAGACAAATAATATTAAATGGGAAACTAAGGGTCCCAAACGTCTTCCAAAGGAGATAGGCACCATCAAAGTTTAGGGTCCAAACTTTGAAATGATTATAAAAAACGGAAAAATTGGTCGATTTGTTTGTGGTTTTCACGAAAACTATTCTTTATGTCAGTATTGTCTTGAAAATAAATTATAAAGATAAATTTCAAAAAATGCCGATAGAGGGCGCTTTAGACTTTGAAGTTACGAACAACTATTTTTTACCGTTATTTTTTGCATCTCATTAAATTTTTTTAGAAGTTTAGATATTAACTTAAATTTTGAGTTCAAAATATGAGGTTAAGTAGCGCAAACTGAACTGTGTTCAATGGGAGTGGGCAGGTTCAAATTTCAAATAATCATAAAAAACAGAATAATTGGTCAATTGATTTGCAGTTTTCACTAAAACTATTCTTTATGTCAGTATTGTCTTAAAAATAAATTATAAAAATAAATTTCAAATAATGTCGATAGAGGGCGCTTTAGACTTTGGAGTAACGTACAACTATTCTTTACCGTCATTTTTTGCATCTCATTAATTTTTTTTAGAAGCTTAGACATAAACTTAAATTTTGAGCTGAAAATCTGAATCGTTGAAAGTGATTAAGTAGCGCAAACTGAACTGTGTTCAATGAGGGTGGGAATGTTCAAATTTCAAATAATTATACAAAACTGTAAAATTGGTCGATTCGTTTGCGGTTTTCTCTAAAACCATTCTTTATCTCAGCATTTCCTTGAAAATAAATTTTAAAGATAAATTACAAAAATTTCCGTTAGAGGGCGCCTTAAACTTTAGAGTAACCAACAACAATTTTAAACTGTTATTTTTTGTATCTAATTAAATGCTTGCAAAAGCTTAGACTTAAATTTTGAGCTCAAATTCTGAATCATTGGGAGTGGTTAGGAAGCTCAAACTGAACTGCGTTCAGGAGTTGAAATGTTACTTTGCCCATCCTACGAGCACACTTCAATTTTTCGCTAATTAATTACTCACAACGATTCACATTTTGAGCTCAAAATTTAAATCTAAGCTTTTAAAACATTTATTTAGATGAAAAAAATAAAAAAAATAAAATAGTTGTTGGTTACTCTAAAATTTAAGGCGCCCTCTAACGGAATTTTTTGAAAATTATCTTTAAAATTTATTTTCAATGACATACTGACATAAAGAATGGATTTAGAGAAAACCGCAAACGGAATCGACCAATTTTTCCGTTTTTTATAATCATTTAAAATTTGAACCTCCCCACCTTTATTGAACACAGTTCAGCTTGCGCTACTTAACCACTCTCAACGATTCAGATTTTCAGCTCAAAATTTAAGTTTATGTCTAAGCTTCTAAAAAAACTTTTATGAGATGCAAAAAATAACGGTAAAAAATAGTTGTACGTTACTCCAAAGTCTAAAGCGCCCTCTATCGACATTTTTTGAAATTTATCTGTATAATTTATTTTCAAGACAATACTGATATAAAGAATAATTTTAGTGAAAACCGCAAATCAATTGACCAATTTTTCTGTTTTTTATAATCAACTGGAATTTGAACCTACCCACTCCCATTGAACACAGTTCAGTTTTCGCTTCTTAATCACAGATTTTGAGCTCAAAATTTAAGTTTATGTCTAAACTTCTAAAAAAATATAATGAAATGCAAAAAATAACGATAAAAAGTAGTTGTTCGTTACTCCAAAGTCTAAAGCACCCTCTATCGGCATTTTTTGAGATTTTTCTTTATAAATTATTTTTAAGACAATACTGACATAAAGAATAGTTTTAGTGAAAACCGCAAACGAATCGATCAATTTCCCCGTTTTTTATAATCATTTCAAATTTTGGGACCCTAAACTTTGATGGCGCCTATCTCCTTCGGAAGACGTTTGGGACCCTTAGTTTCCTATTTAATAGTATTTGTCTTGATATGTACTACCACCCTTTAAAGTTTTGCCCAGTAGTTTAGATACACCCTGTATAACAGAACTACTAAAATTTTGGTATTTGCACGAAATCCTTTTGGAACGACTACTGTCTAAGGAATATGCGTGTTTTCAACTGGGACCTGATGTCCATAACCAAAAACATAAGTACGTAGTTTAGGTCAATTATATGCTTAATTTCGTATAATTTGGAATAATACAATAATGAAAACGGCACTAAAACGGATATTAGAATGCCCCCTTTTGATAAAATACGACAGCACTGATGTAAACAACAGATTAATTCTGTAAATTTTTGATTCGAATTTGTTTTATGTTCCATCCAAACTGAAAAAAAAAATCGGAATCTGCGAGAATTTTTTTTAGTAATAATAGAATACAGTCAATAAGCTACCCTCATTAATGTTTTTTTTAACGCAATAAATACAAATCAAAATATTTCTTACTATGGTTAATAAATGGTCATATTTCTTTGTTTACTTTATTTTACTGTTATTTATTTACTTTAAAACAAAATTTTATAATTGAAAATAAGCAACTGTTAAATATTTAGAAAATTCTGTTTTATAATAAGAGAGGGGATTGCGGAGCACTGTATCATAGCAGTGGGTGGTCAACGGTGTCCATGTTATAATATCCAAATATTATCTAAAGTTTTTCTTAGCATATTCACTTTTAAATATAATAAAAACAAGTACCTTACTTCATCGGATTTTTTTTTTATGTATATTTTTAAGTACTAAATAACAAAATGATGATTTTGCGTTTAGAAACTAAAACAAAAAACTAGTCAGGATAAATTGGTTTATTCTCAGCTAACTATTATATAATCCGAAGGCTAATAGTCATAAATCCAGTGGTATAATCAATCAACCTAAAAAGCTTTAAAGGTTATCAATTAAATAAAATATAAGTATTATCAATTAAATAAAATATAGAATATATTTATATATATATATATAATTTTTAGTGATAATTTCTGAAAATAGACTTTTATCTGTGTTTTCTAAATTACTTATTTAAATATTTAGCATTACATTTTAGGCAACGCATTCTAAATTTAGCTATTTAAGAATCACGATGGCTTCTTGTTATTTTTTTATATATCCCTGAGCAGTATTAAATAATAAACTTATATATATATATATAAATCAGGAAAGTAATTGTTTAAAAAACTCCCACTTTAAAACTATTTATAAAATTTGTCCCAAAAAGTTCTCTAAATCTTATTATTTTTAAAGATATTTCCAAGTTGTATCTTTTGAAATCTTTTACTCTTTTTAAATTCTTTGCAAATATTTCAAAAGCATATTTCTTGTCTTCTTTGCTAAAGTATTTGCAGAAGTTTATGAAATTATTTCTTTGGAGAGATGTTCTGAAAACTTTTCCTGGAAAATATGTAGTTACCATATACATTATTTGTACATACATATCATATTTGCGTAACAGAATTCTTTTAATGATATTTTTAATAAAAATGAAATTTACTAAATTCAGTTATAGGAAAATGAAATTGGAATTTAAAATAATTTGGTTTGTCTGAGTTTAAAACTTCTATGAATGCAATTCAAAATATTTTGTTCAATATTCTTTTACCAAATCTTCAATAAAAATTATTTTTTAGAATACCTAAAGCTGTGTGGTGTTAGAAAAGTCCATAAATTAATTATTTTACATTAAGTACACTAAGAAAGGGTACTAAGATATATCCCTTACACTAAACACTAGTTACAGAGCGTCTTTCTAAACACAGGGAAAGATGTATGCACTGCACATCCAACATGATGTCTGCATAGACCATCAAACGTCTGCTGCTTGCCATAGTTTTTTTACTCAGAAGTTTGGTAGTAATACGTGCTATCTTCAGATTGAATAGTGCGTGGATAATTAGTCTTCATGTCAAACTAACAAGGGCACCACCAAACATGGTGCTCACAGATTTTGATGATTTCTAAGTATGTTGTAGGGGTCACACCACTAATTATTCAGCTGAAAGGGTTTTTTCAAATGGGCCTTAGTTTTTGAGAAATTGGGGGTCAAAGTTTAGCACTCATTTCAAATAGCCGTTCGTATTGCAAACAGATTGTGGCTGGGTGGCGCTGCGGTAACGTTCGAGACTCCGGACCCGGAGTTGGCGGGTTCAACCCCAAGTTAGAGCTTTTTTCTTCCTTTCTTTATATACTTTTTTACACGTTGCATATTTAAAGCAGAATTGGGAATTCTACAAGTTTTGAACTTATAACTATTTTCTTATGGGGATAGTTTATTTTTTCAATTTTTACTTTTAGATTTTTTCGGAATGAAATATAACGTATAAATACATCAATATATATATATATTGCTAAGTAAAAAAAAATAATACCTTTGTAAATTCATTTAATTCATATTCTTCATTCAATATCAGTTCATCTGCTTCAATAATTTGTCGATCATCTAATATTTTTAATATTGAATTATGAAATTCTTCAGCCAT
The DNA here is from genome assembly GCA_964019185.1 of Maratus speculifer. Lineage (NCBI taxonomy): Eukaryota > Metazoa > Arthropoda > Arachnida > Araneae > Salticidae > Maratus > Maratus speculifer. The sequence goes on from OZ025298.1 coordinate 137,537,856, forward strand.
AGCAATAGAAGCACAGGAAATATCATGCGGTAGAGAATTTGTAAGCAGATTAACATTTTGTAACAACGTCTCGCAATATTTTAATGCATTCGTAATTTCGCCTTCCTACCAATATTGCAAATCTTTTATTTGTCTGCAAAAGAAGCTAAATGACATTAGTAAAAATAATTTCTATTTTTGCGTGATTTATCGAGCAAATAAAAGCAGACGAATAAAACTAGTCATTGGGGGCCACCGTAATACTTACCCATCATGGGTATGTATATGAAAATAAAACTTGTGAAACTATTTATTCAATGCATTGCAATTCATAAACAAAATTTAAATATTGTTAATATACATAGTAATGCTCTATTAAAGAACTGCTGATGTACCAATTTCGACAAATTATATAAAACGCCAAACTACTCAAGTAGTACCGAAATGCGTAAAAGAAACATCCTTATAACTCCAAAAATAATAATTCTATTAACTAACAATTAACTGCGTCGGATTAAGCGTCTTATTTCCAATTAAAATATACTTCTGAATTGAAATTTCAATGAAATACAGGGTCATGAAAAATCGAAGAATGTGGAAAACAAGATTACAAATATCTCGGCAACTAATAATTCGATCGACTTCGTTCTATATGCAAAATGTGTGTTATTTTATTGCCTTTTACGTCCATTCCTTAGAACAAAAAAATTCGAAAATTTTTATATACCTTTCATCAGAACGAATTTTGCGAGAGTCCGAAAAAAATAGTTCCGGATAATCGAGGTTGATGATATTAAATAGGGTTCGTCCCATTCTTACATACTAACTACATACAAAATTTCAAGTCTCTATCTCAATTTGTTCGGGAGATAGAGCGTTTACAGACAGACAGACGGCAAAATTTTTTTCCTAAAAATATGTTTTCCGGAATCTCTGCTATCTAAAACGTGTAAATCCGTCAAAAAAAATTTTTCGATTTTCAAAACGATTGCAAGACTTGCCCTATACTACGTATGATGGGTAAGTAATAAACACATATGTATATTTTTTTTATGTATCGTAAATTTTATCTTATTGAAATCATTAGCAGACGATTTTTCCGATCTAGTTTACTTTTTTTTATGAATAGTATTTTAGTTTGTTAAAATAAAAATGTATATATAATTTTTTTAATGTAATCTGTCATTTCTTATTTGTGCAAACGATAAATAATGTTTAGGTTGAACATTAGAGATGAACGTATTTAAAGATCAGTAAAAATTTGGATAATATTTTAGCACTGCTGCATTAATATTTTATTACACTTTCGAAGATACACTGTTAAAAAAAATCTGAAATTCACGGATATATTTTTTTCTGAATTTCACAGAAAAAATCCTTTTTCACACCAAAAGGGCTTTTTCCGTTACAAATCTGAAAACTCCACGATATTTCCTGAAACTAACGAAAAGGATGGAAATAAAAACAAAAAACGGAGACAGTCCGTTACCCGGGGATCTCCGTGGCCGAGTGGTTAAAGCACCACGCCATTAAACGTCTGAGAGCATAGATTGTGGGTTCGTATCCCACTATCCCCATAAAATAATGAAAACACGAAAAGTCCCTTTTAATTATTTTTTTCTGTTTATTTTTCTCTTATTTCTTATTAAAAAAATCTTTTAACTAATTAGCCTCCCAATAAATAAATAAATTGCGCGCGATAATTTCAAAAAATTATCTAATTTTTGTAAAAAATGAATAAAAAATATTTTTTCATACATTCATTCAAAAAAAAAAAAAAAAATGTGATTTTAAACAATGATTTTTTATTTTATTTACGCTAGTTAAAAAAATAAAATTTGTTTTAAAAATAATAAGTATTATGCATCATTCTAAAATAAAATAAAATAAACCGCTTACGAATATTCTAACGAATATATATTTGAAAGGCAATCTTTGAAAAGCACAACATATTTTCCCAGTAACTCATAAAAGACATACTTTGTACAGACAGGCATCAGCAGCTTTGGCTGAATCAGTACGGACTTGATCCTCTACGCAAACGTCCCTAGTTCGATCCTCAGGATGGCTTGAAATAAATTATGCAAAAAATAATGATTAAAATTGATTTAAATTAAGTATATGGTCACTCGGAAATTTCGAATTCTTTGACGAATGTCCGGTTCACTAATTTTAAAATTTAAATTAAATTATTATCATTACAAAATCAAACTTTGTAACGGAAAGTTACCGCTTTTCCATACGGAAGTTTTCCTTTCTTTTATTTTCCAAACGGAAAATCTACTAACGGAACGGTGAAAGTTTGGCTACATTGCTGCCGGTAGTTTCACCTGGAATTCACAGATTTATTTTTAACAGTGTATGCATTATTTGAATTAACTAATCCTATAAGTGTTTGAGAAATTGCACCTGAAAATTATTTTATATAATTTATACAAAAAAGGATAAATTTTCATTTAAAAAATTCCACAAAAAAAGGCGATAGAAAAAAGAAAAATTATTATTTCAGAATTGTGCTTCATAAAAAAAGAAATTACATAATAATTAATAAAAAGGAGTTCTAGGCATAAATTAGTTTTGCAGTTTTGTCAATAAAAATATTAGTTTAAAAATTGCACAAAAAATACATTTTTATGAAATAAATTCGAAAATATAAATTTAAATTATTAAGAAAATATTAAAAAGTTCAAAGCTTGTAGAATTCCCAATTCTGCTTTAAATATGCAACGTGTAAAAAAGTATATAAAGAAAGGGGAAAAAAATGCTCTAACTTGGGGTTGAACCCGCCAACTCCGGGTCTGGAGTCTCGAACGTTACCGCAGCGCCACCCAGCCACAACCTGTTTGTAATACGAACGGCTATTTGAAATGAGCGCTAAACTTTGACCCCCCCCCCAATTTCTCAAAAACTAAGGCCCATTTGAAAAAACCCTTTCAGCTGAATAATTAGTGGTGTGACCCCTACAACATACTTTGAAATCATCAAAATCTGTGAGCACCATGTTTGGTGGTGTCCTTGTAAGACTCATGAATGAATATATGATTTCCCCGAATGATCCCTGGTCCAAAGTCCATGATCTCTGAATCATATTGAATGATTTATCCGATAGACAGATGTGAGAAGGATGTAATCATTAGATCCTCCTCAGTCCTGAGATAAATATTACGAGCAACCACAAAAATTACTATACAACATCTCCAAAAATCTATCTAGAAGTCATTTTAACAATTCTAAAATTAATTTAACTTATTTAAATTTTGTTATTTAGTGTTTCCTACAGGCGACATCAGGATTGTGGAAGTTAAACAGAGCAAGCTATCATGAAGTCATCAGCAATGAGCAAAAGATTGGGAGGCGGCAGCATAGTCAGTCACCTCATCAAATTCACGGATGCAAATCTAGGACTAGTTAAATATCGATTCACATATTAAAACGCAGTCAGTCTTCTAAGTCATATCTTGGTGGAAAACGCCTGAAGATCCGATTTTAGTGGTTGAAACATAGGTATACCATTGTGTTATTCTGCTCTTAATCCTCCATGTTTTCATGATTTTAGGTGCAGGGAAGTGCAACGGTTGACCTACAAGTCATTAGCTAAAATCGCGTTTTAGGTATTTTCCAACAAGATATGACTTGGCAGACCGATAGTATTTTAATGTGCGAGCCGCGATTTAACTTATCCTTGATTTTTATCCGTGAACCGAGGTGATTTTCACCCGTTCATGAAATGATTGTTTGTGCTGCCACCTCCCGGTCTATACGGTCTATATCTATACTATGCACTAACGAAGTGCACTAAAATATGCATTCTATGATATATGTGGTGAAAAAAATAGCTATTATTAATTTACAGGGCAGCACAAAAGAGCTCCAATACAAAAATAGTATAGGGGGAAATTGTGTGGGATACATTGTAATTATAATGAAGTATTTTATGAATAATAAAATTGATTTTTGACACTGAGCCTAAATTTAAGTTAAACGATACGAGCCTTAAATAATGAAAAATTGATAGCATTTACAAATACACACAAAAAATTTCTAGTAGTATATTCTTTCCGAAGCAATGTATATGTATCCGATGATGGATGAATAAAATGCGATTTAATCATAATAAGCGATTTTAAATTTCACTAAATATATAAATATTATATTGTGTGCATAAATGCTATATTGATATACAGGCCTAAACAAAAGAATTTTCAAACGTTACAGAATATGAGCGTAAAGTTTTTTTAGAATAAATTATGGATTTTTTGGCTGAACTGCATTCTGCTTACTAAGAAATATTTGTAGAAGATAGGTAAAAATGATATACAGGTTCCCACAAAAAATAGGATACAAGGAAGCCTACGAATGATAATCTAAGATTGTGACTTCAGTGGTTTTAGGAGTGTTTTTTCTTTAAAATAAGTTCTAGCTAAATAGTGGCATGTAATAAAGGCAGTAGGTACACTATAGGGCTTACAAAAAATATTCAAGTTATGTATCCATCTATTAATGGTGATTGCTGAAATAGAAATTTAGACTTGCTAGGCATTTACTTGCTAAATTAACTTTTCCCATTCAATTGTATATATATCAACCGACAGATTAAATAGAGGACTGTTTAAACTCATTTTAATACATATTTGGCTACAGAAAGTAACCATATTTCCATAAATAACGATGTTTTGTTAAATATTTCAGAACGTGTACGAAAGTGTTTCAAAGTCTGAGTTATATGAGTTTTCTTACTTGTTTTTTCAAAAAAAAGTAAAGTATTTATTATAAGAAAAAGAAAAATATCAATATATTTTTTAAAACTGTGCTGATATTTTTACGAAACGAATTACATTCATGTATATCCTTACTTCCTTTTTCGTCTATCATTATGCATGACACATAATCTGTAAATCAAAGCGCTGGTATTCTCAGTCGCCATTGTTCTGCAATTTATCATACACTCAAAATTTCCTACACGACTAAAGAATTAGCGTAATTTTTAAGAAGTATTCTGACGTTTATCGAATAATTTTATTCATAATGTGCGTTAAAATCATCTTATACGAAGAAATTATTTTTGTAGAATGTAGATTTTTTATATGAAGGCGCAAAGACATGCATAATTAAAGACATATTTCGCCAAAATGGAATGCATTATTCTTGGCCGCATTAACATTTAGAAAAAGACCGTAAGAACATTTAGAAAAAATATTTGTGAAAACATATTTCATATTAATGCTAAATGTCATCCATATAAGAATTACAAATTTAAAAAATCAAAGAAATATGAATTATTTTAAAATGCATTAATTAGTTCCAGAAATAAAAAAAACTTTATAGTTTTTTCTTCGGTTAACGCATTTCTTATATGAAGTCGCCTGTGACAATTATATTCAAAGTGCAATACGATGTAATTCATAAGTGTCATCTGTTTAAGAATTTCAAAATTAAGAAATAAAAATTTTTTAAAATGCATTAAATATTTTAAAAAATAATGTATTTTAATAGATTTTTTTTCCTTTTTATAGACGCATTTCTTGAATGCTGTTTCTGTGATAGTTATGTGTAAGATGTATTGTGCTTTTTCATGAGTCAATTTCAAATTTCATGAAAAAAACCCTAAAAATGCTCTTATTTCTACTTGTATTTTGTAAATTTGAGAGAGATTAAGGTTTTAAAATCATGTAAATCAATTTAAACTAATTTTTTTGTTAATGACATTAACAAATTAAAAAGCATACGAGGATGTCCCCTCTTCCTAACCAGAAATTAAAAATTATATAATTGATTACATACGTGCAGTGAATTTTCTGAATTTGTAAATTCAGATAATTTTTTAACAAGAATATAATGTTGACCTTCGCTGTCACCAGGAATAAAATTACAGAGCAATTATCCGCAATTAAAAACACTGTGAACGAAAGGGTCAAATGTATAAATAAAAAGAGCTTCATAACAACACTGTTAAAAATCTGCTGCATTTTGTTGCAACGCACTCTATCGCTTATATATAATATCTCTATTCCAACCAATGAGAAAGCTCCATGTCACGGCCAAGTAACCGTTTTCTATACAAGCAGGGGAGTGCATTGCAACAACATGCAGCAGATTTTTAACAGTGAAGACTGTTTTTGTTTCTACATGCCTTAAAAACTGTTTTTTAAAATTGTTTATTACATATGCAAAGATTATTGCTTATTCATTTCTGAACATTGTTCCTATTAATTTAAAATACCGTTAAAGAAAAAAAAAATGCATTTTCCATATTTAAAAATGCGAAACTCCAAATATCATCAACTGTATATATAAAGAATGAAAATAGCTTGCATGACTTTTGATGCATTTAAAATGGAATAATGATCATTTCCCTTATTCTAATAAATGTGTTTTATCATATTTGATAATGTAGTGTTACCCGCATTGTAAAAAACAATAAAGAAGTATTCCTGTGCAATATTAGAATATAAGTCAACAAAAACTATAACCTGGATTAATATATTCTAAGTTATGACAATGAAGTTTAATTGATTTTAGTCTTAGTCTTAGCGCTCTTAGTCTTAAGGTTTTTTATGCGTCATGACACTAAACATCGTATTTCATCACAGTCTAAGATTAAGTCCACCATTAAACTATTCAGTTCCAATTATCAACACGGGGGATATAGGCCCTAAGTGGGAATCTTTCCATTTACACATGAAAAAGCAAGGTTCAAGAAAAATCACGGAAAACTCCAAACGATTCGAACGACAGGATCGATTGGGTTCGAACCCAGTATATTTCGGAACCATTTTCCCCATATATTTTGAGTAACTGGACTAAATTTGCCCATCCTCCTTTCGCGTTTGTTTTCTGTAATGGGGTATTAAATTGTGTTTGAAAGAGTGTAAACAACTTTTAAAAAATTGAAACCAGGTGGATCATATAAATTATATACCAACTATACAATGTTGTAAGGGAAAAGTGTGGCGATAAAAAGCAACAAAAGTGAAATTATTAGATTTATATATATAGAAAAATATAATAATTAAGTAAGTGCATATGTATTTTAGTAAAGGTAGTAAATATAAAAGCTGCATAGGTATGTTCGGTAAAAAAATAAACAAGATAAATCTATGAAAAATGGCCATTTAAGTACTTAAGTATTTCATTATATTTCTTATTTATCTCAAAGAAAATTCGATACGTCCAACAAAGTTATTTTTATTTATTTTGATGATTTAAAACATGAAGTAAATATTCATAGATAGCTAAAAATATTGGTACTTCTAGGTTATCCCGTCGACCAATTTCGCTAAATTATACAAATCGCGAAACTATTAGCCAAATTATACTTATCGACATATTTTCTCTTTTAAATAATTAAAAAAACAAATAATTAGTAGAATATTGATAAAAATATAAATAAAAATCACTTAATGATGTTTTAAATACGTGTATCTTATTTAATATCATTGAATGTTACATTCACGATCCTCCATTATTGGCATTTAATCTTATTTTTTGGTGATCAATTTTGAGTCGACGGGATAACCTAAAAGTACCAAAATATTAATATATTTCTATGCCCAATCCTTAAAAGCAGATTTTTTTAATTAAAAAAAACTTACCGTGTTTCAATAAAAAGTCTATAAAGTTCCAATGAATTTGCGTTTTTTTTTCTTTTTTAAACCTAAATTTTTATCAGCCTATGAAGCAAAGTCAGAGTTATGATTGAGTTGATACACGTTATTTCAAGAAATAGAAATGTGAGTGCAATGTTTTCAAAACTAAAAATTTAAAGACATCAGCAGTTTTTAAAAATATATCTTATAGCCTATTTACCCCTGCTTACCTTATTAGATGAATAAATGTAAATCGTTAAAATATAAGCAACAGTAAAATAAATCTTTTGATCAATAATATTTTATAAATAAAGTGCTTTTAGCTGACTTATATCTATTTCTTCGATCGCTACTACCACACCTAACATGTTATCATTTTCTGCTGTCATCGCAATGTTTGACCACATAAACTTTCTTGAAATGGATTGTAAAAGGAAAAAGTGTTTTATTTCATGAGAGAAGAAAGCAATATATTCTATGCCAGACATTCAATTAGAAAGATTAATGACTTCCTGTTAGGAAACGTTAACAAATATCATATTTCAGGTACAGTAATAAGAACGATCCAACATAAAATGTTCTCAACATAACAAAATAGCATTTTTTAAAGAAAAAGGAGAAAGGAGCTACGTAATTGTTATTGACAGATACAAAACTTTATTCTTTAAAGTCATTAGATTATTTATAGAAAGTGGCTAGTTTCAAACATTTTAAGAAAACAAAATCAAGAAATAATCTGTAATGCCAAAGGAAAATAAATTTTAAATCACTTGTCTGTGAAAATCTCTTATATTGTTATGTAGTAAATTGCAATTTACTGTGTTTTAAAGAACAAATTACGAGGGATGTCCAAAATGTAATAGGAATAGATATTGTCTAGAAATGAATTATTAATATATTAATTATTTTTATATATATTATGATTTTCTGTCAGTATTAACAAAAAAAGGTCGATAAATTGCATATATGGCCTGATTTATAACAGTATTAAGTGTCTAAATTCTGGCATATTTTGCTGTACATATGAACAGCGATTAATCTTCGAAGTGAAAGCTTCTTTGAAATAGCGCCAAATGACAAAACTTTGTTTGTGTTTCCAAAAGCTGGATAGATAATTTTACCATGGACAAAAGGAGGCTTTTCAAACTTAAACAATGTTGAAGGCTAGTATTTGTAACAGCTTTAAAATTTTTAAGTAAGGATGGAAAAATGTGAAAGATCATAATCGTCAGGAAAGAACATCAACGTCTGTCTTTCAGACTATGATCAAAACAGCGGTGATTACCATCAATGAGCATATCAGAATTATTATCCGCCAGCTGCATGTTCCTCTGAATGTCTCTATGAAGAGTGCTTCACCAATCCCGTCAGAAAACTTGGTATTTTTAATGTCTATAATGCAATCTATTATCAGAACAGTGGCAATTATCACTAAGGAGATTTGCAGAATTAGTGTACGAGAGCTGCATTTTTACATAAATATTTCCGTAGGATGTTTTTCTTGAATCCTTTCAGAATATTTGCTGTTTTAATCCGACGGTTTCCTAAATTCTTGACACAGGAACAAATGAAGCATCAAGCTGGTGGAATATGAAGCTGACAGAATATAAAAAATATTGAAAAAAGAGCTCCTAAGCTTAAAAAATCACAAACAGTCTGCTATTCTGAATGTGGCAAAGCATCTGTATAGTCTCAGAAACTGTTTTAAAGCAACTCGAAAAAAGAAAATTAAATAAAAAGTAAATAAAAAAACTTAGAAATAAAAATAAATAAAAATAAACAATGAAGCAAAAAAGGTGTCTTTTAAAGCTGAATTATTTGGGTAAAATTAAAATTAACATCAGTTTCACTGCCTCTTCATTTTTTAAAACCAGTTGCAGGGCTGCCACAGGCGACTATTTTTATATTCCGTTCTCACCACTATTTTTCTAATAGAAATTTCAAAATAATTTTTTCTTGCAAATGTTGTCTAAGTCTATGTTAAGAATTTGTGTTTAAAGAAAGCACTGTTTAAAAAATAGTCGCCTAAGGCAGCCCTGCAGTTGCAGACATGTAGCTATTAAATCGGGAATAATCTTGATGCTAAATTTTGTAGAAAAATAAACCTTCAGCTTGTAATCAATTCCATTATGATTTTTGGCGTCAAACATTAGTATTGCTTATAACGATTTGTTACAAATGTAGCAGACTTATTTCGTGTTTATTTACAAATGAAAGTGAAGTTTAAAATAAACAAAAATACAATAAAAAATAAATTTTCTTTTACTTGTTTTTTAAAAATGGACCCAACATTGGAACAAATGCATCACATCTCACGCAGTGAATTCATAAAGGACCAGGTAAACAATGATCAATAAAGATAAATCTTTTTCTGTATAAATATAGGTTTATTACTTATTGAACAACCATTGTACCAAAATTGTACCGAATATATCCAAGCCTTAGAATGTAAGAATGCAAAGATTAACTTATAAAAATGTATAACTATTCTGTGAGTTTTAATCCTTTAATCTATGACAATTGAAAAAAAAAAACATATTTGTGTTTTGAAACTATGTTTATTTTGAGCATTCTTTCATTAGAGTGAGTCTAGAACATTTTTAGGTGATATTGTGAGCTATATATATAGATACATATATACATATATAAACTATTGACAATAATTAATCTCTGGTAAAATTAATTTGAATAGATTTAACAGTTTGAAAATTATTTTATTTAAAGGAATTGTCATTCTACTTTAGGATGCCATGTAAATCTTATTTAACTCTCAGGAAAAAGGGATAACTAAACTAGTTCATTACATGTACCTCTAGAAAATTGAAAAACTCTTTTTTTATTAATCTAATAACTTGGTATTAATAATAAATTTTTTTTATTTAAAACGCTTATTGATAAATAGCGTTTTTGCTAATGAATTTTTTTAACTCCAGACATTTTAAATAATCTTTTTTTTTATTCAAAAAATTATTTAAAATCAAGTGTAACAAAAAGTGTAATTTTTTAATGCAATATGATTTTATTTAATTGATGATATATTACATCTTTTTAATTAAAATTATTTTATAAGCACCTCAGCTGTAATTATCTTTGGCTTGTATAACAACAACTCCTTCATCACCCTCTAACACATTTATATTTTATTGCTGATCATATAGTCTTTGATGAAAGTTCTTTGTTTGGATATCTATGTGCAATCATTTTTTTATGTGTTGCTAATCTTTTATGTAACACTCCGTATATATATTTATAAGCCAAGTATACTTTTATTTTTAAATTCTGTTCAAAAGGAATTGCTATGTTGCATCAATAATTAATGCAGTGTTGAAAAAAAGACCAATTTGTTTTACTAAAATGTTAACAAAATAAATAAATATTATGTAATAGTTAAAGAATGGACAGCAACTATTATATAAATGAAAGAAGGTTTCTTTATACCTTTTGTGACGAATAACTGTTGTCGACGAAATTAATTTTTGTCACGTTTCTTACTTTTACATTTACTGATGCTAAGCACGCATTGTGATGAAATTTTATGCATTGCTGTCTACGCCGCAGTCTAATTTACCATTATGTCAAAAAATTCTTATTTTTAAGACCTTTACAAATGTTACAAAAGTTGTTTTGACCTTCATTGAATAATAGGGTTTCTACACCTTATTGATCTATACAGGGTGATGTGAGACGGTCTGTTGGTTGAGAAGAAAGAATTAAGATGTGTTGAGTAAGATGGACTGAGATAAATAGAAATTCTAAACAGAGATTTAATTTTTTTCTTTTTTTTTATTGTTAAAAGTGTGACTTTGTAAATATGTCATTACATGTACACTGGTGTGTTGACTTAAGAAAGTTTTGAAAAATAAATGTTTAATGTAAAAGTTTTAATCATTGATGTAGATTTAAATCGTAACACATGAATTCTGTGATGACCCTTAAGTTGTTACAGAACCTCATTTTGAACGTTTGACATTCCAACTTGTTCACAATTATGTACGTATTTCTCGTATTTTGCTATCTTTCTAGAGACTAGTAATATACATATGTTTTGTTTGGTTCTACTAACATTTTGAAAATCATGTCATTATGCCATGTTATATAAACACTATTTTAATTGCATCTTGATTTATTTACAGTAAGTATGTACACGCCTACGATTTTTTCAGTATTTCTAAAATGATATTACAAAGCATGTGAAACAAACTACCATGCAGAGCATCTTTTACTTTTAAAATATACACTTAAAATATGAAAATCAAAGCATTATAACAGAAAGTTTTGGTCGTAGAAGGATGGAATTTCGTTATGTTTAACTCATTAATTTTATTTTGTTTTTTATCTATTTCCTATAGGAAGCAGGCTCTCTGATTGCTTTGATTATTTTATTCCACTAGATGTCACATGTTTATAATTTTTTTTTCGAATTTTTATCTAATAAAAGTGATTTTCGACTCCATATTTTATTGCAATTTTCTATCCTCTTGAAACCTACTATCACTCCTCTATTTTTGTAAAAACTATTCAGACTCACCCTGCATGTACAATTACCCTGTATGTACCAAGTTTACAAGATAAATGTTAGAAGCTTAAGAATATTATACTTTACTCATTCAAAAATAATTAAATAACCTTCCATCATTAATAACTATATTGGTTTTTAGTATAAATATTTAATTTAATCTATCTCATTAATAGTTAAATTGATAGCGAATGCATGCTTTAATTTTTTATAGTAATTAAAATGTAGAAAATTTGGTTGGATAATTTATAACTTCCGACGGATAACTGTTGATGTTTTTCCACTTTATTAGACAACAAAGGAATAAAATCCATTTCTGGATAAATTTTATCGGAAATTAATTCCTATCAATCAATAATATATGAGGATAACATTTAGTGATCTCTACGTCTGATAAACTAATAGCTTCTTCGAAAGGCGAATCAATAAGTAATTAAATTGTAATTTGGAACATATTCTCGTTAAACACCTTTTTAATTAATTTGAAGGAGCAAAAATGGTTTAAAATATCAAAAAAGTATTGAAGTTTGGGAATATATCAGGAGGCCTGCAATAAAGTAACACTAATATTGTTGTTTTTTTCTACAAAAACAAACTATTTGAATTGCTGTTTAAACTAAATTTTCGAATTGCGGTTTATGTCGGGTTTACATGTTTTAGGGGTCAGAGATCCTCAAAAAATATTTTTCGAAAAAGTCAGTCTGTATGTGGTATGAACTTTGTGGGCACACTTTCTCAAGAAGTGGTGCATAGAATTTCATAAAACTTCAGATTCACTTTGCCATTGGTATAAAGTAATGATGATTACTTTTTTGCGTAAACCGTTTAACAGGAACCTGCACAATATTCGCGATATCTTTATCTTAATAATTAATGAATGACATTTAATCAAATTTAATATTATGTTACATTTTTTCATAAATAGATCATTTAGAACCCTCATGGATCGTCCACATAGTATCATTTACAACGCATGTAAATTTTTTCAACACATGGCAATGCACAAAGTTTGCCATTTAACTTAGGCTCTATGATAGCGAATTTTGAAATATTAACAGGCACCTGATAGATCGGATGTTTTGAAATTGGAATATTGACTAATCATTATTTTGCATTTATATATTAATGTTGAATAGACATGAAATGTGTTCAAAAAATTATAAAATCGTAATAATATTTTTTTTAATTGTAGAAAAAAAAGAGTCTTTTAGGTGCTTTTGCCTGATTTTGAGATCCAAATTCCTATTTTTTGAATCGTCCTTTCTTATTTATACGTCAACTTACGCTGTCTCTGGATTATACCTGAAACAAAAAGAGAATTATAAAATAAATAATTAAAATAAAAACAACATAAGGAACAGCCAAAATATATTAAAAATAATTATGTTTTTTGTTCAAACGGAATGTTTTTTGTTTGGCATAGTGCCTTGAGATTTTAATTTCCTTTATTAAAGAAAAAGAAAAAAGTAAATCCGTTAAAAGGCTATTCTAGTTAAAAGACTATTCTAGTTAAAAGGCTATTCAAGTGAAAACAATCACTTGCTAATGTTAATTCTATGGGACAGTTCATTTAAAATATTTCGTTTGAATGAACATGACGTATCTCACTAATAAAGTTAAGTAGTGAAAATTTTATAATACTCATAGAACTGTGGCGAAAACTTGATTTTGAATTCTATCAAGAGATTTATAATAATATTGGTTCCGAAATGATAGTGATATTTTTTATTTAATGGTGAATATTTTATTTTCAATAGAGAAACTCTATATTATATCAGAACCGTTGAATAATGGCTAACAAAGACTGCAAACACGCTGTTATAGCATTTATTAACTTCAGCTATTTATATACTAAATAAGAGGTAGATGATGAATGTGGAGTTTTATGAGTGCTTTCGAGAAGCTTTTTAGAGGGGTATAGAGAGAGAGCGATTATGTTGTTAGGACTCAAATTTTTGTTTCAGTGATACAAATATCGTGATACATGCACATATAATATATATGCTTGAATTTGTTTTTATTATAAAAGTTTAAATGTATACTTTTCCATACATTAGTCAAAATCGTAATTATACGACAACTAGAAATAGCAATAAGTGATAAAGATGAAAAGGATAGTGACTGCCTTTGTTCCATCTCTATACACTTTTAATAATAGAAACTAATGTTAGTAGCTGTTGAAAAGTGAACTATGTTCGTTTATTTGGCGAAAAAGAAAAAAAAAAGTTTTTCTAAAATAATTAATATTTAATTGATGAAATGAAATAAATATTCAATTAGTAATTCATTTTTCTTTTCAAATGATGTTACTTTTCTAAAATGAATTCATTTCGTTTTTGCTACAATGTTGCTTTTATTACACCTCTTAAAAGAAAAAAAAAGAATATTCCCCCGAGGCACTGTCTACATTAAAATTAATTATAAAATTTATTGCTTAGTAATATGGCTTATAAATGTGTAAGGACAAGACAATATTGTATGGCTATAAAAAATTTATAATCTTTATTTTTAAGCAAAAGATACAAAAATGATGTAAAAGCTTTTCAAAAATTATATTTTCTAAGTACGAATCTCCTAAGTAAATAACGTCATGGTCCTGCAGTTGTACTAAAAGTTTGTTTAAGGAAAAAAATGCATATTATATATTTTGAATTTTAATGGCAGTGGTATAATTTTAATGGCAGTGGTATCCAATGAAATTGAAGTCGTATTAATGGTTCAAACCACTGCCGACAAGACTGCAGCCTTTTTGTAGACTATTGCTTGCGTTTTAATATTGTAATTATTTTGGATTTCATAAATTTAAATTATTTTCTTCTTATAAGGTTAATTATGATTTTATTTCTAATAGTGTTTGATATTTTGATTATGTTACATACTTTTTAAAGAAAAGACTATTTTATAACAACTTTGAAAGCATTGCTTTATATTTAATGCAAGGTTTTGTCTCATCATACGAAACCTGTTGATGATGCTTTATATTTTAATGGTGGGGGGAATACATAGAGCCATTCCGTTTGCTGATGAGTAGTGGCTTATGTTTTACTGGTGACTTTTATGTTGTTTCATTTTAGTGTTTTAATGTTTATTGATTTTTAAAATTTTTATACATTGTGCACCTTTTGTTCAAGAAATATTTTCATGCAATAGTAGATAATATATATGTTGTAATTTTTAAGAACTGCTTTAGCACCTGCATTTGCAATAGTCTACATGTTTAAAACAAATATACAGGGGGTTTCTAAATTCATGGTACAAACTTTAATGGATGATAGTATACATCAAGACAAAAAATATTAAATGGGAAACTAAGGGTCCCAAACGTTTTCCGAAGAAGATAGGCGCCATTAAAGTTTAGGGTCCAAAAACTCAAATGATTATAAAAAACAGAAAAATTGGTCGATTCGTTTGCGGTTTTTACTAAAACTATTCTTTATGTCAGTATTGTCTTGAAAATAAATTATAAAGATAAATTTCAAAAAATGCCGATAGAGGGCGCTTCAGACTTTGGAGTAACGAACAACTATTTTTTACCGTTATTTTTTGCATTTCATTAAATTTTTTAGAAGCTTAGACATAAACGTAAATTTTGAGCTCAAAATCTAAATCGTTGGGAGTGGTTAAACAGCGCAAACTGAACTGTGGGGGAGGTTCAAATTCCAAATGGTTATTAAAAACAGAAAAATTGGTCAATTCATTTGCGATTTTCACTAAAATTATTCTTTATATCAGTATTATCTTGAAAATAAATTATAAAGATAAAATTCAAAAAATGCCAATAGAGGGCGCTTTAGACTTTGGAGTAACGTAAAACTATTTTTTACCGTTATTTTTTGCATCTCATGAATTTTTTTAGAAGCTTAGACATAAGCTTAAATTTTGAGATTAAAATCTGAAATGTTGGGAGTGGTTAAGTAGCGCAAACTGAACTGTGTTCAATGGGGTGGGGAGGTTCAAATTTCAAATGATTATAAAAAACGGAAAAATTGGTCGATTCGTTTGCCGTTTTTGCTAAAACTATTTTTTATGTCAATATTTCCTTGAAAATAAATTTTAAAGATTAATTTCAAAAAATACCGTTAGAGGGCGCCTTAAACTTTAGAGTAACCATCAACTATTTTAAGCCGTTATTTTTTGTATCTAATTAAATGCTTGTAAATGTTCAAAGTTAAATTTTGAGCTCAAAATCTGCATCGTTGTGAGTAATTAAGTAGCGGAAAATTGAAATGTGTTCGAGGGGTGGGGAGGGTAACTTTTCAACTCCTGAACACATTTCAGTTTGCGCTTTTTAACCTCTCCCATCGATTTAGAATTTGAGCTCAAAATTTAAATCTAGGCATTTGCAAGCATTTAATTAGATACAAAAAATAACGGTTAGAAATAGTTGTTGGTTACTCTAAATTTTAAGGCGCCCTCTAACGGTATTTTTAAAAATTAATCTTTAAAATTTATTTTCAAGAAATATTGGCATAAAGAATAGTTTTAGCGAAAACGGCAAACGAATCGACCAATTTTTCCGTTTTTTAAAATCATTTGAAATTTGAACCTTCCCACCCCCATTGAACACAGTTCAGTTTGCGCTACTTAACCACTCCCAACGATTCAGATTTTAATCTCAAAATTTAAGTTTATGTCTAAGCTTCTAAAAAATTCATGAGATGCAAAAAATAACGGTAAAAAATAGTTTTACATTACTCCAAAGTCTAAAGCGCCCTCTATCGGCATTTTTTAATTTTTATCTTTATAATTTATTTTCACAATAATACTGACATAAAGAATACTTTTGTTGAAAATTACAAATCAATTGACCAATTTTTCCGTTTTTTATAATCATTTGAAATTTGAACCTCTCCCTACAGTTCAGTTTGCGCTACTTAACCACTCCCAGAGATTTAGATTTTGAGCTCTAAATTCAAGTTTATGTCTAAGCTTCTAAAAAAATTAATGAGATGCAAAAAATAACGGTAAAAAAAAGTTGTTCGTTACTCCAAAGTCTAAAGCGCCCTCTATCAACAATTTTTGAAATTTATCTTTATGATTTATTTTCAAGACAATACTGACATAAAGAATAATTTTAGTGAAAACCGCAAACGAATCGGCCAATTTTTCTGTTTTTTATAATCATTTGAATTTTTGGACCCTAAACTTCAATGGCGCCTATCTCCTTCGGAAGACGTTTGGGACCCTTAGTTTCCTATTTAATATTGTTTGTCTTGATGTGTACTATCACCCCTTAAAGTTTGTACCATGAATTTAGAGACACCCTGTATATATACAGGTTTCTCGCTGGCTTTTGAGAAATATTAGGGATTTGACGAACAAGAAATAAAAAAGCAATAGCCAAATGAAGAAAGAAGTGTCAGCAAAATAGATTTGTTAAGAAACACTGATACATATACCTTTAACCCCTTATTTTATCATTTTTTTCTCAATGTGTTCTAAAAAACCACAATTTTTCATCAGTGCGTAGAAAATAGAAATTCTACCATACACTATAATAACTATTAAAAATAAGTAAATCCTAAATGTCTATATGTTTCAAACACTCTGTTAGCGGTAAATTGTTCTGACAATCTGACTATAACCGATATAAAAAATATATTGGTGGTTCAATGGTACTTTGCAATGGTAAATGGCAAATGCAATGCCGCATTTCAGCAAAATTTTTCTTGATTTGGCGATTGATGTGGATTTACCGGATTTACCGGCGCATGAATAGTGATAAACCGTCAACACAGATATACTTATCGTATAATCCTTTCTGTGTTTTTGCTGTTTCTAAACTGTATTGGTGTTGAGTCAGTATCGCTATAAATAATAATGAAGATGAAAAGCGATTGAAGATGAAAAGCGACATCAATCTTACAGTAACCTGGATAAGAATTGACATTGCAATCACACAAAAATTGAACATTCGCAGTTTAGCGTGTCTGATTTTTCATTTACTCTGTATACAAAGCATTTTGTCACAGTTGGAGAGCGATAGATGGAGAGCAATAGCGAGAATCCTGTATATACATATGGTGCTGTTTTTTCTATTATTTTTTATTTTATACCAGTATTTTGAGTGTTATTTTCTACAATATTTCAGTATTATTTTATACCATAAAGAAAAGTAATCTACAGTAGAAATCAGTACAAATTTATGATGATCTTTTTTGGAAGTAATGTTAGCTAATTCTAGCATGATTTCAAACTAGAAATGTCTTTTTGAACATGTAATAGTTAAGTTTGTTATTACTTTGAGTGTTTTGAATTCAGAAGCACAAGTATGAAACAATGACGTTATGAGTTCCGAATTCATGATCCACCAGTGTGAAAGTTTGTTAATATATTTGTATATAAAGTAAACATCATATACTTAGTAAAATTGGTACTACTAGGTTATTCCGTCGACTGAAAAATTATCGCCAAACTATAAGATTAAATGCCAATAATGGATCGTAAATGTCACATTCAATGACATTAAATACGATTCACGTGTTTAAAGTGTCATTAAGTGATTTTTATTTCGACTTTTTATTTGTATTTTTATTAATATTCTACTATTTATTTGTTTTTTTCATTATTCAAAATAAAAATTATGTCAATATGTATAATCTGACTATTAGTTTGGCAATTTGAATAATTTGGCGAAATTGGTCGACGGGATAACAGAGTAGTACCGTAAAGTTTTATTAGTAGTATTCACAAGTATCATTTCACCACCATTTTTTTGTTTTATTCTATTTTTTGTAATAGCTTTATCCGTTTAACCCTTTAACGATCATAGCACTTTCATTACTAAGATGTCGAAATAACTGAATGACACCGGTAATTTAAAACAAATATATTTCTAAATAAGAAAACGTGATTTTTCACATACGAAATAAAAGGGATATTTTTAGATAAAAATACCGGTGTCAGTGTTGCGTATCGGAATTAAAAATTTTGTGGTTTCGTGGCGAAACGAATAAACGTTAAAGGGTTAATTTGATGACACAAATTACTCTTCAAAAAAAATGAGTACTATTTCGAGTTCAAGAAATTTTACCTCTGTGAGACCGATAATAAAAGTAGTCAGCTGTTGCAATTTCAAAACTTTCTTGTATGCAATAAATGTTAAAATTTTGAAATTTTATATCGCAGTGCCAAACTTAAAAGCAGTCTATGAACATCGTAAGGATTCTATAGATATGGAATTCCATCGATTAGTTCTTAAGAAATGTTGACCGTGTTGCTAACATCGTGTAAATCCTACAAAATTAGGCATGGCGGCTCTACCTGTAGAGTTCCTGACTCAAAAGTTTAAATCAAACCATTTCATATCAAGTATTAACTAAATCTGAAGATTCACGGAAAACCATGCATTAGTTCTTGAGACACAGCTGCTACAGAAAACGTAGCAAATATAGTATACCAGCAGTATTTGTAAAGATATTTGTAAAAAAAATATGAACATCATCAATTCATGTTAAAGACTAATCGAATTTGAAGTTGAATGTAAATCCGTGAGTTATAGAGATAGAACTGTTACGGAAACCTTAAAAGTACAAAATAGAAGCGCTACTTACTGGATGATTTACACCAAAACGTATAAAAGTCAAAGTGTGTCAAGGACTAATTGAAACTCCGGGCATAAATTTTGAAGATAGAGCTATTGCAAAAATAACACAAAATGCAGCATAGCAGTTTCACCCGATGAGTGATTTACACAAAAATATTTATAAAAGTCATTTCAAGCCATGGAACAACCGAATCTGAAGTTCTGTGGTCTTTATCGAATTCTGAGCATTAGTTTTTGAGATGGAATGTCCACAAAATTTGTGTCACATATAGATAGACAGGCACACAAAGTCACAGACTCATAGACAGCCATTTTGAATAAAACATGATTTTCAGGGTTTATGACCCTAAAACGTGTAATTCCGTTGAAAATCGGAATTCGAAAAAAATCACGACCCCAATTCTTTTTTCTTGTAAAGATAGAAGAAAGTAATAAAAGCAATTTTCATGCTCATAATGTGCCACATTATGATTGTGCTAAAAGCTATTCATAAAAGATGGCAATTTTGAAAAAAAAAAAAAAAAAAAAAAAAAAAAAAAGAAATGAAAATTTGCGGGGATTTGTTAGCCTTCCTGTCCTTCACCTGTCCGCCTTTCCCCTCTCCTGCGTGGTATAAGTATCCCTGAAATAAAATACTTCCATGAAAAATGCTACTTTTCTGAAAAGGAAAAAAATTCTAACGTTTTCTTGTAATTTTTGATTACTGAGGCATATTATAAAAAACCTCTTTATTTATAAATGTAACTAGTTTACCCAGAGTTTTCAATATAATTTTTAAAAACAAATTGCATTTTTTTTTTGTTAAATCTTTATTTCGATTTTTTTTTCTTTTATGTTTTAAACGTTTATTGAAATAAAAATTATTTGAATACGTCTAATAAGTAGCAGCATTTTAATAGGCTTTATGAACAAAATTATTCTATGAATAGCAGCATCCTTTTTATAAATCACATTATATCATTAATTATGTAGGAAGTCTTGAGTTTATGATAAATTGTGAGGTAACCGAAGACAGAAAATCATAACATTCTGATTGCTGGTTTATGTTAATGCATAAGGATAGAAATATAGGAAGTAAGAATATACGTGAGCTAAATTAATTTCCTAAATATA
Organism: Maratus speculifer; assembly: GCA_964019185.1. Taxonomy (NCBI): domain Eukaryota; kingdom Metazoa; phylum Arthropoda; class Arachnida; order Araneae; family Salticidae; genus Maratus; species Maratus speculifer. The sequence goes on from OZ025298.1 coordinate 137,558,596, forward strand.
TGAACAACGTTGTGAGAAATTCTGTGATATTTTTCTTATTCGTATAATGAATGATCTACTCCTTTTAGGGGGAAAAAAGCATGTTTTTTATATTTTATGATGATAGCGTTTCCAATAAACAAAGCTGCATTTGGTATAAGTTCATTAAAAAAAAGAAAAAATACTATTTCATATAGATGGAATTTAAACTCAATCTTCAAAAGAATTTCTTTTTCTTTTATTTATTTTGTTTTAAAATAAAATATTTTATATTATAAAATGTATATTTCATTGATTTAAATGTTAAAATAAAATAATTTTCTTATTGTCTAACAAATATGGGGTCTCACGAATAATTTTAATTCGTTAATTCGCTTTTACTTAAATTATTGTTATATAGTTTTTTAAAAAGCTACATATATTAGTAATTAGTTACACTAAGAAAGGAATAATGTATTTTATCTATTCTAAAATATATTATCGATTTCTCTTCGTTATTGGGGCAGAGTTTGAATGTAAAATATATTAGATTGTAAATAAATAAAATTTCCATGAATCTTATTTATACAAGTGACATATTTGAATCCTCTAACGTATCTCAGTCGGTATTTTTTTTTTTTTACTTTTAATAATAACTTACATATTAATGTAAATTAAATGACTTTAGTTTTGCATTTAAATAAAGTTTTATATTGATAATTTTTGAATAATTTTTATATTGTATTTTATATAGTTCTATTTAATATATAGTTATATATGTACAGTATATATAATTTTATATAGTTTTTTTAAAGCTGCATATACAGGATGTCCAGCAAAGAACACCCTGATTTCAAAATTAAATTTTTCAAAAACAAAGATCAATTATGCAGCAAACGGTTTGTTTATCAGGTAAGCTGTAAAAATCTTATGCAAAAGTTTCGAAAGGTAAATATTTTGAAAAGATTGTATTCTGATTGCAAAGAATGCTTTGATTTGACATTTTTCTTGCTTTAGATTGCTGCTAGAGAATGTGGTTTTCGGCTTAAAGTGCCATATTTCATAGTTTTTTTAAATTAAATTTTTGAAATTTCGAAATTCTAAAAATTTACTTCGAAAAATCTTTAAAATATTGCACTGTAAGCTGGAAAATTATTTCTCTGCAGGCAATCTAAAACAAGAAAAATGTCAAGTCAAAGCATTCTATGCAATCAGAACTCAATTTTTTCAAAATATTCACTGTTTGAAATTTCTTTATAAGATTTTTACAGCTTACCTAACCGCATATTACTATCGATCTTTGTTTTTGAGAAATTTAATTTTGAAATCAGGGTGTTATTTGCTGGACACCCTGTGTTAGTAATTAGTTAAATTAAGAGAGGGAAAATGCATTTTAAATAGGTTTCTAGAAAATATGATCGACTTTTAAATTATTACGGCAGTGCTTGAATGTAAAATATATTAGATTGTAAATAAATAAAATTACGTTAAATCTTATGCATACAAATGACATATTTGAATCCTCTAAAGTATCGCAGCCGGAATTTTTTTTTACTTTTAAACAATAACTTACATATTAATGTAAATTAATTGGTTTTAGTGTTGCATTTTAATAAAGTTTTAAATTGATATTTTTTTAATAAATTTTATATTGTAACGTTATAATGATATGTTTGAAAAAAGATGGTAGAACCTCTGTTTTCAATATTTTAAAGAGATTCTTTTGACAGCAACTCATACTTAACATAATAAGACGAAGTCAATAGTATTTGTATCGAGAGCACAAAGAACAATATTGATATGAAATAGTGATAAAGCAATATTTATAAGTAATATTGTCATATAAATAAGTAATATTGTTTTGGTACTTACACTTTACTGCGATTTATTAGTATTGGCTAACAAAATTTCATTTTTTCATTAATTATATAACAACAGCAAATATCAGCTTAGTTTCGAGCCGACCAACTTCCCCTGATTCGCCAACACCGCCAACGATAGAGATGATTCTGAAAGAAATCCAAGCGTTACGCCAAGAAGTTGCTCAACTTCGACGTTCAAGAAATGTGCCAAGAGGTGATCATAAGCAACGGCATCGGTCTCATTCCCGACATGGAGATTCTGAAATTTGTTGGTATCACCAAAAATTTAGTGAAAAAGCAGAAAAGTGTCTCCCACCTTGTTCTTACTCGGAAAACAGGGAGCGGGAAGAATAGCTGCGACGGAATTCTCTCCAGCACCTTCACGTCGCCTTTTTGTTAGAGACAGAAATACAGGTATGTGTTTTCTCGTTGATAGTGGTTCAGATGCTTCTATCGTGGCCGCGAATAAAAATTATAAAACAAAACCTGTTCTCCAAACTTTTCGTGCTGCTAATGGCACCAAAATTAATGTATATGGTGGGAAAAGTATTAACTTAGGTTTGCGTAGAAATTTTACTTTTTCATTTTATGTTTGTGATGTTTCATGTGCTATTTTAGGAGCTGAATTTTTGCATAATTTTAATTTAAAGCTTGATTTACGGAATCGTCGTTTTATTTATTCCACTACCAATTTTAAAGCTCCTGCAATATTTAATATTTGTAATATATTTTCTGTGAAGTCAAATTTTTTGAATAATATGTATGGTAAATTATTACTTAAATTTCCTGAAATCACAAAATTACCTGATCATAACCAACCGGTTAAGCATAATACTGTGCATTATATAAACACTAAGGGGCCTCCAGTGACTGCTAAGCCTAGACGGCTAGCTCCAGATCGACTAAAAATTGCCAAAGCTGAATTTCAGCACATGCTACAGCTCGGTCATATTAGACCTTTTAAAAGTAATTACTCTTCACCATTGCACCTGGTGCCGAAGAAAGCATCTGTCGATTGGAGACCTGTTGGTGATTATTGTGTTCTAAATGCACAAACTGTTAAAGAGAAATATCCTATACCCTGTATCGCAGATTTCACTGCGGAATTACATGGTAAACAAATCTTCAGTCACATTGATCTAATAAAAGCTTACCATCAGATTCCCAACAATCCTGACGATGTTCATAAAACTGCAATTTGGACTCCCTTCGGACTTTTTGAATGCACGCGAATGCAATTTGGCCTTGGCAATGCTTCCTCAGCATTTCAAAGATTTATTGATGACATAATTCGTGACTTAGGATTTGTTTACGCATTTCTTGATGATTTGCTTATTGCCTCTGAAAATGAAACTGAACATTTAGAACATCTTGAATTGTTGTTTACTAGACTTAAAGAATATGGCCTGTGTATCAATGTTGATAAATGTAAATTTGGTCAATCTACTCTAGAATTTTTAGGATTCAAACTTTCACCTGCAGGAATTGAACCATTACCTGATCGTGTTCAATGCATCTTAGATTTCCTACAGCCCTCTACCTTAACTCAACTAAGCCGTTATTTAAGCCTTTTCAATTTTTATCGACGTTGCATTCCGAAAGCTGCCGACATTTTAGCTCCACTTCTTAAATGTTTAGAAGGACACAGAAATAAAAAAAAACCCATCCCCGTTCCAAGGCTAACAAAACTGAGCAATTAAAATGGAACGAGGAAGACAATCTTTCCTTCACCGCTTCAAAAGAAGCTAGAACTCGAGCTACTTTATTGCGACATCCAATTCCTAGAGCCCAGTTAAGTTTATGGGTCGATGCTAGCAATGTCGCAATTGGTGGTTCTTTAATGCAACTCTCCGAAAAACAGTGGGAACCAATCGCATTTTATTCCTGTAAATTAAATAAATCTCAGAGAAATTGGTCTACTTACGATCGTGAATTATTTCTATTTATTGTTCTATAAAAAAATTCAGACATATGCTCGACGGTCGTAATTTCATTATTTATACCGACCAAAACCCCCTTTATGTATGCATTTCAACCAAACCCAAATAAATGTAGTCCTCGACAATTGAGAGATTTAGACTATATTTCACAGTTTTCTACTGATATTCGATATACTAAAGGCTCTGAAAATACCGTGGCCGACGAATTATCACGAATTGAAATTGATTCCATTGCTCTTAATGTGCTAGATTTTAAAGAGTTTGTCACTGCTCAGACAAATGATGAAGAGCTAAAACAACTTTTCGAACTTGGTACCACTTTGTTAAAATTAGAAAAACACTATTTGCCACTCGAAGATGTCCATATATATTGCGATATGACACAAAAACATCCCCGACCATTTGTTCCTAAAAGCATGCGACAATATTATTCTCGCATCCAGGTTTCTCAGCTTCATTAGATTTAATTTCGAAGCTATTTGTATGGCCTGGCATGCGTAAGGACATAAAATGTATGGTTCGCAGCTGTACGAAATATCAAAAAGCTAAAGTCTTCAAACACACCAAATCGCCAATTGGTACATTTTCTGAACCTGATGCTCGTTTTGCCCATATTCACGTTGATTTTATCGGATCTTTACCATCCTCCGTTGGCAATCAGTATTGCATAACCATCACTGATAGGTTTACGAGATGGCCCGAAGTTATACCCACACCAGACATGACTGCAGAAACAACTGCTCGTGCACTGATACACGGTTGGATATCCAGATTTGGTACCCCGGTTACTATTACTACTGATCAAGGTAGGAATTTCGAGTCTTCTCTTTTTAAAGAACTTTCTAATAGATTAGGCTGTAGACGCATAAGAACAAAGTCATATCATCCACAGTCTAACGGTCTTATAGGGAGATTTCATCATCATCATAAGAGTTCGCTTAAAGCGCACAATCAAACTCAATGGACTGAAACCCTCCGCATTGTTTTACTTGGTTTGCGCACAGCTCTTAAAAACGACATCCAAGCTACCTTTGCTCAGCTTGTTTATGGGACAAAAATCAGACTACCCTGTGATCTCATTTACAGCGAGACTGTAAACCAACCACTTACTCTTACTTATGTGACTGACTTGATTGAAACAATGGGAGCATTAAATCCAGTTGCCACTACAAAGCATGGAAACCCCAAAATCTATGTAAATCCCTCATTGCAAACATGTTCGAATGTATTTTTAAGATCAGACAAAGTGAATCCTCCCTTATCACCCTCTTATTCAGGACCCCATAAAGTGATTGCCAGGTCTAATAAAACGTTTGAATTGGAATTAAACGGGAAACGCTGTACTGTATCAATTGATCGCATCAAACCGGCTTATCAATTATCAGATTCTTTTCCATCTGCCCAACCTCAAAAACAACATGACCCCATAAATGTTCCTCCTGTCAAACAGCCTCCCATGAAATCTGGTCGTAAAGTTCGTTTTCCTCAACATCTCGTAACTGACAATATTGTATAAATATTTTGTATATATATTGTATTTGGTATTGTATAAATATTTTGTAATGTGTGTACAATATTTACTTATCAATTCATGTCTTATTTTTACTTTACTGCATATATATATTCTATTATTGCATCCATATGTATATTTACTCAAGAACTATTTTATGTATTTGTATCAAATACTACATTTTTTTGTAATCGTGACTACGTCACTGGGGGCATACTCTGTAACGGCTCAGCTCGAGCTTGGCTGTAATTTTCTCTCGCGTATGAGAACTTTTTACTTTCAACAAATGGGAACATAATCAATGGAGTTACCTTTTAACGAAGCGCTCTCTCATTCTCGCAGTGACGTTTTCTCGAATATTTATTGTTGTGTTTGTGAAGTTATTAAAGTCTATTTTTCTATAAAAATCCTTCTGATTAATGTTATTTCGCCACAATATGACTTCGCAAAAAGGTCTTTATTTTTTCGTTCAAAGTTAAAAAAAAAAAAAAAAAAAAAAAAAAAAACTACAGTAAACTACGATAATTTTTTTAATGTTATCATTTTATTGGTATCATTGAGCTCTATCTTTTGAAAAAAATCACTGTCGTACGTCAATTGGTTCGCCAGAAATTTGAAAAAGATGGTTTTCATTTTCCATTTCTTAAACATATTATACCAAATGCTACCGCGTTTGCTATGATAATTATATTAATAATAATTTTAAACATTGATTTTTTTTTATTTAAACTAGTTAAAAAATTAAAATCGGTTTAAAAAAATTATAAGTATTATGTATAAGTCTAAAATAAAATAAAATAAACGGCTTACGAATATATTTGAAAGGAAATCTTTGAAAAGCACAACAGATTTTCCCACTAACTCATAAAAGACATACTTTGTGTAGACCGGTATCAGCAGCTTTGGCTGAATCAGTAAGGGCTTATTCTGCTGTTCAAAGGTCTCGAGTTCGATCCTCAGGACGACTTGATGTAAATTATGCAAAATAATAATGATAATAATAATTAATAAAAAAATAATTTAAATTATATAATATGGCCACTCGGAAAGTTCGAATTCTTTGACGATTGTTCGGTTCTCTAATTTAAATTAAATTATTATCATTACAAAATCAAACTTTGTAACGGAAAGTTACCGCTTCTTCAAACGAAGTTTTCTTTTCTCATATTTTCCAAACCGGAAAATCTACTAACGGAACGGTAAAAGTTCGGCTACTTTGCAGCTAGTACTTTCACCGTGAATTCACTTATTTATTTTTAACTGTGTAGGTTCAGTATCAATTATTCAACTGGGTTTTATAACCCGTATTGTCTACGTATATCATTTGAATTTACGTGGGAAAAGACTACCCCTAGGAGAGCCGCTCACAAACAGCGCTTGACACACATATATTAAAATAAGGATTATGTCACTGGTTTTCTTTTTTTCTTTTTAAACCAAAAAAAAAAAAAATGTCCAAATACAAAGTAATATTATTTTTAGAAATCTGATATTCTGATTTTTCTGAACTAATGCACTGATTTCCTACAAACTTCATATTTAATTAATTCTTGAGATGAATTGGATTTTTTTATATGTTAGTGTTAATCGCTCTACAAGTGTCATTACTATGCTGAATTTTGTAGGTTTTATAAATTTTAGTGATAGCCATATCTGAAAAAAAATAATGCAGGAACTTTTCTATCATTAGAATCCTTATGTTGGGCACAGATTACCAATTAAATTCTACCAATCTGAAAGCGAGATTCGAAGTTTGAAGGTGTATAAAATAGAAGAAAGTTTTTGGATTGCTTCAGCCAATTAGTTACTTTTATATCTTTTTAGATTCCAGTTTTTGCAAAATTTATCTACATTTTTTATTTAACACTCTGAATAAAGAAAATTTTCTATCCCAATATACTGATATTGTTAGCAAACCGCTATACAACAGCATTTTTTAACACGAGATTTAAACTTATCTAATTTAAAAATTTATTAGCAATAAAATAATTTAAACAAAATTATCAGAAAAGTGATATAAAAAAGTGTAATTGGTGATTATTCTGACTGTGTGTTATCCCGATAGCGCAATATTTCGGCAGTTAAGAGTTACAATTAAGAATTAAAAGAGACGATTACTTTTATATAGTAAAATGAAAATACGCAAAATATTAATTCTTCGAATTTTTAGATTTATTTTTAAGCAAGAAAAAGGTGTAAATGTTGTATGACACAATATTATTTGAAAAATAAAAATATATGAATGATAAGATATTTTCATAAGAAACATATCATTATTCAATTGTGATTAAAAACTTTCGTCATTTCAAACACTCATCATAAAATACATAAATCATAAGATATTTACATAGAAGACTTTCAGGATATTTGATTTCATTTTAATTCTCCCACAAATAATTTTTCTTATAGATTTTTTAAATTTTTTTTATATATATATGTAGATTTTTTACTTTTTTATGTGAAAAAAAAAAGAATAATTATTCACATATATGCTTCCGGCATCACTGAGGAATTTTAAATTTCCAAAGCAATCAATTCTTTCGCCTGAAGTAATTTAAGTAAAAGAAAGCACACGATGATTTTAACAAGAATTACGATTTTAAACAAATATGTGATTTATTTTAGATTTAATTTTTGCTGCTTCCCTCACGTAATGCCAGAAGCACTGAACTGTTTGTATAATAGAAAGAAGAGAAAGGAAAAAAAATACTCTATACATTGCGTTTTTAAATTAAATGAAGTCAAAATTCAAACCTATTTTCATGCTGTTAAAGTTACCTCATAAAAAGAGAGAAGCAGTAGTTTTTTTAAATGCATGAAAATAATGCATAATTTAAATGAAAAAGAATATATAAATATCAAATTACAATAATTGCATGCCTTCCATAGAAAAGTAGCACAAATCTTCTCATATACGGGGTAACAGAAATCGTGAAATATAATCACACGGGCTCATATTCTGCCAAATTACAAAATTTTCTGCAACATTTAAAATCAAGAGATGAGGTCTGAAATATTAATATTATGATTTTAATACTTTATTTTAAAAAATGAAAAAATATATAAGCAGGATTCATTACAGCAAATTTTAAAGTTTTTTTTCCTTATTTATAGGTTGAAAATTAAAAATTTTATTAGAAAAAAAACCTACGCAATTCTGCGCTTAAAAAAATAAATAGAAATTTTCTCATCAATAATAGGGTTACTGAACTCTTTAGAATATACAATGTGAGAACGGTCATTACAAAACTATCGATGACACAACATTAGTAAGAATTAAGCATGACTATGATGTATGTATTTTCTAAAAAGTATATCAGCATATTAATATCTTCACAAATTTTGTTTAAAAGATTCGAATTTTATGTATATATTTTTTTTGTACGACACGAGAAAGAATATAGCTGATTACACATACATTTGTGTTAGGCATCATTGAAGAGTGTTGATAATTCGAAAATTTAGACTTTACTCTCAAAGTAATGTAAGTGAATAATAAAACATATAAATTTGATATACATTGAAAATAATTGCCATCATGAATAATTAAATAGTACAATATTTTCTAATGTTCTTATGTGAAACCAGATACATTGAAACTTATTTTATTTTGGGGAGATATAAAATATATTCAAAGTTTACTTAATTAACAGTTAAAATTAATAGCTTAGTTCTGGTTTTGTAGTTCGTTTTTATATTTATATTTCGTTTCATATTTAATTTAATTGAAAGAAATTAAATTATCCCAAAACAAAATTAACAAACAAATAAAATATTTTTAAGATGTGTACAAATTAATAATAATAATAATAGTTATGCATTTGTAAGATTTATTAAGAAAAATATGAAACAGATTTTTTTTTGTTTTTAATTCTCTTTGTTTTGTTTCTAATATAGTCGAAAAAAAAACTAACAATATACGAAATAAAAAAATGACGATCAAAAATATGTAATTTGAAATGCTTTTCAAAAATAGTTTTACAAGAGTTTCTTTTCGTACAATGATGAAAGTTTTGTTATTTTTTTTCTTTTAAATTTAACACATGCCTTATTTTTCTATAATCATATACAATGATTCATAGTTCCAAATCATATGTAACTGCAGAAAGAAATAATAGTCTAAATTAATAAAGGTTTTTCGTAATTTTAAACTTTTGTCATTTCCCTGCTAGTTGAAAGATACATTTCATCAAAATATTCAAGTAATCGCATTTTAATTATTTTTTATTTGTAGTTCGTTTGCCAGATGTAAATGTAATTAAACGTAATCCTTATATATTATTGATTGAGAGTAATTAAGTACCGATAAAATTTATGCTACAGTGGATCATATTAGCTATGTTGGCTAATCAAGTAGAAGAGTATCAAGAATTCTGAGTTGGAAACAAATTTCTAAAACTCAATTACAACGCGAAATTAACACGTACATTCAGTAACAATTTAATTAATAAGGAGATAGATTAACTCTGGTATTAATACAATGTTTTAAAAAGCAGTTAATGAAGCATAGTAATTTAACTATTTCCAATTCAGATTATTTGAATATTTTAACATGTATAATAATTATCTCGTAAAATTGATAACCATTGATATTACAATTTCAGTTTTAAATTTTGTAGAAAATTGCACGAGAAAATTTAGTTTTTTTGTCCACTCCACTTCAGAATTATAGATTTCACGTATATTATTATTATACAATAAAATATTCAACTTTTTAAAAATATAATTTATTTTTACATATATATGTTTTATAATATGAAATGTGAGTACATTTTTGTTGGTTCAAATAGGAAATCTAAGCATTACGCTATACTTACATTTTATTGTAAACCAGAAATGTTTAATAAGAAACTGTGAATAACCTAGAGAATCATAAAAGGAGACTTCAAGTTTAACTTTTAGTGAAGATACGTTACTTCATGTAATTTTGTCGGCATTAAGCCTAAAATGACAAAATTAAAAAAGTCCTTAAATATATAAAAAAAAAACCCACCAAAGATTATTCATAGCATATTAAAAGAAAATAAATGAGTAGAAAAGAACACTTCAATGATAGATAAGAATAATAAATATAAGAAATTTGACTTACGAATTAAAAATTTGAAATCTAAGCATTAACTTATATTTTAATTTAAAACAGAAATATTTCTATATTATAAAGGCCAAACGTATCTGTGCGTAACGCATACGTCATTTTGCGAATGGCAACATTTTCATATGCAATTTGGTTTTGCAATTTTCGGTAGTGCAAATTTTATACTTTTAAACATCGCACATTTTCAATTTTTACATCATCGTATAGAGAACAATATGTACTTTTAAATGCAATTTATTTGAAAGCTGTAGCTCAATTTATTATTGAGATATTATTTTTTATAGTTTTCAGTACGAATTTTGTAATCGTGGCAACAGAAATGCGCCATTTTCTTTTAAAAATTATAAAAATTGAAATGCGCGCATGTAAATTTTGAGAAGATGAAAAATATGACGAATTTAGATTTCACGTGAAATTCTATGATCGTGTCAATTTTGAATTTTTTTTTTCATACGTATTTATGCCAAACATGAGTCTCAATTGATAAGTTCATCTGAATAACTAACCTTTTTATATTTTGCTTTATTATTACATTCTTACATCTGCGATTAAAGTTTAATTTTAATAATTTGGACAACTGATTTTCATAGAAATAGTATTTTCTCTTTTCTTAATTTTAGCTTTAACTAATATTTCTTTGAGAGTTAGACTGACCATTGTAAGAAGCATTATTTACGCTAGCAAATTTTGTAGGTTTATTATAAATGAATAAAATAGTTCCTTTTTAAACATTTACTTTCGTCGAAATTTGACGGGTTCCACCTTGTAAATTAACAAGACAGAAATGCATGGGTTAGAAATCGGAATTTTGAATATTCGGATGAATAATAGAATTGTTGAAGATAGAAGTGGATTTCATATATTAAGAAACTTGAAGCTATGATTTTATTAATAAAAAAACCAGACATATTATAAAAAACATATATATTTTAGCCCTTTGGTGTGAAAAAAAAGGATACTGTAAAAAGTTTTTAAAACCAAATGTTTGTACTGATCCTCCATGGAAAAGAATGAGATTAAAAAGAATAAGAAAAAATTTCAAAAATACAGTATTTAACTCATATTGATAATTTTAAAAAATGGAAAGAAATAATGAAATATCCTAAAATGTATTTAAAAAAGATAAAAAATGAGAAAAAAGATTAAAATAACTGAATAAAATTAAACAAAACAATTGCTTAAATTAGTTATTTAAGAACACTTACCATAAAAAAATAGTAAATGAATCATATTTAATAAATATATAATTTATGCCACATATACGAATATTATTATACAGGGTGTATCTAAACTCTTCGGCAAAACTTTAATTGGTGATAGAGACAAACAAGACAAACAATATTAAATGGGAAACCAAGGGTCCCAAACGTTTTCCGAAGCAGATAGCCGCCATTAAAGTTTAGGGTGTAAAATTCCAAATAATCATAAAAATCGGAAAAATTAGTCGATTGATTTGCGGTTTTCACTAGAACTTTTCTTTATGTCAGTATTGTCTTAAAAATAAATTATAAAAATAAATTTCGCAGTAGAGGGCACTTTAGAATTTGGAATAACGGACAACAAATTTTTGCCGGTTTTTTTTTTTTTTTTTTTTTTTTTTTTTTTTTTTTTTTTTTGAATTTCATTAAATGTTTTCGGAAGCTTAGAATTAAATTTTGAGCTCAAAATCTGAATAGATGAATGAGGTTAAATAGTGCAAACTCAATTGTTGAGGAAGTTTCAAATTTCAAATGATTGTAAAAAACGGAAAAGTTCGTCGATTCGTTTGCGATTTTCGCAAAAACTATTCTTTATGTCAGTATTTCCTTAAAAATAAAATTTAAAGATAAATTTAAAAAAATGCCGATAGAGTGAACTTTTTTTTTTGGAGTAACGAACAACTATTTTTTGCCGTTATTTTTTGCATCTCATTGAAGGTTTTCGGAAGTTTAGACTTAAATTTCCAGCTCAAAATCTAAATAGTTGGGGGTAGTTAAGTAGCTCGAACTGAACTGTGTTCAGGGGGTGGGGGGAGGTTCAAATTTCAAATGATTATAAAAAACGGAGAAATTGGTCGATTGATTTCCGGTTTTCGCTAAAACTATTCTTTATGTCAGTATTTCTTTGAAAACAAACTTTAAAGATAAATTTAAAAAAAATGAGGGCGCTCTGAACATTAGAGTGAATAACAACTATTAACAATAGTGGGTTCATACTGAATTGTGTTCAGGAGTTGAAAAGTTACCCTCCCCACCCCTCGAACACATTTCAATTTTCCGCTACTTAATTACTCCCAACGATTCTGAATTTGTTCTCAAAATTTAAGTCTAAGTTTTTGCAAGCATTTAATTAGATACAAAAAATAACGGTTAAAAATAGTTGTTGGTTACTCTAAAGTTTAAGGCGCCCGCTAACGGAATTCTTTGAAATTTATCTTTAAAATTTATTTTCAAGTAAATATTAACATAAAGTATAGTTTTAGCAAAAATTGCAAACAAATCGACCAATTTTTCTGTTTTTTTTTTTTTTTTGAAATTTGAAATTTTCCCCACAGTTCAGTTTGCGCTACTTAACCACTCCCAACTATGCAGATTTTCAGCTCAAAATTTAAGTTAAGTCTAAGCTTCCGAAAACATTTAATGAGATGCAAAAAATAACGGCGAAGATTAGTTGTTCGTTACTCCAAAGTCTAAAGCGCCATCTATTGCATTTTTTATATGTATCTTTGTAATTTCACATTAGTGACATAAAGAATAGTTTTAGTAAAAACCGCAAATCAGTCGACCAATAAATTTTTATGATTATTTGAAAATTTGCACCCTAAACTTTAATGGCGGCTATCTCCTTCGGAAAACGTTTGGAACCTTATTTTCCTATTTAATATTGTTTGTCTTGATGTGTACTATCACCCATAAAAGTTTTGCCCAAGAGTTTAGATATATGTATGTATTAGAATCAACACTTCACCGCAAGATAATTTTAATGTCTGGTGTATATCATTGGTAAAAATATAGTAAACTTCTTTCCCCTGAACATTTTCAGTAAACAACTTTTTAAATTTTGTAATGAAAACCTACCTAATATTTTTTTTCTGAATTGACATGATGCAATGTATTTAATTTACACCTCGAAAAAAAAATATATGTATCCCGAGTCTTTACAGACATATTGAAGTAGGACGAAAGGTATGTGCTGGTAGTTGCATATGCCAATATGCACATTATTTCATTTCAGAAATTATAAATAAAACAAGTTGGAAATTGCACGTCAAGCGTAGCAAATATGGTGCGTTTGTGCTATAAACAAGCTCTAAGAATGAAGTTCTTAAGAAGTTCTAAGGAAGTTTGTGCTTTAAGGAAATATTCAGATTTTGGTGAAGTAATATGCAACACTTCGGATACAGCAGAGTATCTGAAATCTTTTGTGTATCCCTGTAAATACTGTCTGCTTTCTATGGTACAGGAAGTAATTTGTAGTAAACCTCAGTAATATATATCGATTTCATAAAGAGTGGAATAGTTTAATATTACTAAAACGCACTCCCAAAAAATGTTTTCCCGTGTACCATTATGTAACGTAATATTTCTGTGTAGCCCTGTGCATTAATAACAAATATTCTTTGCACCACAGAATATACAGAATGTATGTTTTAGTAAAAAATTCAGAAATACATACCAATTTTATTAAGTTCGAAAGGACGTAACATCATTAAAATGCATTTGAAAGTATTATTTCGTTTTGCGATAGATCCTCTGTTTTGACTTTAAAGTACCTGTATTAATTTGAGGTGTGTTTTGTCCGGACTAGTTTGGAGTTGTTTTATTAGGACATTCTTTTTTGGCCTTGCACGTGATCTGTTGCTAGGAGACGGTTGTATTTGTTTACATTGGTTGCTTTGTTTACATATTTTGCGCTGTATTTTGGTTTTCTTGGTTAAACTTCTTGTTTATTTGGAAAATTTGGGGATTCTTTGCTGCTTTATTATGGAGGATGCTGATTTGTGGGTTAATGATGCTAAGGCAGAAGACTTTTTGATAATGGTACAGAAACTTCATTCCAAATTATATGATTTTCTCGATATTAAGCGTTCAAATTGACATAAGGTTACAGATCCGGTTTGTGGCGTGGCACGTAAAATTATGGATTATATAGCGTTGAGGGCTACGGAGATTTCTGAAGAAAATGCGATTCTGAAAACGAAATTGTCAGAAATGGAAAAGCATAATAAAGCATTAGAAGAAATAGCCCAAAGAATTTCGAGATCTTCGGTAGATGCGCAAGCTGAAGTTTCTGATGACAAAGGTGAACAGATGGGTGTACGACGAGAAGATTATTCAGTAATTGTATCAATGACATCGCCGACACAGGATCCGGACGTTATTAAGAATAAAATTAAAGAATTATGTAAGACCGGTACAGATATTCCAATTCCTAGAGATGTTTTAATGACCAAGACAAACAATGTTATATTAAAAATGTCTAACAGAGTATATTCTGGGATTATTAAAGATAAGATTATGGAAGATGATGCGTTGAAGAAATCGATCAAGGTGAATATTCCACGTAGAAAACGTGAAAGAATATTAATACTGAGCGTGGATCCTGGCGTTGACGAAGGCCTAGTACGGAATTCAATCAAAAGAATACTTGAGGAATCGACCTCTATTTCGAATGTGGTTAAGGAGTTATCTAGAAAAATGCAGAGTTGTACTTTGGATAAAACTGCACATGATGCCTTACACGAACTTTATGCAGATACGGCATTGGATTTTAATATTGTTCCTCAGATTAAAACTAAAAATGGGAGAATCAATTGATTGGTTAATTGACGGGTGACAATCTGGAATGACTGGGTGAATGATTTGAACTCTAATGGTGTCCAAAGATTGAATTCATGTCAGAGAATCGGACTCATGTCAATCATCAAAACATATCGAAATGTTTCCACTGAAGCTTTACGAGTAATAACAGGAATTATGCCAATTATAATCACTTTGAGGTGTATGGCTAAGAAGTATGCTGTGTTACATAATCATGATAATATTAAACTTGATAACGTAGTTATTAAGGGCAAGGATTTTATGAATAAATTAAAAACATTTGATTTTCCAGATTTTAACTATCTGCAGAATCTTCCTTTTATAAAAGATGCGACAGACAGTGTTTCAAAATCGCTCTATCCAATCATATATACAGATGGTTCTCATATGTCAGAGGGTACATCAGCAGCATACACTGGATTTTATAACGGCAGTTTCATTATGGATTATGGTATCAGTTTAAAGAGCTATAATACTATATATCAAGCAGAACTTTCAGCAATCAAATTTGCGATAGACTGATTTATAAATTCTGACTTCAACTATGCAATTTTATACTCCGACAGTCTGTCTTCAGTATGTGATCTGCAGAGATTTTTTCCGTCAAATATCATTATCAAAGATATATTTAATATATTAAATTCTAATCGACATAAACAGATTTTCATCGGCTGGATAAAGGCACACGCAGGTCTGGAGGGCAATGAAAGTGCAGACAAGATAGCCAAAAATGTTATCTTAAAAGGGTCATCGAACGTACATGCCTCAGTTCCGTATCCTATTTCTTTTTTGAAACGACATTTAAAACAAAAATCCATTGCAGACTGGCAAAATCAATGGCAGACAGCTACTGTTGGAAGAGATACGCGTGCAGTTCTTAATAAAGTTGACTTAGATTTTCTTTGCACAAAAGAAGTGGTACAATTTTACCTTACAGGTCACGGAAGCTTTCCATCCTACTTATTTAATATAGGTAAAAGACCTTCGGATCGCTGTGATTGTGGCTCGATTGGAAACGTGAAACACTATATTTTCGGTAAATGCAAACTCATGATCCATCATTTTAAAATTTGATAGAGATTTATCTTATGGGCAGAATATGAAAAAGACTCTTATGAACTGTTTAAATTACCATAAACTTAAGGACAATTATAATATCTTGAATGGACTCTATTCAATTATTCGTTATAAGTATTGATGCGTCAGCCTAGTATTGATGTCAAAGCTATGAATTTATAGTCAGCTTTCTTTATCTGTAATTTAAACTCAGTGGATTCAGTTTTTCTCATCTGTAAATATCATTATTCTTGTTGTATTTCTTTATTTATTTGTACTTTTGTCTTTCTTTATATATATTTTTTTATTGTAGCGTATTGACAATATTTGTATTAATGTTTGTTGCTATTATTAATGCTTGTATGCCTTGTTACCTGTTTAATTTTAGTTAATTACTAGATGGAACCCGTCAAAACTTGACGGCACCGAAGAAAGAAAAAGGTATTTTCCAGCTATTAAAGGATTTTTTAACGACTAATCGTCAGCAAAAATTTCAATAAATAAAAGAACAACCTGCATTTTACATCCAGGCAAATGACCCGCAATTGGCCGAATTACATTCAAACATGCTGTCATAGAATTAGAATCTCTCTCATTTGATAATTTTTCATTTACAAATACAACACCAATAAATTGTACATAACATGAATAAATCATAAATTACTGTCATCACTCATTTCATACAAAATATACATACTTCACTTACTTCGCAGCAAAATAAGACTGAATTTATAGTTTGCCATTTAGCAACAACTATAACAATGATCCTCTCCGTGGTTAATTTGTTGTTACATTACCCACCCCATTCAACAAATAAACATTTGCATTTTCAACTACTTTTCTATTACCTTTTCATAAATCAAAAATACATGTAAATTTCACATATTAAAAAAATTAATGATAATATTTATTCTGGCTAGGTGAAGCCCGTCAAAACTTGACAGCAACAATATGAAAGAATCAAAGAAAAAAAAGTATTTTGCCACTATAAAAAAATTTTCAAAGAAAATTTTTTTTTAAAGATCAATATTTATTAAAAATTTCAATATGCTTTTCCATTTACCAACGTAACACCAACATGACATGATCCCGGGCGCAGAATTGGTGCAACGCTGCGACACACGTCACAGACTTGAAAATGTTTGCAGATTATTTTTCAAATGCTTAAGTTTTTTAAAAAAAATGCTAGAAATCATTTGCTATGTACCAAAGTTTGTCTAGGTACCATAAAAAACACAAATTCTGGCAAATAATCACAAAAATTAGAAAATTTCATAAAAATACTCCCCCCCCCCGAAAAAAAAAAACATTGCCCGGAAATTTTATAAATAGATGTGGGAAAATAAAACAGCAAATTTTGTCAACAGATTGCAAAAAACAACAAATTTCTTCAAAAGATCTCTAAAAAATTTGTCAAAAAACTGCAAAAAAAAAAAAAAAAAAATTGTCTAGATATCCCAAATAAAACAAATTTCGCAAAAGTATTGCACAAAAATAAAAATTTTGCCAAAACGTCTAAAAAAATGGCAATTTTCATGAAAATTTTTTTTTTAAAAAGGCAAATTTTGACAAAAAAAATCCCTAAAAAATGGCAAATTTATAAACATATTATGAAAAAAAATTCAAAATATTGTGAGAAAACAACAAATTTCGACAAATGATTGTGAGTAAACAACAATTTTCGTCAAAGGATTGAAAAAAAAGCAAATTTTATCAAATAATCACAAAAAAGATAAACTTTGCAAAAAGATCTTCAATAAACGGCAAATTACATCGAAAAATCATGACAACACGACAACAGTCATCGAAGGAAATCGAGAAAAACGATAAACTTTGCCGAAAGACCTCAAGATGACGAATTTCATCCAGTTATCATAAAAGATGTGAATTTCGCCCAAAGATCTCAAAAAGCACATAAAATTTATACAGGTAATCACAAAAAATGGTAAATTTAGCTAAAAATAGTGGAAAAAAACGACAAATTTCTAAAAAAAAATAACAAAGAACAATTTCACAAACAAAAATCACGAAAAAGCGAAAATATGATAAATTTCTGAAAAAAACGACAAATTAAAAAAAAAATCATGAAAAAAGCATAAATTTGATAAAACGGCAAATTACATCGAAAAGCGAGAAAAAAATGACAAATTTCACCGAAAATCCCTAAGAAAACAAATAATTTTTTCGTGGTACCAGAAAAGATGTGAATTTCGTCAAAAGATCTTGAAAAAATACTTGAAATTTGTCTAGGTACTTCAAAAAACGCAAATATTGGTAAACAGATTGTGAGAAAACAACACATTTTGTCAAAAGATGAAAAAAAGAGGCACATTTCATCAAAAGATCGCAAAACAGGTAATTTTTGCAAAGAAAAAAAGCGAAAATATGACAAATTTCTGAAAATAACGAAAAAAACGACAAATTTAAAAAAAAATCATGAAAAAAGCATAAATTTGATAAAACGGCAAATTACATCGAAAAGCGAGAAAAAAATGACAAATTTCACCAAAAATCCCTAAGAAAACAAATAATTTTTTCGTGGTACCAGAAAAGATGTGAATTTCGTCAAAAGATCTTGAAAAAATACTTGAAATTTGTCTAGGTACTTCAAAAAACGCAAATATTGGTAAACAGATTGTGAGAAAACAACACATTTTGTCAAAAGATGAAAAAAAGAGGCACATTTCATCAAAAGATCGCAAAACAGGTAATTTTTGCAAAGAAAAAAAAGCGAAAATATGACAAATTTCTGAAAATAACGAAAAAAACGACAAATTAAAAAAAAAATCATGAAAAAAGCATAAATTTGATAAAACGGCAAATTACATCGAAAAGCGAGAAAAAAATGACAAATTTCACCGAAAATCTCTAAGAAAACAAATAATTTTTTCGTGGTACCAGAAAAGATGTGAATTTCGTCAAAAGATCTTGAAAAAATAGTTTAAATTTGTCTAGGTACTTCAAAAAACGCAAATATTGGTAAACAGATTGTGAGAAAACAACACATTTTGTCAAAAGATGAAAAAAAGAGGCACATTTCATCAAAAGATCGCAAAACAGGTAATTTTTGCAAAGAAAAAAAAGCGAAAATATGACAAATTTCTGAAAATAACGAAAAAAACGACAAATTTAAAAAAAAATCATGAAAAAAGCATAAATTTGATAAAACGGCAAATTACATCGAAAAGCGAGAAAAAAATGACAAATTTCACCGAAAATCCCTAAGAAAACAAATAATTTTTTCGTGGTACCAGAAAAGATGTGAATTTCGTCAAAAGATCTTGAAAAAATACTTGAAATTTGTCTAGGTACTTCAAAAAACGCAAATATTGGTAAACAGATTGTGAGAAAACAACACATTTTGTCAAAAGATGAAAAAAAGAGGCACATTTCATCAAAAGATCGCAAAACAGGTAATTTTTGCAAAGAGAAAAAAGCGAAAATATGACAAATTTCTGAAAATAACGAAAAAAACGACAAATTAAAAAAAAAATCATGAAAAAAGCATAAATTTGATAAAACGGCAAATTACATCGAAAAGCGAGAAAAAAATGACAAATTTCACCGAAAATCCCTAAGAAAACAAATAATTTTTTCATGGTACCAGAAAAGATGTGAATTTCGTCAAAAGATCTTGAAAAAATACTTGAAATTTGTCTAGGTACTTCAAAAAACGCAAATATTGGTAAACAGATTGTGAGAAAACAACACATTTTGTCAAAAGATGAAAAAAAGAGGCACATTTCATCAAAAGATCGCAAAACAGGTAATTTTTGCAAAGAAAAAAAAGCGAAAATATGACAAATTTCTGAAAATAACGAAAAAAATGACAAATTAAAAAAAAAAAACATGAAAAAAGCATAAATTTGATAAAACGGCAAATTACATCGAAAAGCGAGAAAAAAATGACAAATTTTACCGAAAATCCCTAAGAAAACAAATAATTTTTTCGTGGTACCAGAAAAGATGTGAATTTCGTCAAAAGATCTTGAAAAAATACTTGAAATTTGTCTAGGTGCTTCAAAAAACGCAAATATTGGTAAACAGATTGTGAGAAAACAACACATTTTGTCAAAAGATGAAAAAAAGAGGCACATTTCATCAAAAGATCGCAAAACAGGTAATTTTTGCAAAGAAAAAAAAGCGAAAATATGACAAATTTCTGAAAATAACGAAAAAAACGACAAATTAAAAAAAAAATCATGAAAAAAGCATAAATTTGATAAAACGGCAAATTACATCGAAAAGTGAGAAAAAAATGACAAATTTCACCGAAAATCCCTAAGAAAACAAATAATTTTTTCGTGGTACCAGAAAAGATGTGAATTTCGTCAAAAGATCTTGAAAAAATACTTTAAATTTGTCTAGGTACTTCAAAAAACGCAAATATTGGTAAACAGATTGTGAGAAAACAACACATTTTGTCAAAAGATGAAAAAAAGAGGCACATTTCATCAAAAGATCGCAAAACAGGTAATTTTTGCAAAGAAAAAAAAGCGAAAATATGACAAATTTCTGAAAATAACGAAAAAAACGACAAATTAAAAAAAAAATCATGAAAAAAGCATAAATTTGATAAAACGGCAAATTACATCGAAAAGTGAGAAAAAAATGACAAATTTCACCGAAAATCCCTAAGAAAACAAATAATTTTTTCGTGGTACTAGAAAAGATGTGAATTTCGTCAAAAGATCTTGAAAAAATACTTGAAATTTGTCTAGGTACTTCAAAAAACGCAAATATTGGTAAACAGATTGTGAGAAAACAACACATTTTGTCAAAAGATGAAAAAAAGAGGCACATTTCATCAAAAGATCGCAAAACAGGTAATTTTTGCAAAGAAAAAAAAGCGAAAATATGACAAATTTCTGAAAATAACGAAAAAAACGACAAATTAAAAAAAAATCATGAAAAAAGCATAAATTTGATAAAACGGCAAATTACATCGAAAAGCGAGAAAAAAATGACAAATTTCACCGAAAATCCCTAAGAAAACAAATAATTTTTTCATGGTACCAGAAAAGATGTGAATTTCGTCAAAAGATCTTGAAAAAATACTTGAAATTTGTCTAGGTACTTCAAAAAACGCAAATATTGGTAAACAGATTGTGAGAAAACAACACATTTTGTCAAAAGATGAAAAAAAGAGGCACATTTCATCAAAAGATCGCAAAACAGGTAATTTTTGCAAAGAGAAAAAAGCGAAAATATGACAAATTTCTGAAAATAACGAAAAAAACGACAAATTAAAAAAAAAATCATGAAAAAAGCATAAATTTGATAAAACGGCAAATTACATCGAAAAGCGAGAAAAAAATGACAAATTTCACCGAAAATCCCTAAGAAAACAAATAATTTTTTCATGGTACCAGAAAAGATGTGAATTTCGTCAAAAGATCTTGAAAAAATACTTGAAATTTGTCTAGGTACTTCAAAAAACGCAAATATTGGTAAACAGATTGTGAGAAAACAACACATTTTGTCAAAAGATGAAAAAAAGAGGCACATTTCATCAAAAGATCGCAAAACAGGTAATTTTTGCAAAGAAAAAAAAGCGAAAATATGACAAATTTCTGAAAATAACGAAAAAAATGACAAATTAAAAAAAAAAACATGAAAAAAGCATAAATTTGATAAAACGGCAAATTACATCGAAAAGCGAGAAAAAAATGACAAATTTTACCGAAAATCCCTAAGAAAACAAATAATTTTTTCGTGGTACCAGAAAAGATGTGAATTTCGTCAAAAGATCTTGAAAAAATACTTGAAATTTGTCTAGGTGCTTCAAAAAACGCAAATATTGGTAAACAGATTGTGAGAAAACAACACATTTTGTCAAAAGATGAAAAAAAGAGGCACATTTCATCAAAAGATCGCAAAACAGGTAATTTTTGCAAAGAAAAAAAAGCGAAAATATGACAAATTTCTGAAAATAACGAAAAAAACGACAAATTAAAAAAAAAATCATGAAAAAAGCATAAATTTGATAAAACGGCAAATTACATCGAAAAGTGAGAAAAAAATGACAAATTTCACCGAAAATCCCTAAGAAAACAAATAATTTTTTCGTGGTACCAGAAAAGATGTGAATTTCGTCAAAAGATCTTGAAAAAATACTTTAAATTTGTCTAGGTACTTCAAAAAACGCAAATATTGGTAAACAGATTGTGAGAAAACAACACATTTTGTCAAAAGATGAAAAAAAGAGGCACATTTCATCAAAAGATCGCAAAACAGGTAATTTTTGCAAAGAAAAAAAAGCGAAAATATGACAAATTTCTGAAAATAACGAAAAAAACGACAAATTAAAAAAAAAATCATGAAAAAAGCATAAATTTGATAAAACGGCAAATTACATCGAAAAGTGAGAAAAAAATGACAAATTTCACCGAAAATCCCTAAGAAAACAAATAATTTTTTCGTGGTACCAGAAAAGATGTGAATTTCGTCAAAAGATCTTGAAAAAATACTTTAAATTTGTCTAGGTACTTCAAAAAACGCAAATATTGGTAAACAGATTGTGAGAAAACAACACATTTTGTCAAAAGATGAAAAAAAGAGGCACATTTCATCAAAAGATCGCAAAACAGGTAATTTTTGCAAAGAAAAAAAAGCGAAAATATGACAAATTTCTGAAAATAACGAAAAAAACGACAAATTAAAAAAAAAATCATGAAAAAAGCATAAATTTGATAAAACGGCAAATTACATCGAAAAGCGAGAAAAAAATGACAAATTTCACCGAAAATCCCTAAGAAAACAAATAATTTTTTCATGGTACCAGAAAAGATGTGAATTTCGTCAAAAGATCTTGAAAAAATACTTGAAATTTGTCTAGGTACTTCAAAAAACGCAAATATTGGTAAACAGATTGTGAGAAAACAACACATTTTGTCAAAAGATGAAAAAAAGAGGCACATTTCATCAAAAGATCGCAAAACAGGTAATTTTTGCAAAGAGAAAAAAGCGAAAATATGACAAATTTCTGAAAATAACGAAAAAAACGACAAATTAAAAAAAAAATCATGAAAAAAGCATAAATTTGATAAAACGGCAAATTACATCGAAAAGCGAGAAAAAAAATGACAAATTTCACCGAAAATCCCTAAGAAAACAAATAATTTTTTCATGGTACCAGAAAAGATGTGAATTTCGTCAAAAGATCTTGAAAAAATACTTGAAATTTGTCTAGGTACTTCAAAAAACGCAAATATTGGTAAACAGATTGTGAGAAAACAACACATTTTGTCAAAAGATGAAAAAAAGAGGCACATTTCATCAAAAGATCGCAAAACAGGTAATTTTTGCAAAGAAAAAAAAGCGAAAATATGACAAATTTCTGAAAATAACGAAAAAAACGACAAATTTAAAAAAAAATCATGAAAAAAGCATAAATTTGATAAAACGGCAAATTACATCGAAAAGCGAGAAAAAAATGACAAATTTTACCGAAAATCCCTAAGAAAACAAATAATTTTTTCGTGGTACCAGAAAAGATGTGAATTTCGTCAAAAGATCTTGAAAAAATACTTGAAATTTGTCTAGGTACTTCAAAAAACGCAAATATTGGTAAACAGATTGTGAGAAAACAACACATTTTGACAAAAGATGAAAAAAAGAGGCACATTTCATCAAAAGATCGCAAAACAGGTAATTTTTGCAAAGAAAAAAAAGCGAAAATATGACAAATTTCTGAAAATAACGAAAAAAACGACAAATTAAAAAAAAAATCATGAAAAAAGCATAAATTTGATAAAACGGCAAATTACATCGAAAAGTGAGAAAAAAATGACAAATTTCACCGAAAATCCCTAAGAAAACAAATAATTTTTTCGTGGTACCAGAAAAGATGTGAATTTCGTCAAAAGATCTTGAAAAAATACTTTAAATTTGTCTAGGTACTTCAAAAAACGCAAATATTGGTAAACAGATTGTGAGAAAACAACACATTTTGTCAAAAGATGAAAAAAAGAGGCACATTTCATCAAAAGATCGCAAAACAGGTAATTTTTGCAAAGAAAAAAAAGCGAAAATATGACAAATTTCTGAAAATAACGAAAAAAACGACAAATTAAAAAAAAAAATCATGAAAAAAGCATAAATTTGATAAAACGGCAAATTACATCGAAAAGCGAGAAAAAAATGACAAATTTCACCGAAAATCCCTAAGAAAACAAATAATTTTTTCATGGTACCAGAAAAGATGTGAATTTCGTCAAAAGATCTTGAAAAAATACTTGAAATTTGTCTAGGTACTTCAAAAAACGCAAATATTGGTAAACAGATTGTGAGAAAACAACACATTTTGTCAAAAGATGAAAAAAAGAGGCACATTTCATCAAAAGATCGCAAAACAGGTAATTTTTGCAAAGAAAAAAAAGCGAAAATATGACAAATTTCTGAAAATAACGAAAAAAACGACAAATTAAAAAAAAATCATGAAAAAAGCATAAATTTGATAAAACGGCAAATTACATCGAAAAGCGAGAAAAAAATGACAAATTTCACCGAAAATCCCTAAGAAAACAAATAATTTTTTCATGGTACCAGAAAAGATGTGAATCTCGTCAAAAGATCTTGAAAAAATACTTGAAATTTGTCTAGGTACTTCAAAAAACGCAAATATTGGTAAACAGATTGTGAGAAAACAACACATTTTGTCAAAAGATAAAAAAAAGAGGCACATTTCATCAAAAGATCGCAAAACAGGTAATTTTTGCAAATAAAAAAAAGCGAAAATATGACAAATTTCTGAAAATAACGAAAAAAACGACAAATTTAAAAAAAAATCATGAAAAAAGCATAAATTTGATAAAACGGCAAATTACATCGAAAAGCGAGAAAAAAATGACAAATTTCACCGAAAATCCCTAAGAAAACAAATAATTTTTTCGTGGTACCAGAAAAGATGTGAATTTCGTCAAAAGATCTTGAAAAAATACTTGAAATTTGTCTAGGTACTTCAAAAAACGCAAATATTGGTAAACAGATTGTGAGAAAACAACACAGAGAGACTGCATTTTTGCTATCACTGTTTAATGCAATGCTATGATAATTATATTTTTTTTCTTTACTTATCATATAATGATTGAAATACATTGGTTTTTTCACTTTACATAAGTTATTTTATTTCCAAGTGTTTATTTACGTTCTTGGCCGATAAAGCATTTTCTATATTGTAATTTTCAAATCATCTAGGTACCACAAAAAAATGCAAATTTTGCCAAATAATCATAAAAAAACCCAGCAAGCAATGAATATGGTATATAAGGACTGCTTTATCATGAATCATGATTGAAAGTTATGCAAAAAGAGGGATCTCTTCTGATAATTTTATTTTTCTTTGTTGATTATAATGATCTTCATATTTCTGAAAAAACATTGTTGAGAGATCAAGATCAAGCAATTAAAAAAAAAAAAAATAAAAATAGCAAATTTCATCAAAATATTCCCTCCTCCTTCTCCCCAAAAAAACTCAGCAAATTTTGTCACGGGAACACTTTTTAAAAAAAGTGTACTCAAAAAAAAGTGAAACATTAAAGAAATATTAATGATTTACAAAGCTGTTTATAACTGGGATTATTTTCATTTCATATGCAATTTTCTATTATTCGGCGAGACTATGAGATGTAATGTAAATACTTCCTAAACGTTATGAATTTGCTCAAAAATGAAATTATAAGTGGGAAAAAAATCACCGTTTTTTGACATGAGTATAATAAGAAACTGAAGCAAAAAATAAATAGTGATTTGCGAATCTGTTTACATCCATGAAGTCAAACTATCCGTCGAAAATCGCACCATCAAAACACGAAACAAAAAACAATGTGATTTCCAGCCTTTTTTTTTTTACACATACTAATAAATAAATTTGAAAATTACAATATAGAAAATGATTTATCGGCCAAGAACGTAAATAAACACTTTAATCATTAACTTATTGAATGTTTCAATTTCATATGAAACATCTCTACAATTAAGCCTAAGATTGCCGGCAATAACATTGCAAAAAAAGAATACAGATGGAAATAAATTAATTAACTTACGTAAAGTGAAAAAAACAATGTATTCCAATCATTATAAGATTAGTAAAGTTAAAAAATTAATTATTATAGCATTGCATAAAACAGTGCCAGCGTTCTTATCCCATATTTACAAACGCGCTTTGCAAATGCTCTTACAGACAGTAACTACTATCCTCCGATTAACCAATAGGAGGAGACTCTGAGAGACCGGCGCAAGTATCGATGCGTAGAGAAGCAATTAAACCACGATTACTTTTTCTGCCTTTCGTTTTAATATATAGATTATATAATAATTTGTCGGATTGGCAGTTGGCGATGTTGCCTGTTTACTGCATCTGTAATTTTTTCAAAACAGATTACAGTTTTAGTTGTATTTTTTATTATTGTTACTATTTTCTTGTCAGTTTGTGCGTTGCATATTGCCTTTGTGTTCGTTGGATGGCGGTAGGGACTTTTCCCTCGGGACGTAAAAACCCATAAACCTAACGGTTGGGGTCCCGGTGGGGTGTCTTCTTATACACGGAATATTTTTTTTTATTCGGAAGAAATCGCATAATATACATATGAATCAAGGAATGTTTTCAAAAAAGAAATTAAAACTGAAAAATATTATTTATTAATAAAAGTACTACTGCGTCTTTATTTCACTCCTCGTACTTTTTAATGCTATAGCTTCAGTATAACATCATTTAAACGCTAACTGGAAAGATTATATTACTGTTGGTCATAGCCAACATCCTCGCAAATCATAATCGTCTTTAATTTCACCCATCTGATTGGAAATTCTAGTAACAAATCTTTCGAGTTTACTGAAATTCATTTAGTTATTCATTCACTTCCATGGCAAATTTATGGTGCGCGTTATATATGAGATACAAAAAAAAATCGCCATTTTTTCTTGTAAAGTATGGGGTGCGCGGTATACACGAGTAAATACGGTACTTTTAATTGCCTCTGTTATTAAGCTAATCATCCGATTTTCATAAAATCTGAGATGAAACGGCAAATTTTTGCAACAATTATGCATTCTAATTTTGAAATAATGCATTGGGCAGTTTTTGCTGGATTATAAACCGAAAGATGGACGGACGGGTGGACTGAATGACGACTGCAGGTGCTACGCATTTTCATAATTACAAACGCACCTAAAAATATTACAGAATGTGAAAATAAACCTTCGATATTATCAGTAACACATCAGTCATAGATCATGTAAATATTTATTTTGAGTTTTATTTCACTATTAGTTTTCTGTCATAGCTGAGTCTTGATCCGCAAAAGCTACATAAGCGTAGTAATATGGAAAATTATGTAATTGCACTATATGTATGTTCGCAAACACAGGACATGAGTAGATCGTACAGAGAGGTAAAATTATCCAATTCTCCAAACATCACCATACGTTTCCATTCTCGAGAGTTAAGCTTTTATGTACGTTCTTACTTCTGCATGCTGAACTAAGTAATATAATTTTGTGTTACACTAGATTGAAGCAACTATTATTTTGACTCTCGTGTGATATTTTTCTATCACGATCGGTCATTTTTCTCGCGGGTGAATGATATTATCATATTTTTAATCATGTATATGTCATTGATTGCTTCACAAATAAATTGATGTTTTTTGATTGAACCGATGCGTGGTTGGTAAATGCGCCATCTATTTGTTTTACACAGAATGATAATGGATGTGTGGTGAACTCTCACGAGGGTTTTGCCTGATTTAGTTTTTGCCTGGAAGCAGGATATAAAATCCTTCATTTTCTTTTTCTAATTAAAAAACATTGAATTGAATCACTCCTAGTTTAATTCATTTCATTAAAAATATGAATACATTTTAAACAATTATAATTCGACAATACTGCTCGATTTAAATACGTTATTATAAAAGCTATTCCTAAAGATACTTTTTATTCTTAAAATTTATTTGAAAACTATTAAATTAATAATAATAATAAATAATTAAAATTTCCTGTTTTTAATTCTTCATAAAATCATGGATTGATCTTTAACAGAAATCTCTTATTTTTTATATAAGTTTTAAAATATCGTAAAAATTACCGTTTTTGTCTGATAAATACTAGAATTAGGATATTCTTTGATAATAAATATTTTGTTAAGATAAAAAAAGTTATTATTTCATGTAATTTTGGATTTTGAAACACATTTTATTTCCGTTTAAAATTCTGTAAAAATAGAACATTAAGACTAAAATAATGATAGGTGAATATTAAAATCTTACATTGTGAATGATTCATAATAAGGAATTTTAATTAAAAATAAAATAAACAATTGTTGAATTCCGCAAGTTCAGATTAGTGAATTCGTACTGCAATTATTTTTTTAGGTATAAACAATCCCAAAAGTAGACATTACACATCTGAAAAAATGGAAATAAAAAATGTATTTCTCTAATTGTAGTGGTATTTAAACTTTTATGTTTTGCACATACCTTTTAAATTCATGCATATAATCGATTTTTTAAATATGAGAATAAAAAAATTTCAAATATAGCTAGATCGTGATTGTAAAACACTTAAAGAATAAAAAATACTTAACTTTTATTTTACTTTTAATGGAAGCTGTAAAAGTTACAAGAATTTTAAATTAATTGATGCTCTAATTTACGCTTGGATAGCTTTTATGAATAGCAATACAATTAAGCTTTTTATGAATCGCAACACAACAGAAAATTTGTTGTACTGTCCCATATAGAAGTTCTCTTATCAGTTAATAACCATTTGTCGCTTTTCTTTATCCTCTTTCTACAAATCGAGTATTCATTCTTCATTAGTTCATACCATTATTATTTTATTAATAATGAAATTTCCGCCTTCATTTTTACAAACTCACGAAGTTATTTTAGTAATATTTCTCTATTATATATTATAAATATTTATTGCATACACCAGTAAGGTATATAAAACAGTATTTTTAAATCAAGGTTGAACTAATTCTTATTATTTGCATAAACGTTTTTAAAATTAGCAGATTTTGACGCAATGATAAATTGGGGTGCGATGAAAACAGTAGTAGATAAAAATTCATCACCACGAAATTCATTGTGTGCCTAGCATAAATAATGTAGGAAAATAAAAAAATGATCAAAAACGTGTTAAAAATATATTTCATCGAGAACTCTGAATTGTCACGAAGCTATAAAGAAATTTGTTTCATTCATCTAATAAAGACCGTCTTTCATTTAAATAATACATATTATTTTTTGTATATTTAATAGTTAGAGAAAATTATTTTTTGTGTATTTAATAGTTAAAATAGCACTGATGTATATATATATATATATATATATATATATATATATAGGGGAGAGTGGGGATACTTGAGCATAGGGGATACTTGAGCCACCCCTATTATCTCTACAGTTTGTTAATTTTTCTTTCTAAAATTGGCAATATAGTAACATATTTATAGTTCTGAACATGTAAAAAAGAAATCACACACCTTGGTACCATTTTGAAAGTATAGTGATTAAATGTTGTTTTTTTCCTATCTGAAGTAAATATTTAGGTGCATGGTTTTTTTATTTTTTTGTAATCAAAGTTTTGTTTAAGGTTGCAACCACATACATAAATTTAATAGGTATAATTTCAATTGTATTTTGGATTTAAAATAGTTCTTATAGCTGCATGCTTTATTTAGTAAAACGCTGATAAACAAAAATAGTGGTAGTGGGGATACTTGAGCCAATGAGAGTGGGGATACTTGAGCCATGCCTCAAACATCCCCACTATGAAATTAGACATGGGTGAAACAAACAAAAAATAAAATTACATCCTTATATTCACTAATAGATTTTTTTCTGGATAAAAGGGAGAATAATTTTTCATTTTATTATTATTTTTTTTAAATAACGACCAAAAAAAAAAGTTTAAAAATGTATATTTTTTTAATGAAAAGAGCCATTTTATTTTTCATTTCGACTAACAAAACGCCCTGTCTAGAAAAATGTAAACATAATTTTCAATTTAACTTTTATTAAATTAAAATAACTTTTTAAAACTGTTTTACAGGTTATAATCTCTGATACTTTAATTAGTTAGGTCCAACATATTAAAATGTTTATTTTTTAATATAATATATTGAGATTAATATTTTATATTGAAATTGTAACCTCATGTGCTGTAACTTTTTTTTAACTAACAAAATTGCAGAAGAATTGGTAAAAAGAGCGCACAAAATACAAGAAAAGCAACAAAAATCACAGTTAAAATTTACCAAAAAGGGAGCCAAAGGGGAAGACAAAATCTTTTCTTGTGATATCAAAAAAGTGTTTGAAATAGTAGAATGATACATCTGTCTTAGATTCCGACAGCTACTTAATTAAAAGCATGCGTTCGACAATATAATTAAAGGAAAATTCTGTCAATGATGGTGATGATATGAAAAGAAAACCTTCTATTGATGATTGGTTACTAATAAAATATGCCTGAAAGAAAACTGTAAAAAGATTTGCTGGACAAGTGCTTAATAATTTGAAAATGAAATTTGCCCGAAGAATTGCAGATTCCAAATTTAAATGGCTCTGAACTGAGGATGTTTCTACCATCGACATAACTCAAGTTGAAATGATCCTTCGACCACCAATTCTAACGACAAAAGATGATCGTATTACTAGCTTTGTTTTCTCAATTGGTTTTGAAGGACTTTATGTATCATAATTTATCATTCTGTAAAATGTTTGTGCAAAAGTAAAGCGAAAAAAATTACTTTTGTAGGTATTTTTAGGTATTGGCTCAAGTATCCCCTCACAATGGCTCAAGTATCCCTCTCATGGGGATACTTGAGCCAATATGTACAAAAAAAAGTAAAAATTAATTAAACATAGAAAAATAGGTCAAAATGTATTGAAACTGGTTTTCAGATGAAGGAAAAATATCAAATTTTCATTTTCAATATTTTATTTTATTCTAAGAAATTACAAAAAAATTAAAAAAATTAAAATTTAAAAAATGGCTCAAGTATCCCCATCTTCCCCTATATAAATTTGTATCTGTTCCATGTAGGCAGCCTATACCGTGCTACCTAAATTAAAATCTCAGTGTTTAGAAAGTGAAAAGAAGTGAATTGTTTTTTCTGTTTTTATTCCAAAAGTTGTGTGTGAGATAAGTGCAGACGATATGCAGCAGTGAGCTGCTAGTGAATTTATTCTTTATAAATAAAGAGTTATTTAAAAGAACCAGTGCATATGGAATAATTTGTGTAGTGTGTGCATTAATAATTAACATGGACCGCCGTGCCGGGAGGTGAAAATAATTATTTTTGTGAGTGAATAATCATCAAATTTGAACGATGTGCTGATGTGTTATTAAGAGTTCTATGAAGAGTTCTTTCATTGTGAGATTCGTCGAAGAATGTTATGCTCAAACAAGTGAAGTATTGTGTCTAAGAAGATAAATTTAAGAATTATAATAAGTCTTCCTCGGAATTTCGCAGCGATTTGAGTGAGATAAGAGCAATTTTCTAGTTTATTTTGATTAAATTATGTCTGTTATTGATAATTTAAATAAATACGAGCTTAAGTTTCTTATTGAGGAATTGGGTTTAACTGCTCGTGAAAGTAGTAAAAGTATTGATTTAAGAAATATTATAGAGAATAGTGAATATTACTCAAATGAGCAGTTATTAAAAAGCATCGTTAATTCGGTTGTTGAGGAGTATAAATCACGAACAGAAACTGAGAAAACAAAATTAGAATTAGAAAAAATTAAATTAGTGCAATTAGAAAAGGAGTTAGAATTACAAAATTCGGAATTTGAAAAAAATAAACTAGCTCAGTTAGAGAAAGAATTAGAAATAGCCAAATTGCGTAAAGAATCTCCGTAAAAATTGCCATCCATAACAGAAAAATCGGAAGCGGAAATAGGGAACAATAACTTGGAAAGTTTTATTAAAAGTATTAAAACTTTAACTATTCCTTTACCATCGAGAGCTGAGTCATTTAATCTTTTTTTTCAATCTCTTGAGAAAGCGTTTCGAACTAAAAATGTACCTGAAGAGTTTATGGCCGAAATTCCGTTAAATATTCTCGGCGAAAAAGCGAGCAATTTAATGATCTATTTATCAGAGGAAGAGTTGATTAGTTATGATAAATTGAAAAATATAGTCTTAAGGGATTTTCAACCTACTGCACAAGACTGTTTAAACAATTTCAAGAGTGCGCAAAAAATACCATCGGAAAGTTACGTTCAATTTGCAGCTAGGCTGAGTTCAATTTTTCAGTATTACTGTAATTTGCGTGAGGTAAATGATTTTAAATCATTATGCGATCTGATTGTTTCAGATAAAATTTTCAATTCTTTTGATCGCGAATTAATGAATCATATCGCAATTAAACTGTCAGAGTCATATTTTAAACCACAGCAAATAGGAAGAGAATGCGATATTTTTTTTGTCAATTAAAAATAAATCTAAAGGTGAATCAAATGTGTATTCGAGAAATACGATAAATGAAAATAAACGTATAGCAACAAATAAATTTCAAAATCGGTCTCAAAGAGCGCTTCAAATATATTTTTTTCGGAAACAAAAAATGTCAAATGTGTCTTGTGTAAATCGAATGAGTATCACGGTTTACATTCTTGTACGCAATTCAAAAAACTGTCCATTAAAGATAGAGTAGAAGTTGTGAAATTAAATAAAGCATGTTTGCCTGTTTCAAATGTTTAAATTATAATTGTTGCGCACAGAAATGTAAGTCTAAAAATTGTGTTAGATGTAAACTACTGCATTCTGAACTAATACATTTTTATAGAGAAGAAAAGGAATTAAATAATCAAAATAAAAATGTTGGTCATGTGTTTCAATCGGCTGCAGGAATAAAGAAAATCACAACCCGAGGAAATCCTTTCCTACCCTCCGAGTTAGTTTATCGCCTCTAGTTTTGTGAAAAACAAAACAAAATCCGTTTTATTAAGTACGGCGCGTATCCTCATTAAAGATAAGTTTTCGGAATGGCAGGAAGTTAGATACTTACTAGATGTCGGTTCACAAGCATGTTTGATTACTTCACAGTGTGCTGATCGATTGCAGCTTAGAATTAATAAAACGAATACTTTAATTTCATGTTTGGATGACACTTCTATGACAATAAAAGGCTGCGTAAATACAAAAATCGCGAAAAGAGATAAAAGTTTTGAAAGAGAGCAAGGCTAGCAGTAAGGAAAATTACAGATTTAATTGAAGCACCAGATTTAACTATATTAGCAGATTATAGATTTAATTTCCCTGATAAAATTGATATGTTGTTGGAGGCAGAAATATTTTATGAGTTATTAAGACCGGGACAAATATATTTTCATAGCTCAAATTTACTCTTGCAAAATACCGTACTTGGGTATGTGGCTAGTGGAAGCATAGAGCAGGAAAGTAATGTAAAAGTTCATTGTGGGCTAATTCGGGAGGAAGATTTAAACCAAATATTAAAAAAGTTTTAAGAAGTTGAAAACATCGATGTAGAGTTAGCAAAAAGTAAGGAATTTGAGAAATGTGAGCAGCATTTTGCGCGTACACATTGGAGAAATGAGGAAGGGAGATACGTGGTGAAAATGCCTTTAAAGGAAAATCCTTCGTGTTTAGGCCAATCTAGGGAGATTGCTCTTAAAAAACTCAAATCGCTGTGGACTCGCTTATCAAAGGATAAGAAATACTTCAAATTGTATAAAGATTTTTTAAATGAATATGAAATGTTGGGGCATATGAAACAGGTTAAAGAAGTGAAAGAACCTGACGTCGTGTATTATGCTCCATATCATGGTATTTTTAGACCAGAAAAGTCCACCGAGAGAGATAAAATTTTGAATAAAAGTCAATACTGAGAGTTGTATTTAACTGTTCTGCCACAACAACAAATGGCATATCACTTAATTCATTGCAATATAATGGCGGTGTTATTCAAAATGACTTATTTACGATCATGGTTAGTTTTCAAGAGCATACTTATGCACTGACACCGGATATTCAAATGATGTATCGAATGATTAATATTGATCCTAGTCAGCACGAATTGCAGAGAATTTTGTGGAACGATAATTTCGAGGAAGAGCCTAAAATTTTTGAACTACAGACCGTTACATATGGTACGGTTAGTGCGACTTATTTAGCAATGAAAACTCTCATCCAGCTATCGATTGATGAAGGAGATAATTATCCTATGGCAACATCGGTTCTTCGTGAAAATATTTACATGGATGATATTTTGTGCGGTGCACCTACGCTTGAAGAAGCCAAAGAGTTGCAGCGGCAGCTCATAGCGATTATGCATAAAGCAGGTATGAGACTCCATAAGTGGTGTACAAGTGATAAAAATCTTTCGCTGACATATGAAGAAGGGTACA
Source organism: Maratus speculifer (assembly GCA_964019185.1). Taxonomy (NCBI): domain Eukaryota; kingdom Metazoa; phylum Arthropoda; class Arachnida; order Araneae; family Salticidae; genus Maratus; species Maratus speculifer. The sequence continues at coordinate 137,593,194 of OZ025298.1, forward strand.
AATTTGAAAATGAAATTGAAACTAAAACGTTAGGGGTTTCTTGGAACCCAAGAGATGATTGTTTCACTTTTCGAGTTAAGGTGGAATTGAGCAACTCCTACACAAAGCGAGAAGTATTGTCAACAATCGCGAGACTGCTATTGGACCCACTGGGACTTCTTGGTCCAGTTATATCTAAAGCCAAAATACTAATGCAGAAATTGTGGAAAATCAATATTGACTGGGATGACGAGCTTCCTGAATCAGAGTTTCATGAGTGGCATCAATTTCTTATGTCATTTAAATGTGTAAATAATTTAAAAATTTGTAAGCGTATTGTAATTGAAAACTCAGAAATTATAGAAATACACGGGTTTGCAGACGCCTCAGAACGTTGCTATGGGGCAGCAATTTATTGCAAATCCAGTGATTCCTTAGGAAATGTGATGGTGAATTTAATCGCTAGCAAGTCGTGAGTTACAACGATAAAGAGTCTAACTATTTCGAGACTGGAATTATGTGCAGCATTGTTGCTAACCAAACTGTTAAACAAAGTATTATCATCCATGAAAGTAATAGTGACTAATGTTTTCCTTTGGTCAGATTCAATGATTGTGTTAGCATGGATTCAAAAAGAATCTATCGACCTTAAGCAATTTGTTCAAAATCGAGTGGCTAACATACAAGAAAACTCTAGTGCTGAACAGTGGCATCATATTTGCTCAGAATAAAATCCTGCTGACAAACTTTCCAGAGGTATGGATCCTGACAAACTTGCAAACTGTGAATTGTGCTGGAAGGGACCTTCATTTCTTCAGAACAGTGATTATCCTCAACGTACAATAATCATTCCAGAAACAAATGATGAGTTCAATAAAGAGCACAAATTTAATGTTAAAATCTTTAATGAATTTAATGTTATAAATTGTAATATCACCGAGAATTGTTTTGTATATAACTTGATTAATCTTAGTAATAATTATTTAACGATTGTGCGTATTCTCAGTTATATTTTCAGATTTGAGATGAATACAAGAAACCCGCTTTATAAAAGTATTGGACCATTGAGTACGTCAGAACTGGACTTTGCAGAGAAATATTTAATTAAATTAGTGCAAAATGAAGCCTTCAGTACAGACATACGTAGTCTTCAGACTAAAGGATCGGTAAGTCCGAGTAGCAAGTTAAAAGGCCTCAACCCTTACTTTGATGAATTTGGAATTTTAAGGGTTGGTGGCAGGTTAGATAACAGTAATTTAATTTTTTCAAAAAAGCACCCGGCGATTTTACCAAAGAGTAATAAATTTACTGTAATTGTTTTAAATTATTATCATAAGAAATATTTGCATGTTGGTGCATCAACTTTACAATCCTTAGTAAGAGATAAATTTTGGCCAATAAATGGTCGTGCAATGTGCCGAAAGGTGGATCATCAGTGCATTCCATGTTTTAAAGCTAAACCAGTTATTGCAAATCAATTGATGGGCGATTTGCCCAGGGATAGAGTCCAATTAGACTATTGCTTTAATATTTCGGGCGTTGATCTGTGTGGACCATTTTGATCAAAATTGGTTATGCACGTAAGGCCATCTTACAAAAAATTTATGTCTGTATTTTTGTTTGTTTTGTATTTCAGGCTATACACATAGAATTTTTTTCAGATTTAACTTCCGAATCATTTATTGCGGCACCGAAAAGATTCATAGCACCCAGAGGTAAATGTGCAAATTGTATTCTGATAATGCAAAACATTTTATTGGGGCAGATAAAACACTTAGGGTCTTTTATGAATTAGTAAGAAAACCTGATGACAAATTAGCAGCATATTTGTCTAGTGAAGGCATTGAGTGGAAATTTATTCCTCACAGATCACCCAATTTCGGGGGTCTTTGGGAGGCCGCAATAAAATCCTTTAAATTTCATTTTAAGAGAATTGTGGGAAGTGCTAACCTCACTTATGAGGAATTTCTTACAGTAGTAATACAAATAGAGGGAATATTAAATTCGAGGCCTTTGAGCCCATTATCAGATGATGCAGATGGTTTTGGAGTCCTAATTCCAGCTCATTTTTTTTATAAACAGACCATTAAATGTCATTATTGAGCCTGATTTAACCAATATAAAAGAAAATCGTTTCAAAAAATGGCAAAGAATAACTAAAATTGTGCAACTTTTTTGGCGCGAATGGCATCATAATTATTTAAGTGAATTACAACACAGAGGTAAGTGGAGATTTGAAAAGGATGATGTAAAAATAGGAGATCTAGTGTTGTTAGTAAAGGAAAATATATCAAGCAATAAGTGGCCTTTAGGCAGAATTATTGAAGTATATTACGGTGATGATAAGAAAATTCGCGTAGTTCAGGTAAAAACTCAGAATGGAATTTTTAAAAGATCGATTAGTAAAATATCTATTTTACCTATGCCTGAAACCCATAGTACTTAAAAAAAATGTATATATATATATATTAAATATAAAAATTAAATATAAAATTGAAAGAAAAAACAATATAACACTCACACACACACACACACATATATATATATATGTGTGTGTGTGTGTGAGTGTTATATTGTTTTTTCTTTCAATTTTATATTTAAGTAACATATATAATGACCTTTTGTACTTATTTGCGTAATTAGTGTACTTAGTAAAAAAAGAGTTATTATTGAATGTGAAACATGTCAATGGGGGACGGTATCTTCCACGTAGGCAGACGATACCGTGCTACCTAAATCAAAATCTCAGTGTTCAGAAAGTGAAAAGAAGTGAATTGTTTTTTCTGTTTTTATTCCAAAAGTTGTGTTTGAGATAAGTGCAGACGATATGCAGCAGTGATCTGCTAGTGAATTCATTCTTTATAAATAAAGAGTTTTTTAAAAGAACCAGTGCATATGGAATATTTTGTGTATTGTGTTCTTTTAATAATTAACAAATATTAAATCGGAAACTAAGGGTCCCAAAAGTCTTCCAAAGGAGGTAGGCGCCATTAAAGTTTAGGGTCCAAAAATTCAAATGATTATAAAAAACAGAAAAATTGGTCGATTCGTTTGCGGTTTTCACTAAAATTATTCTTTATGCCATTATTGTCTTGAAAATAAATTATAAAGATAAATTTCAAAAAATGTCGATAGGGGGCGCTTTAGACTTTGGAGTAAAGAACAACTATTTTTTACCGTTATTTTTTGCATCTCATTAAATTTTTTTAGAAGCTTTTAGAGTTTTTTAAAAGAACCAGTGCATATGGAATAATTTGTGTAGTGTGTGCATTAATAATTAACAGTATCTAAGAACGTTTGATGCGAGAAAATGAAAATATTTCGTTTTAGAATATTTTCCTTCATTTAAAATTAAGCGTAATTGAAATTATTCACTTGACATTTTCAAACTATTTTTTATGATTTTGTTTTTTTTTTTTATCTACATAGGATTTATTTCATGAGTTTTTTCATTCGCAATGAAAATATATTTATTATAAATTTTTGTATGAATAATCGAATTAACATTTTTTAAACTGTGTTCAGTGTTGTATTATTCTTAATTTTTCTGAAATATTTTCATGTGTGATTTTACAAATAATCAGGCAAATGTAATGTAGAAATTTCTGTAGTACCTTTTTGTATATTGAAATAAAAAGCACTGTAGGCTTTTACGTATTGCGAAATATGTAGACTTATTATTATTTCACAAAATGAGTTTTCATTTTTTAATTGTAATGGTCTAATGTTACATGTTGCAATAATTCTTGTCTTTTTTATTTATTAGTACATTTAACGATATTGGATTAATGTCCTTTTATAAAGCATTATAATATTTTGTAATTTATTTTATCCTGTGACTTAACAGTTAATTTATATTCAAAATATTTTGTTTTATTACAACCTGTATACTGATTAAATAAACAAGTATGAAAAATCATGCGTTAAGCATAGATTATGAAGCACTTTCCAACACTTACTGAAATCTTTAACAAAAGTTTGTTATTTAGGGAAATAATAGTGTATAGCCAAATATACCCAAATATGTATTCCAGTACACATTAGAAGAGCCCTGTATTTCATATGTCAGTTCATATAATGGGAAAATTTAGCTTAGCAAGAAAATACCCAGTAGCTTGAGATTTCTTTTTCAGCAATTCATACCATTAGATGGAAACATACTTGAATACTTTTGTTCAGCCCTGTAGTTTACATTGTACCTTTATTACACGTCAGCATTAGGCTAAAATTTATTGTAAACTAAAACACTTTTAAAACAACTGAAATCACATTCTCATAAATCATCATTCATACGCGTCCATGTATCGAATTCTTTGCGTGGCCCTGTATATCCTTTTATCTATATTCTGCAAACATTTCACATTGAATGAAGCTCAGCGTAAAAATGCATAGCTTTTTTAAGAACCACGTTTAAATAACTTACACTCATATTCAGTAACGTTAGTGAGCTCTTTATGGGTAGCCCTGTATATCAACTATAACATTTATACACACCATATAATGTGCATATATTTAGCGAAATATAAACGCGCATATCATTATTAAAATGCATTTCATCCCTCCATCAGCCATCATCGGACACATATACAATACTTCGGAAAAAATATATACTATTTGAAATCTTTTGTGTGGCCCTGTAAATGCTATGTCCTTCATATTATGCAAGACAGTAGCGTATAATTTATATTAAGCTTCAGAGACATATATCAATTTTATTATGCATGAAAAAGCTTAATATATTTAAAATATGTAATGGGAAACTTTTGATTCGCCCTGTAGATAAACTAATCATGGTAGAAACTTCATTTTCGATAGGACTTGTGCTAGGGTAAACGTCAATAACGTCCTAAAATTTCATAGCAATCGGAGCATATTAACGATTTTTCCCCATATGCCGTAATGTAATGGGAAACTTCTGATTCTCTCTGTAGATAAACTAATCATGGTAGATACTTCATTTTCAATAGGGTTTGTGCTAGGGTAAACCTCAATAACGTCCTAAAATTTCATGGCAATCCGAGTATATTAACGATTTTTCCCCATAGGCCGTAATGTAATGGGAAACTTTTGATTCGTCCTGTAGATAAACTAATCATGGTAGATACTTCATTTTCAATAGGGTTCGTGCTAGGGTAAACATCAATAAAGTATAAACATTTCATAGCAATCCGAGTATATTTACGGGAGTTAGAGAGCGGACAGACGGACAGACGGACAGACGGACAGACGGACAGACGGCCATCCGGCCAGACGGACAGACGGCCAGACGGACAGACGGCCAGACGGACAGACGGACAGGCGGCCAGACAAACCGAATGCATAAGCACTTTTCAACTTTGTTGGAAAGGGATAATAAAATATGCAAATACAAACATAGAAACAATTTGGCAGAATGATAGAAATGAACAAAATATAGTCAGTAGAACCCAGGAATGTAGAAGAAAAAGTTGCGAATAACCTGTGGAATCACCAGAGTAGCTTGCATGTTAATTCATAGTGAATATATGTTTATTTCATCCAATTTTTACGGTATTAGGGCTAAGGCGATAAAAATTAGCTTCTTATAAATACATCTTAGCAAAAAAAAAAAAAGAAAAAAATATTGCACATAAATATAAAATATACAAGAATTAAGAGAAGCTAATGCTTCAATAATAAATAAGAATCTAAAAAACAAGAAATTTGACTTACTAATGGAGAGTATGCTAGGATGTAAAGGGATTTTATGAATACAGGAGCATGAAGCATGTACTTAATAAATATGATTGTGATTACTACCGTCTGGTTTGGAAAATGAAAAGAAATTGAACAAAATTTTGGTGTTGCCATCAAGCGATAGATGTTATAATGAAATATTGAATTTTAAGAAAATGAAAATAGAATAAAAAATATAGAATAACTTAAATTTTATGTAAAAAAATAGATACATATGTAAAAGTTTAAAATAAACATAAAACACTTATAAAAATGAAAATGAGTAAATGAATTATACTTATAATTAATAAAGGTTATTTTATAATAGAAAATTATTGTCTTGTAGGGGCACTAATATGTTAAGTATTTATGAAAAATGATAATGTAAAATGCATAAAACCCCTACCCTTGTTTTATACTTACATATACATACATATATGAGGATTTTAAACTTTTTTTAGCATTACTCTTTTCTACTTACATAATGGTATTTTGATTTCATAATTTTCTGTAAAGATTATTATGTACATTTACAATAAAGGCGCATCTCTTTTATTAATTAAAATATATTTTTCTTATTATTATTTTGATTTTTTTATGATATTATGAATATTTTCAGCTATCCGCAACCCACCCTCCATAATATTGCTTTTGATTTTTGAAATTTTCATATAATTTTATATGCTCATACTGGTTAAAAATAGTAAAAAAAATAATATTTGTGCCAAGATAAAACAAAGAAACATGATTATTATAATTTAATGCTAATTGCTTTAATTTAAATATATTCGGTCGTAGTAATCGAGAGAAACATAAATATTTAGTAAGATAACTATGATCAAGTTGAATATTTATTTAAACTGAGATACATAAACAGGAATTGAAGTTTGAATTACATTAAATGAAAAGTCTTTAGGTTTATCGCATGTATTTTGTTAGGTAAAATATTAATTTAAAAACCCATAAGTAAATAAGGTACCCTGGGGTAATAATGCCACGTTAAGGTTCTACCAATTTTCACGGCTTAGTTTTAGATTGTATTTTTCAAACAAATATAGGATCTGATACAGCAACTCATTGACTATCTATATAAAATAAAATAATTTAACAGATATGTATTCATAAAATGTAATGGCGTTTTTTCTTGACCAATGCTATTTGGCATTATTACCCACTTATGTGGGTAATAACGCCATGCAAACAAAACTACGAAATAAGATGAAATAATTGCATGTAGATAGCCCAATTCTAAAAATACAAACTCTACAAACTTAGAAATTGACAAATTGCATTCTAAGCTTTTGAAAATGTTCAATTTTTTGTAAAAGTGTAAGAAAAATAAAGGTGTGGTGTGGGAGGGGGGGGGGGTGAGGCAAAAGAATATCAGACCGTGAGCTTCTTTTTGCTTAAAAGGGACCGCTTAAATAGAAATATGAGAAACATTGCACAGTTTTAACTGTGTTTATTTGAATCAGTATTTAGGATGTAGCTCGGCCACTGTAGGGAATCAACCGGGGTATTAATGTCAAGGATTGGCGTTTTTACCCCGATATAGTTATTGCGCAGTACATTTTAAATTACAAATTATCTCGAGAAGATATCCAAAATCTTCAACAACATTTTAAAAGTACATGAAATGCACTATGAATTTATGTAATTAACAAAGCATTTCCGGATAAAAAGATAGTCTTCACATCACAAAACGTATGTCGCAAATTTTAGATCAAGCGTTAATTTTAGTTGTTTGTAAAAACAATAAGACCTAAAAATGAAACAAATTAACTTGAAGCTGTTTTTTGCGATTTATATGACTCAAAACCCTTTTGCGCAGAGCACATGGGTGTCATTTACCTGATTATTTCATAATTATGCAAAATATAAGCACTTGGCGTTATTACCCCGCCTGGCGTTATTACCCCAGGGTACCTTACTTGAATTATTTGAATATGTAGTATTGTACTCTAGAAAAGCTCTAGATAGTACTAGCTCTATATACATCTATTATCATTAACAGAGAGAATAATTCAATCATCTATACATGTGTATAGCTATATATTGTTGTTTATAAATTTTCTTTGATATAATCATAGATAAAGATATCAGTCTGATAATATGGTTGAATAAGGAGATCTCTGAGGTATGCCACGACTTTGTGTAAAAAAGTTCTTTTTAGAATGTACTAGCTGTTCTGCCCGGCGTTGCCCGGGTTCATCAAAAAATAGCAAGAATTGCGAAAAAACTTTAAAAATCATTATAAAAACCTCCAAAATTTAAAAAAAATGCTGCACGAATTTCGTCGAAACTTCGTTGAAAAGAGATGGGCTAGAAAATTGAAGTTGGATTATTTTTACTAATGTGAAAAAATTTTACAAATCGCAAAAAAAACATTAAAAATCTCATAAAAATATAAAACAAAATTCAAAAATTGTGTTTCAAAATTCAAATAAACTTTGAAGAAAAGAGATCAGAACTTAATAAATTCGGCCAATAATTGAACCTCTAAAAAATCGAAGCGGGTCGCGAAGAAACTTAAACATCGCTTTAAAAATGTCAAAATTTTCTAAAATCACGGAACTCAAAATTTACTCTACTTGGATAAATGTTTTGAATCTAATTAATTTAATAATGTAAAAAGCATTGAAATGCGAAAAAAACTGCTAAAAAATCGCAACAAAAATCTATAATCGCACAGGAGAAAATTTATCATATTAGCGAAGAAATTAAAAACCGAATTCCTTTTCCGTATCTGAAAAAAAAGCATACTGCATTAAAAATTGCTGTAGATCAAAATAAGAGAGCAAAACAGTTTCCGTAAAGGATAAAAGTTTGAAACCAAACTCTTATTAGTCTAGAAATTTAAAATCGAATTCCTTTGAAAAATGTTAGACTGAGAAAGCCCAAAAATTGCATTGAAAATTGTAATGAAAGTCGTAAAACATTAAAAAAATCCCTAGGGTAAAAATTCACTGTTATAATATAAAATATTGTAATCAAGAAATTAACCATATTAACCAAAAAGTTTGAAATCGAAATCGATTTCCAGATGTAAAAAAATCGCCACGGAACTTGAAGAATGGCTAAAAATTACATTGAAAATTGCATTAAAAATAGCTAAATATTTGGAAGTCAATGCTTAAAAAAAAATAATATTAAAGCAGGGCGGAAAGACGGGGGGGGGGGGGTTATGATCGAAATCATTCATAAATTACAAAATGTAGGCATGGAACGCCAAAATCATATTAAGAGATAAAACATTGCATTCGAGACATAACTACATTAAACAAAATGTTTGATATCAAAATTGGTTTCTGAATGGCAGAAAATCGCCAAGGAACTTAAAAAAATGGGTAAAAATCTTATCGAAAAATATATTAAAAATCGCTGAATATTTAAAAGTCATGGCTGTAAAAATTTAATATTCAACCGAAAATATTGTAATCGGAAATCGTCCATGAATAAGGAAAAGTCAACACGGAACACCTAAAATCCCCCAAACTAACTAAAAATTACATTGAATATCGCATTAAAAATTGGCAAAATTCATAAAAGCGTGGAGAACAAATTGTACTATTTATGCTAAAAAGTTAGAAACCGGAATTATTTTACCGATGTCAACAATTGTCACAGAACTTGAAAAATCACTATAAAACAGATTAAAAATCAGTAAAATTCAAAAATCCGGACAAAATTTGCCATAGTAAGATAAACATTTAAATTCCTGCGGACATAATTTACCATAATGGGACAAAACATTGAAATTTGAACCCTTTCATTAGTTAAAAAATATCGACACAAAACTTGCTAAACATTTTATGAAAATACACAAAAAATCTGAATCAATGATGTCAAAATTTACTACATTAAGCTACAAATTATTTAAAAATTTCTTTTCCAATTGTGAAAAAATCGCTGTGGACTCGAAAACATTTAAAAATAGTATTCAAAAATTCATTACAAATCGTTTCAAATTTAAAAATAGCGGGGGACAACATTTACATTAATAGAGTAAAACAGTGTAATCTGAATTATTTCTTAAATACGAATGAAAAAATCGGCGCAAAGCGTGAGAAATAATGAAAACATTGCTAAAAATTGCATTAAAAAATCACTAAATTTCAAAATTCGTAAATGAAGTGTAAATATTTGAAATTAATTTCCTTTTCGAAATTTCAAAAAATAGCCCTGAGATTCAAAAAACCAATACAAAATCATTGAAAAATTCATTAAAAATCGCTAAATGTAAATAGATCCCGTGAATAAAAAAATATGCTAGTCGTGTAAAACGTAGCAACCATTCTTTTTTACATGAATTACAAAAAAATCGACGCAGAACACAAAATATATCAAAAATCGCATTGAAAATCGACAAAATTAAAAAAAGGTAAATGGTGAAATTTACTATATTAGGCTAAAAGTTTGAAACCAAAATAATTTTTTAATTGTTAAAACCCACGTTGGTGGGGATCGAAAAAAATAGTACCAAATCTCATTAAAAAGTTCATTAAAAACACATTGAAAAATGCACTAAATATCGCTAGTTATTTTTTAAATCGCAGTAATCAGAATTTCATCAAACGGATAAAACATTCTAATCGGAAATCTGAACTATTTGATTATCCGGTTGACCAAGAAACTATCTGGGTCAAACAATAAGATTAAACTACAATAATGGCGGATCGTAAATTCCATATTCACTTGACATTAAACATGTTACATATGTTTGTTACGTCATCAAGTGGTTTTTACTTCTTATTTTTATATGTATTTGTATTAATGTTTTTCTAAATTATCTCTTCTTTCATTATTTAACATAAAAATTAAATCTATTTGCATAATTTGACTTCTTTCACGATTGATATAATTTGGCGAAATTAGTCGACAGGATAATCACGTAGTAAAAGGAAATCCTTTATAGATAATAAAAAATCGACACGGAACACAACAATTCTTGAAAAATCGCGTTAAAAATCTCTAAAATTATATTAGATTAAAAGTTTGAAATCATTTTTTACTTCCGAATATCAAAAAATTACCATAAAACTCGAAAAATTTCTAAAAATTGCATTGAAAAGTGCATTGAAAAGTGCATTAAAAATCACTAACATTAAAAAATCACAGGGGTGAAAATTTACTCTAATAGGGTAAAACGTTGTAATTAGAAATATCTCATGAATGACAAACATCCGACATCAAACGCAAAAAATCTCGAAAAATCGCATTAAAATTAGCTGAAATTCATAAATCTTAACAGCTAAAATTTAATACAGCAGCCTGAAAGTTTTAAGCAAAATTCCTTTTACTAATGTCGAATAATAGCGGTAAAATTTACATTAAATAATTCACTAAAAATCCAAACATCGTTGCACGAAATCCAAATAAATTATATTGAAAAGAGAACAAAATTCACTAATTTAGGGCGAAAGAATGAAACCGTTTTTTTTTTTCGCTGATGTGGAAAAATCGCCTCGAAACCCACTAAAATTCGCATATGAATTAAATTAAAAAAAACTGAAAATCGGCCTTCAAGGTGTAAAATTTCATACATAACTTCGTGCAGCGGTCTCTCCAGAACATCGCCAGTACTTTAAAAATTTTAACATGCGTTATAAACTACCTTAAAGTCTAAAACAGATCTCCTTATTACATTTCCTAATTTTGTTCACGCCCCTCCTTTCACACACCCTGAAATGTGTCACACCATTCTTTGCTTACATTTTTTATCATGTATTATAAACCATTTTAAAATTTAAAATAAATCACATTGTTATATTTCCAAATTTTAACAAAATCGCGCTTTGTTAGTTCCATTTTTCACCACCAGCTAGCGCACTCTATTCTTCAAAAACTTTATCAAAACGATACTCTGTTAAACAATCTATCAGGTGATATATTACTCGAGGGGGTAGCGGTCTTAAGCAAGAATTTAAGATATTTTATGGAGTTGCTATTCGAAAATAGTGGTAACTAAATTTTTGACATTTTAGGTAAATTTCAGAAAAAAATACTACTTATTGCATTCTCAACAGCTCAAGATTTTGATAGAACGACTATGAAAAAAATAGATGCTAAAAGCAAAAAAATCTTGAAAAAGCGTTAAAAATCACATTGAAAATCGCATTAAAAATCCTAATATCTAAAATTCGTAACAAACACAAAATTTAGGGCTAAAAGTTTGAAACAGTGCCCTTTTTATCAACCTCAAAAAAAAAAAAAAAAAAAAAAAAAAAAAAAAAAAAAAAAAAAAAAAACGCAAAATGAGAAAAAACATTAAAATCGCATTAAAAATTCGTTAAAAATTCAAAAATTAATTCAAAAATAATTCTTATTGCATTCTCAACAGCTCAAGTTTTTGATAGAACAACTATGAAAAAAATAGATGCTAAACGCAAAAATCTTTAAAAAAACGTTAAAAATCGCATTGAAAATCGCATTAAAAATCGTAACAAACACAAAATTTAGGGCATTAGGCTAAAAGTTTAAAACGATTTTCTTTTTATCAATCTCAAAAAATAGCCGCAAAATGAGAAAAAACACTAAAAATCGCATTAAAAATTCGTTAAAAATTCAAAAATCGCTGTACAAATTCCGAATAAACTTTGCTGAAAAGAGAAAAAAATTTCTATATTGGGTTAAAAGAATGAAACCGTATTTCTTTCACTAATGGGATAAAACTGCAAAAAGAACGCTAAAAATCGCCTAAAAAAATTATCAAAAAAAAAAATCTAATCAAAAAATTTAAAATCTGGTTTCGAGGTGCAAAACTACATGTATAAAAGTACCTTCCCTCCACATTTTGTAACTCTACGTACAGCAGACTCTTCAGAACAGCGCTGACACACACACAAACTTGTCTCTTTATTATTATAGATTTAAAAAAAATAGCGTTCTATTAGTTCCATTTTTCACCACCAGGTAGAACACTATTCTTCAAAAACTTTATCAAAACCATACTCTGTTAAATAACCAGGTGATATATAACTCGAGGGGGTAGCGGTCTTAAGCAAGAATTTAAGGTAGTTTATGAAATTGCTATTCGAAAATAGTGGTACAGTAAAACCTCTAAATAACGGACACTTCGGGAACGCAGAAATTGTTCGCTATTCGGAGGTGTCCGCTATTGGGAAAACCTCAAAGATACAAAAATCACTATGAAATGCTTAATAAATTGACCTATAACCTATAAAATCTCCTATAACCTCCGTTATATGAATAATCAAAAATTAGAACTGTTTTTTAAACAATAAAACTGAAACTGAAATAAAATTGTGCACATCATCATCCACTGTTTATTACATTCTTATGAAAAAAATCTGTCGCAAAAATTTTCTTTTGCTTGCGATTACATGTAATTTGATTTTCAATGTGACATTATTAGATATTATAGAGTTCCGGGCGGGAAAGCTGGGGGGACTGCACTTTTTGACCTCACAAAAATCTCAAAATCTTCTAGGGGACATTTCAATGCTCTGGAAGATGCCCCACCCGGACACCCCCCCTCCCCCTTGAATTCAACATTGAACGTTGAGGGGTAATTTTCCCCAGACCACGATCTACATTTATTTGTGATCACAAAATTTGTGACACATTGCCCTGATAAATTTAGAGGTCTTTTTACTTTTTTTCTTTATTTTCTAGTTAAAAAAATATTTTTCATTCTTTATCGCCGAAAATAGTGTCCGCTATTCGGAATGTCCGTTATTCAGAGGTTAAACATACAAAAATTTAGGTTTGGGTAGTGGGGATCGGGAAACTGTCCGTTAAATAGAGGTGTCCATTATTCAGGAGTGTCCGTTATGGAGGTTTTACTGTACCTAAATTTTTGACATTTTAGGTAGATTTCACAAAAAATTACTACTTATTGCATTCTCAACAGCTCAAGTTTTTGATAGAACAACTATGAAAAAAATAGATGCTAAACGCAAAAATCTTTAAAAAACGTTAAAAATCGCATTGAAAATCGCATTAAAAATCGTTAAAATCAAAAAATCCTAACAAACACAAAATTTGGGGCATTAGGCTAAAAGTTTAAAACGATTTTCTTTTTATCAATCTCAAAAAATAGCCGCAAAATGAGAAAAAACACTAAAAATCGCATTAAAAATTCATTAAAAATTCAAAAATAGCTGTACAAATTCCGAATAAACTTTGTTGAAAAGAGAAAAAAAAATTGCTATTTTGGGTTAAAAGAATGAAACCGTATTCCTTTCACTAATGGGATAAAACCGCAAAAATAACGCTAAAAATCGCCTAAAAAATTATTTAAAAAAATCTAAACAAAAAATCGAAAATCGGGCTTCGAGGTGCAAAACTACATGTAAAAAAGTACCTTCCCTCCAAATTTTGTAACTCTACGTGCAGCAGTCTCTTCAGAACAGCGCTGACAGACAAACATCCTTCTCTCTTTATTATTATATATAAATATAAGAAGATAATAAAAAACTAGTGGAAAATTAGTATTGAAGTAGTCAGTATCGATATTAACAGGTAAATTTTATTAGGGAAAATATTGGATAATTAATGATTTAATAATAGGAATATAAATCTGCGAGAATGATACTACTAAAACCGTTCTTCAAATCTAATATGGTAACATTTTAAATTAATGTGAAAGCGTATTAATATTTCTTAACGTGAGTTTTTAGCTCACAGGCTATCATAGCCTGAGAGCTTATGGGCCCGTCCGTTCTGTATGTACGTTCGTACGTGCGTTCGTGCGTAACGAGATAACTCATGATAAAAATATCGGATCCACTTGAAATTTTGTATGTAGGCACATCCTGACAAGGTGCATCCCTGATTAGTTTTTGGAGTTCATTCGATATGTGTAAGAGGGGGAACGGGGGGCTCATGCCCCTCCCCTTAATTGATATGAATGGGTTTTTCATGCAGAATTAACAGGTTTCGTTCAAAACTTAGATTAGGATCATTCTGATGAGGCGATTCCGTGACTGTTATTAGGTGTTCATTGAATAAGTATAAACAGGGGGAACGGAGGTTCTAATGCCCCCCCCCCTTAATTTATATAAATGGGTTTTTGAAGCAGAATTTTCAGATTTCGTTCAAATCTCTGAATAGTTTTGGAAGTTTAATGGTTAAGTATAAAAGAGGGGGATTGTTAGAGATTAGTAATTACGAAATGTAAAAAAAAGGGGGGGGTTTGTTATGTATTTTTAGTTTTAGTTTTCCTATTATTGTATGTTCATAATTGTATTTTTCCATTGTTAAAAGAAAATTGTCGTATTGTATCATATTACTTAGGCATTTGTAATGTTAATATTTTGTACTGTATAATTTATTGAAGTTGACCCTTCAATGTCGGGGGGTATGTTAGAGTTATTTGTAATTTATCTTTGAAATGTGGCATCACATAAGTTCGCTAATGTATGTAACTATAGAAACGCAAATCGTCTGTGTTTTTGTTAGTTGTCGTTTTGATTTGCTAAGAGTAAGCAACGCTTTCGCTATGTCTTAAAATAAAGTATGTTACAGTCTACTAAAGCATGTGAGTTTATTAATTACGTTATTACGCATCGCCGCATCATACATCTGGTCACGTCAGCCGAAGAGTATATATATTTTTTCTTCACTTCGAAAAAAAATGTTCGAAAATAATGAACTGTTTTAATCATTGAATTTTATTAGAACATTATTCCACAAGCTGGCCTGATGAAAGAAGAAAGAAAGAAAATCGTCTGCCGCAGCAATCAAGGTAATGAATAATTTATTATTCCTTTTGCTATTATTATAAGTTTTTGAACATGGAAAACATTGAAAAATTAAAAAAGAAGCGTGCAACTTACGCACTTCAATTACGAAATTAATTAGTAAATTAGAAGCATTAATAAAAGATAAAAATATTGATATTGATAGTTATTTAGAAATTTCAGATCAATTAAATGACAGAGAACAAACTCTAAAAAACCTAAATAAAGAAACAGAATCTGGTATTAGTTTAGAAAAAGAATATGAAATTGACATTCGTGCTAGCGAAGAATACCAGGAAAAAATTATAAAGGCCAAATTTCAAATTAAAAAGACACTTAAACATTTAGAACAAAGAAAAGTTTCCAATGAAATTCAACCAAATTCTACTCAAATAAATAACGCGATAAATATTAAATTACCCGATATATCTCTTCCGAAATTCTCCGGAAAACCAGATGAATGGGGTCTATTTAAATTACAATTTAACAACTTAATAACTTCAAATGAGCAGCTATCAGATGCGCAAAAGTTGCATTATTTATCAGCAGCATTAATAAGTGATGCAAGAGCTTTGATTAGCACAGAAGACAATTTTTCATCTTTATTTAAAGCATTAAAAGACAGATACGAAAATGATAGAATAGTATCAGAAATACACATCAATTCACTCTTAAACGCAGATAAACTTACACAGCCTTCCGCTAAAGATCTTTGAAATCTAGTCGATAATGTAAAAAAAAGCATTCGCGCCTTGAAGATTTTAAATTATAATAGAAATAATCTTTCAGATGTTTTAATATTGAACATCATTCTCCAAAAGTTAGATAGAGATACTCGAAAAAATTATGAAATGACGATAAGTTCAAAAGAAGTTCCGAAGTTAGATGAATTACTTTTATTTTTAGAAAAACGATCTCAATATTTGGAAAATATTCATACAGTCACGTCTGTTGAACCTTTCAGAAAGGATCAGAAACGTTCATTTAATTCTAAGTCATTGACTTTGTTAGCAGAAGATCCACACATTTGTTCAATGTGTAAAGATAATCACATTTTAATGAGATGTTCCCAATTCTTAAATTTACCTGAAAAAAAAAAGGTTTAATATTGTTAAAATGAAAAAATTATGCTTCAACTGTTTATCATCAGTTCATAACATTAGCCAGTGCAAAAGTTCAAGCACGTGCAGAAAATGCAACAAACGTCATCACACATGCAACAAACGTCATCACACATTGATCCACCTGGAAAGCTGTGACGAAAATATTGATACTAATCAGACTATAGCAAACCAAGATGAAAATAATATTAGTAATAATTTATCGCCAACCGCAAACGCATTTACTCCTCATAGTTACACAAATAATCAGATGTCTGTTACCGCTTTGGGTGAAAATACACATTCATTTGATAACACGCATTCAACTATTAACAATACTGTAATGAGTATGACGTCCTCTTCTAGTAAACAAGTACTGCTTTCAACTGCGATAATATATGTACAAAATGCCAGACGAGAATTAGTTCCTCTTAGAGCATTGTTAGATTCAGGATAGCAAAATAACTTTATAACAAAGGAATGTTCTGACAAGGAAGGTCTCCATTGGGGGCATACTCAGAATTTTTTGAAAAAAATACGAATTAAACTACTCATGTAGGTAATAAAAGATCAGTGAAAATTAGCGGCGGAATTACATTATTAGATACGTAAAAAAATAAAATAGTTTGGAATAATTGGCGTGAAAAGCTGAAAGCGACGCGGGATTTGGCGTACAGTGCATTTCCTCGCCAAAAGCAGACGATTTTAACGAATCTGAAAATTGATTTCAATTGACTTCACTGTTAAAAATCTGCAGCATTTACTGCAACGTCACTCCACTACTTTTAAAGAATATCTCTCTTCTGACCAATGAGAATGCTCCATAGCACCGTGAATTGGCCGTGTCATACACTGTTAAAAATCTGCTGCATTTTGTTGCAACGCACTCCTCCGCTTGTATATAATATCTCTATTCCAACCAATGAGAAAGCTCCATTTCACGGCCAAGTAACCGTTTTCTATACAAGCAAGGGATGTGCGTTGCAACAAAATGCAGCAGATTTTTAACAGTGTATTTTTCAATTTGGAACAATTTTAATCAATTTAAATTGTGTTTTAAATGATAAAATATATTAATTTCATTTTGTTTAAGTACGTATAAACGTATGTGACAAAATTACACTTAAAGTAAAGTAAAAATGCAAAACTAAAATTACTTAAACTAAACTTATTTAAATAAATTGAACATAGAAAGTTTTTTCTTTAAAAAGTATTCGAAGCGTAAAAGCGTATTTTTCAAAATTTCGTTTTTTCGCCAACCGGAGATAAATCGCCAAATAAACGAAATTTTTATTATTTTTTTACGGACGTTATAAGGAGATTTCGCCGAAATGTTTTTTTATAAACATGTATAACTATATGAGAAGAACATTCTGTAATTTTTTCAGATTTTTCTGAGTATGCCCGTATGGAGACCTTCCTTGTGAGTTATTGTTCTTGAAAGGAAGGAAAATAAACGCATCAGATTCAGGGATAAATGGTTCAATTATGAATATAAAGGAAAGTATTATAACAACCATAGCAAATAAAAACAGAAGTTTTAATGAAACATTACAATTTTTTGTTGTTCCTAAAATTACGCGCATAACACCAGCTACATATCTAAACATCATGCCTATTAAGCATTTACAAACTTTTCAGTTAGCTGATCTTTAATTTGATAAACCAGGTCCAATACATGTTTTATTATCAAACGAAGTATTTTTTAAATTAACCGGACAAAATAAAATAAATATGCAAAATTTGTTTTTTCAAGAAATTGTTTTTGGCTATGTTGCTAGTGGTTCTACGTCTATGCCCCAACAGAATTTTAATAATTATTGTGGTCTTGTTCGATCTGTGGATGATTTATCCAACACTATGCAAAAATTTTCGGAAATTGAAGCGGTTCATGATAAAAACCCAATAAAATTTAAAGAAGAGCAGTATGGTGAAGATCATTTTCTGCGTACACATACTAGAAGAGATAGAAGAGATGATGAAGAAGTAATTGTGGAAAATTCTGAAATGGGTAGTTTGCTGTTGCAAACAAATCGTGAAAAGAAAATTGCTCAATCTATAGATCGAAATGAAAAAAGTCTCTATTCATTTGAATCAAATAACAAGAAAACTATCGATAAGTTTCAAAATGTGAACGTGAATAGCTCATTACCACAAACAAATCCTGAAGCGGAAATCATATTATCTTTAGAAGGAAATGAACAGAATATTTATTCTTTTGTTTTAAATGAAAAGAAAACTATCCAGTATCAAAATACAAATATGGACAGATCATTGTTGATAGAAAATCGTTTAACGAAAAATAAATCACCTTTAAGAAGTAATGAAGCAAGTACTTTTTCACATACATTAAATGAAAAGAAAATTGATCATAAGTATCTGAATTCAAATTCCGGTGAAATACAAGGAGAAGCACCAGTTCAACATCAGGTTGATGATAATAAAATGTTTATTGACGGTAAGGTTGAGCCTTTTGATAATTATACAGTGGGTGATGCAAGTAAACAGCATGAATTACATAATCTTCTGAATACAAACATCCTACAAGCAGCAGTTGTATCGAAGATTGATTCTGGGAAGAATACTGAAATTATCACGACTAAGAAAATGATCGCTCATGGAGAAAAAATTCAACATATTCAAACCAACGATTTTCAAAATAAAGGCAATATTAGTAAAATATCTCCAGTATGCATTCAAGCCGACAAAATGTCGCATTCGCCTGTGATATCTTCTCCGAAAAATTCTCAACCTGAATTCAAAGTACCGACCCCTCCGAATCCAAAAACACCATCACCAATGGATTCGAATCTCAAGACAGTTGCAAAATTCTGGGCAGCCACAGGTTGATATAGAAAGTTCAAATTCTGCTCTTTTCAAAGCTGATTCTGCTTCTCCAGGATTTGCCTACATTACTCGATTAATGTACCCAATGAGTGCTGCAAGTACCATCAAACACCCAGCAGACCTTGTATCTCGATGACTAACCCCTGACAAATTAATTGATTGTGAACTTTGGTGGCATGGCCCTCTCTTCTTAAGAAAAAGAGACATTGAATCTGATCGGAATATTGATTTAGAACAAGTCAAAAACAATAGTGACTTTTCAGCAGAATTAAAATTGAAAAACAGTACAGCATTAATAAGTTTTTATTCTAGTGAATTTGTAAATGAAATTTTAAGTATCAGCAATAATTATACTAAAATTAAATATAATTAATTATACTAAAATAATTATAGTAAAATAATTATACTGCAATAATTATACTAACTGTAATTGCTCAAATAGAGTCTATATTAAATTCACGGCCAATCACTCCATTGTCTTCAGACGTGAATGACTTGGAGGCCTTAACACCAGGCCATTTCTTAATCGGAAGACCTATTACAGCCATCGTTGAACCAGAATTAATTAATGTTAACGAAAATAGACTATCTAGATGGCATAGAATTTCAAAATACATTCAATTGATATGGAATCGTTTGAATAAAGAGTATTTAAATACGCTCCAACAACGCTCCAAGTGGCAATTTGAAAAAAATAATTTTAACATAGGAACCCTAGTGTTGATAAAGGAAGATTACCTCCCTACAAATAAATACTTACTAGGACGCATTATAAATATTTTC
Organism: Maratus speculifer; assembly: GCA_964019185.1. Classification (NCBI taxonomy): domain Eukaryota; kingdom Metazoa; phylum Arthropoda; class Arachnida; order Araneae; family Salticidae; genus Maratus; species Maratus speculifer. The sequence continues at coordinate 137,613,301 of OZ025298.1, forward strand.
CCAGGTGCAGATGGTAAGATTAGGGTTGTAGAAGTAAAAACCGCTAGGGAAATACTTAAAAGAAGTACCCTAATTTCCTGCGTATAATCGCAGATCAAACAATCATTTTTCGGACCAAAAATTTTATTAAATAAAATATAACTTTTCAGATCGCCGTAAATATTTGGCTTAAATTACAAAATAAAATTTCTGGGTCGAAAAAGAATTGTTTGATCCGCGGATTATAGGCAGGAAATTAGGGTATTTCAAAAATTGCGTTATTGCCACAACAAGTCTCAGACAATTAATTACAAAATGTAAAAAAAAAGGGGGGGGGGTTTGTTATGTATTTTTAGTTTTAGTTTTCCTATTATTGTATGTTCATAATTGTATTTTTCCATTGTTAAAAGAAAATTGTCGTATTGTATCATATTACTTAGGCATTTGTAATGTTAATATTTTGTACTGTATAATTTATTGAAGTTGACCCTTCAATGTCGGGGGGTATGTTAGAGTTATTTGTAATTTATCTTTGAAATGTGGCATCACATAAGTTCGCTAATGTATGTAACTATAGAAACGCAAATCGTCTGTGTTTTTGTTAGTTGTCGTTTTGATTTGCTAAGAGTAAGCAACGCTTTCGCTATGTCTTAAAATAAAGTATGTTACAGTCTACTAAGGCATGTGAGCTTATTAATTACGTTATTACGCATCGCCACAACATACAGGGATAACTCCTTTTAAATTATATAAATGCTAAATGGGTTTTTATTAAGAATTATCCGATTTGCTCTGAATTTTGGATATCGATTTTTTATATGATAAAGCATGTCTTTGATAGTATAGGAGGTTCAATGATTAAGTATAAAAAAAGAGGAAAGGGGAGAGCTGTTTCCCCTTCTTATTTTTTTTCGAACGGAATTAACCCTTGAAAATATAAGGCTTTAATGTACAATTAATATTTGTAGCCTGTGAGCTCAATGCCATCAGTTTAACTGGGCAGTATTCTTTTTTTATCAATCAATTCAAAATAACTTTTTAATACAATAAGTGCTTGTTTTTTAATAGATAACTCATAAATCTGTGTAAGAATATTTGGAAATAACTTATTAGCACGAGTATTATTTGCATTGCATCCTATAGTGACTGTGTGGAATTTAAGAAAATTTTTATGAAGCTTTGGAATCATAACTGCATAAGGTAATTTAGGTTGCTATTTTTTAAGACCTAATAATATATGGTAGTTTAATGCATGTTTATTATTTCTTCTAACGTAACATGGTGGAGTTTGAATATAGTATTAGAAATAATGTAGTAGTGAGAAGATGAAAACAGTAATATTTGCAGATGGTAGCATAACTTTTAGCAGCCTTTTCTACATACATATGTCATTGTGAAGTTGTTTCAAAGTTCGTATGTATGGGTGGAGAAAGACATTCAACTTTTAGCAACATTTAGTATTTGAAATTCTTCTTACAAAGAATAATGAAATCGCCAAAATATTTAGTGGGTTTATTAAAATTGATAGATATTTTGCAAATAAAGAAATCTAAATCATAAGTGAATTGAGCCCCACCAGTGGACGAGAGGCTCTGCTAGCAAAATGGTTGAGGGAAAATGAAGGTTCGAATCCAATCGATCTTGTGGGCCTAATCGTTTGGAGTTTTAAGTGGTTTTCTTCGAAACTTGGTTTTTATGTGTAAATGCGGGTTATGTTCCTATAGACAAACTCCCACTTAGGGCCTATATCCCTCTTGTTGATAATTGGCCGTCATAAACACAATCAACTATAAATGTGTTTTTTAATGATGAACATAATCTTAGACGGTGAAGTTAGTGCCATGACGCATCAATAATTATAAGACTAAGTGCGCAGAAGTCAATCAAACTTCACTGTCATACTTAATATATTAATCCAGATTGTAGTTTTTGTCGACTTACATTCCAGTATTGCACAGGAATACTCCCTTAATTTTGTTTACAATGCACAGAACAATTCATTATCAATTAAGATGCAATATATTTTTGGGAATACGGGAAAGAAGCATTATCCCATTTCGAACATATCAGTAGACATACATGCAATTTTCATACTTTATACGGAAATGTGAAGGTATTTGGAGTTTCGCGTTGTTGAACATGGAAAATGTGCTTTTTTCTTCTTAAAACAGGATTTTAAATTAATAAGAACAGTTTTTAGTAATGAATAACCAATAATTTTTGTTTTTGTAATAAACCATTTTTTAAAGAAACAGTTGTTAAGGCACGTAGAAAGAGAAACAGTCTTGTTATGAAGAACTATATATTTGACTATTTAAACTATACATTTGACCCCTACGTTCACAGTGTTTTTAATTGCGGATAAATGCTCTGTAATTTTATTTCAGCTGGGAGCGAAAGCCAAAATTTTGTTTCTATTACAATGTTTTCTGAATCTACGATCTCCGAAAATTCACCATGTGTATATAATCAATTATATATTTTGTTTAGAATTTCTAATTGGGAAGGGGAGATAACTTCGTAACCTTTATGATTTGTTATTTTCTTAAAATCTTAGATTTCAAATTGATTTAAAGAATTTTTAAATCTTTGTCTCACTCAAATTTACAAAATACTCGTAAAAATAAGAGCATTTTAATGTTATTAAGACCTTTTTCATGAAACTTATTCATTGACCTATGGGAGAGCTCAAAACATTTTAAACGTAACTGGCATAAAAGTCTCCATATAAGAAATGCTTTTATGAAAAGAAAAAAATCTATAAAGTTACATCAATTTTTTTAAAGATTTAATGCGTTTTAATATATATTTTTTATTTTCTGAATGTGTAATTCTTATATAGATGACACATAGTGATTACAACGTCATGCACTTTGAATAAAACTGACATGGAAGACTCCATATCAGAAATGCGTTAACTAAAAGAAGTAATCTATAAAGTTATGTTATTTGTGAAACTATTTAATACATATTATGAAAATAATTCGTATTTCTTAAAATTATAATATTTAAATAGATGACATACAGCCTTTAACATTAAATATGTTTTCACACTTATTTTTTCTAAATGTTCTTACTCATTAATGCGATCAAGAATAACGCATTCCATTTAGGCGAAATATGTCTTGAATTATGCATGTCTTTGCGCCTTCATATAAAATTTAGATCATGTTCTACATTCTACAAAAATAATTTGTTCGTATAAGAAAGTTTTAACAGACATTAGGAATAAAAATATTCGATGAACGTCAGAACAGTTTTTATAAATTACGCTACTTCTTTAGACGTGTAGGAAATTTTGAGTGTATGATAAATTGTGGAACAATGACGACAGAGAATTGAAGTGCTTTGATTTGTAGAGTATGTATCATGCATAATAATAGACAAAAAAGGAAGTGCGGATATACGTGAAAATATTTCTGTTCCTAAAAATGTCAGCAAAGTTTTAAAAAATACATTGATATATTTTTTATACTTATAAAGAATGCGTTATTTTATTTAGAAAAAATGACTTTTTGTTTAGGTATATGGAAAAACAAAAACATCTCTTTTAGATAGCTAGAATGCAACATGTATCCTCAAACAACTAGTTTTATTTATTTAGTTTTAAAATAATGTTTCCCTAGTAGCAAACCAATATTGGTCCAACATTGCGCCAATATTTCATCGATTGGAAATATTTCCAATAAAATGTTAAAATTGCTCCAATATTGGGATGTTTACATTTTGCCCTTATTTAGCCAATATTTGCAGCTAATATTATGCCAATATTTGCAGCCAATATTATGCCACTATTGGGGTTTCATTGAAAATATTGCCTATAAAACGCCAATATTATACAAATGTTGGCGCTTGATTGGAAATATTTCCAATGAAATTCCAATATTATACAAATGTTGGCGCTTAATTGGAAATATTTCCAATGAAATTCCAATATTTAACCAATATTGAAGTTTTATTGGCAATATTTGAAATGGAACCCCAATATTGGCATAATATTGGCTGCAAATATTGGCTAAAAAGGGCAAAATGTACATATCCCAATAATGGAGCAATATTTCATGCCAATATTGTGCCAATGTGCCAATATTGCGCCAAGATGTAGCCAATATTGGTCCAATGTTTTTTGGCTACTGGGGAATTTTTATTGAAAAAATTAAAATATTAGATGCTTCATTACAGGAAAAGCAACAATAAAAATCCTTTTTTTTTTAAACTGGTGGATCCCCTGAAAATATTTGTCAAAATATTTAGGTCATTAATTGTAATTAAGTTATACATTTTTTAGCTGCTATACAGATTAATAATTAACTGTATTTTGCGTGAAAGATAACATTGATAACAATTTTCTGAGTGATCTTATCTACTGAATGAAAATTCGGATGCATCAGTGTTTTACTTTTGAAAATGATTGGTTGATTGGTTGATTTTTGTCGTCCGATTATCTACGCTAATGGGATATAGGACCAGGGGGAGTGCCCTCCGTGGGGGTCTTTCTTCAAGGTTCGACGAAAACCACGGAAAACTCCGAACGGTTAGGCCGACAGCCACGATTGGGTTCGAACCCAGCACCTGCCGTCTACCAGTTGAGAGGTCCGAACCTCTCGGCCACTGGTGGGGCCTTTTGAAAATGAAGTAAAACACATTAAAATTTAGATAGTGTGATATCTTTTACACATTTTGATCTTGTAAATTACCTCAGCTGGTAAGAACACCGTGTTATAAATAATTTTTAATTATAGTTATTTTGCGTTAAATTTTATTTAAATAGGTGCGTTTAAGTTTTACATTTTATTGAATGTTTTATGAAACCCCACTTCACTATATTTTTAAGAAAATCTTCATCCCAACATTCGCGAATAGCTCAATATTCTTGAATTCAAATATTGTTTGTATTGAGTTTATGTTCGTCAATGTGCAATAATGGCATAAAATACTTCCAAATATTGTAATGTTTCTATTATACTCATATTGTACCTATATTGGTACGGATTTTGCGAAGAATATTTCGTTAACTTATTACGTACATTTATGCAGTACTGGCTTTTCATTAGAATTATATGTAATAAAAAATCGACATTTCAATATTAGTAGTTTATCTTGCCACGATTTTAAACTTCGAAAGTTTCATTTTATTTTCTTCTAGTCCTAAACAGAAGAGGTGAGTGCAAGTTTCTACCACTTGCTGGTTAGGAGGGGTTGTTACACTTTCAGATTATCATGATTTAGAGTTCTCCCTTTGTTTTTAGTCATCGTAGTCTTTGATTGGTTATGATAGGCTTATTTCATGACGGCCGATTATCAATTCGAGGGATATAAGCCTAAAAGAAGTTGGGTGCCGATCGTGGGGGTGGGTCTCTCTAAGGGAACCTAACCCATATTTACACAAGGAGCTCGAAGGAATTCGAAGAAAACCATGGGAAATTCCGAACGGTTTGGCCACGGTTTGACCGATTCAATTAATAATTTGGCTACCCTCTCATATTCGTCTGGAAATGGCCAAAATGGGAAATTTTGTTATACATTTTGGATATTTTTATTATTTTCTCTCAGTATTTTAAAATATTTTTTGGCTGTAGTTTTACAATGCATTCCTTATAATTTATATTTTACATTACTTTATTCTTTTAAAATTTATGCATTTACCATTTCTTCATTACAACCCCTCCCCATCCACCAGATAGTTTTGTTATAGTTTTAAATGCAGATTTCTATTGATTTTTTTTTTAGATTTTTCCTATATGTTCAATTTTTGTATTTTTCAAAATTGTTTAAGCCTAAAGTGGCATGATTGACGAAATTTGTTGTAATGTTTTATAATCCTTTTAAAAAGGAAAACACGTCATTTTGACGGGTTCTAGTTATTTAAGTCTAGTATTAAAACCACCATTCTAGTTATATGATATTCATTTAAGTATTCAGAACAAAAGAATCAGTATTATATTACGTAAAGCGATGTACAGGATAAGTCTATGAAATCAAGGATAAGTCTATGATTCAACGGATTTCAATTTACTATGTATTTAGAGGCATACAACGTGCAGAGGCAGTTTATACATGAAGTAGTGCATATACTCACCAAGTTTAAGAGTCTGCCGCGTTGCTTTGGTGAAGGAACATCTTATTATCCTCCTGAGACAAACTTTACGTTGCACTACAAAAACCAGTTTAAAATTTTTGTAGAACATTTCCAAATGTGCATTATTTTATGCATCGATACTTCTAACATGCACGCATCTATTTAAAAAGTCTAGATGTAATTTTAACAATTCTAGAAGAAATTAAATTAATTTAAAGGTTGATTTTTAGTGTCTCCTCCAGGCGACATCAGGACTGAGGAGGTTATTGTTGTACTGGTCATTCGCAGAAAGGTGCAATTGAAATTTGGTTGGAATCCTATTGTCATTGTAATGTATATCGGATAATAACACTGTAAAAAAAATATGTTTCTAGGAAACTGGGATTTCTAGAATTTTTTAAGTAACTGCAATCCGGCTTACAGAAAAAACCTTAGTAAAAATGCTGTATTTTTAGTAGATTATTTTTTAAAGCTACAGATTTCTTTATCTTTACACAGACTATTTTGTAGATTTATATCTTTTTTGCATAGTGTACAGATGAAAGTTTTAGTAAGCATACAGATTTCTACAAATTCACTTTAGTAGATTTACAGGGGTTATTTTTTTAAATGTGTGCAGACGTTAAACTTTTGTAGCAACACCTGAAATTTAGTGAATGTATGTTTTTCCTGTATCAACTGTTAGTGTACGTCGTATACTTGTAAATAAGCAGCTTTTTCAAAATTATATTGAATTATTTAGGCTAACACTATATAATTATAAGCAACAAAGAAATCTATTGCAGATTGCGCATGCCATTTCTTATCATTGTTATTTTTTTTTCATAGCAAGTTATGCTCTGTTAAATAAAGATCTATGCTTCCGATACACATCATGGAAAAAATAACTTGCTGTAGGAGAAGAAATAATTATATTCTGTTAGAAATCATAATATTGGAGAATTTGACGCCTTTTAATTCCTTTATCGCTAAACAATTTATATTGCATAAATGTGTGGATATTAGAATACATTAGTTGTTACAATGCTGAAAAAATCTGTTATTCGGCTTAATACAATATTTTAAAACATTGAAGGATCAAAGCTCTAAAATAAAAATAAAATAAATAAAATAAAACTTTTTTAAACGGCTATTGTTAGGAAAATGTGTAAACTTTCGCAAGGTAAAAATGACAATCTAATGAATAAGATTATTCTAAAGAAAATGTTACTACAAAATAATACTATTATAAAAAAAAAAAAAAAACTTCAAAAAATTTAGTTTGAAGTATATTAATCTCTTTAAAAATTTTCTTCAATTTTAATATATTTCTCTTGTATTATATTTGATCAGAAAATGTCTTAAAATAAATTTTGCGACCGGCTTTATCAATTCATTTTAAAATTGAAAAATATTTTTCTTCTCACAAAAAATGTAAAAGAAAGTATTAATTTCTTTTTAAAGAGGATTTACTAAGGATTAAAATTTCCAATGGTCTTACATCAATCAAAATGCATATAAAAATAAATAAAAAATAAAAACGCTCTTCAGATTTGTATTAAAAAGGTGTGGAACATAATAATTAAGAGGCTTCAAATTGTACAAGAATTTAAATATACCTTCGAAATTTAATCAGGAAAGAAATATATTCTATACATTTTTTAGTTGCTGAGTTAAATTTAGGTGTTTGTTTGATTTATAAGATGAAAACGCTAATCCATGATAAGTATAGACGCATTTTAAAATAAATAGTTGTAATATATTACATGGAATCTTTATGCTTAAAAATAGTAATATTAAAAAATTGTCATTTTTAAACGGATAGACATTATGTATAGACACAGACACAAATAATATGTGAAAGCATTAGAACAGTAAAATGTCATTTAGTATTTAATGTTTTTTAATTGAATTTCAATTAAACTCATTATTTTAATTCTGAAATACTATTTGAGTTGTTTGATATTCCAACAATTATTACTTTCAGATAATTAATTATAACCACATCTTAAATTAAATGTGAAATTCTAACACTTTTTTTTCTTTTGTGTGTGTGTGTGTGTGGTTAGATCGCATAAGATCTTGCACGGTATTGCCTGAAACATCAGGAATCCAGCTATATTTTAAGAGTTTGAAGAGTTTTTAAGTTTAAAGATTTATATGCTTGACTGCGTCTGCTGCAGACTCAGGACTACAAGTGCATTCCATAGCAAGACAACAAAAGAGTTTATTTTATTTAGCAATATCCCCAGTCAAATTATTTAATTACAACTAATTTTTCAAAAAAAAAAAAAAAAAATCAGCTAAATGTTGCAAACTTGAAAAACTACGTGAAAAATTTTATATATGTTATTATATTGTATGATATTTTTTTACATAAAAAACTTCTCACGCATTTAAATTGAATCATACTAAATTTTTCACGAAATGTTTTTCAAAATATTTCAATTTCATATATTATTGGCATACATAATGCAGGATTGGAGATAAAAAATATTTTTATAAGATATTCTTTTTATAAAAAACATTCAATATATTAGAATTGAAGGATGCTAATAATTTTACAAACATTTTATAAAGAATTCACGTTTGATATTTTTTCATAATATGATAGTAAAAATGATCAACGACTTAGAATATGTATTTTTTTTTTCAAGTATCGTTAATGGGGTCCACATTTCGGCTCTATATGTCCAAATTATTAAAGTGAAAGAAAACATTATATGATATTTAGAAAATGAAATTTATCAAAAAGTATTTTGAAGGATTTAATTTTATTCTATCCAAGGCAAAAAATAAAAAATAAAAAATCATTGAATGGAATCTTTTGAAGTAAAGTAGGAAGTATCTTTGGACAGTTATTAATTAACTGTTGTGTTTCATAAACCTACGATTCCAAACAGAATAGGCTACACTTTAAAAAAAATATATATATATATTTACGAAAGATTTACTAAGAATATGGGATTCCCAGAATTTTTTATTTAAAAATAACTACAAAAAATCATGTAACACATATAGATTTGTACCGTAAATCAAAACATATGTAAGGTTATTAAAAATATTTTAGAAAACTAGGATGCTTAGAACTTTTTATGTAGCTGCAGTTTGGTTTACAGATAAAATTTTTGTAAGAATACTGTGATTTATTTGTTTCTGTAGCTTTATAAGTAGTTTTATACATTTCATATTTTTTGACAAATGTAAACATACAATTTTAGTAAGCATACAAATTTATATTTATAGAGTTGAAGGTTTCATAATTTCTTCAATCTTTACAAGAAAAAGTATTGGATCTGTGAAAATTTTCGAAATTTCAATTTTTGATGAAATTACACATTTTAGAGCTTAGAGATTGCAAAAAACATGTTTCTCTCTTTTTTAAAAACTTTTCTATATTCCTGTCAGTGTGTGACTCTGTCTGTTTTCTGTATGTGACATACGTTTCGTGGACGCTCTATTTTAAGAACTAACGTAACGAATTTAATAAAAGCTTACAGTTATATATTTCCTGATTTAAATTAATACACGTTAGTTTTTGGTGTAAATTGCTCATCATATGATCCGACTACGCTGCATTCTTTGCAACTTGTGTAGCAGCTATATCTCAATATCTAAAGGACGGATTTCCGTCAAATTTGATATTCAGTTAGTCCATGCAATTGATATTGTTTAAATTTTGGTGTATATTGCACATTACGTAGTACTACAATGCTGTTTTTTCACGATTTTTGAAAATATCGGTCTCTAAAACTAATGCGCGAAAAAAATATATTTGGACTTTCTTTAAAATTCAGATTACATGAGTATTAGAAGTATATTGAAAATAAAGAAATCTCTGAATCCCTGATTAATTTCCACTGTTGGGCTTCCGGTTATTTTTTCAATTTCTCCATGTCTAGAATTACTTCTTACCATTCCTTTTCTGCACACCTAAATGTTCATGAAGTTTACTTTATTTGTTAAAATTTTGGTAGTCTTGTTAGCATTTCTCTCATTCTCTCCTGCGTAGAAATTATTGTGTAATTCTTTTCCCTCTTATTTTGTTTCTTTCCATTACGTTAAAAAATTTATTCTTTTCTTTTACTCATTTTATTTTATTTTAACTTTGTTTAGTTCTTTTATTTTAATCCCCCCAATATTTTCCTCTTCTCTCCTTTTAACAACACTTTCCTATTCCGCATGTACGCTTTCAACTAGCTTCACCTATTGAAATCTTTGCGATCTCTATCGTCTATCTTTTAGTTTTTCTTTGAAAATCCTGCATTTTTTTAATTTTATATTGATTCTTACAAAGTTAATTATTTAAACTATTTTAGAAATTTTTTACATATAAGAGCGCAGTGTCTCGGTTGCTTGCAATATTAGGGGAATCAAAGAGGATATTGAATGTAGACAATTGTTTTGTTATTACCATTTATTTTTAATAAAATATAATTAGATACATAAAATATTGTTTCTTTTTTAAGAAAGAGGTTTCCTAAATATTTAAAAATTAAATTCCGTTTGTTTTTTTCCCTGTCCATCTTTAACATGTATACATCTTTAATAAATAAGGATCGCTTGGTTGAATGTTAGGAAATCACCCGCCTAGTGAAACTCAGCAACGGAATCTATGGAAATGTTTTCATTGAAATATAAAAAACTTTAAGTTATACTACATCATTACATATTAAGTATTACATCAACATTGGGTTTATGTATATTTAATTTTATTATTACTCGTCATGGGACAGTTTAAAGATAAAATCTACTCTTTTTTTCTTGTTATTATTTTTTATGTCAATTAAAAGTATTTTCACATAAACATAAAAAAATGAAAATTAAATAAAAAATTCATTAATGTCCATTAACAGCAGCAAATAAAAGAAATTATGTCATATTTAAAATGGTCAAATTTTATGACAAAACAGTTAAAATTTAAAAGTATGTTTAGACGAGGCAGTTACTTTATATTTTGTTTTGACATTTTTAACTATCATCCTGGATTCGAAGATGGGAATGATAATATTTTTTTTTCAAACAACAAAAGCATCTTAATATAAATATAAAAAAAAATAAAGAAAAAATTATTAAACACTACACCAGATTTAAACTATACGTTTAAAATTTCTTAACTTTTATTATTATTATTATATTTTCACACCGTGGTTAAAAAAATAACAAGAGACAAATACTCTGTGCATTTCACTGTTTTTTACTGATCTTATTTAATCAAACACCTAAATGGCTAGTAAATGATTTGCAGCAGCTGATTCGACCTTGAAATTTCAAAATAAAGGGAAAAGAATGGAAGCCCGTTTAAAAGGATATCACGCCTTCTTAAAAAATACACAGTTCTATGTTTCGCAATATTTTAAAAACCAGTCAAATTAGCGTGTTTTTAGAGTTTGTGGTTTCCAATGGAGGCTGACAAGCCTAGCTCTTAGGACGCAGAGCGCCCTAGTTTATTATAAACATTAGTGTTGTGTTTTACGAAAATTATGCAATAATAAATTTCACAAAATTTAAAACGAATATATGTGCCAAAAATTTCTTAAAATCTTTATTATTAGAGGCATATTTAAATTAAAGTTGTGAGAAAAAATACATATTGATAACACAAGGCTACACAACACAATATTTTCTATCAGCATATTTCTTTAATAAACAGCTTTCTAGCTACTAAAATTGAAAGATAGTAATCCCTTTACAAATAAAAAAAATAAGAATAAAACCTTCATTTTTCTTTCTGTAATATATGCTAAAGAGTGACGAATTAAAATTAATTTTTGCATTTGTAATAAATGGATAGATTAGATGAAAAATTCTTGCATTTAATATCAGTGAAATCAGCATGATTTAAATTATATTACATATTTTCTACTATACTTACGTGCTGCAAAAACACTGGATGATATATTTTGAAGAAATATGGAAAAGTTCTCATCTTTTTATGAAAATGGTGTTTGTCATTGCTAATTTCATTTTGTGAAAGTTGAGAGTGAATTAAAATTTGATTGCTAATTAAAAATCTTTCTAGATTCGGATTTCAGTACATAGAATCGGCTATTATTTTATTATTATTATATTTTTTTTACATATTGCGAATCATTGAAAATGTTTGAAAACTGTTTGAAGTCTACATCAAGTAGAGGGGAAATGGCGGTTTGGCTCCAGGTGGCGGTGCAAGGAGCAAAGAGCAGCACCTCCTCCCCATTTTACCTCTACTTCATGTGGATTTCAAATAATTTTTCAAGTTTGATTTTTTTAAGTGTCGCTATCCAGGGGATTTCTGTGAGCTGATTTCGAAGCATTTTTGAGAATAGTGTAAAAACAATTTTCCCCCCTAACTAGGATTCGAAGCCGAGTTGTTCGGTTGCGAATCTGATGCAATAACCACTTGACTATGAGGTACCTGTCTTATTGTAGGTTTTGTTTGAACGTAGGGGTGGGGGGATATTCATGATATGCTTTTGCGTTTTGATGAGAATTGAAATTGTAGAAGTTTGATTGTTGAATGAATGTTTTGTACGAGTATAATTTTATTTATTATTTAAATTAGCGTAATCAATGTCTTATTATTATTACTGTTATTGTAAAAAATAATTTTAATTAATAACTTTGCAATTAATTTTGAGAATTGAATTTTCGAATGTGTATGGTTGAATTTTATTGTCTTGCTTTAAAATTATTTTTAAATTTCTTAATAGAACTTCAGGATAATTTTAGAGTTTAAAAAATAATTGGAACTTATTTTAAGACTTTTTTTAAGAAAGGTTAGTAATAATTAATTAGAAATGATTTATTATTATTATTATAAATGTATGTTTTCTGTTGTAAGATATTTAAATTTTTTTTAATTCATATATTTGATTTGAGGAATTAATTTTTATTCGTATTATATTTTATTTGAAAAATAAAATTTTATTTGATTTGCTCAGATGCGCAGCGCACGTCGCGCGAGGGTTCCGAAGATTTTACATGGCGTAGGTCCCACTGAAGAAAGAAATTTTAAAATGTCGCAAGTATTGAATTTTTTTACGGTTTAAAACAGCTAAAATCAACGACTATATATTTTTTATCTTTCCAAAGTATGATTTTCGTAACAGAAATGCATACCTGTCTTCACTTTTTTTCAATTCTAGTATGAATGGTGATTTTAAATGTTCGCAATTTGTTGAAAACATCTATGGTTCCGGGCAACGCCGGGTGGATCAGATATTTTTATATAAAATATCTGCTTTATGACTATGTAAAAAAGCTATAAAATTATAAATGTTAATTGTTATATATCGGTTAAAGGACTCAAAATGCCTGCAATAAGGGAGGATGGAGATTCGACGTACAAAGGACACATTTCATGTCGTACAAAGCATGTATATAATTTTCGAATTAAGAAATTGATTGGTAATTGTTAAAATAAGTTTGTCTTCCTTCCTATTTATTTTGCTTTCTTTCTATTTTGTATTGATTATTCTCTCTTTGCCCCTGTATGTTCTTAATTCTGAACAAAATTTCTAAGTTATAAATATAATACTTCCGACTTTATGTAATTTTTATTCTACAATATTAAGTTGTAAATAACTACCGTCTTACAAGTATTTATTTATTTATTTTTATTTTTGTGCCAAAATCCTAAATGAAATAAATTGATTTTTTTCAAACTATTTATTTCACACTTAAATCCAATTATAACTCAATAAAACCAATGCTTGATAAACAGACTAAAAATTAGTATGTAATTTTAAATTTTAGAGTTATTAATATTAATATATTTTTACAATCAAAATATGCGAATGTGATTACTACACGAAAATGATAGAAAATTGAAGAATGAGTTTTTATAGGGTTAATTTTTATTGTTCTTGAAATGATTTGCAATATTAGAAAAAGTAGAGATAGTACAGTGTTAGAAAAAAATGACTTTCAATTAAAAAAATACGAAGTTTGTGACAGATGGTCCTTACAGATGCAGTCATAGGTAATGTTTTATTATTTGTTATTATTTGGTATTTCTTCAGTTGTTGTAGTTGACATTAACAGTACGTATCATTGTAAAAAACTATTAGATCTATCTGAAGTTTTTCTTAGTATTTTTTTTACAACATTTTGCTTTTTGTGTATTGCAATGTGGCCTTTTTTAGAACATAGATGCCTTTTTAGGACACATACAATTTGCCCTGCTGCTTGTAAATAGAAGACTTTGCGACTTGCAAGAGTATTTGGCTTTAATAAAGTCAATGTACACAGTTTATCAACAATTGTAGCTTCTTACATCGATTACGTGCAACAGAAGAGTATTGTTTTGTAGAGAATTTTAATCCAATTCTCAAACCAATACCATATATAAAACTTGTCGTTGGGGGGTCCATGGTAATACTTACCCATCATAATATAAAATATGAAAATAAAACGCGTGTCTATGGCAACTCCAAATTAAAATTTAAACGCATAAATAAATAATTTTAACATACAATAATGCTCCATTAATGAATTGCTGATGAGCCAATTTTGACTAATTATATAAAACGCCAAAATACTCGAGTAGTACCGGATTGCGTAAAAGAAAGATCCTTATAACTCAAAAAATAATAATCATATTAATTAAAAATTTACTGTGTTGGATTAAGCGTCTCATTTCCAATAAAAATATATATGTGAATTGAAATTTGAATGAAATACAGGGTCATGAAAAATCGAAGAATTTGGAAAACAGGATTACACATATCTCGACAACTAATTATCCGATCGACCTCGTTTTTTATGCAAAGTTTGTGTTATTTTATTGCCTTTTACGTCCAGTCCTTAAAATAAAAAAAATTCGAAAATTTTTATATACCTTTCATCAGAACGAATTTTTCGAGAGTCCAGAAAAAATAGTTCCGGATAATCGAGGTTACTGATATTAAATAGGCTTCGTCCCATTCTTACATACTAAGTACATACAAAATTTCAAGTCTCTATCTCAATTTGTTCGGGAGATAGATCGGTTATAGACGGACAGACAGACAGACAGACACACAGACGGACGGACGGCAAAAATTTTTTTCTAAAAATATGCTTTTCGGAATCTCCAGTATCTGAAACGTGTAAATCCGTCAAAAATTTTTTTTCGATTTTCAAAACGATTGCAAGACTTACCCTATACTACGTATGATGGGTAAGTAAAATAAAGATACAACTCTAAGTAATGTTAAACTGCAAGGAACGTCATTCTACGTAACCAAAACGCAATAGAAACTATCCTTCACTTCTCTATTTAAAACTGGAAAAATTAAAGAAACATTTTCGAACATTAAGATTGTGGCTTAGGTGTCGAGATTTTTTTTTTTTTTTTTTTTTTTTTTTTTTTTTTTTTTTTTTTTTTTTGCTGACACTGTACATTAGAGATGGGCGTTATTTATCGTATTAGGATAAATAACAACGTTATTCTTTTATGGTGCATTATTTAGTAACAGATTAATGCAAAGTCCCTGTTAAATTTGGAACGCATTACCTTCAAAGTATGTAAAAAAGAGAAACAAAAAGCTAAAAGAACTGTTTTTTTAAATACATATTAAAATTATAATAACAATAAGATTTTCAAAACTTGTTTTCGATATTAATATAAAAAGAGCTTAAAAATATATTTTGAAATATTAAAAAAAGTCTTTTTTAAAACTCTTATTACGACGGGCCTAAGCAAACCGAAAGAAATCATGATCAACAGTCGCAAATTCTTTCTTTTCCTTATCAGCTTTCAATGTCTAGAAAGTATCATCCACTATCCACTATTCATGCTGAATAGCCCTATCCAAACACCGAATCAAAGTCCAATTCACTAGCAAACAAACACCTGGCCGTTCGCCAGAAAAAGAAAAAAAAAGCTACGACTGTTAAAAAAATGTTCTGAAAAACTCCATTTATTCATTACAGTTAATTCTAATACAACTAATACTGCAACTCTTTTTATTCAATAGGAAAAAAATATTTTTTAACAGATCACATTCATATAAGTTGAAATGTTATAATTAGTTGTGCAGATAAATAGCGTTGCATGGAATCATTTTAGTAAATGGGATTCATTGGAATAAAACTATCAAAGGTGTTTTTTAATGATGGATATCAAAGGATGGAATTAATTTCGATTTCGTTCCATTGGCAGAGTTAGTTTCGTTAGCCATTTTTGTACATGTGGTGTTTTCTTTGACTTTGAATGCTTGAAGGGAATCAAAGGAAGGGGATTATTTTGTTTTTGTTGTACTTTTGACCAGGTACCGCGGTTTTTTTTACTTTGGAAGTTTAAAAGGGATAATGCTAATGGAGTTTGAGAAATTTGTTTTCCTTTTTTTATGTGTGTCTGTGACGCTAGAATTTTTTTTTGGAGGGGAGGGTGGGGAGGCGGGAGGAGGATGAACATGCTTTTATTATTTATTTATTAGTTTCTTAAGGCTATGTTTTTAAAAAATCAGAGGAAGGAAATTTTTTATATTTCTGCGATTTTGTTTCATTGTAAATGATAGAAAGATAATAACACTGCATTATTTGCGCGACTACAATTGTAATTAATTTGAAAAAGTAATAAAAATCCGTTTGGATAAATTGCTTTTAATTAAAAGCTTATAAATAACATTTTCAGGTTCTTTTGGATTATGTTTGGATACTCGTTGATAAATATAGCTGTACTCAAATTGGAGTTCAAATTTCTTTTTCTACAAATTCTTTTTTTCAAATATCTTTTTTTACATGTTGTTAAAGCACTGTTTATTTTTATGTAGCATGTTTTTTCTTATCGTTTACAAAAAGCTAATTTTTAAGCCATTAATTTTAGAGATTACAAAACTGTTACAAAAATCCCATTAAAAAACTGTTTCAAAAATTTTGCTCTGTATCATAAAAAATCGATTTATCTTAAAAAAGCTGTTTTCTAAAAGAAGAAGAAGAAAATACAATGTTCCGGTCTTATAGCTTTCTAGGTGTTTCAACATGTAAAAAAAATTGTTCTATAATCAAAACTTACAGAGTTGCGATACTTGCACTTTAAGGAATTTTCAGATTTTTTAATCAGCAAGTATGGAAAAACATGTTTTTAGTTCTGTATTGCTAAATTGCATACAATTAAAAAAATATAGATAATATTTTCCTAGTCTTGCTGTGTTCGGACTGCATACGCATTGATATGTATGGCAGCAATGAAGTCAGGAACAAACTTTTATTATTATTTTTTTTTACAATTTATGTTAAAACTGTGTTTTTTTTTTGTACAGGGCATTTCTTGTCGTCGTTTACCAAAACTAATTTCTAAACCTTTAGTTTTAATGTCATAGTTCCAACTGCAAAAAATGTTTCAGATTTTATTATGCATCACTTAAAACCCAATTTACGTTAATATGGGTGCTTTTTAAATAGTTAAGAAATATAAAAAAATTACAATGTCTGGATCCTGTAAGCTTTAGTGAAAAAAAAATTTATGTTTTAATCATAAAGGGTGCTAGTCAGTCAGGGGTCGAATTTCATTCCATATTGTTAAGTCTATATGCGTTTAATGCATTCTTATATTCAAAACAGCTCCTTTACGAATTAATATTAAAAAAATTCAGTATTCTATTTTTAAAAAATGTCTCTTTTTTTTCTAAGTTTTCAAAATATTTTTAAAATCTATCTATAATTTTATTAAAATTGTTGAATTTGTACGTGCTGTTCGTTATTTTTTAAACACAATATATTGAATTGAGTATGAATTTTAGAAATATTTTGAGAAAAAAAGTGACATTCTTTGAGAGAACACTAAAAAATAAGTTAAAAATATTAATTTCTTAAGGAGATATTTTGAATGTAAGGATGCATCAATCCCCAATAGATTTAACATTACCGAGAGGAATTCGGCCGCTGAGTGACTAGCATCCTTAAGACAGTAAAAATGTATTCATCTACAGCTAAAACTTACTGAGTTATTATGCTTAGAATTTTATGAATTTTTGACGCTTTAGTTACCATAAATGGAAAACGTGTTTTTAGTGCCAGAAAAGCTGAAAATGCTTGAAATTAAAAAGTAGCATAACTAGGTAAGTTTTGTCCTGTAAAAATTAAGATTTTAACCAAAAACTGATTTTAATGGTGTTGATTCACCTGATCAAAAAACAGCGTCTATACTCACGTCCTAAAATTATTTCAGACATTTTGTTAAAAGTCTTCTAAATAAAACATCTTTTGACAAAATACCATTAGATACGTGTTATAAAAATAACAGGTTGTTGGAACCTGTTACTTGTGCAAGTATGTAACATCGTAACCTGTTAACCAAAAATAACTCTATTTCCCATCTCTACTGTACATACTATTTGGTGTTTTCATTGCAGTCATTCATTAAAAGAACATTTACCATTTGTTCGGATGATCAGTTAAATAAAGAAATCGAATTTATACAGAAAATAGCATTTGACCATGGTTTTCCAGGAAAATAGTTCAGAAACACAATGCTCCGCCTTCATCAGGCCAACTATAATCAGCTTGTGGTATACATGAAATTTCATTACATTCCTTATACGTTTGAAAAGATAAAAAATATCACACAGAAATATGTTATAAAACCTGTCGCAATCCCCCCCCCTTATCTGATTGACATCATTATTGATAAGATCAACAAAATTCCAATAGATCAAAAATCTGGTGTATATGAAATACCCATCACAATATCAAAATGTTTAAAGAGTCTATATCGGCACGACAACACGTAACCTTTTAGTAAGAATTAAGGATCATCGCAGGGATATTCAATCGAAAAAACAGAATACAGCCCTTTCTCGTTTGTATTTGGCGAACAAGGGTTGACATATTAACTTTGAAGAAGCGAAAATCATAATTCCATGCAATAACCCTTATGAAAGCAAAATTAAAGAAACTACAGAAATCATGCACGAGAAAATAAAATTTGTAATGATAATTTATCCTATAATGTACCAAGAATATGGCATAAAACCACAAATTCTTAAATTTGTTTCTGTATGCAATATTTTAATTTTTTCTCATGCATTAATGGCAACATACTCAAACTTTTAATTCCTTTCGATTTTATTTTATTAGAAATATTATCTCTCGCTCAGGAAGCAAACTTTTAGTAATTTAAATATCATATTTTCCTGAAAACGACCGCAGAAGACTTCTCGAAACTTTAATATTTTATTTTGTTTTATTTTAATTGTACAGATTCTTATTAGAATTCTTGTTTTTGTGCACCATTGAGCAATGTTTTGTATTTTTAAGAAATACATTATTAGTAGTTAAATTTTATGGTGCAATTGTCCGGTATATGTTTAATAAAGCCAAAATAATCTGGCACTGACATCTAAGTACAAATAATGCAACTATTTAGAAACTTTCTGTGTATTCTAAATGGTTTAATGGTATTATTGACCGAAAAAAAATCGATCTTTTTCTTCAGATATTGCAGTTTAAAATAGAAGCCTAATATGAGGTTCAGTGTGAAGAAGTTTAAAATTTCATCATATAAATAATGCTGTCTACTCATATGTTTACAATTTGTCAATAATATTTTTTTTCTCTCCTAAGGGGCCTCCGTGGCCGAGTGGTTAAGATGCCGCTCTGCTAACCTTGAGGTGGTTGGTTCGATTCCAACTGGCTCCCATTGCACACACACTTTGTGTGGAGCTCTTGGTTGTATTTATCTGGTGTTGTAAATCTCCTTGTGCTATCTCGTCCTTGTATATTGACGATGACTTATAAGCAGACTTTCATGTCGAGCACACAAGTCGGATGTATGTTATTCAAATAAATTCTCTCTTAAAACCTACTCTACACTGTAAAAAAAAAAGTCGATCTACTAAAAAAACTTTAGTGATCCTTGTAATTACTAAAAATTTTTTAGTCATCTTAGTCGGTTACAAAAAAATCTGTAAGAATTACTAGAAAAAAGTTAGCAACGAATAGAGTTAATAGTTTTATATTTTTAATAGCTCTTACTAAAACTGAGTTGGTGTGGCCTTGATAGCATAGTGGTTATAGTAATGGACTCCAGGCTAAAAGGTCCCGGGTTCGAAACATGCCACCGCCAAATACGCCCCGAATGTATGTAGTGTCTGGTTAATAAAGGGATTATGAAAATCCTGTCGGAGCAGGTAGGAATGTTTGGCGCTGCCATCTATTGCGATTTTGCCGAAAATCTTCCGCTTCAGAAGTCTGGATGCAGCTCGAAGGAAACTCCTTCCCTTCGGGCGCACGTAATGGTTTTTAAAAATAATTTTGGAGCTATTACTAAAATTTGCTTGGTAGCTCAAACTAAAATTTTTTAAGTTAGTTATACAAAAAAATCTTTTGTTCAGTTTATAAAAGAAATGCTTGTTTCACTTGTATAAAAAAAGTTTGTAATGGTTACTAAAAAATTCCGTGGAATACAAATTTACTAAGAAATTTTTAGTAACCTCTTGAATTTTTTTTACAGTGTACCCCACCTCCTCAAAAAATAAAAATGTAATAAAAAAATAAAAATGTAATAAAAAAAATAAAAAATAGTTTTCAGTTAAAGAAACGAAAAAAAAAACCCCCAAACATTTCCGTCATTTAGTTTTCAAATACTTCTCTAAATCACTTAACAAACAGCACTTTTTATCAAAAAATGTATTCACTTTTGGACTTGAAATAAGCCAGTAATGCTCGAATTTAAATTTTATAATCACTTCTGTTTAAATAACTGATTAAAATATAAAAACACCAATTTTTTTTCATCCTTTAATTACTTATGAAATATTATGAAGAAATATTTAAACAATGCATTTTTTGTGTAATGCATCTACTCAGTCTTTTTAAATTGCTTTCTACGAAAAAAAGAAAAGGCTCTGCTATTAAATATTTTCATTTTGTATACACACAAACTTAACATATTCCTGAGGATTGAGAATTGTTAAAAATATGGTAATTGTATAAGTAAAGCGAAAACATTTGAAACAGAATTTATTTTTCGTGTACTAATACTTTGAAAGACTAAATAATTAATGCAAATAATTTAACTAAATGGTGAAATAATGGAGTTTTAATTTTCAGCACAAATGCTTAATTATAAAGGTTACATTAAGTATGATGCATTAAAATAAAAAAAGAGGGGCTTGATTTGTTTTTGAAATGAAAAATCAGATAATTAAGATAATATTAAATTTTCTTAATGTATATTCATTATTTGAGTTTATTATCTTTTCAAGAAAGATTTCATTCACTGTTGCTTTATTGTCTCCAAGAAAAAAATTCCCTTATATCATATTTTAATATCCAAAAAAGAATGAATTCGCTTAATCAAAATTTTATAACAGTAACTTAAGTATTCGGTGACGCTGCTAGTTCTTTTACGAGTGTAGGGAAATACAAAACTTAGTTTTAGGGTTCGACAATTACTTTATATATACTTGTACACCCCGCATTCTTGAACCACCTTATTCTAATAAAAATTTGTACTCAAATAAATACAATTACTAAATGGTACACTTATAAAAAGAATATATTTAAAATACAATTAAAAGTTCATCAACGTTTCATTCGTTTGTACGAACGTCACTAGGATACAAAAGATGTTAAATGTAATTTAAACTTTCAAAATGCAAACATATACGTTCACGAGCATAGTTGAGTTGAGGTGAGAGTGCGTAAACTGATTAAATAATAATATAATTATAATTATTATTAATAATAATTAATGCTAATTAATAATAAATAATATGCTGCTTTATTAATATTATTATTTAAGACGTTTGCGCACTCTCACCTCAACTCAGCTATGGTCGTGAACGTATGTGTTTGCATTTTGAAAGTTCAAATTACATTTAACGTCTTTTGTATCCTAGTGACGTTCTTACAAACGAATGAAAAGTTGATGAATTTTTAATTGTATTTTAAATGTATTCTTTTTATAAGTGTACCATTTAGTAATTGTATTTATCTTAGTACATATTTTTAGTATAGTTTATGGTGCAATTGTCCGATTCATAATTATCCCCTTATTCTTTTTCAGAAGTCATTTCATTGCTTTTAAAACACAGTCATTTAAACAATACAAAATTCGCAAATGTGATTGTTGAAAATTGAGTGAAAAAATATATAAATAAAATAAATACATATTAATTAATATAAACACAATTTCAATACATCCCAGTTTGATTAGAATTTTGATATAACTTATATTTCATATTAATTTCAATGAATTAAAAAACTTTAACAGCGCATCTGTTTGTAAATATACAATTTTTAATATGAATTATTTTTAATATATTTTTACGCTAACAATGGTAAGACTTTATAAAATATTTTTATTACTTCTTTTTATAATAATAATAATAATAATGATTATTATTATTATTTCATTCCGTTTATTTCATAAAATGTCTCGGTAGTTGTGAAAAGAATTACAATAACTGATATTTAAATAAAGAGTGATTAAATAAACCTGTTTTCTAAAAGCTTTTCTTTACTTTTAAAGAAGGATGGATGCAAGGTTTAAAACAATAAAAATTTCTCAAGTGTAATTAACGAAAAGTACTTTGAAAAAGTCTTTCTTAGCTTTTTACGGAAAAGAGATCAAAATTATTTAACGTAGAAGTCTTTTATTTTTAAAAAATATATAATTAATACAAATAATTGTTTTCTAGAATTGTAAATTATGAAACTGAAAATTTTAAATTATCGTAATAGTATAAGTAAAATTAAAGCGGTATTATTTTTTATTATGCTATTAGTTCATATTATTAATTAGTTATTGTAATGTTGTTAACTTTAATAGAAAGTTAAAGGATTTAAAAGAATTTATAATAACATGTAATACAATAAAATTAAGATTTTATTTTTTCTTTTAAAACAATTATGTAAGTAACATAACTGTTTAACATTAATTTTATGATGATACATGTATTGTTTGAGAGATATACTGGATGGAAAATCGTTACCAGTCACTTGCTATTTTAAAAATTTTATTAAACAGCTAGAAAAATACATGAAGAATTATTCTAAAACTGTAAACAGAATAGTGCAGGTCGTATATTCCCGCACGGAGTTTTCCCCGAAACCCTACAGGAAACCGCCAACACATTCAAAAATAACGAATATATTTTGTATATCTCAGTCAAAAGTGATGAAGCAAAAACTTTCAGACTGCAGATTTTGATTATTGACTAAGTGGTTTCTGCAATAAACTGTGTTTATTTTAATGAGGATAGCATGTATACTCAAAGAAAATATAAAGTTTTCATAAAAACAATCCCAAATATTGCCAAACTAACTGCTTATAATTTGAAGTGTTCTTAACATACAAAATGTTGTTTTAACAAAATTTAGCGAGCAATATTTTACACAATACCCTGTAATCAGAATCAAAAAGTTATAAAAATTATCTGAAAAATAAGCAAATTTACTAAATAATGTTTCGCTGCACATGCATAAACACATGTAAAATATAACACGTATAGTGTGTTAGCTAAATGCATAGGAAAACTTTCGTGAAAGTCTAAAAAAATAGCTTGAAAATTCTAAAAAATATCGTTGATAGAATAAGCTCGAAATCCGTTGTTTCCAAAAGAAGCAGAAAGATGACAGGCTGTATCTAAATACAGTAGTACATGCCATAATGTGTATTCTATATTGACACTAATCAATGTCTAAATGGTCTTATCTTTTTGCTTCATTTTGGGAACAACGGATTTTACGCTCTTTCTACCGACGATAATTTTCAGAATTTCCCAGTTATGTTTTTAAGTCTTTTACAGAAGTTGCTTTGTACATTAGCTAACATATTAGGAAAATTTTATTTTGATCTCATTAGCGCATGCGCAGTGAAACATTTTTTAATATACCTGTTTAGTTTTTATAAAAATTTTTATTAGTTTTTAATTTCAATTTCTTGATAATGTGTACAATATTGTTTGCGATATTTTGTGAAAAGAACATGTTTATATGTAAAGAACTCTGTAAATTATAATGAAAAAATTGGTTATATTTATAAAAACCTGTACAAATATACATGCTATCCTCATAAAAATGTACACTGTTTGTTAAGACAATACACGTAATCAAATTATATACAGTTTGAACGCTTTTGCTGCATTAAATTTTACAGAATTTTCCAAAAGATATTCGTTATTTTTTAATTTTTTTTGACGTTATTAGGCTGTCGGGGAAAAAAGTTCACGGAAATATATTACCTGTATTAATGTTTTTACACACCTGGAGATTCAGGGTGATTCCTCACGTATTTTTCTAGATATTTAACAAAACGACTAAAGTCTCAAGTGACCGGTGCTTATGACCATATCGTGTATTTATTAGAGCATTTCAGTAATTTGGAAAAATAACGTAAATTTATTATGTGCATGGAAGGTGTTTAGATGTATCAAACTTGTACCAAAACTGTCGCAGTGAAAAAGATCCATAGAGTTATATGCGTAAAATGCGGAGTCGTTTGTTAGATCTGTTGAAGATTGTCACTGGAACACATACACAAGATTTGTATGTTAACTGTTTCGCATACATAAAGTTGATTTCATACGTTCATACGATGTTCAATGGTAAATCCTTATTTATCTTCATCTGTGCGAAGAATGGTAAACTGAATGTTTCATGAGGATCGTTATCGTGAGGTTTCAACTTTTAAACCGGTGAAAATAATTCATATAGACTTTGATTGTTATCTGCATACACTTCTATACGATAGTGCTGTTGCCTTGGTATGGCGAGAATAATATAATACTATGTAGGTACTATTGTTCGCATTGACTTGTACGACTTGACGCTCGAGTTACGATAGAAATCATCGTGAAGGATTTAAAACATTTGTTCGTCCCCTCATTTTTTTTACGAAGACCCCTTGCTTCTAATGCAAATTTTGTTCCCCATCCACAATTTGTGTATACCGAAATGTAATAATAAAGTTAATTATAGACATCTAATATTATTTCCTTGATTAGTTCTGAGATGCTTCGTGTTCCTTTTACGTTGCCTTAAGCCGATTGCAGAACCTCATTTTCATCTAGCATAATTTGTTTTAACAATAGTTTTTGCACCAATATATTTCCAATTCTGTGACATGTGTACCCTCCGAATATGACGCCGTTACGTCCGCTGCTTCACAAGCAAAAATGTCTTGAAACATATTTAGAATAAATTAATATTACTTAAAGTTTTATAGAAATATTTACTTAATTTAAATTTTTGTATGATATTTTTAAATCTAAAAGTTTAAAGATTTAAAAATATTTGTGCTCTTAGCTAGCAGTAATTGGCACTTTTTGTCAGTTATAAATAATTTTAATTTGCTTTTCATATGAATATTAATTCAGACTATAAGAAAATTATTTTTAGCACTGTCCAACAAAGCTGAAAAGTGCTTATGCATTCGGTTTGTCTGTTCGTCTGTCCGCACTCTTACTCTCGTATATATACTCCGATTGCCATGAAATTTTTGGATGTTGATGTCGTTTACTCGAGCTCAAACCCTATTGAAAATGAAGTTTCTGCGATGATTAGTTTATTTACATTGACAGTCAAAAGTTTTCCATTACATTATGGCCTATGGGGAAAAATCGTTTCAAATGAATTTTGAAGATATTACACCCTGAAAAACATCTTCAAATTTATATACACTTACAAAGTTCACTAAAATATGCATTTTGTAAAGATGCAATGAAAAGAATAGTTATTATTCATTTATAGGGCCACACAAAAGGATTCCAATACATAATAATAAAGCGGGGAATTGTTTGCTACATATTTTAATTATGGTAAGCAATTTCATTTATAATCAACTTGACATACGGAAGATTAATATGAGTTGTTTCATATATAATATGTAGTTCATAGCATTTACAGGGACCCACAAAAGATTTCAAATATTATATTCTATCCGAAGTCCTGTATATTACGGAAGATGGCTGTTAGGTGGATGAAATGCATTTTTAATTATGATATACGCTTTTAAGTTTCACTAGATGTATGCATATTGTTTATATAAATGCTAATTTTTATAAAATTTAGACATACAGTGTTACACAAAAGATCGCGGAAAGGTTACTGTATATGAGCGTAGTTTACTTAAAATGGGATTTTAAATATGTTATGCCATTTTACGATAAACTTTCTTTAGTTTACTAAAGAAATGTTTGTAGAATATATATAAAATGATATACTAAGTCACGCAAAGAATCGGATACATGGTCGCCGTTGGTTAATAATTTCTGAAAATTTGATTTAAGTAGTTTAAAGAGAATACTTTTTAAACTAAACTTTAGCAAAATACTTTTGTGTATTAAGGTACTATGTATTTTACAGAGCTAAACAAAAGTATTCAAGTATGTTTCCAATTATTAGTATAAATTACTGAAAGAAAAATTTCAACCAGCTAGGCGTTTTTTTGCTAAACTAAATTTTACCTTTTTATAGTTTATATATTAACCAACAGAACAAATGCAGAGCTTTTAAAAAGTATTGGAATACATATTTCGATATGGACAATAATACGTTATTTCCCCGGATAACGAAATTTTGTTAAAGATTTCAAGAAATGTTGGAAAGTGCTTCATAATCTATGCTTAACTCATGATTTTTCTTACTTGTTAAATTCATTGTTATTGAAAACCTTATAATAAGAATTTAGAAAATGCACTTTTATCAAGAATTTCTTCATTTTATGTCTTAAAGAACTCTTATCACTTACATTTAATAAATTACATTAGAATAAATGTCCTTTTCTTCTCTTTATATTTAAATTATGATTATGATTGTAAAGAAGATAAAAGTAACACGAACAATTTTCCACTGGCAAAGAAAAAAACGTAATTCAAACAAACATATACTCTCTTTGATCATTGAGATTGCGAAATAAAATCTATAGTATGGGGAGGGTTTTTAATTCTAACACAAAAAATTAATTCCTTTCATAGATTTCGAGAAGGATGAGAAATTATATTAATAGTAAATTTGAAAAATGAAGGCTTTTAAGATGATTAGATTTTATATGATAATGTTTTTATTACTTAACAATTTCGACATGTAAGTTTAAATATTTAAAATGTTAACCAGAAATAAAAATGGGGTAATTATTTTTTTTTAAATGTCAATGCGAAATACAAATAATTTTGATAGTGCTGATTTTTTTCCGAATGTATCAGTATTATATGAAGTGTTTAATTTCATAGTAATGTGAATCAATATTTTTGAAAATTAGCATTTAGTATATAACCGGTGTTTTTCAATAAGAAGTTACACTGTAAAAAAAATCTGTAAAGGTACTAAACATTTTTTAGGAAACTGGGATTCCAAGAACTTTTCATGTAACGCTAACAGGAAAAATCCATGTAACCGATTCTAAAACTTGAGATTTTCTTGTTACCGTTACAGGAAAAGTTCTTGGAATCCCAGTTTCCTAGATAAAGTATAGTACCTTTACAGATTTTTTTTTACTGTGTAGGCATAAGTTCTAGCTCTCAGAACTTATATAAAACATTCGTTTCCACCATAGATCATAAGAGTAAGGCTAAAAGTCCCTAGTTTTGTACATTATGAAAATTTCCCTTTCACCTACACAGTTCAAGATTTCAGCTATTTGGGATGAATCACGCATGATAATTCAAATTGACGTGTTAAAGTATCAGATGATTATAAACTTTCAATGATTTTATCTGTGTATTTATTAGCAGTATTGAAATGTAAATATAATAGTTTTCTTACATTCAGGCACTTGATTGTAAAAATAAATAACAGAAATAGAAGAGTTGTGGTAATAAATTCTTATGGTTTTCTATGAAAAGCACCAAAATATGTTTGCAGAAGAAGCTAATATCTTTAAATATATCTAGTATATAAAGAAAACATATTAGTAATTTTGAAGTAAAAATTTGTAAAAGTGTTTTTATTTGATTTCGAATATAACGCTCATAATAGGAAATACACAATAAGGTCTCAAATATTACCTTAGAAGAGTGAAAAGATTTACACCAGAATGATTTTAAAGCTTCAGTTAATATAAACATACAAAATTAATTTATTTCTTTTGAGAATATCAGTGCATAGTTTTATAACTCCCTTTCGAATTGCCTGGACAAATGTCATTCAGTATGAAATAAAATAAAAAAATTTAAAAACTAAAATAGCTATATAAAATTAACAAAAAATGAATAAATATTAATCAAAATATAAAATTTTACAAAAATATCAAATACGGTTAAATTAAAGTATTTTTAATTTTTAATTTAAAGTGTTGCAATGCCAAAAAAATTGTGACACCTATTGAAAAACGTAAAGTTTGTGTCAGATGGTCCTTACTAATGCGTTCATTAGTTATGTTTGTTATTTTTTTTCTGTAGTTTTTATATGTCAGACAAACAGTACGTCACGTTTTGAAAAAATATTCGTTTTCTCGTTTTTTTATTCTCGTTTTTTTAACCGACTTTTCATTTTGGTATACTGCATTGAAGTAAATGCCCCTTTTACGTAATATACGGGAATTCGTTATACAGGAATTTTTTTTTCTTAGAAAGTCGAATCAGGAAGTTATTCAACAATTGTGAACCTTTAATGTCGATTATGTACACCAGAAAAGTTTCTTTTCCTAGAATAATAAAATTTAAGATATCCTTTCATTCAAACCACCACTAGAACTAAAAAATTAATAAAGAGAGACTTCTAAATTATGTTAAGCTGCAAAGACCAGCACTCCATGTAAGTAACGCGTGATTGAAACTCTCATCTGCCTCTTCTTTTTAAAACTTTAAAAAGCAAATTAAAAATTCGAAAAGTGCAATTGTAGTATAAATGTCAAGATTCTTTCTCCTGGCACTGTATACAATAACGAAAAATAATATGTAAAGGATACAGTATGATCCAATTTCTAACACATTCAGAACTCTATAACAAAACGTCACGTTTTATTAAAATTAGAGATGATGCCTAAATGAACAATTTGGAAATTTACGAAATTACAAGATGTAATTTACGAGAATAACGGTGGTAAAAGGAATAAGGAAGCGGTTTCCAAGAATGTTTTGAGAGTGTGGACTGATTTACACCAGAATGATATTAAAATATTTAAAGCAGATATTAATATG
Source organism: Maratus speculifer (assembly GCA_964019185.1). Lineage (NCBI taxonomy): Eukaryota > Metazoa > Arthropoda > Arachnida > Araneae > Salticidae > Maratus > Maratus speculifer. The sequence goes on from OZ025298.1 coordinate 137,642,389, forward strand.
TTCACTAAGATCCAGGTTTCACTGTAATATAAGCAAGATTTAGGATAACACAATTCTGTTGATTTAATAAATTTTTAATTCATTGAATAATGATTAATACTCTGAAGGATTACATTCATATTAGTAATTAGTAATTTCTTTTTTACGTAATATTGCGAAGAATCAATGCAGCTATGGAAAAAAATTAGGGACGAGCTAAAAGTCGTCAAATATCGGAGCCGATTGGTTAGAAAAATTATGCAAACATTTCTATGTAAAAAAAACCCCTTAAAATGGAGCATTTCCAAACACAGTTTAAGTTGGAAATTTTAATAAATCATCAAAAGGCGTGAAGTAACAAGAAAATAATAGGTAGCTACTCGGAAAACTTCTAAAGACATATATTTATCTTTTTTTTAAATCGCAAATAAAACTTTGGTTAATTGATAATATTATAGGATTGTATCGTAGGGATGCGCAACCTGTGGCACGCGATTGTTTAACGTATATCCAGCGAATTTTTTTAGTTTACAACTAGAAAAAATTGCAATTTTCGAGGAAAAAATCGTAAATTTCATTTACTGCGGGACAATATAAAATTTCATCAGTCACTTAAAAATCGCAAATTTTGTTGATCTGAGATGGAAAATCGCTAATTTCAGACAAGTGCAAAAATTGAGACTTTTGTCGATGAGACTCCGATAATCCAAATTTCGTTCATCAGATGAACCCCATGATTTCATTGCCCATGAGGCTTGGAAATAAAATAGTAAATTTCGCCGACCGGGCATAAAAATATCGCAAGTTGTGTCGAACAGGCACGGAGGAAAAATCACAAACTTCGTCGATCGGCTTCTTAAAAATCGCGAAATTTATCGATAATGTGAGGAAAAGTCACAAATTTCGTCGATCAACTTTGTAAAAATCGTCAATTTTGTTGATCAGGTACGGAAAGAGCGTGAATTTTCTCGGTAGGCTTCGTAAAAATTTTGAATTTTGTCGATCGGCTTCGTAAAATTCGCGAATTTCGTTCTTAATGCAAAAAAACTTATTAATGCCGGCAATTAGCTTTGTAAAAATTGTGAATTTCGTTAATCGGTTTTGTAAAAACCGATAACTTTGCCGAGACTTAGTAAAAATCGTTAATTTCGTCGATCAAGTGCGGAAAAATCGCAAATTTCATCGATCGGCTTTATAAAAATCGCAAATTTCGATGATCGGTTTCTTAAAAATTGTGAATTTTCTCGATCGGTTTCATAAACAGCGTAAATGTGCTCTATCAAGTGTGGAAAATTGCAAATTTCATTGATCGAGCACAGAGAAATCAAGAATTTGGTTGATTAGGCTTGAAAAGTTTCGTTCATCGACTCGTTCCTCTTTCGTTCGCATTTTTTTTTTTTTTTTTTTTGGCACCAAGCCACTTATGTTTTTTTGTTTTTTTATTCAATACTTTTATATAACAAAATTTACTCTTCTGAATAAAGTCAAGGAATATTATTACATCTTGAAATAATCTTTGTTATATCTGCTATATATATACTAACGCAAAAACTGCTGATATATTCTTACCAACTGAATTGGATATTTTTTACTGGGCAAGCAACCTTAAATGGGTAATAATCCTCTGTGATGTAACACATATTCTATTATATATATTTCTATTAATTTTTCAAATGTTAGTCCCCCCGCCCTCTTTTAAAATTTAATTTTAAAAGAAAAGCATTTTTTAATAGTTAGTGTATATTCATGTCCAATTGCATATAAAATAATAATAATAAATAAAAAACAACAAATAATAAATTAGTTTTAAAATATCATTCCATTTTTAGATTTTTCTTTCTTGTTCTTCAGTTGATTGAATATCAAACGAATTAAATATTTTTTCTGTTTTAAATAACTACTATTTTTATTTTCTAATCATTTCATTTTGTCTTGTATAAAGAACTTAATTTGTTACCGACTGAGTAATTTTGTGTAGGGTTGCTATGTGTTGCGTGTTTTCGCCACGGGCGATAAATGCTGTATTCTTGACAACACTCATTTTAAATTTTCCCCATTGCTTATTATATAACAGTCCTTTTTACAAGTAAATTTTTTTTGCTCGGATTGGGAATCTATTGTAGGCCAAAAGACTTTCTTTTGGCGTTTGTGAAATGTGAAAATTTAGTCAGATCATGTTGTGTATTTGTGAAGTGAACATGCACGCTCGCGGTTGTCAAAATGACAAATGTTTCTTTATTATGTTCGAGTGCATTTATGTTAGCCTGCTGCATCCTTTTGTGAAAATTAATTTAGATTACGTTTTTTCGCTGACAAGTCAACATGCATAATTCGTGGTCGTTGAAAACTAAATATGTTGTTTTTTTAATACTAATGCACAGTTGTGTGAATTTACTGTATTCCTGATGTTTGATATGCTCATATTTCAAGTATTCTGCAAAATAAAAACAGTTTAGTCAAGATGTTTATGAACTGTGTTTTCTTTATCAGAAAATGCGTAAAGCACTTCGTTCCAGAAAAAAAGTAAAATATGGACCTGGTGTTCTCTATAATATTGAAATACGATCTCGGCCAATCTCATAAAAGGTGGCTTTTAATTCTTATTTTGCCACCACGTCCTCTCCCTCCACTCTCATCTGAAAAGATAATTTTTATAGGTTAAAGGCCACTGATATCGCCTCAAAGTTAAATTATCTCCGTGTCATCGATGTGGCCCTCGACAACTCAAACATAGTTGTAAGTGGCCCTTCCCTGGAAAAGGTTGTGCATTCCTTGTTTAAAATGACTTAAAAACTGTTGTGTAAAAAGATTGTTCAGATTCACTTCTTCTTCCTCATGCACACAAAAATCTGGATTTCAAAAAGGGAAAAGTGTTTGCTTATGCAAAATTTGGAATGAATGGATGTGAAATTGCAAGGAATATAAACAGATCTAAAACAGTAATATATAATTTTTTGAAGAATCCAAAAGAATATGGCAAAGAGCTTCCTTAAAAAATATTAGTTCCATTCAAATTAAGACAGAAATGAATCTACCATGCATTAGCCGACATGTTCTGCAAAAGAATAGCAATGTTAGATATGTTAAACTACGGTAACGTCCACCACTTACAAAACTACTTAAGAAGCTTTGATTAGAATTTGATTAGAAACACGTTTCTTTCGGATTTTGCTGGAAAGATGTTGGATTTTCAAACGAAAAAAAAATTTCTTTGGAAGCACCAGAGGATATTTTCCATTATTTGTAGGACTAGCAAAAAATTAAACCTGTTTTTTCGAAACGCGAATTCGGAGGAAAGTTCTATGATTACATCAGCAAGTTTATAACCCCACCAGTGGCCGCGAGGTTCTGACCTCCAAACTGGTAAACGGTAGGTGCTGGGTTTGAACCTAATCGGGACCGTCAGACTAACCGTTCAGAGTTTTCTGTGCTTTTCTTCGAATTTTGGACTTCCCTGCGTAAATACGTGTTAGGTTTCCTTAGAAAGACCCCCACGGAGGGCATCTCACCCCCTAAGGCCTATATCCCACAGTGTGGATAGTTGGCCGACATAAATACAACCAACCAACCAGCAAGTTTGTAACGAATGAAGCAACAGCAATCTTGTCTATTCCAGGTCGCATAAATTCAAACTCATATGCGGCTATGTTAGATGAAAAATTATAGTATCTTATCACAGGTGGTGATAATTTGTTTCAAAAATATGAAAGAAATTTTAAATGTGTCTCGTTTACCATGTCCGCGGTTCGCGGCCACTTCTGTCCAACATTTGGATTGGCCACCAAAAAGCCATGATTCAAATCCCACAGAGAATCTTTGAAGCATTTTAACATAAGAAGTATGTAATTAAGGCACAGAATAGTCAGAATTTTAATTCGACTTTCTGAATCAATGACTGCACGATTAATAAAAATCTTTGAAAAGAAAGTCATTTTGTAAAATATTAATTTTTTTGTAGAAATATTTTATTATGTTCTTATACATTTTTCTATGTTTCACGTCCTATATTTCTATTCATCTGTGTTTTATGAATTTTATTGTGATTTACTTTCATATTAATAGATTCCTAATGTTTGCTAATTTCGAGTAGAAAATAATGTTTGATTGTGTTTTCAGTTGATGATTACTTTAACATATATTATTCATTTTTGTGTCGTTATAATTTTTTCCATGGCTGTATTTTCTTAGCATTTAAACCAAATACAGAAAAACCAACATTACAATTTTGCCCTTTTGTAAGACTGTCAGAGTTAATCTAAATAGATAAATTAATTGTTTTCTAGTAAGAATTTCAAAGTAGCATAGTTTTAGAACTCACTTTCAAATTGTCTATACAAATATCACTATATATGGAAATATTTTTTTTTTATTATAATAAATATATAAAATTAGTTATATTAATCGAAAAACATAAATTTATGATATCCAATGTGTTTCATTTGTGGTATTATTTATTTTTTATTTATTCATGTACAAAAAATCACTCGTATGGTTTATATTATGACACAATTTTCAATACAGTAAAATTATTGTAACTAAACGTGACAGGTCAAAGGTAATGTCTAATTGAATATTTTGAAAAATCCATATTGGACATGAAAACTCAATTTCTGTTACAACTATGAATAGTCGGGAACCTGTACAGCTTTTTTTATGCAACCCTGTGCATATATACGTATGTATATTATTTATATAACTGTATATGCTAAAGATTAGTCCATTTAAACGCACATTTGGAAAATGTCAATCAGCAATTTCATCCAATAAATGGATGTTGTCAAAATCTTTCGTGATGTCCTCTATATGATAGACGGAATTTATATACACGAATTTTAACGCACTTTCAGCAATTATTAATCTTACACTTCAATATTTAAAGTGTTGTTCATTTTCTTCTGCAGCCAACTTTTTTTGTGTGTCCCTGTAAATGAACAACAAGTACTCATCATGCTTTCAAGTAAAAATCTTGTAATACACTACAATAATAAATGCCAATTTTAATATGTTCAAAATTGTGTAATATTATTGAAATACACAGAAAACGATTTTTCATCTTAGTGTAAAATCTAATAAAAATCTTTTAAGTAAATTTGTAAATGAACCGTAAATCATACATTTTTCATTTTCAATACCGTACATGCCATAGTGATATCCAATAGCATATATTCTAATAGGACTATATTTAAGTGAGTTAGAGTAAGAAATTGCAAGTAACTAATAAAACTTGTGAATAGGAATTCATCTTAATTTATCTCAACTTCCCCTAAAAATGTAATTAAAATTCTGTAAAAAAATCGTTAATTGAGCTCACTTTAAATAATTGAAGCCAACTGTGATAAAATGTTATAATTGATATTGTTGTTTTATACATTCTTTTATACTGTCTAAAATTATTTAATTTTGCTCTTAAAATTATTCAATAGTTACCTCAAAATTCTAAATACTTGTACAAAAACAATTACCTAAATATATAAAGATTTTGCTCCATACATGAACTTGGATGATGAAAATATTTAAAATTAGATTAAAAAAAACTGAATGTCTGTTAAATTTGCACTTACATGTATAAATGTCAAAGAATTAAAGGTTTGCGAAATATCCTGACGTGGTGGTAAAAAATGAAGAGAATTTCCGGATTTAACACAAAAACATTCAAATGAATCAATTATTGAAAACTGAAAAACGGAACCATCATATCTGTTTTATAGTATCAGGCTTTAGTTTTTGTTTTTCTTTTTTTACTTTCTAACTTTGAAATTTACGATTTTCCAAAATACTTGACGTGAAGGTTAAAAGTAAAAATCCTTTTTTGATTCAGAGCAATAAAATACATAAGAATCAATCATGAACAGCAAGTTAACATGATACAGTATAAATTTTTCAGACTAGTAATATTTATTTGCTTTATCGTTAACAAAGTATGAATAAATCTGTAAAGAATAATATATAACTTAAAAAAAATCAAATATTACTTTTTTAATCCAATGTTCAAAATATGTTTTTGAATGTATCTTCCATATGACCGAGTATATTTTTGGCGCACTTTTAATTTAATTGTTATAAAAAATGTTGTCCCTATACTATTTATAGCATATACCTTTTTTGACGTGTTTGTATAATATTTTCTTCCTCTATCCTTGCTTCATCTTGCACTGGTAAAGTAGTCTCTGAATCTGATTATATATAGCATCTCCACCGACAGTACAATTGCGTGTAAAACCCGAAGAAAATCTTTCTAAGAAAATGTGTTTGAAATCAATTGCAAGATTTTGTAAAAACATACAGCAATTGAGATTTAAAAAAAATATCTTAAAAAAGCGTATAACATAATTTATTTGTAATCATCACACACTCGAAGTTATTTTGTAAAAGATTCTAGTTAACGAACTTTCTTTGTGAAAAATTCGATTCGATTCGTTCTTTAGGTTTCGAAAGGAATAAAAAGCACAAGTCCATTAATATAGTCCATTATAATATTAAAGAAAGAAATAATCAATAATTTTTTTGTCACCAGAGATGTTATTGATTGAAGTGTTAGACATCATTATAATGTGTATTATAAATAGACTAGTGATCATTTTAGTTTTTCATAATATTTTTTTAGGTCATTCTATTTAAATGCTAGAACTAAGTAGCCTGATTGTTATCTGCAATCCTGTGTAGGGTACATTTGATATTAAGATCGCACCATGATTCAAACTGACGATATTTTGTGGCATATTTTAGCTGTCACTGGACTTAATTTCTCAAAGAAAAACTTAGGTATTATTGACATGTTTATCAGAGTATTTTTCATGTTATGCTTCGTAATTACACTATTGCAATATGTAATAGAAAATGCGTGTTTAATCAAAGGAAAACTGTATAAGGTATCAATACTGCATTTTCTTTTTCCATTGAACTCAGTGCTAATGTGGTATATTTCCTATTTCAAAAGAAATGATATTTCCTATCTTGTATTAAAGGTGTACCGACTACAAAAATGCTACATTACTTCAAATAAATTAGGAATTTGGATTATAATTATTCTCACGATTATAGAACTCTTTTTTCCATTTTTAACATGCATATATAATCAATTTAGCAAGAATTTTCAAACGTTTGATCTTATAATTTGGACATTTGGGTACCAGATGAATTATGGAATTTGGCTGAGAGTTTTTTTTTATTTTGTACACCATTTTCAAAATTTGTATTAAACTTTAGTTTTCCATTTTATTTAATTTTTTGCATCTGTGTCTTGTTTTACAGATGCTCTGAAACCGTGTCTGGGTATAACAGACTATTTCGAATGGAGTTAAGTGCAACAATTAGAAGAAGTAAAAGTACTTACGCCATGTTCTTTGAAATTGTGATACTTTTGCACAAATTAAACAAGACGCTAACGGAGATTACATTTCTCATTATTCTGCATTGCTTGGAAGGGATTTTTGCTGCTCTGTTGGTATTATCGTTGCGTGTTATATTGAACATAACCATTGAAGGCGTAATTAATTTACTCTACTGCGGTATATGCAGTATTATTGAAATTGTATGTTTTTCGATTTGCTGTTCGAAGATTCCAGAAAATTTAATTGAAATAAAAAGGACTGTTAGAAACTTCTTGAACAATTGTGGCTACTGCCACTTGATTTCGAAGCAAAATTTATTTTACCTTATGAGTACTGAAACCGAAGATATTGTTTATATATCTGGATGCGGGATGTTTCATGTGAATCCAAGTTACATTTTATCCGCTTTAGGCCATTTACTTACTTACGGACTGCTTATCATAAATTTGAAATTTTAGTTTCATGAACAAAAATCTCGTATTATCTGTATTGCATAAGCTTGTTGAAAAAGATAAAATGTACAAAGTTTATTATTAGAACTCGGTTAAGTTACATTTGCGGATACTTCTAATTATATTTATATTCACCTTTATACTATAACTTAATCATTAAAAATGATTTTGACGTTTGTTTTTATTGGTTACTGAAACTTGATGGTATTTTGGTTCTGTGTTTGCAAACATTTGGGTTTCTAACTTGCTGACAGTTGTTTTTTTTATTTTAAACATTTTACCACCTGAACACTGAGGAAGCGAGTACCAGTTACTCTTGAAACGTACACGTATGTTAAGTGTTTTTAATTATTGTGTGTTCAAACGTTGGATTTTAATGCTTGTAGTTTTCCACACAATGTTTTTATTGATTACTATAACTTAATTTTTGGTAATAAAATATAAAATAGTTAATAGTTATAACTTTGCTCGAAGAACCGACTTGTAACTTTCTAATATTTAACGATTGTTAGAGAATAAATAAATAGCGATAATTTTAGAAAAATAAAAGTTATGTCTTAATTATTTGGACAAGTGGGACAATTGGTAAACAAGTGGGGAATATTATCTTCTTTAAAAAACACAGAATGGATTGTTATTCGATAATAATCCTTGCTATGCAAGAAAAAGTATTCAATAAAACCTCTTGAACTAAAGGTATCCAAAACAAAATTTTATAGCAGCAGTTGAAAATTACACAACATATTTAAATAGTATTCAAAACAAGAATACGCATAAATAAAAGACAATAAGGTCAAAGAAAGTAACTTACGCTGTTGAAAACAGATTAAAATAAGTGTTAAAACGTTGTAAAAAGAAGTATACATTAAATAATTTATGTCTTTCTTTGATTAAAAAAGATTTTTAAATGACGAATAGATTGAAAAAAAATCTGCATCACATTATTTAAGAATATAGCACATCCGAATACATTTTTAGATGTTTTTTTAAATACTACTATCGTGATAATTATATTATAATATGTAGGAATGACCCATTCAAAAACTCAGTACAGAATAATAGTGCAATCTTGAGGGCCAATTGAAGTCAGATGCTGCTTGCGTTACAAATGACTGTTTCAAAGCTTGTAATTCAAATTTACAATTTCGCATACACCATTATTTATTATTTATTGATCGATTAAAACTGGCTTATAGTTAATTTAGGCTACGATTGACTTATAATAATATATGACTTCAAATCATATTCGAAAAAAGTAATCAATGTGAAATCGAATGGACAATTATTTAGATACGAAACGATGCCTAATCATTCAATACACAATGCTATAATGAAAACATCAAGTTACGATACTATACTCTTATATATTATATTACATTATCACAAAAACATGCCAGAAATAGTAGACATATCTTTTTGTTTTTTTCAATTGCTGCAAAGTATTTTGCATTACTGCATTTAATATCTTTTTCTTTTACAATGATTTTTCAGTTTCTGTTTCATAATTACAGGTTTGACAAAAAATTCCATATATTCTCTCTCACTGAGTTAAGAAGAATGTTCTTTTACCCCCGACTTATCTCGGGGCAGACGGTGAAGTGGTTAAGCTTATTAGAATGAAAAAAAACCTCTATGAGGACATAACCTCTGTCATTACATCAGACTAGTTGAGATTTTTACTAAATAAAAATTTGTGGGTAATGAAAATGGCATTACATAATTATAGTACATTTTATACACTTCAGGAAAGAGCCAGAAACATGAAAATTTTGCAAAACACATAATAAGAATGGCTGATTGAAACTACACCCGTAATGGTGAAATCATCTCAGAAAGGATCAGTGTGTATAAATATGAAAAAACTCATTAAAAAAAATTCTGCATATTATTCTGTATTTTAACTTAACATAATTGGTCTTTTTAGAATGTATTGCAGCCAGTTTGCTAAAGATATGGGGTTATGTTTTGTTGCATTACGATATAAAGAGAGTGCGCTCTTCAAAACACAATATTAAAAGTCGAGGGAGAGCCACAAACACATACTGAAAAATCTATTTTATTAATTCTCTACAGTTGATGTTAGAAAGGACCATCATTCTTTATAATTTAAAATAGGTATCTGTCATGTTGAATTCAAAAACAAAAATTTTCTGAATGAGTCAGTTTGAGAGTCCGTCCGGCTTTTTTTCCCACGATGAAGTAGATTTGGTTCGACTACATATTTCTGTGATGATGCTGGAAACGGTAGAAATACATTTTATAATTCTGTTTCTGTTACGACTGATTTACTAAGCTATTCAATTGTGTTACTGCGAATGACTCCTGAATATATTCCTAACCTACACTGCAAAAGAAGTATGTAAAGTTATCAAGCTTTCTTCAGGAAACTCGGATTCCTATAACTTTGTATGCTACGGTAAGAGGAAAAATTCAAGTAAGAGAAACGCTTACATGATTTTTTCCTGTTACCGTTACCGGAAAAGTTCTTTAAATACCAGTTTCTATAAAATTTTTAGTAACGTTACAGATTTCATTTTCAGTGTAGTAAAAAAGTAAACTTTACGAAAAATTGGTAAGTGTTGTATAGTTTCGAATATCAAGTGCAGACAAATTTGCATTAACAAATCTGTTTACAGAGAAAATATGTGACAAATTACCATAAAATACTGAATGTAAGTTTCTCTTTAGCATTCAGGAAATCCTAATGCTCTTATAGAATATTTATAAATGGAACTTTTGTGAAATATGTAAAATTAGGAGGACGTAGAGATATATTTCAAATTCATAAATTTCCCAGGATTTATATCGTTTGTGAAATGTATGAAGAAAGTTGTAATATTTTGAGGAAGATTACTTTCGGTACTTTACGATATTTATTAAGAGGAAAAAAAGTGAGATCGTTAGACGCGGGTCAGTGAAGATCTGAGAGGATTGTTGAAAGCTCTAGTAGAAAACGGAGTACTTCAAGGTGATCTTTGCATACTATATGAAGAATTTTATGTCCTTTTTATAAGCGCAAAAGGCTGAAGCTGTTCCTTCTTTTGTTTTCAATATGTCGCTAGATATTCTATGGAATCAGATAACATTGTGTTGAAAAATTGTATTCCGATTTATTTTAATTTCCCTCAGGCAGTGGGGAAACAAGATACTAATTTTTTTGGATTATAAGAAGATCCAAATATGTCTTTAGAATGGATTCCCAATCGAATATGTAAATATTTAGAGACAATCGGAGCTAGTAATAGAGAAAAGTTTAATTTTTTTCAGCCATTTTTTATTAGTTTACTGTTTTTCTAAAATAAAAAGCACTGTAATTTGTTTTTTTTATGTACTAAAAACGTATCTAAAGTAAATTTTAACCCCGCGTCAAATAAACACGACAAATCGAAGATAATATGAAGCTGCTTTAGGGATAAATAGACATAAAATAACTTTTAAATTCTTTTAAAATTCTGGCTTAATATTATTATCTTCAATCATTGGTTTATTGTAGATATCTGTGTAATTGCCTTTCCATTAGGCATTTGTAATAAAACCCCTCAATTACTCTACATCCGTACTATGTAGTTTAGGTATTTGATCATTTATTTTCAGTATTTTTTGAACAATATATAACGAAACTGTCTTTTTTTCTTTTGTTTAGATCTTTGTAATTTATTACTCTTTCATTTTCAGTTCATGAACCGATATGTCATTCATTAATTAAATAATATCGTCTACGTTTCTGAAATTATTTTCACCTTAATGTGTCTCGTATATATTTCAAAATGTAAATCTTCTTTAACAGTATAATAGTGGAAGATTGGGTGTTGGCTTGTTCATCGCCTCCGCTAGTATCAGATTTAAACAATCACGCACTCATAGGTAAATACATTAAGACATTCCCATTATCCAGCGTATACGTGTGCACACAATTCAGATTCAGTTGTCAAGCAGTCACCAAATGACTATTATTTATTTAACAATCCTAAAATTTTTGTTTGCGTCGTTTACTTTTTCAATAATGGTATTATTCATTAAATACAATTACTTTACTTTTTTTTTAGTTATCAAGTGTGGTATTTGCTGCAGTTATTAAGTCATGTTATTAATTTCAGTAGCATTTGTAGTTATTGTTGTGATAAATAATCATTTTATGATATGTGATAAATAATGAACATTTATATATGAAGCACTTAAGGAAAAAAAATCCATTACATAAATGCACTTACACTGATCTGTACGGTTTAAATAACATTTAATTATTTTTAAAAATGACAGTAGAAATAGTTTTCCTCTTGAATTTAACGAATTCTATCAAGAAAATTGATATTTCAAAATACATTTTGTTATTAAATTCTTAAAAGTTTAGTTCATGGTATTTTTCTATTTTCTATCAATGTAAGTAGCATTTAAACCTTTTTTTAAAATCTAAGTATTAGTTTAAGAATTTATTTACGAGATTTTGCACTGTACAATTTGTATAATTTTTTTTTGTTTTGTTCTATTTTCGAAATCTACATTTTAAACTCTGGTTATCATGAAAATAGCTCTCTATTAAAATGCATTTTATAATGATAAGTTTTTTTCGCAGTTCCATGTATTTAAACTGATAGAACTCAAGAACTGTGAAAAATAACTTTTCAAACTTCTGACATTTATTCTTCAATTATTTTACGATAAGTTTAGTTCAGCAAATGAAAAAAATACTTTTGAAAATGTTTTTTTAGTTATATTTTTATTTTAAATTTTTATTTTAAACACCTTTTATTTTTAATTAATATTTTAAAAATTGCTGATTTACATTCTGGATATTTAATTTGGTGTTTCATGATATTAAAATTGTGCTGCAAGAAATTTTATTTATTACATCACTTGAAGCAGCACAAATACAGATAAATGTATGCACAAAATATTTTCGATTTATTTTGTAGAATTATAACTCAATATCTACAAATTAGAAAATACGGATATTCTTATTAATTAATACAAAAAATTGCATTCTAAAATAACTTGCAAATATTAATGATGACGTATTAAAATCGAGAATGGATTTCACAAATTAAATATATATGCTCCCAAAATAACTAAATTACAATCAAGACATAAAAAATTAATAAAATTTCAAATCACTGTGCTTTTAAATATGTGGATCTGAAAGCTATTTACAAGCAGATTGAGTTTTTTAACCTCAAGACTCTTATTGGAGGAACATTATTCATAGCGTTGTTATAAATCTACGAAGATAGCGCGATTTTTATCTTAACCATTTTACACAAGCTGATTTTGCTTATGTGCACTTGATCTTACTTGTGAATCATGAAAATAGCCAACTTTCATTAAGGCAGCGATGATAACAAAAAAAAAAATCCCATAAAAGACCAAAGAGCATGTCAGGACGATTACAGAATTTAGCCTCAGTTATATTGATATTGTTCCATTCTCCGTAATCGGGTAATATTTTTTATACAAGGCCCACAAGAGTGTTTCAGCTTAACCCTTTATCTACCGACGATGCTTATAAGTACTATTAAAATTACTTATTATAAAATTCGTTTAATACGTCAATTAGTTGTAACACTGTTCAGAATGAATTACAGATGCAATACTTAATCTAGTTGCAAAAGCATTATTTGCTACACAAAACAAATTTTTTTTTAAAGATTATTTCTTTTGCCTTTGCATCTTTTCAGCTTTCTTGGCGTTGAAGGAGGGTGATAGAGATTTTTCATTTCGGAAATTTTTCTATATTTATATTGTAATAACATGATATTTGTACATTTTGCAATTCTAAAAAATGCTAAGAAAACAATTTAAAATAAAAGATTTGAGTGGGGTTATAAATATTGCACAAAATCCCTGTAAATTCAAATTTCGTCAATCCTTCTAAATCCTTCAATCCTCTCTAAAATCCTTCAAAAATTTATTAAATGTTTATGTAAATATATTAATTTAGTTTAAGGAATTTACGTAAAATACTTTAGAATGTAAAATTTTCATGAATTCATAATTCCGTATATAAAGGGTAAATAGATGGTTGAGGAACGTAGCCTGCAGAGAGCTGAGCACCCTAGTTGAAACATAAATTTCAAACCCACAGTAGAAAAATAGAAAGAATGAAAAGAACTAAAATGGATGAAAGCAGAAATATTAGCTATTCATTCCTCTGCAAATGACCATTGATCAAAACACTTAGAAAGGTACTTTACAAATTTCACTAAGATGGACAAAATGAGATGAAGCCAAACTATGTGCAAACTTGTGTTGCCAGGTCGAGTTATAAAATATAGTGTGTAAACTGAAAGTTTCTACTTTTTCTGGATTCCCATTTAAGCACATTTGCTTATACATAACATTTCCCCAAATATTTTTTAATAAAAGTTAAATCTTGTAGCATAAAGTTATTCTGCCTTTTATGAAACTATCTTACCTACTTTAACAAATATTTCAATATCAAATAAAGTGATCAAATACTACAAAATGTTCGAACACGTACTGCATTATTTTCTCATGTTTAAAATCCCATATTTAAAGTTTTATATTGGTAACTGATTATTTAACGAATAAAATTATACGTAAAATTCTATTATAATTTTAATATTTAAGAAATATTTTCTTTTGAAAAATGGATTAACCCTCTACAATTTTATTTACTTGTTGAAGTTAATATGTATTGTCTTCTTAGAATATTCTTGTAAATTTTTCAAATCTATTAATCCATTATGGCACTAACAATTAACCATATAAAAATATTTGGCATTTCTTCGTTATAGAACGAATATAGTAATTTGTATAATCATTATAGTGATTTTGTTTTAGGACAAGAGTAATCAGTGAATTAAAGAACTGAACAACAATGTCCTGTTTGGAAAATTTAACATAACATAAAATCATTAAATGCACTTTTATGCCGAATCAACCATAAAGTTTTTGCTTTCCATTACAAAATACAGCTATATTTTGCAGTCATAGGGAAAAAAAGAAAAAACACCTTCTACTAAATCTAAAACAATGATAAATAAATAAAGAAAGAAATAAGTCAAAAAACAAAAACAAAAATCGTACAAGAGAGTTTCTTCTACCAAACGATTGGAAGTAAAATCTACTTTAAAATGATGTATAAAAAATTTGCTAATCCAACTCTGACAGCATAAATGATCTCTAAACCCTTAAATTAGAGCAAATGAAAAAATTCATGTGATTCGTACAATAAGCTTCCGAGAAAATAATTACATTATAAAATTATCTTTTCAATGTATATATATATATATATATATATATATATATATATATATATATATAACCGACTTCAAAAAACGCGTTAAAAAGAATTAAATAATTCTTCAAAATTTTCTAATAACAAATCGTTATCCAATAACCACACATCGGATATCATGTACCTACATAAAAACGGTTAAATTTAATATATATAATTTAATATCCACCAAACATAGATTTTCCAGAGAATATTTTTTACAAGATATCAATTTACATATTTTTGATTTAATTTATGAATATATACACATAAAAAGGAATGAATTACTTTTTGAAGTTGTTGCGAAACAATCACAATCGATAATGATTATCGCCATTTTATTTATGGTACTAGGCATATTATATCTACAACTCTTACTATACTTAAGATAGTTTGGCACCAACTACAAAAAGTAATTAATTACTTTTTATATGTATATATTCATAAATTAAATGAAAAATATGTAAATTCAATATGTGTATTCTATTTTATGGATGAACTTTCGGAAATTGTTGAGGCACTAAGTTCAATTTTTATGGATGAACACTTATACAATCTTTGTTCTAATCATTATCATCACATCCTTGGAACAATCTCAGGAGGAAAATATTAGAAGTTCTGCGTCACACAAGACTCTGAATTGAAGATGCAATTAGTTTGGGTTTATAAATGGGTCCATGCTTTTCTTGCATTTCCTTTTTGTTTTCTCTTCTTCTCTTCAGCCTCTTCTGATGAATACTGATCATCCTTCTCTATCCTTTTTCTCTCATGCCTTCCTGGGATATGCAAATTTTCCCTTTTGTCCTCTTTCGATCTGGTCATTGGACGTCTTTAAATACTTATTTTTTTAGTCGTTCGCGTTTTTCAGGGGGGCCGGGTGGCTCCTGCATGCGTCAATATTTTCTCACGGCTGTCTGTTGACCACCCAGTAGCTTCCAATTGCTACCCACTTAAACATTCGCTGATTTCTGCTGTTCGATGGCTGTCTTAATTTTACTGCGCCATAAATTCAGCATTGTCCGGCCTCTCCGTTATGTCCAGGAGCACTTAACTTGTAGTTTTATTGCTCAGTTTTATGATTATATTGCTCCCACCAGTCCGCATACTAGTCGAAAGCATATATACTTTTAAAATTAATTTTAGATAGTAAAATGGTAAATTTTCGTAAAAATAGATTTTCCCGCCTTCTTCTTCTTCTTCTTCTTCTTTTTTTTTGTTTAACACGATATCATTTTTTTTTAACTTTTTAAAATTATAAATCATTATTATTAGTATTATTGTTACCAGTGATATTATTCTTTATTAAATAATATATTTCCTTTCTTGGTTACTTAAATACCGTAAATTGGGGTGAATAGGAACAGCGGGGTGAATAGGAACGAAACTTCCCGGTCATACAAATAAATTTATTATAAATATATTTGCTGATATTTTCAGTTGCCAATTTTTTTATAAGAAGGTAATAACAATAAGAGTTGGGAAATTCAGTTTTGACATGTGTGAACAACTACTGGGGTATATAAAAAAAATTCAAGATTATCCTTAAAAACCTCATTTTTTCAATGCCTTCAAATCTTTGTATGTAACTTCAGTATTTTTCGTATTCTAAACCAAAGACAGGGGATTTTTAATTAATGATAGACCTGTAAACGATATTCTGTATTAAATTCTATTTATTTCTAAACTACATAATAAAAAATGGCTTGTAAACTCAGAGGTTTAAGATTTACGGGGTGAATCGGAACACGTTTTCTCTTATGGTTAAATTTTCTACGCAGTAATAGTTTCATGTAATATATGAAAACATATGTAAGAATAGGTATTGTAACAATATTTTTAAGACTTTAAAGGTGCCCAGAAATTACTTGGTTAAACAAAAAAGTCAACGCCTAATCCAACAGACATAGAACACACAATAAAAGAATTCAAAAGTACCAAATTAGTTAGAAAAACTGCACAGAGTTATTCTCTGACATCCAAAAAATTATACAAACATCTCAAAATGAAAAACCAATTAAAAAAGAGAGGGATACAAACAGTACTAAGGGCTGGGGATGAGGGCGTATTAGTAGATCATATTAATACATGCAGCGATCGGGGCTACTCAATAGATTCACTTACCCAATGACTTCTAGTAAAGGCTAGCACAGAACAGATCTGAATTTGTATTAAATTCTACTTCTGCAATTCGAATATAATTTCTTAAAATAAATTAAAATTTTTCTTGATTTCAAAGTTGTTTTTTAATTTTCAAAAATGCATATCTTTACTTGTATATGAGATAAAGGATTGGTTTTACAGTAACTACTTGTTCCTATTCCTCCCTTATCATTATTACCTGTTTTTATTAACTATATTAAAGTTTTAATCGTAATAAATAGAGATTATAACATATGTTCCGATTCACCCCTATCTTCGGGGTGAATCGGAACACCATTAAAAAATAAATAATACACATATAAACAGTAAAAATGTTTCGTTTTTGCTTAAAAAGTAAAGAAAAGAACATGACCGAAGTTTGTAGTAGAAAAATAAAAAAATTAAATAATCAATTGTTGCTTTTTTTAACGTTGAAGTTGAAAAGTGTTCCGATTCACGCCATTTTACGGCACTTTTATTTTAAAACAATTTCGTGCAATCAGTTAACTGTACGACATTATTTACTAAATTGCTAGTATTGTGATCTGTTTAAGATAAGTCCTTCAAACATATGATAGCAGAGTCTTAAACTGGGGAATGAAATTTTAAATTGAATCTACATTATATGTGTCAATAGAAGATGCAAATTTGTGATTTATCGTACATTAATTCTTAAATTATAGCTGCTAAAAATTCAGAATGTAGCGGTAAAAGCTTTTAGAGGAATGGATATAAACATAACTAGTGCAAATGTGTGTCATAGTCTAAAATAATATAAAATTGGATGAAATTACCTACATTAGTTATTAAGGCATAACTACTTCTAAATTCGTACGCATGTAAAATAAGGTGAAAATGACATGATTTCTTTGCAGCCAATTTAATACTTTTAAAGCTAGAAAATACACTGATGTCCATAAATTAAGGATAATGCCAGTTCTAGAAAATAAAGATACGGATACAAAACAAACGTGACTTATTCGTCAAGCCCATTTATTAAACAAAAGAAAAAGAACAAAAACGACGGTATATGTATGATAACAATCATAAAATCTACGACTTTGCTCGAGCAATTTTAAAAAGTACCTTCCTTAAAAAATCTTAACATTATATGGTTGGTATGACGTTTAATAAATTGTATGTATACTAGACGAGGAAATACAGTCCGCACAACTCCTAGGAATTCTGAGTATCAAGCTGATCTTGGGAAAGATTATTCCACCCAGCAAGCAATGCTCTCCGAAGTTCGGGCATACATATAGGAGGTTGTTAACGGGCTGCAACCCGTCGGCCAAGCATATCCCATACATTCGCTATCGGATTCAAGTCAGGCGAAAATGTTGGCCAATCCATACTGGTGATATCCTCAGCTTGAAGGCATTTATTTACGCTGTTTGTTTGGTGATTACAGGTGTTATCATCCATAAACACAAATTCCCAGCCCATGGCACCCCTAAACAAGTGTACACTTGTTTTCAGAATGATGTTCCGATAAATTTGGCCTGTTTTCGTTCCGGTTTGAACATGTAGATTTGTTCTGGAGAACAGTATAATTCCATTCCAAATGAGCAATTCTGCACCACCGTAACGATGTCGTTTAATGATGGTGGTGGTCTTGGTGGTAGCGGGTGAATGGCGTTTTCCATAAGAAAGTCCGACGTGAATCAGACTGCAAACTATATCTGGACTCGTTGGAAAACCTTGCATAAGCCCACTCTGACGATGTCCAGATTGCATGTTGTCTACTCCAGGCTAAACGCAGGCGACAGTTTGTTGCCGTGAGAGGAATACATCTAACAAGACCAATTATTATAATACGTCTGTACACGGTTTGCCTTGAAACAGTCATACCCGTGGTGAAGATAACTGACGAAACAAGTCTGATACTGTGTTCCGTCTATTTCTTTTGGCAGTTATTGCCAAATAACGGTCTTCGTTCGTGGTTGTAACTCGGGGACGACCTGTACTGTAACGTTTACTGACATTTCCATCATCTTGGAATCGTTGCCAAAGTCTAGAAATTACTCTTTAGGCAATTCCAAGTTCCTCGGATATTTCCATCTGAGTACGCCCACATTCCACACGGTCAATAATCTACCACGTAAAATATCATCCACATGTGTCCTCTGTGCCATAACTGTTCGGTTTTGGCACTGAGATGCTTAGAAGTGCCTGTTTATAGTTTTGCTTCTTTACCACCTTTTCTTATATACGACTCTCTCAAATTTTCGTCACTGTGACGTACTATCGGTGCCATCTGGAGGCTTTCTAAAATTTGCATATTAGTCTTGAAGATGTGTGTGATAATTCTGCAAAAGAAATTTTTACTTTAGAGTTTGCATATAGAGGTTTCATATTTTCACTGTATGTACTTTTTTCTAAACTTCTTCAAAGTATTTATACGTAACATCATGTTACTAATTTTCAGTTTTTATGTGATTTCTGTGTTCTGTAAGTTGCATTAATAAATACACTATTTGCAGGAAAAGTAGAACAGTAAAACGTTAATTTTGTTATAACAAAAACTCACAGAGTTATGATGTATTGAATTTTGTAAAATTTTAGTACTTTGGGTATCTAAACTATCCTCTGTAGTTTTTCTTGTCATTTCTGAACTTATAAGACCGAGGAACCGTAAAATATTTTCAAAGTGAAAGTTCTAATATTTTATGGAATTATACTTCATACCCATACTCAAATTCATGTTTTATCTTGAATATTTAAAAATTTCCACAATTCTTCAACGGTTAAAAAATAAAAGTATGTCTCTGTCTTATTTCTTACTATATGTATAATAAATATAATTTAGATTTATCCATTTCAGACTAAACATGGAGTTGTGTATTAACTTTGTATTAGAATAATACATAATACATACTACCTAAGCTTAAAACTGTAGCAAAAAAGATTTTAAAGAACGCATGCGTAAAATTCTATTTTTTTCTTCTTTTACTTACATAATCTATGCTCATATAAGTACTTACATAATTCAAACGAAACTTTCAATATGAAAACAGTTTCTATAATAATAATAATATTTATTAAACTTAGCAGACTTTTATTCTTATCTAAGGCATGTGATGTACCACACCCTCTAGTTTATCCCCTTTCTGAAATTATAATGTTGAACATCATTAACTATTTCTAATAGAATAACAGGACAATAATATGCATTTAGCTATAATTGAAAAGACTTTTTGAAGGTCAACCATACTGGTTAGTGATTTATAGTTACATTTTTTATAAATGAACAAAGCAGTTACTCAATACCCATAATTTTACGTTATTTTGCAATATTCAAAGTTACAAAGAGATAATTCCCATTTTTAGATTTCCACTTTTAATATGATTTATGGCTCTCAATTAACAGATAATAATTATAAGTATATTATATGTATGGGTACGTGTAATATTTCCCAGAGGACATTCAACAGTAATGCAAGAGCCATCAATATTTTCAAATGTGAGAACTTATTACAATAAAACATTACGATTGATAATTTATTACAAAGCATTTAAAAAAACAGGCATTCCATCCCACATCCAGGTATGTTTAGTGATTTTATTTGGGCGTTGAATTATAGAAATAATTAATATAATTATCGGTTTCTGACTAAAAGTGCATGATATTAACACTCTGTATAATTATAACAAACAGTACTACGATTGCGAAGTGTGAATCTACTCGATAAACACTAAACGCATAAATATCTGCCTTATAAACCTTGGCATCGCAAATTGTATTGGTCAAATTGTAATTATATACACACTAGGGCTGGGCGATATACCGTAATATCGTTATATATCGATATTTCTTTAAGACCGCGGTAACGATATTGAGATTTCAATCCTTCCGATATATCGTTTCAAACGGTATTTCATCCTACTTTCGGAATTACGGAGTTACGGAATTTCGAATCTACCTCTGTCGGCGCAAAAGTTGTTTACTTTTGCAAATGTTCGCGCTGTAATCGGCACTTGCGTGATACTTCCGCTTTTGAGCCGGTGTCGCGCACACACCGGAATATGGGCGAACAGTCTACTTTTTGCGCTGGTGTCGCGCACATACCGGAATATGGGCGAACCGTCTACTTTTTGCGTTGGTGTCGCGCACATACCGGAATATGGGCGAACCGTCTACTTTTTGCGCTGGTGTCATGCACATACCGGAATATGGGCGAACAGTCTAGTATTCTGATGTACTGCTTTATTTATCGGAGTTCGCTCAAGAATCGAAGTTGAAACACTCGTTCGAGGATCGGGCATTTCCGCTACAATCACTTGTTGACTCCATATCGGTGGCTGACTGTTTTTTTCCTGTGAGCTTGTGTACAGTTATTGCTGCCGAAATGCAGAATTGATTGCCATATTTTCAAGAATGTGAGCACAATTAATCAATATTTCTTGTATGTTTGTTTTTCATTTATTAATAGCATTAATAAATAATTATATTAAATCACATATTATTTTACATTTTTATTAATAACATTAATAATTTACATGTATGGTAATTCTATTATGTCATTTACTTTAAGCAGAAATTTTACTTAAAGCGGAAGTTTTTTCTTTTTACATTGTGATTCCCCTTAGTTTTAGAGTTTATTGGATACTAGTATTTTTACCTGTTTTGCGTATGGGTTTTTGAAAAAATCCCCCCCCCCCCAAAAAAAAAAAAATAAATAAATAAAATAAATGAAAATCTTTCTCAAATTAGGAAGGAAAATACTTTTCATTTTGAAAGATCGCTAAAACTCTATGGATGGTGTCTTTCTGCTTGGCAAAACATATTACCCATCCACAGCAGATGACAATATGATTATTGTATAAACATTCAAGTTTCGATTTCGCTGAGTTCGATAAACAAAAACAAACGATGAATAGTTTCCTACGATTTCTTTGAGGTTCTTCTGTACTGGACACTTGTAAAAGACGCTCAAATTTTGTAATAACTTATTATATTTTAATAAAAATTTGTCACACAGCCTAATTTACTATTATTGCAAATTGCTGAAAATTTGAAAAAAATCGGTAAATTAACTTAGGAGTTATGAATTTTTTTCCCTTTTAATGGTAAAGAATAAAAGGTTTTGTTTTTCTTCCCCCCCCCCCTTTTCGTTTGTATGTGGCGTTGAATGTGTTTTTCGCGCACTTAAACAACTGAAACTAGTTGATACTTTCACAAAACTCTTTTTATAAGTTAAAAAAAAATCGAACAGTTTATCTCTCATAAAAGAATGAGGATAGTTTTGATTTTGAATATCATGGCTCCTTTTTATTTCAAGAGTTCACTAATGCAAAAACATCCGCTCAATGTCAATCTTATTTTTTTTTATACCTCGTTTGCATTTCCATATTTTTGTTTATTTATTTATTTTTTGTTTTTGCATTGCACATCTGAGGTTGATCTCTTTCAACAAAAGCCGTTTTTTAATATTTGTTTTCAATTTTTTTTTTCTTTACTGGAATGCTTTCATTTTTGAAACTGGTTTCGAAAGTAAAAGCATCCTAGAAAAAAAATCTGTAAACAAAATCGAAAAAGTAAAAGATCATTATAGAGATTAATTCAGCATTATTATTAAAAGAAGAAGAAAAAAAAAAAAAAAAAAGGTAGCAAAACATCCTGATTTGGGACTTTGTACTCTATTAAAGAAATTCCGTGTTTTCTTAAAATTATTTGATTATTCTAATGCTCTCATTTGTATTCTGACTAATAATAGAGTTATTTATTATAACAACGAAAAGAGGGTGTTCCTTACTGCCCAAAATTGCAGAAATGCAAATTTGTTTTTGTATTGTAATAAAAAAATTCTAAGTTTATAGGTAATTAAAGTATTTTCTTTCAACATATCTAATGTCTATTTGTTGTCTTATATACATTTTCTTGTTTCATTTTAATGATTTATAATGATTAACTTTCTAAGAGTTTTCAATAACACATATTTTAGATCAGATTTGCTGGTAAAGGGTTTGCATATTTTGATTCAATACATAAAAATTAAAATTTATGTTCCTTGGAATATTAATGATATTGATATTTTTGTTTTTTCTTGATAATTAACATACACACCCACACATATATATGTGTGTGTGTGTGTGTTTGTAGTATTTTATACAGAGGACAGTTACATTTATAACCCTATAATGGAGTGACGTATGAATTGAAATATATCGATATATCGAAAATTATCGATATTTGGTCAGCGATATATCACGATATTAAAATTCTGATATCGCCCAGCCCTAATACACACACACACACATATCTATCTATATATATATTGGCATGTGTTTGAGTTTGCTAGTAAAACTTATCGCATGTGGCGATTTGAATATTTTGGGGAAGACAGTGCAAGGAACGTCTCGCATCTGAAGCTTAGATTTTTTTATTTCTTGACAATTAGCCGAAATATTAATTAAAATCAGCAACCCAGATTCCTTCAACCTTTTTATTTTTCGCGCATCGAAAGACAGATGACACAGTATTTCGTGTCGGAATCTGCTCTTTTTAGGTGCGTTCGCAATCATGTAAATACGTAGCACCAATTGTTGTCGTTCAGTCTTTCCATCTGTCCGTCTGTCTGTCTGTCTGTCCGTTTGTCTGTCCATCTGTCTCCATATAACAACGCAAAAACTACCCAACTGAATCATTTGAAATTTAAAATATATAATTATTACGTAATTTTGTCGAGTCATTTCAAATTTTATCGAAATCGAATGCATAATTCAACTACAGGGACAATAAAAAGTGTTCCGTTACATTACGGTTAATTGGGGGAAAATGTTTCAAATGCATTTTAATGGTGCTATACTCATTCGAACGTAATAAAAAATATATGCGTCTATAAAGTACATATTATAATATACATTTTGCATAATCTGTGGTGCAAAGAATACTTGTTATTGATGCAAGGCCACAGAGAAGTATTCCATTGCATAATGGTATAGGGAGACCGTTGTTTGGTGCGCATTTTAATTGTAATTAAGCTATTTACAATTTTATGAGATTGATATGTGATATTTTTAAAACTTCGTTATCGTACAAACGCAACTCATTTGCTACGCTTCATGTGCAATTTCCAACTTTTTTAGTTCACGTTTGAATCACCGATCGGTCCGAACAATATCTATATACTTAAAGATTTCTAACCATGCAATTTGTTGTCCCTTGGCAGGACTCAATACTAATATGTTTATTTCAATTACCAAAGTACAGCTACTTACCACAGCAAACTAATAAATGTATAGCCGCACAAAAATAACGATGAAGTTCGGATTATGAGAAAAAATCACACGCGAAAATTATAGATGAGACAGTTAGACGTTAGGTAGTCGAGACGTTAGGCACAGACGTTAGGTAGTCGAGAACACATTTAGCAATTTTTTTCTTTCAGAAATGAATAGACAGACACTATTAAAGATTGTATTTTTGGGCATGAAATATTAGATAATATTTAAATGCAGATAATTTCACGATAATAATATATATATATATATATAATTAAACATGTAAAATCAAAAATGAAAATATTAATGTTTAATATTAAACTGTTATAATCAATACGGTTGTTATAAAAACAATAGTTATGATTTTTAAATATTCTAAATGTATCACATGTGTTGTACAAATATAAACTTCAAATGTTAAACTTGTCTTTTGCGAAGCAAACAGTTATATATACATACATACAGGGTGTTTCAAAAGTCAGGACGAAATTTAAAAACGAATAATTAGAAAACGAATTAAGATACAAAGATACGGATTGCATCAAAATGGAAAAGAAACTGGGTTATGTGTGGCTGCGAAAAAAAAATAGTTCTATAGGCGACCAACAGATGGCTCTGTCGGATTTCTGAATTGCAAGCGTGAGAGGCACTCCAAATAGTCATCTTTATGCAAGATAGAGCACCACCTCATATTGCCCTGCATGTATAACGCCTGCTACGCTCCATATTTGGGGCAGGATAGCATTGACATTCGCTAATTTAATCATGCATGGCCTCCAATATATCCTGATCTGACACCCCCGGACTTTTGGCTGTGAGGAATATTGCAGTCAAAAGTGTATCGCGACCAATGGGCATTGCTAGCAGCACTGAAAGATGCCATCCGCTAAAATGTGTCTGCCATAACGCAAGAAATGCTACTCTATGCTGTGAACGGTGAGGTGCCTCGTCTCACAGCTGTACTTCTGAATGATGGACAGTACATTGAAAATTTACTGTAGCAGTAATTAACTGTAATCAATCTGATTTGTACGTGGTCAACATTTTCTTTTTCATTTGTAAATTATCTTTTTGTGCAAAAAATCACTGTAATGCCATCTGTTGGTAGAGTTGCAAAAAGTCGGTTTATTCCCAAAAAACCGAATTATTCCAAATTATCCCGGGTTTTTTCCAGGTTTATTCCTAAAAACCCGGTTTATTCCCGGGTTTAAACCGGGTTTTTTCTAACCATTGCAACGCTATCTGTTGGTCGCCAACAGAACTGGTTTTTTTCGTTACCACACAAAACCGGGTTTCTTTTACATCCGTTTGGTGCAAACCGTATTTTTTAATCTGAAAATATGTTTTTCGGAATCTTCAGTGCATGAAACATGTAAATCCATCAAAACATTATTATCGATTTTCAAAACAATTGCAAGGCCTGCACTATATTACGTTTGATGGGTAAGTAATAATCAGAAGTGTCATTTACAATTGATTAATTTTTGAACTATGAACTTTGAGAAAAGATCAGAGAAGAACTTTCATAAATTTAAGCTGAAACATCCATATTGATAATCTCAACATATTATTAATCTCTTGTTAAAAGCGTAAGCTGATCATTTAAATCTTTTTTCCTTCAATTTTCCCAATAAACGGAAATGATAATTTTTTTGTGCATTAGTATCTGATATCTGTCAAATTTATACAGACCAAGTAATGCTTAATTAGTTGGAAATTGCACGTCAAAAGGAGAAAATCAGGTACGTCAATACTATAAAGTCATACTGAGATCTTAGTGTTATGGTACATAGTACTTTGGATACAGTATAGTATCCGAAATCTTTTGTTTTTCAATGTAAATACTATCTTTCTATTATATAGGAAATAACTTATAGTAAACCTTGCAACGGTTGGGTGCTCGTGCTGGGAGTTAAATGCAGACATACTCAGGAATTAAGATAAAAAAACACAGTTTGTTAAAAACTATAAGGGCTCAAGGGAAGTGGAGCAAGTCTAATTTTCACAACCGAGAATACTACTAAAAGATTAACATCATACTCACGGCTCCGGAACTAGCTCAATCGGGGCAACTCTGATTGCTTCTCAGCTGTCTTCGGCTAAACTGCTAGATAAAATCTAATTAGACAGCCCGTGGCTGTAGATATCCTTTATTCACTTTGAGATAATCAAATGCAATTACTATTAAAATTCTTACCACCGGCCCACTTCTCAAGTCGAATACCGAAACTCCTTCACAACTCACTGGAGGCCCGATGCTACTTGCAATCTGCTAGATACCAGCGGGAAACACACTTCGCTGACTGCCAGAGACACCACTGCTAGCTGGCTAATGCTCTGCTGGCTATCGCCAGAGACACACCGCACACACCGCACACACTCAAACTCCAAGCTTTTATATGCTGCAAACTGAGACACTTCAAATTTACATATTACTACTAACCGCGAGCCATAACTGTAGAATCCGAAAGAGACACACACACTCTAGAATGTTAAAGTAAAAGAGAGGATAGATGTCGCTTTTACGCTTACACTTGTTAAATTATTGACGTCACGATCTCAGAAATACTAAAGTGCCTTTATGACAAAGGTCACTCCCTCACAACCCCCCTTGGATTCAACAGAGAAAAAGGACTGGGCCAAATGCATGCCCAGAACTTTTTCTTGTAATAAATTTCAAACCATAAAAAAAACAAAGTGATGGGCGAAATTTGGCACCGAAACATAACTTTTAAAATATTACACTTTAACCCATCACAACAAAAACCTCAGTTTGCCTCAAATATTCACATATTCAATTCAACCATCCTTGTATCTTAAAAATAGCCTCTGAAAAACTTTCAAAACTTTTAAAACTAATTACTTCCTTTTTCAAAACAACCCACTCCACTGGGAGTGCTAAAATTCATCAAAACACTAAGCTTTCGAAATTTTCCTCAATACTGAAATACAACTGTATCTTTATCAAAAATTTCTCCATAATATTTTCCTAATACTAGAATTCGCACCAAGTCCAAAAAACCCTATGCGCAAAAATTTTCTTCAAGAAAATTCCGCACTCATCTAAAATTAAATTCACTTCGTACTAACAATCACTCTGGTACTACGTAATACCTACATACCCATTATCCAATGAACTATCTCACAAAACTTCTTCAGAACTAGCTCCACTTTCACAATGTTTGGGACACATACGTACAGCTTCACATAGCTGTGCTTATGCAACGATCAAAAATATCAAATTTACAAAATGACGTCATTATACTCTTCATCTGTATAAACTAAAAGAAAAATAGCAATATCAATATTTAACAGAGGTATACTTCCCTGCAAGAAAATCACATTAACATTCAATTTTAATACAATACAATTTCATATTTAAATGTAACATAAAACTTCGCAACTTGCGGAAACCATTTCCAACTAAAGTACAAACGTAACACATAAAACACGAACGATAAGGAGAAAGTTAATTCATTAAATGTTAGTACAAGAGATAGAAACGCGCGTCAAGGACTTCTTGACCGCAAACACGTGCGCGCCTGAACCGCGGCGCGTGTACAAAATAACCCAAATTACTATCTATACTTTCTGAAAATCAAACATCCATTAACATACATTTTAAAACACATGAACAGTATAACAATATAATAACATTTTAACAACTAACATGACAATTTAACAATAGGTCCAGAATTTTTTAAAAGCAGTTAAGACCAAAATTTCAAACATACATAAAACTAACAATTTTGCAAACAAATTTTGAACACAATTAAGCACTAATCTTGAGTCCGTCAAAAAATTCCAAAAATGGCCAAAAAACAAAACAGTCTCTCTGTTTTTATTCCTTCACATTGCTACCACATATATGCACTCTAATAGAAATTTAATAAGGAACATGATCACCCAATCATAGAGATGATTCGCTGCTAGCCGGCTTCATACTACAGGATGGCTTTCTCCTCTTGTCCCAAAAACCTTGCACGAAGGATCTTTCGTCATCAGAACTGTACGGTGACGCCACAGTTGACTGTCGTGCCTGCAGCCTGGTCCTGAAAAGATGTCGTGGGATACTTGTAGATTCCCCTCGACGACTCTGCTCTGGTCGGTTCGCTGGGGTCACTCCATGGCGAGATTCACACTGCTGATGCCGGTAATCTGAATGTTGTCTCCTCTTTCTAAACGCACCCGAAGTTACTGAAGATCCTAGGCCACGTTTCTTTCCGGATCTATGCTGTCTCTTATTGGGCAAAAACTCAGACTCTAAAGTTCTTTTAACAGTTTGACGAGTGTCCATATGAAATCTTTTCCGAGGATTAATTACTGAAGACGTTGAACTATTAGATAATTTATGTTTTTGAGGTTGCTGTCTAACAAGTGGAGGAACGAAACAGTTTATGATTTTTTTCCTTTTATGGCATACTGAGTCTGATGTATTTGACACTGCTCTTTTATTTTTATTATCATACTTCGCTCTCGGTTTAATAGACTTTCTACTTTCAATAACAGTTTTTGGAGCTGTTTGACTAGATTTTCTATTTGCATACTGATGAAAAGAATTAGATAAGGAAGTGCTGGACTCGGGACACTCATTGGATCGGGAATTTTGCGAAACACCGCTCGACACATGAGAACCTTCACTACCATTTTCTCTAAACTTATAAACTCTAACCTGATCCAGATTAACCGTCATTCTTTCACCATTGACATTAACAACCAAATTATTATTTCGAACTTCCAAAACCTCAAACGGACCTACAAACTTCGGACCAAACTTAGCTACTCTCTTTTGACGACTTGAACTTAACCAATGCTTTTCTACTAACACAAAATCTCCAACTTTAACTTCCAATTCCCTTCTACGCATATTATAATACTGAGCTTGCTTTTCTTGCGCTTTTCCCATCTGAATTTGAGCCTCCTTAACCAAACTTTCAATATCCTGGCACATAAACTGACTTTCCGTATCCGACACCATAACTAGCCTTTGAAATGGAGTAATGACTTTTCTACCCAAAAATAATTCAGCCGGCGTTTTCCCCGTTGACTCGTGAACTGCCGTACGAAGTGCGTTCGCAAAATGCTGAAGAAACTGGTCCCAATTTGCATGATGAGAACCAACATAAGAAGAAATCATTTCAATTAATGTACGATTTACACGTTCAACCATATTAGACTGAGGACAATACGGAACAGTAAAAGAATGATCGATCTCCAGCTTTTCACATAGAGCCTTAAATATATCAGAAATAAAACAAGGGCCATGATCGCTAACTACCCTAATTGGTGCACCATATTTAGAAATATAATTATCGAAAAATGCATCGGCAACTGCAGGTGCAGAAGCCTTTCTGAGGGGGACTAACTCTACCCATTTACTAAAATAATCAACTATAACTAGTACAAATCGATATCTTTTAGGATTAGACAATGGATAAGGACCGATTAAATCTACACCTACACATTCATTAGGAAAATTTACTTTAATAGGAATTAATTTGCCAGCTGGACTTACATTTTTATAATTATAACGTTGGCATGTGCTACAGCTGGAGACATAAGCGCGCACTGCATCCCTCATTTTAGGGAAGTAGCAGGATACACAAATTCGAGCATAAGTTTTCCTGATTCCTAAGTGACCTGCTAATGGATTATCATGAAATTCTTTCAAGATGGCCTTACGAAGAATAGCCGGAATAAAAACTCTTAATTCACCACGTGAGTTTACAATTTTAGAATAAAAAAGAAGACCATCGATAAGCTTAAAAGATTGGGACCATTTCTCAAACATAGGCACATCTGCACTCGGGACATCATCAGGATTTTCCAAATAACGATACAAACTACCAAACTCTTCATCTTGTTTCTGCTCCCTTATCAACTGCTCTCGTGATCTTAACACCAACGAAGACAATGCACAACACTTAATTTCCTCCGTGACCTCTAAACCACCATGCGGGTTTCGAGAATAAGCGTCCGCTACCGCATTTTCCCTGCCAGCCCTATGTTCTATAATAACATTATACTCTGCCAACTTCAAACACCATCTGACCATACGAGACGACAAACCCTTTCCATTAGTTAACTTCGTCAAAGCTGAATGATCCGTAATGACTTTAACCGGTATATTAGTGAAAAAACAACGAAATTTATTCAAAGCCCAAATTACTGCAAGACACTCCCTTTCTGTAATCGAATAATTCCTTTCCGCTGCATTTAAAATTCTCGACGCAAACGCTATAGGTCGACCTTTCTGTGCTAACATAGCTCCAACCCCCTCTGCACTCGCATCGCAATACACTTCAAACTGAGACGAATAATCGGAGTGAGCCAAAACAGGAGGGGAAACTACTGCCTCTTTTAATAATTCAAACGATCTCTGAGCCGCCGATGACCATGTAAACTTCACCCTTTTC
This sequence comes from Maratus speculifer, assembly GCA_964019185.1. Taxonomy (NCBI): domain Eukaryota; kingdom Metazoa; phylum Arthropoda; class Arachnida; order Araneae; family Salticidae; genus Maratus; species Maratus speculifer. Next base: position 137,673,164 of record OZ025298.1, read on the forward strand.
CTTTTTAAATTATACAATGGTTCACATAACTCTGAAAAACGTGGAATGAACTTGGCGAACCAAGCCACCATCCCTAAAAATGTCGCCACTTCCTTACTATTTTTGAGGGGATTCATTGACGTAATTGCCTCAATTTTCTCATTGTCTATATTAATACCTTCACGCGTAATTTTAACTCCTGAATACTTTATCTCTTTTCTCAAAAATTTACACTTTTCTAACTTAACTGTTAACCCAGCATCTCTTAACAACGTAAACACTTCCCTCAATAATCTTAAATGCTCTTCAGAAGTAGCTGCCATTATAATTATATCGTCCAGGTAGACCAACACGCCCTTACCAAGCAAAGGTTTAAGGATATTATTCATGGCCTTCTGGAACGTTGCCGGTGCCCCCGATAAACCAAAACTCATTCTCTTAAAAGCAGAACAACCGTCCCGAGTAATAAACGCAGTTTTAGGTATGTCTTCCGGCTTCATTGCAATCTGAAAATAACCTGATGTAAGAACTAACGTTGACATATAATTCGTACTCGTTATATTAGCCAAAATGTCATCAATTACTGGAATAGGATACTGAGGGTATTGCGTTATCGCATTTAACTTTCTATAATCTACTGCAAATCTATATGCCTCTGGATTATCTAAGCTTTTCCCATTATTTTTACGACATACACTGTTAAAAATCTGCTGCATTTTGCTGCAACGCCCTCCACCACTTGTATATAATATCTCTATTCCAACCAGTGAGAAAGCGCCATTTCACGGCCAAGTAACCGTTTTCTATACAAGTAGGGGAGTGCGTTGCAGCAAAATGCAGCAGATTTTTAACAGTGTAACACTGCTGGCGACGCAAAAGGAGACTCAATTGGCATTATAATATCGTCTGCTAGCATTTTCTGAATATGATAATCAATTATACCTTGTTTAATCTTGTCATAACGATATGGTTTACTAGCAACAGGTGCTTTCAAACCAGTATCAATCTCGTGCCATGCAACATGCGTTAAACCCGGTTTACCAGAAAAAACCTCTCCAAACTCATTCAAAAATTTATTAAATTCCTCCTTCTCGATTTTACTTAACCCCTACTCTCCCAAATCAACTGACACTGAAACAGGCTCTTTCTGATTCACATTCTCATCATTATTCACGATTAACGACTTTTTAAAGAAATCCAGACTAATTCCTCTATCCTTCATATAATCCACACCAACTATACAACGCACTGTTAATCCATCTAACACACAAAACTCCCAACATGTCTTAACCGAACGAATTTCAACTTCAAACTCTACTGAACCTTTATTATCACAAGCTACTCCCTGTGCCGACTGAACCACCAGACTTGACCTCTTCAACTTTTTATACGAAAAATATTTCCGATAACAATCAAAAGAAATGAACGACTAATCTGCCTCTGTATTGAAGACACTCTTAACGACAATACCATCCAACACAATTAACACTTCAGGTAACTCAACCGGATTAATAGTAACTTTATTCAAACTCACAGAAGGTTTTTCCGATTTAACCTGTGACTGCATAGCTTCCGAAATACAGTCGCCTACCAGTTTAACTGACCCGACCTCTTAACACATCTCCTTTGCATCGATCTACCTTCGAAATTCTCATCCGAAGTTAATCTCCTTATTTGCGAAGAAACATTCTTGTCCCGTACTCCCCCTCTCCGATCATAACCACTATTTTGTCTATTTCCATACATATATCTATCACCATTTCTAAAATTATTAGCACCACCACAATTCCTATTACCATTACCAGTATTTGACATATTACGACCAAATCCATCATTTCTATTACCCAAATTACTATCCGGAAATCGCTGTCCCCCTCTCAAAAAATTACGTTCATCCTCATTTCTCAAATTACTATCCGTGACAGGTCTCTGACGAGGGCTACGCGAATCCCGTTGATCCGAGCTATGCCGAGTCTCATACTTCGATAAAATTTGGTGCATTTCTGAAAAATTCTTCGGTGCTCTAACTTCAATATAGTCCTGTATATTTGGATTAAAAAGAGGAAAAACAATGTCCAACAATTCCTCAAATGTGAAATCTAAATCCAATTTATTTTTTAGTTCAAGCTTACGTAGATAAAACTTTGATGCTGATTCATAAATATTCTGCCAATTGCAATAGAATTCTTTCCCTAAAATACTTTTACCTTTAACGGGAGGAAATGCCTTCTTTAACTCAATCTTAGTCTGTTCAAATCTTTTACCTTCATCATTAATCAGAAATTTTCCTATATTCTCTAACCACAAAAGTGCTTCGCCCTTCAATGAGCACTTAAGCACTACGTATCTATTTTTCTCAGGTATATTATTGAACAAAATATAATCATCTAGTTTGACTAAAAATTCATTAATGTCACCTTACCGGTAAAATAAACACGTGGCCCAATCTCACAATTTCCGACATTTCGTTGGGCGTCATTTGTAACGGTTGGGTGCTCGTGCTGGGAGTTAAATGCAGACATACTCAGGAATTAAGATAAAAAAACACAGTTTATTAAAAACTATAAGGGCTCAAGGGAAGTGGAGCAAGTCTAATTTTCACAACTGAGAATACTGCTAAAAGATTAACATCATACTCACTGCTCCGGAACTAGCTCAATCGGGGCAACTCTGATTGCTTCTCAGCTATCTTCGGCTAAACTGGTAGATGAAATCTAATTAGACAGCCCGTGGCTGTAGATATTATTTATTCACTTTGAGATAATCAAATGCAATTACTATTAAATTTCTTACCACCGGCCCACTTCTCAAGTCGAATACGAAACTCCTTCACAACTCACTGGAGGCCCGATGCTACTTGCAATCTGCTAGATACCAGCGGGGAACACACTTCGCTGACTAATATCGCTCGAGACACGCTCTCTGCTGGCTACTGCCAGAGACACCACTGCTAGCTGGCTAATGCTCTGCTGGCTATTGCCAGAGACACACCACACACACTCAAACTCCAAGCTTTTATATGCTGCAAACTGAGACACTACAAATTTACATATTACTACTAACCGCGAGCCATAACTGTAGAATCCGAAAGAGACACACACACGCTCTAGAAAGTTAAAGTAAAAGAGAGGATAGATGTCGCTTTTACGCTTACACATGTTAAATTATTGACTTCACGATCTCAGAAATACTTAAGTGCCTTTATGACAAAGGTCACTCCCTCACAACCTCAGCAACGAATATCAATTTCACAACGTGTGAAATAGTTTCGTATAATTAAAACCAGCCCCAAACTTTTTTTTCTTGCATAATTCTGTAATGCAATGCTTTTTTCTGGGCCTTTAAATTAATAAGAAATTTTCTTTGCAACACAAATGGTAAAAAATGTGTATATTAGTACATATTTCTATTACCTTTAAAAGAGTGGAACATCATTAAAATACACGCGTTTGTCTTTTTAATTAATTTATACATCCGGTTAAATGATCTTTTCATCGCATATAAAAAGTATGTATATTTTCATGTTTTCCATTAATCAGTTTTATTATATTCGGAAGAGTATATCAGCATTAAAATGCACTTGAAAGTATTTTTACCTCAGACCATAATATATTACGGAATAATTTTGACTCCTCCTGTAATTAAACTATACATCCGATTTTCATAAAATGTGAAATCACTCAACTAAATTATACAACAGTTATATATTTTTAATTTCAAACATTCATTCATTTTTTCCTCCATTATATACGGACGGACAGAAAGACAGCCGCACGGAATGACCGAACGATGGCTATAGATGCTACATACTACCTCTGACAATAAAGTTCGGTGAATTAATTCAGAATGACTGATCTGGCAACACTGGGGAATGAAAACGCTGCACCCGCATAGAGACAAGTGTTGACCATCATCCCCCACCGTTGTTCAGTTAAGCGTCGTTTATGTTCTGTGTAAGACGTGCTTTACCAAGTGCTTTTTCAGTGTGTTGGTTCTTAACAGAGAACAGGTAAATGAACGAATAAAAGATCACTTTAAAGTTTGGTTTTAAGCTTTGCAAGACACCGCAAGAAATTCATGTGGGATGGTGCAAATTGAATACCTGTCATTTTCGCCAGATCTTAGTCCTCCAGACTTCTTCCTATTTTCACGACACAAACCCTCTTTGAAAGAGATTTGACCACATTGCTGACATCCAACGAAACGTGACGAAGCTTTTCAACTTCATCCTAATAGAAGACTTCTTGCGAATTACAGCAGATCTCAGCGGTGCATAGTTATAGGAGATGACTATTTTAAAGGATCGTATGGTAACTTTTGTTAATATTTCATCTACATTAATGCTACAGGACTATTCACCGAACTTTATTGTCGAAGGTATTATTAACATAATTACGCGAACGCACCTAAAAATAAAATAAAATAGAATAAAATAAAATGCGCGCCAAAACGTTAAAAAAAAAAAGTTAAAAAAAAAAAAAAAAAAAAAAGATTTGAAAGCAAAGCATGTGACATGCATGTGTTAAGAATTAAAGCTTCAGAAAATAGAAATCTTTATAAAGGTCACAATGTGTATCAATTAAAGGATGCTTCTTTTCTACAAAAAGCTGTTTTAGCAACTATTTGTTTTCTAACGCATTTTTTCCTTATTCTATTAATAAAACTTTGAATGGTGTAAAGATTGATGATTGAAGAATTGTCTTAACCCTTTAAGACCCAGCTCGCACGATCGTGCGGGTTAGACATTCATTTAAATTTTTGCTTCTGAAACAGTAGTATGTAATATAAACCCAAATCGAACTATCGTTCTGGTTAGCAGAAAGAGTAAAGTATTTTTTTTTTATCAACAAATGGAGGTAGTAGTCCACGTTTTACTTTCAGGCGGCATGTCTATCTTTGTTTACAAGTACAACGGATATAGCTCATCATTTTATCTGTCGTAAAAAGGTAATTATCGATAAATTTTTTGCTTAGATAAATATTTTTGCTTTGAAGTCTAAATAAGTGTAATATAATAAAAACATTAATTATACACTATTTATTTTGCTCTTAGGACTGAAGATTTCGTTACACGCACGATCGTGCACCTTCGGCGTTACGTTAGTTAGTGCTACTGTAAAGGTAAGTGTTTTTCAATGTTCATTTTGTTTTCTGTTTCAACAATTTTGATGACAGCCAAAATAAAACTAAGTATGCTGTTACATAATTAATACTATATTATTTTCTTGGGTGTTGCCATAGATACCCCCCCCCCGTTTTTAAAATTAATTCTTAATTTTTTTCTTTTTAATTAATAAAATTTTCAAATACTTTTTCTAATTTTTTATGCAATACTTTGTTAACTTTTACTAAAGCAAAATAAAATATTTTTTCAGATGTCTAAACGTTAAAGAACTCCCACTCAAGAAGAAATATTTCAATTGATGAATAAATCAGATTCTGAATTTAGTAATCTCTCGGATGATGACGACGTTATGGACAAAACATTTGAAGCGGTATTATTAGAAGGTTGGTTGGTTGGTTATACAGGGTTTTATGGCGCAAAATCCCTTAAGTATTATTAGAAGGACAGTCAAGTTCAGATGGGCTCGATGAAGAAAAAAATGTCAATTTTGGATCATTCTTCCTCCTCAAAGTCTTCTGAATTCATTTACCAAAGTTCTACCTCCAAGGCAGTTTCGGAAAATAATAAAAGAATGAAAAAAGTCTCTGAAAAGTTTCTCTTTCCTCTTGTGAAAAGATCTAAATATTATAACCCGCCTGAAAAAAAAAAAAAAAAAAAAAAAAAAAAAAAAAAAAAAAAACCATACCATGCTTGGATAAAAGGTATGATTCTTACAACGATATCCAATGTGTCGATGACATTTCAAGGCCTCGCAAGTGCAGGTTTGAAAACTGCGAAAGCAGTTCAAAAACACGTTCTCAAAAATGCAACGTTTATTTGTGCATGTCAAAAACAAAAACTTGTTTTAAAGATTTCCATTGTAAAAAAGTAACCAGTCCATAAAATAAAAAATAATACATCAATAATTACCATATCTGTAAAAAAAAAAATTGTTTCAGTTTTTCTCTTCTATCTATTTAGAGCCAGAAAATGTATAAATTTTAACATGTAACAGGTAATTCACAGGAAAAGCCCAACCCGCACAATCGTGCTGGTGTGACTTTCACAGATAAAGCCCAACCCGCACGTTCGTGCGGGTACTCTTCACGCTCTAGGGGGGCAAGGAGATTTTTTAAATTATTTTTTTAGGTGTCATTAGGGCTAGTATAGAGTTAATAACCAGATAAATGTAATATTTAATGATGAAAATGTTTCGGGTCTTAAAGGGTTAAAACATAAAATAAATATCCATTAAAAATAGTTAAACAGAAAAAAAGAAAAATTAGGTTTCATACTTTTATGAAAGATAAACTGTATAGAAAAATATTGTTAGGATTATATTTTATTTGTCATTTACTACTTTATATCAAAATAATTGAAACTTTTCTTTTTTTCTATTCGTTTAAAATAAGAAGGACTTACATATTATATTTAATTGATATTTCAAACAGTTGTATTTTGACATCTCTATTTTATTGTCTTCATGTTATTTAGAAAATATCCCCAAAGTTCAAAACCTTATTTATCCACGCTATTTATTCATCTGATATTAAAAAGCTTCGAAACTTTGTCACATTTCCTTACAAAGAATTTTTAAATAAACGGATGACATTTTTGGGATATTTTGTTGGTACGTGTCGTAAAAAATGAATACATAAACATGTTATTTAAAATATATAAATTAACATGCACTTCATTTAATAGTTTTGTCTTTATCAATTGATTTATAAATTTATATGTTTCTGTGTGTACAACAAAAAATTTTGTAAACATAACAAAAAACAATTGCTCCATGCTTAATTCTCAAATCATACCGTATTGAGAAAGGTAAATTGCATTAATTCTGCAAAAAACAAAATTACCAAATGGAAATAGTAATAAATAAAAATCAAATTAAAAACATAATATGCAGTATAACTTTTTTCGAAGGTGCAGTGCAATTTTTTTTCAAACAAATATATGTAACATAAAATAAATGAAAACAAAAAAATAAAATTAAAATGGTTAGCATGGTTTATGAAACTTTTTCCAGCACATTCAAAATGCTGCAGCAATACACCTTATTGATAGTCTAATAATATTATAAATGTGAATGTGTGTCCGACAGTTGGAATGAAGTTGACCTCAAAACAGATGAATTAATGTCGTTCCATTTTTGCATACAGATAGATTATTGGCCTGAAATGAACTTAGACTAATTTTTATTCATTTTATTCAAATATTATTCTTAATAATCCAAAATATCTTTATTTTTCATAGAAAATCTATTGACAATTTCCCCGTAATATTTAATCAGATTTAATCGTCTTCTTTTTTTCGTTGCCAAAAAATAAAAAAAAAACAAATAATAATTTCTCTTCAGTAATTAATTTTCAATTAAAAGATTTTCACGTGAACAAAACAAAATGAAATTGATAAATAAATAATTTAGAAAATAGCATTGTAACGTCATACTGGAAACAAAACATAAGTTTTCAAGTATTCATTTTTAATAGCACAAGGTGCATGAATTTTGAGTAAGTGCTAAAAGGCTGTAACGGTATATTCGGAAAATAAAATGGATATGCTTGAATACTGAAATAAAATGATATTCGCATGGTTAATATAAATATATAATTTTTTATTTTAAAGTAAAATAAGGTAAAAAAAAGGATTGAATAAAATTAAAAGGAAATGTCAATAATATACATCGCATGTTATCCATGCCGTAAATGACGTAATATTTAATGAAAAATAGTTTTTATCATTCTTAAAATGTAAAATAATACTTGAAAAAATCGAAAAAAAACTAGTGGTTGGGGGCCATCGCAATACTTACGCATCAGGGATATGCATAATGTAATATGTGAAAATAAAATATTGTTGCAGCGTATATAAGGTTCTTTTGATCTTATGGTTAGACAAATTAAAACTCTTACTCTTAGAAAAGTAGAAAATAATTTATTTACAGACCTTCAGAACAACAGAGTCTTCGAAACTCTCAAATATTACTAGATTTTCAAAAATAACTGTTCAAATCTATCGTACAAGTACAGCTTTAGATCCCAGAGACTCTTTATACAACGTCTCAACACTTAATAACATTCAAAACAACATAGATGAAACTCAAGCAAACTTACTTACAATCGTAGCTCACTCAATGACTGACTGGTAAATAATAACAACAGGAGCTCGTATTGCTCTCCTTATATAGGCTCGCAGCATGTGCTGGAAATTTCTACAACCTTCTCGAAAAATCCACGGAACAACATTCAATGTATCAGCATACCTAAGGGGGGGTTACCATAGAGAGGGAAGGGTTACCATCGCCAACAAGCGCCAAGTTTTTCGCCAACTTGGCGATATATCGCCAAATATGGCGACCAAAATTAGTCGTCAAAAGTGACGCCAACTTGGCGATATCTTTACTATTTTGCCAATCTGCCGTAGACATACACTGAAAATAATAGACAAATTTGCTTGATAACAGAGGCAATGTAACAAAAACTAATATTAGTAAAGGAATGGAGCTTAATAAGATTATTTACATTATTTTACAGTACAAATTCTAACTATTTACAAAATTCGTAACACTACCCCCTCTTCAAAGACTGCACTTCCCGGGCAGTACAACCCTTGAGTTAGAGGAAAACACTTAAAAATAAATAAATAAATAATAATAATAATAATATTTTACTTAAATAAAAACTAATTACTATTTACAGATTTACAAAAAAAGTGACTTCCATGGCCATAGTCTAAAATTCGTGTTTCGAATTTCTAATCACTTTGGCCAAAATGAGGAGCTAGTCGGTTATAATGTATGACCTTGGGCTTGGTGTGTGGCGACTTTTCTATACGTACGACGACATCATTCAGCCTGTTGACGACTGTGTAAGGACCGTCCCAGTTTCTTTGAAATTTTGGCGACAGTCCCTTACGACGTATGGGATTCCACAACCAAACTTTGTCACCTTCGTTGAACTCATGTCCAGTTGCATTTGTGTCGTACCGTGTCTTCATCTTTTCCGATGCCAGTCCGATTCGGTTCCTCGCTATACGACGAATCTCCTCAATCCGTGCCTGGAGTTCATTCACGTACTCCTCGGGCGATAAAGGAGCATCAGGAGGACGGCCAAACAAAAGGTCGGCAGGTAGACGAAGATCACGACCAAAGAGCATTTGAGAAGGGGAATAACCAGTGGCCACATGAGCAGCACTCCTGTAGGCAAGCAGGAACAGAAGTAATTTCTTTTCCCAGTCCTGTTGATCTTTAGAAACCAGGAGGGAGAGGCTATTTAGGATGGTACGATTGAACCGCTCCACCATGCCGTCCGATTGCGGATGTAGAGGTGTAGTTCGAGTTTTGTCGAGTTTTGTCGAGTTTGATCAGCAAGTTGATCTTTACGCAGGCTGTCGTCACTCCACGGATCTTGCGATGATGTAGACCCAGTTGTAACTTGTCTTACTATAGGACCTTTGACATTAAATTTCTTCTCAACCCGGTCGCAGTATCTACAATTCTCTGAGCAGGGTCTTCTTGAGAGAGCATCTGCATTTCCATGTGATGAGCCTTTTGATGGCGTATCTCCATATCGTACTCTTGAAGCTTTTGTATCCACCTGGCTATCTGGCCTTCAGGGTTCGTAAAATTCAATAGTCAAGTTAGAGAAGCATGATCAGTTCGGATCAGGAATTTTCGATCGTAAAGATAGTGATGAATGTGGTCTACGGCTTTCACTACAGCAAGAAGCTCTTTTCTTGTTACGCAGTAGTTTCGCTCTGCCTTTGATAAGCACTTGCTGAAATAGGCGATAACACGCTCCTGGCCGTCGATTTCCTGGGACAGTACAGCGCCAATGCTTTCGTTACTTGCATCCGTATCAAGTATAAACTGTGACAGAATTGGAGTGGATGTTAAGGCCTCTTTAAGCTTTTCGAAAGCAGCGTCACATTCCTGTGTCCACATAAATTTTTGATTGACTTCTGTTAATTTATGAAGTGGTCTTGCAATCATCGAGAAGCCTTTGACAAATTTTCTGTAATAGGTGCATAATCCTAGAAAGCTCCGAAGTTGGTGAACATCTGCTGGACGATTCCAATTTTTCACAGCCGATATCTTCTCTGGATCAGTCCTAACTCCTTCCGCTGAAATGATGTGTCCAAGGTAGGCGACTTCATTGCGAAACAAATTGCACTTCGAAGGGCTTAGCTTCAAATTAGCTTCCTTTAACTTTTGTAGCACCCGCCTGAGGTTGTTCAGATGTTTATCAAGTGATTTTCCTATGATTATGATATCGTCTAAATAAACAAGACATGCCTCATATGACAGCCCCCGGAGAACCGTTTCCATAAAGTGTTCAAAAGTTGCAGGTGCATTACATAGACCAAAAGGCATTACCTTGAATTGCCATAATCCTTGTCCCGTTGTGAAGGCAGTCTTCACGCGGTCGTCGGGATGGATCTCTACCTGCCAGTAACCACTCTCCAGATCCAGAGTCGAGAACTAAGTTTTGCCCGCAAGTATGTCGAGAGTGTCTTCGATCCTTGGTAGAGGGTAACTATCCTTTTTAGTGACGTCATTCAGTCGGCGGTAGTCTACACAAAATCTTGTTGAACCATCCTTCTTTCTTACTAATACAATGGGAGACGCCCATGGACTTGTCGATGGTTCGATGACGTCACTTTCTTCCATATCCTTAATTAAATTTTACACCTCTTCTTGCTTGGCAAAAGGTAATCGTCTAGGGTGTTGTTTAATAGGTGAGTGATCTCCAATATCAATTTGGTGTTGTTCCATTTTCGTTCGTCCAAAGTCTTCAGATGGTTGGAAGAATAAACTTTGGAATTCCCTAATTAAACTTTCCACAGCGTCCATCTGTTTTGGATCTAAGTCTGTATTTTGTAACAAATCCTTGACTAAATTATCTGAAGATTTCTGACAGTGATTGTAATTTTGACTTATGCACGTCACAGGAGCACATGATGCTATTACTTCTCTTTTCTTGATAGTCCTCGTCTTATCACTGATGTTAGCAATTCTGACTGGAATGGTCTTTTTCGAGAGGTCTACTACAGATGAAGCCACCAATAATCCTGCTTGTTTACTATTGTTTTCTGGATAATTTCTATGGCCAAATCGATAATTAGTTTCATTGTTAATTATAGCTGGAACTAAAAATTCTGTTCTTGGATCTAGATTGATGTCTTCTCTGGCTATTACTGTTTGTTTATATTCAATTTAGTTATTTAATCCAAAAAGGCTTATTTTTTCAAATTTAGATAGCATTTAATTATTTTTTAAAATCAAGTTTGAAGCCAAACTTCTTCAGAAAATCTAGCCCGATTATGCAAGGATCTGTTATTTCAGCCACATATGCCGTATGATAATATTTGGTTCCTCCAAAGTTGATGGTTAAATTGGCCTTTCCATACATGCCTATCTTGTCGTCCGTCACAGTTTGCAGGGTAGCGCATGGTGGAGTCCAGATGAGTTTAGATTTCAATTTTCGAGCCAAATCTTCTCTTATTATTGTCACATTGGCTCCTGTATCGACAATCATACGGCACTGAATTCCGTTAATAAAGCCTATCACATATAATTTATTATCACCGCCACTCATTTTTGATATCTGGAAGATCTTCAGGTGGGGCTTTTCATTCTCTGGCAACCTCCGCCCCGCAAGATGGCCAAAATTTAGTTTCCCTGCTGACAGTTTGAATTTATCTCACGTTCGTGGATTTTGGGACAATTTCTTCGGAGATGTCCTGTATCATCGCATCCCCAGCACGTGAGATTCTGTCTCCATGAGCTTGTTCTTCCATATTTTAAGGCTTCACGCTCTTGATTTAATTACCTATTTTCTTTCACGACGTCGATTTTAGTGTCTGAGCTTTTCTTCACCGTTGCCCTTCGGACTGAATGACGATCTCTTCGGATGGCTTGTGTAGCTGCTTCCAACTTTAAGGCATATAGTAATGCAGAATTTAAATCCTGCACATCTGCCATTCGTACCGCTCTCTGCACTTCTGGATCTTTTATTCCGTCTGCAAAGTACTGCAGTGAGAGCATTTCCCGTACATTCTTTGGGCAGTCGATGAATGCTAAATTTGCAAGCCGTTCAATTTCTGAGGCAAAATCTTGAAGGGTTTCACTCGATTTTTGATGGCGGCTTTTCATTTGTATTCTCGAATAATCTTTCAAGAATTTTTCCCCGAATCTCATTTCAAGTGAACAACTTAGAGTCTCAAAATTGAGTTGCGTCATATCGGGCAATGTTTGCAGCACGTCGGCGGCTTCTCCTCTCAAAGATGCTGCCAGTTGACAAGCTTTCACCTCGTCACTCCATTTGTTCGCTTCGGCTACAATGGTGAACTGGGTCTTGTAAACTTGCCAGGAACTCTTTCCGTCGTATGTCGACAGCTTGATGTGCACGGGAGAAGCAGGCGGATTCCTAAATTCTTCATAATTACCACTGGACGCTGAAAGCTTCTTCTCAAGATCTTGTATTTTTTTATTTAGCTTTTCATTTACTTCAACTATTTTCTCTTCAATATTACTAACTTCATTCTGAATTTTCTCTTCTACTTCCTCTATTTTTCTTTCCATTTTCTCTTCAACATTACTAACTTCATTCTGAATTTTCTCTTCTACTTTACAAATTTCATTCTCTATTTTCTCTTCTACCGAATCTATTCTTCTCTCTACCGACGAGAACTTTTCTTCTAAAGTTTTCTTCATTTCTTCTTGACTTTTATTAACTTCCTTCTTCAATTCTTCTGTCAACTCTTTCATTCTTTCTTCGTTTTTATTCATTATATCCGCCAACTCTTCTTGGCCTTTATTCATTTTATCCGCCAACTCTTCTTGGCCTTTATTCATTTTATCCGCCAACTTTTCTTGGCCTTTATTCATTTTATCCGCCAACTCTTCTTGGCCTTTATTCATTTTATCCGCCAACTCTTCTTGGCCTTTATCAATTTTATTGGTCAGCTCTGTTCTTAATCCGTTAATAGCTTCTAACAGTTCTTCCAGTTGTCCGTCCATTGTTCTTGTTTTCGCCATAAGATCCCGACACCTGACACCAAATGTTGCAGCGTATATAGGGTTCTTTTGATCTTATGGTTAGACAACTTCAAACTCTTACTCTTAGAAAAGTAGAAAATAATTTATTTACAGACCTTCAGAACAACAGAGTCTTCGAAACTCACAAATATTACTAGATATTCAAAAATAACTGTTCAAATCTATCGTACAAGTACAGCTTTAGATCCCAGAGAATCTTTATACAACGTCTCAACACTTAATAACATTCAAAACAACATAGACGAAACTCAAGCAAACTTACTTACAATCGTAGCTCACTCAATGACTGACTGGTAAATAATAACAACAGGAGCTCGTATTGCTCTCCTTATATAGGCTCGCAGCATGTGCTGGAAATTTCTACAACCTTCTCGAAAAATCCACGGAACAACATTCAATGTATTAGCATACCTAAGGGGGGTTAACCATAGAGAGGGAGGGGTTACCATCGCCAACAATTGCCCAGTTTTTCGCCAACTTGGCGATATATCGCCAAATATGGCGACCAAAATTAGTCGTCAAAAGTGACGCCAACTTGGCGATATCTTTACTATTTTGCCATTCTGCCGTAGACATACACTGAAAATAATAGACAAATTTGCTTGATAACAGAGACAATGTAACAAAAACTAATATTAGTAAAGAAATGGAGCTTAATAAGATTATTTACATTATTTTACCGTACAAACACTAACTATTTACAAAATTCGTAACAATATTTCTAAACTATTTACAAAATGCAAATAATACGTTGTAATTCCAAAACAAAATTTAACAGTACATTTAAATATTTTGAATACACATAGTAATGCTCCATTCATGAATTGCTGACGAGCCCAGTTCGACAAATTTCACGAAACGCCAAACTACTCAAGTAGTACCGAATTGCATAAACGAAACATCCTTATAATTCCAAAAATAACAATTATTTTAACTAACAGTTTATTGCGTCCGATTTAGTGTCTCATTTTTAATTAAAATATTTTTTTGAATTAAAATTTGAACGAAATACAGGGTCGTGAAAAATTGAAGACTGTGGAAAACAAGATTACAAATATCTCAGTAACTAATAATCCGATCGACTTTGTTTTTAATGCATAATTCGTATTATTTTATTGTCTTTCACATCCATTCTTTAAAATTAAAGAAATCGAAAAATTTTATATACCTCCCATCAAAACGAATTTTTCGAGAGTCCGAAAAAATAGTTCCGGATAATTGAGGTTATTGGTATTCAAAAGGCTTGGTTCCATTCTGATGAACTAAGCACTTACAAAGTTTCAAGTCTCTATCTCAATTTGCTCGGTAGATAGAGCATTTACAGACAGACAGACAGACGAACGGCGGTAATTTTTTTTCTAAAAATATGTTTTTATGAATCTCCAGTGTCTGAAACGTGTAAATTCGTCAAAATTTTTTTTCGATTTTCAAAACGATTGCAAGACTTACTCTATACTACGTATGGCAAGTACGTGATAACAAGTGCTAATTCTTAAAGCTGTTTAGTATAGAAACTATGAATTAAAAAAAATACTTCAAAAAATAAACTTCCGGACTAAAAACTTTTAAGATTTAATATTATTGCGTGAAAATAATATCATTTCCCTCTGTCTATATCGCAATTAAGCATTGGGAGCTTGAAGTTTATTGTAAACAAAATTCTAAATGATGATTTGCAACCAGATTTTATATCGACATTTTGTTTAGCTTTAAAAAAGTAAAAATACGATGCGATTTTTAGAAGTACTTTTATTAATAAATTTCTATAAACTTCTGTAGTATGCAAAACAGACATACACAAATTTTACCAAAATATGACCTAAAACACAGATTTGTAGTAGAGATTTAAACGATCCTTGAAACGAACCTTGATTTGCTTTTCGAAAAGTCACATGTTTCCGTTTTAAAATATTGGTAGCCAAAACTCGTTGTATGTGACATACATGACATGTTTTCATAGAATTAGCCTTACATTAAAACAAAAATATGCAGCTGTTAATATGTATATCGGAAAATAGATAATTTTTCCATTAATTTTTAAAAATCGAATTAGAAAAAAGGAACATACAAGTTTGACTAAGCTGTACATTACCAGTTACATTATAAGTTTCACACTCGTACATTACAAGTTTCACTAAGCTGTATATAGTCTTGGGTATGAACAAGTGCTGAAAAAGTGGAAAGAGTTTTTATACAAAAAAATAAAAATATTATCCATATCCCCGTAAATGATAAAATCATTTGTATTTATATTTGTTGTAATATCATCTAAATATATGTTTGTTAGCTATGATAGGAGCTTTTCCTTTTTACATTAAGCTGACAATTGCTAGTGAAAATTATTGCCATAATTTATGTAAATGCTAGATGAAGTAAATTTAGTTAAGACAAAAAAGAAGTACCTCTGTATTTTTCTCAATTAATTTTAATGCGTGTTTGTTTAAAAATTCCATTGATCAGTATTATTTAATTAATGTATTAATATTATAAATAATCCTTGGAAAATATTATTTATTACCCTATATAAGTCCACATTAGTATTAATAAAAAATATTAAAAATGTTAAAGATTTTGATATGAATACTGCTATTTAATATTTTTAGTTTATAAGCAAGTTGGAAACTATTTTAAATATGTACATATCTGTATGAGAAACATCTGAACTTAGTTATGTAGAAATCTTTCGATAGAATGTATAATTCTCGTCTAAATTACACAACTTAGTCAGAAAGTTGCCTCAAGAAAGCTCGTAGGTTAGTAATCGTCTGACACTGGTCGGAAAAGCAACAAATAAATATCCTTTTACATGTTTCCCACATAAAATAATCGAATATTTTAAATCATGTTTATCCATATACCACTTCACAGGAAAACAATTTGACTCACGACGTAAGATGCAGCCATCATAAGTAAAAGATGTTACTTAACACAGAAACTTTTTAGATAAATCCTTCTCTTCCAGATGACAGTAGCTTATTAGCATAAGAAAAACGTGGAAATATCACTCCGAAGTCAATTTAAGAAGGTTTTGTCAGAGTCTGTGAAGGAATACAGGATTTTATGGCAAAGGTCTAAGTCGCCAATTACAAATTTAGAAACAGTAATATCAACCAATACAAAAATTTCACTCCGAGAAAAAGAAAAAGAATTCTCTAAGACTGTCGGAATATTATCACATCTAATCCTTTTTAGCGTCACTTAGAAAGGAATTGTGGGTAATTGAAGGATTTTCCAGAACATAAAATTAAATATTATTACAATTTGAAAATAATTAACTTAGAATTAACACAAAAACTTGTTATTATTACATACATAAATACTATATAATATATATATGTGTGTGTGTGATTGTTTGAATTTTCCTATACATAGAATGAGGGAGAGAACAATGAGATGTGATAATGAAAATTATGTAATAATAGATTTATCTTTCTATAAAAAATTGTATGTAAGAAAGTTTTATTGTTATATTAATATTGTTAAAGTATATATTGTTATATGCATCATATTGTTATGCATAATATTGCATAATAATGTGCATAATATTGTTAAAGTATGCTCTAAGCTACAAAAGCTGTTTAAATTATCCCTGTAATAACAGAGCTGATGTTGATGAATATAAAAGGACGTAAGTAAAGATTCGAAGATACATATCACTATGCTAAATTCCTTTACTTTCATTAGATTATCGTTCAGTTGAAAGCGTAATCCATAATGTTCAGACTTCACGAAACACTCTTCTAAATATATAAAAAATATCAAATACATGTCAAGATTTAAATATTAATACCACATATTTGTTTTTAACATATTTCTTCAGCATGTTTAAATCTTCTTTTTTTTCTACTTTTAATGTACTTCTCAATTTTTTGAATCATTTCTTGTGTGAATAACTTCAGCAATGAAATATCATATAGAGATACGTATTTTTATTTTCTTCCACGACATCATTGTAAAGAGAATTTTGTGTGCCGACTAAACTGCTAACACAGCAAACCCTACTACAGCATCTTGGCTGTTTTGAAAAAAAAATGTTACCTTTATCTTTATAGTATACGGATTATTTTCATTCGTTCTTGTTTCTTTTTCGGAATGTCCCGTATTTTTATTGTCACTGTTATGAAAATCTGTTGCGTTACGTGAAGATTTTTCGGGACAAAAATTTTACGAAAAAAAGGCACCTCTATGCCAGAAAGAATTATGACGAACAGCGATTAAAAATCAAAATACTGAAAAGTAATTCGCAGTTTCATTTACTGTTAAATTCAGGCATTCAAAATTTCTCATCGTTTCATATTAATTTTAAATACAGTTATATTACATTTCATTCTTTCTTCGTTTTACAAATTTCAGTAAATATTTCAATATATTTTGTTTATTTGTAAGGATATTTTCGAATACCGAAGAAAAATTTATTTCTCCATGTTTTGAAAACACATTTTATTTTTTGCATGCATTTGAAATTTAAAGAGAAATATTTTCCTCTGAACTTAAACATTTGGACGGTTCTTGTTGACAGATTTTGTGTTGATAAATTTTACCTGACATTTATCAGCGAAGAAATATTTATATTTCTGACTGATTGCGGATTCTTCTTGAAGATAAATATTGAGGTGCAACTTCTTACTTGACATTAAAAGCAAACTTGAGAAATATGTTTATGAAATATTTATGAGTTTGGGTGATACATATATGTATGTATATATACTGCGACTGCAAAGAAATATATTGTTGTATATGTTTGTATAATATTTTCTTCCTCTGTCCTTGCTTCATCTTGTACTGATGAAGTAGTCTCTAAATCTGATTATATATAGCATCTCCACCGACAGTAAAATTGCGTGTAAAACCCGAAGAAAATCTTTCTAAGAAAATGTGTTTAAAATCAATTGCATGATTTTCGAAAAACATACAGCAATTGAATTTTAAAAAAATATCTTAAAAAAGCGTATAACATAATTTATTTGTAATCATCACATCCTCGAAGTTATTTTGTAAAAGATTCTAGTTAACGAACTTTCTTTGTGAAAAATGAGATTCGATTCGTTCTTTGGGTTCCGAAAGGAATAAAAAGCACAAGTCCATTAATGTAATCCATTATAATATTAAAGAAAGAAATAATCAATAATTTTTTTGTCACCAGAGATGTTATTGATTGAAGTGTTAGACATCATTATAATATATATTACAAATAGACTAGTGATCATTTTAGTTTTTCATAATAGTTTTTTTAGGTCATTCTATTTAAATGCTAGAACTAAGTAGCCTGATTGTTATCTGCAATCCTGTGTAGGGTACATTTGATATTAAGATCGCACCATGATTCAAACTGATGATATTTTGTGGCATATTTTAGCTGTCACTGGGCTTAATTTCACAAAGAAAAAATTAGGTATTATTGACATGTTTATCAGAGTATTTTTCATGATATGCTTCGTAATTACACTATTGCAATATGTAATAGAAAATGTGTGTTTAATCAAAGGAAAACTGTATAAGGTATCAATACTGCATTTTCTTTTTCCATTGAACTCAGTGCTAATGTGGTATATTTCCTATTTCAAAAGAAATGATATTTCCTATCTTGTATTAAAGATGTACCGACTACGAAAATGCTACATTACTTCAAATAAATTAGGAATTTGGATTATAATTATTCTCACGATTATAGCACTCTTTTTTCCATTTTTAACATGCATATATAATCAATTTAGCAAGAATTTTCAAACGTTTGATCTTATAATTTGGACATTTGGGTACCAGATGAATTATGGAATTTGGCTGAGAGTTTTTTTATTTTGTACACCATTTTCAAAATTTGTATTAAACTTTAGTTTTCCATTTTATTTAATTTTTTGCATCTGTGTCTTGTTTTACAGATGCTCTGAAACCGTGTCTGGGTATAACGGACTATTTCGAATGGAGTTAAGTACAACAATTAGAAGAAGTAAAAGTAGTTACACCAAGTTCTTTGAAATTGTGATACTTTTGCACAAGTTAAACAAGAATTTAACGGAGATTACATTTCTCATTATTTTGCATTGCCTGGAAGGAATTTTTGCAGCTCTGTTGGCATTATCGTTGCGTGTTATATTCAACATAACCATTGAAGGCGTAATTAATTTAGTATATTGCGGTATATGCAGTATTACTGCAATTGTATGTTTTTCGATTTGCTGTTCGAAGATTCCAGAAAATTTAATAGAAATAAAAAGGACTGTGAGAAACTTCTTGAACAATTGTGACTACTGCCACTTGATTTCGAAGCAAAATTTATTTTACCTTATGAGAATTGAAACCGAAGATATTGTTTATATATCTGGATGCGGTATGTTTCATGTGAATCGAAGTTACATTTTATCCGCTTTAGGCCTTTTACTTACTTACGAACTGCTTATCATAAATTTGAAGTTTTAGCTTCATGAACAAAAATCTCGTATTATCTGTATTGCATAAGCTTATTGAAAAACATTAATTGTATAAAGTTTATTATCAGAACTCGGTTAAGTTACATTTGCGGATACTTCTAATTATATTTATATTCACATTTATACTATAACTTAATCATTAAAAATAATTTTGACGTTTGTTTTTATGGTTACTGAAACTTGATGGTATTTTGGTTCTGTGTTTGCAATCATTTGGGTTTCTAACTTGCTGACAACATTTAAACATTTTACCGCTTGAACACTGAGGAAGCGAGTTCCAGTTACTCCTGAAACGTACACGTATGTTAATTGTTTTTAATTATTGTGTGTTCAAACGTCGGATTTTAATTATTGTATTTGTCCACACAAAGTTTTTATTGATTACTATAACTTAATTTTTGTTAATAAAATATAAAATAGTTAATAGTTATAACTTTGCCCAAAAAACCGTCTTGTAACTTTCTAATATCTAGTGGTTGTTAGAGAATAAATAAATAGCGATAATTTTAGAAAAATAAAAGTTATGTCTTAATTATTTGGACAAGTGGGACAATTGGGAAACAAGTGGGTAATATTATCATCCTTAAAAAACACAGAATGAATTGTTATTCAATAATAATCGTTGCTATGCAAGAAAAATTGCATTCAATAAAACCTCTTGAATTAAAAGTATATCAAAAACAAAATTTTATAGCAGCAGTTGAAAATTACACAACACATTTAAATAGTATTCAAAACAAGAATACGCATAAATAAAAGACAATAAGCTCAAAGAAAGTAACTTATGCTGCTGAAAAACTGATTAAAATAAGTGTGAAAACGTTGTAAAAAGAATTATACATTAAATAATTTAAATCTTACTTTGATTAAAAAAAGATTTTTAAATGACGAATATATTAAAAAATTTTTATCACATTATTTAAGAAAATAGCACATCCTAATACATTTTTAGATGTTTATTTGAATACTACTATCATGGTAATTACATTATAATATGTAGGAATGACCAATTCAAAAACTCAGTATAGAGTAATAGTGCAATCTTGAGGGGCAATTGAAGTCAGAAGCTGCTTGCGAAAAATGACTGTTTCAAAGCTTGTAATTCAAATTTACAATTTCGCATACACCATTATCTATTATTTATTGATCGATTAAAACTGGTTTATAGTTAATTTGGGCTACGATTGACTTATAATAATGTATGACTTCAAATCATATTCGAAAAAAATAATAAATATGAAATCAAATGGACAATTATTTACATACGAAACGATGCATAATCATATAATACAGAATGCTATAAAGAAAACATCAAGTTACGATACTATACTCTTATATATCATATTACGTTACCACAAAAACACGCCTGAAATAGTAGACATAGCTTTTTTTTTTCAATTGCTGCAAAGCATTTTGCATTGCTGCATTTAATAATTTTTTTTACAATGTTTTTCCAGTTTCTATTTCATAATTACAGTTTTGACAAAGAAATTCATATATTCTCTCGCATTGAGTTAAGGACAATGTTATTAAGCTTATTAGAATGAAAAAAAAGACAAAACTCAATCAATACATGAGACTAGTTGAGATTTTTACCAAATTGAAATTTGTGGGTAATGAAAATGGAACGACATAATTATAGCACATTCTATACACTTTAGGAGAGAGACTCAAAAATATGAAAATTTTGCAAAATAAACAATAGGAATGGCTGATTGAACTACACACGTAATGGTGAAATCATCTCAGAAAGGATCAGTGTGTATAAATATGAACTCATTTAATAAAAAATTCTGTATATTATTCTGTAACTCACTTAACAGAATTGGTCTTTATAAAATATATTGCATCCAGTTTGCTAAAGATATGGCTATATGTTTTATCGCATGGTGGTATAAAGCGAGTTCGTTCTTCAAAACACAATGTTAAAAGTCTAGGGAGAGCCACAAACACATACTGAAAAATCTATTTTATTAATGCTATACAGCTGTTGTTGGAAAAGTCCGTTGTTCT
This sequence comes from Maratus speculifer, assembly GCA_964019185.1. Lineage (NCBI taxonomy): Eukaryota > Metazoa > Arthropoda > Arachnida > Araneae > Salticidae > Maratus > Maratus speculifer. The sequence goes on from OZ025298.1 coordinate 137,694,753, forward strand.
TTATAATTTAATTTAGGTATATGTTATGGTGAAACAAAAAAAAACATCACTCTTAATCTGCCCATTTGACAGTCCTTCCGGCTTTGATTCCCATGATGAGGTAAATTTGGTTCAACTACATTTTTCAGTGCTGATGCTGGAAATGGTAGAAATGCATTTTATAATTTTGTTTCTCTTCCGACTGATTTATCCGGCTATTCAACTGTGTTACTGCGAATGACTCCTGAAGATATTCCTAACCTACACTGCAAAGGAAGTCTGTAAAGTTACTAAGCCTTTTTAGGAAACTTGAATTCCTTTCACGTTTGTATGCTACGATAACAGGAAAAATTTTAGTAAGAGAAATGCTTACATGAGTTTTTCCTGTTTAGCGCTTAGAATACCTGTTTTCTATAAAAATTTTAGTAACGTTTCTGATTTCATTTTCAGGGTAGTAAAAAATATACTTTATGGAAATTTGATAAGTGTTGTATAATTTCAAATATCAAGTGATTTGTACAAACAAATTTTTATACAGAAAATATTTGACAAATTACCGTAAAATACTGAATGTAAGTTTCTCTTTAAATATCACGAAATTTTAATATTCTTATAGAATTTTTATAATTGGGACTTTTGTGAAATAGGTAAAATTAGGAGGGCGTGAGTATATATTTGAAATTCATAAGATTCCCGGGATTTATACAGTTTGCGAAATGTTTGAAGAGAGTTGTTATATTTTGAGGAAGTTTACTTTCGGTACTTTACGATATTTATATAGATAAAAAAAGTGGGGTCGTTAAACGCGGGTCAGTGAAGAGCTAAGAGCATTGCTGAAAGCTCTGGAGGAAAACTGGGTCCTTCAAGGCGAACTTTGCATACTATATGAAGAATTTTATGTCCTTTTTATAAGCACAAAAAACTGAAGCTGTTCCTTCTGTTGCTTTCAATCTGTCAGTAGATACTCTATGGAATCAGATAATATTGTGTTGAAAAAAATATTCCGATTTATTTCAATTTCCACTAGACAGTAGAGAAACAAGATACTTTTTTTTTTTTTTTGATTATAAGAAGATTCAAAAATGTCTTCAGAATGGATTCCCAATTGAATATGTAAATATTTATGGACAATCGGAGCTTTTACTAAAGAAAAGTTTAAACATTAATTTTTTATTAGTTTACTTTTTTCTAAGATAAAAAGTACTGTAATTTGTTTTTTTATGTCCTAAAATGTATTTAAAATAAATTTTAATCCCGCGGCATATTAACACGACAAATCGATGCGAATATGAAGCTGCTTTAGGGATCAATTGACATAAAATAACTTTTAGATGCTTTTAAAGTTCTATCTTAATATTATTATCTTCAAACATTGGTTTATTGTAGATATCTGTGCAAGTTCCTTCCCATTAGGCATTTCTAATAAAATCTCTCAATGATCCTAAATCCGTACTATGTAGATTAGGTATTTGATCGTTTATATTTCAGTGTTTTTTGGATGATATATAACGAAACTGCCTTTTTTCTCTTGATTACATCATTGTAATTTATTACATCTTCATTTTCAGTTCATGAATTGATATGTCATTCGTTAATTGAGTAATATCGTCTATGTTTTGAACTTATTTGCGTCTTAATTTGTCTCGTATACATTTAAAAACTTGAATCTTCTTCTTACCGTATAGTAGTGGAAGAATGGGTGTCCCTCGCTTTTCATTCGCTTCCGCCAGTAACAGATTTAAAGAATTACGCACACATATGTAAATAATCAACACATGCATAAGCATATTAGTTTAGATTCAATCGCCAAGCAGGCACCAAATGACTGTTGTTTATTTACCAATCTTAAGTTTTTTGTGTGCGTCGTTTATTTTTTCAATAATTTTATTTTTCATTAAATGCAATTACTGTAACTTTTTGTTTAGTTATCAAGTATAGTACTTACTGTAGTTACTAAGTTATGTTATTAATTGTCGTAGTATTTGTAGTTATTGATGTGATAAATTATCAACTTATAATTAAATGTGTAGGAATGGCTCCGGGACAAACCATTCTGATCTAGAAATCGACCGTTGCTAGACCACGTTAGGCTTATTTGAAAATAGATGCTAAAATGATACTTTTAAAATTTCTTGCACTTGAAATGATGTATGTTCAGAATGTTTTCATATAAAACATGTATATCATACCCAATTATAATGCATAAAGATAACAGTGGAAGTGTAAACTGATAAGTTTTTTATCATCTAACGTATGATCGTATTTTGTTCATCGACTCCAGCGTCGTCTCACACAACTTTAGTGCTGCCATCTATGAACTATTTTAAAAGCCTTTTTGGAAATATTATAAAAGATTAAGATGAATTTAAATTTAGTTTTATTAATTTGTTTAAGATGCTAGCATTTATCCGCTTAATATTTTTAATTTTATTTTCTATAATAAATAAAATAAGCCCTTTTTTTCTTCAAGTTGTTATGGCGGATAAGATATTATCATGACTGCATTAGTATAACTGATAATTATTTTTTCACATGCTCATAAATTAGAATTTCATCAGCTTTGATGCATGCAAATAAATTAAAATTGCTCTTAAATCAAAATTTGATAATTTTTATTTAGTTTATGGTATTATATATACCTTACATTTAAATGGCATTTGATAAAAAATATATGTTTCGTTTACAATGCAAGCAAATTTCGAATGGATATAATCTAAGCTTTTGAAAATTGGTACATTGTAATTTAAAATTTTACAAAAGAAATAATAATTATAATTTTGGTTTTCATAATTTACTGATTGAATTTTTAAAGTTGTATAGCTGAATTTTTTAAAAATTGATTTTGATTTAAATCAATGATTCCTGCTATAGAAAATAGCAGTTTAAGAAAGTACGATTAAAAAAATTGCTTTGTTTATGTTAACTGCGTATAGAAGGAACCAAATCCAAATTTAAAAAGAAAACACAGCTCCATAATCGATGTCCAAATATATCGAATTAAGACTCTATCATTTACCCATGTCCAAAACCGCTGCCGAATCATACTTTTAATAATGATAATGTACTTTAAAATTAGAAAAACTTTAATATTTAATTAAACGTCTTGTGAAATCTTCAGAAATTTAGTTTTACTTTACTAATTATTATTATTATTGTAATAAATCTTTTTTTGAAATTAAAATTTGTTCAAAAACTAAACACCAAGTAAAAAAAATCTTCATCGTATGTATTTGTAGAAATTTATTGCTATTTTTAAAATGTGCTTTTCTACATTACAAACTGTTTAATAATAAAATCTGCATTCTGTTTGTCTGTGTGAAGTATTAAAAAGATGAAATGCAAGTGAAAATTCTGTCATTTTTGAATGGGTTATATACTAGTCATTTTATGATGTGTGATAAATAATGAACATTTATATATGATGATATATTTATATATAATGAACATTTATTAGGAATAAAATGGTCAATCCCTATTACATAAATGCAATCACACTGATCTGTACAGTTTTAATAAGATTTAATTATTTAAAAAATGACGGTAGAAATATTTTTCCTCTTGAATGTAACTAATTCTATTAAGAAAATTGATATTTTAAATACATTTTATTAGTAAATTCTTAAAGTTTAGAACATGGTATTTTTCTATTTTCTATTAATTTAAGTAACATTTAAATCTATTTTAAATCTAACAAGGAAGGTCTCCATTGGGGGCATACTCAGAATTTTTTGAAAAAAATACGAATTAAACTACTCATGTAGGTAATAAAGGATCAGTGAAAATTAGCGGCGGAATTACATTATTAGATATGTAAAAAAATAAAATAGTTTGGAATAATTGGCGTGAAAAGCTGAAAGCGACGCGGGTTTTGGCGTACAGTGCATTTCCTCGCCAAAAGCAGACGATTTTAACGAATCTGAAAATTGATTTCAATTGACTCCACTGTTAAAAATCTGCAGCATTTACTGCAACGTCACTCCACTACTTTTAAAGAATATCTCTCTTCTGACCAATGAGAATGCTCCATAGCACCGTGAATTGGCCGTGTCATACACTGTTAAAAATCTGCTGCATTTTGTTGCAGCGCACTCCTCCGCTTGTATATAATATCTCTATTCCAACCAATGAGAAAGCTCCATTTCACGGCCAAGTAACCGTTTTCTATACAAGCAAGGGAGTGCGTTGCAACAAAATGCAGCAGATTTTTAACAGTGTATTTTTCAATTTGGAACAATTTTAATCAATTAAAATTGTGTTTTAAATGATAAAATATATTAATTTCATTTTGTTTAAGTATGTATAAACGTATGTGACAAAATTACACTTAAAGTAAAGTAAAAATGCAAAACTAAAATTACTTAAACTAAACTTATTTAAATAAATTGAACATAGAAAGTTTTTTCTTTAAAAAGTATTCGAAGCGTAAAAGCGTATTTTTCAAACTTTCGTTTTTTCGCCAACCGGAGATAAATCGCCAAATAAACGAAATTTTTATTATTTTTTTACGGACGTTATAAGGAGATTCCGCCGAAATGTTTTTTATAAACATGTATAACTATATGAGAAGAACATTCTGTATTTTTTTCAGATTTTTCTGAGTATGCCCGTATGGAGACCTTCCTTGTAAGTATTATACACTGTTAAAAAAATTCTGAAATTCACGAACATTTTTTTCCTGAATTTCACAGAAAAGCTCCCTTTTAACAACTAAAGGGTATTTTCCGTTACAAATCACAAAGTTCCATCATATTTCCTGAAAAAAAAACGAAACGGATGGAAATAAAAACAAAAAACGGAGACACTCCGTTGTGTGGGAAGCTCCATGGCCGAGTGGTCAAGGCACCACGCCGCTAATCGCCTGCGAGTGCAGATTGTGGGTTCGAGTCCCATTGGACACATAAAAAAATTGTGTCCCATTGTCACATAAAAAAATTCCTTTTAAATTATATTTTTCTGTTTATTTTTCTCTTTTTTTCTTATTAAAAATCTTTTAATTTATTAGCCAAAAAATAAATAAAGAAATAAATAAATAGTGTACGACAATTGCAAAAAAAAAAAAAAAAAAAAAAAAAAATTTCTTTTTTTTTTAAAAAATTTCTACAATTTTTTTACAATATATATATATATATATATTGTAAAAAAATTGTTAATAAAAAAAATTTATAAAAACAACAGTGGTTTCAAAAAGGGATTTTTTTTAATTTAAACTATTTAAAAAATTAAAAAGGATTTAAAAAAATAATAAGTATTATGCAACAGTCTAAAATAATCCGTTTACAAACATTCTAAGGAATATATTTGAAAGGAAATCTTTAAAAAGCACAACAGATTTTCCCACTAACTCGTAAAAGACATACTTTGTACCGTTTAGCATCAGCAACTTTGGCTCAGTTCGTAAGAATTTGTTCCGCAATCTGAAGGTCCCGAGTTCGGTCCTGAGGACGGCGTGAACTAAATTATCCAAAATAACAATTAAGTAAAATAACGTAGCAGCTTAAAATCCCTCGGTGATTTCGAATTCTTTGAAGATCAATCGGTAAATCACTTTTAAAAATTATATTAAATTATTAGTATTATAAATCAAACTTTGTAACGGAAAGTTACTGATTCTTACACCGGAGTTTTCCCTTCTTGTATTTCCCACAACGGAAAATCTACTAACGGAACGGTAAAAGTTCGGCTACATTGCTGCCGGTAGTTTCACCTGGAATTCACAGATTTATTTTTAACAGTGTATACAAAATTTATTTGCGAGATTTTGCAATGTACGATTTTCAGAGAAATTTATATGACGTATTATAGACAGAATAACACCGAAAAACGTGTTGAGATTTGTTCATATTCTGATTATTCCACATTTTCCATTTAAAGGGAAGTATTTGCAGTATTTAAGAATAACTTTCGTTGAATTATATAAGAGGCAATTATTAAAAAGTTTCAGCTTTTGTTTAAAAATAAAGTACTTGTCATCCATTGTTAGTTTCAAAGAAGAATAATACAATTTAAAAATGAATGGTTTGAGAAAAATTGTTGTAAAGGTTTTGTTTAAAGAATATACAATATCATACTTCTTCACACTAATCATATATAATTTATAATGATCAGGCTTAATATGCTTTTGAGCGCCTATTAATTAGTTTCTGCCTTTAAGAAAGTGGTTAAAAGGTACAAAGATCTTCTAATTTTCAAAAATAAATTATTGCATTATTTTTTTCTGTTAAAATGCTATTTAAAACATGTTTCTGTCTTTATTGAAACAGGAATGATGACATTTTTTGTTTTGTTCTATATTTGAAATCTACCTTTTTAACTCTAGTTGCCATGGAAATGGCTCTCTATGAAAATGCATTCCATTCCTAAATTATAATGGAGACATAAAGCATAAATAAAATTTCAAATCACTGTGCTTTTAAATATGTGGATCTGAAAGCTATTCACAAAGTGTGTAATGATGTTTTTCCCACCGTTCAATGCATTTAAACTGTTGAACTCAAGAACTGTTAAAAATAACTTGTCCAAATTTCGAACATTTATTCTTCAATTAATTTACGAATAAGTTTGGTTTAGCAAATAAAAAAAAATACTTTTGAAAATGTTACTGTTTTAGTTATATTTTTGTTTTAAATTTTTATTTTAAACAGCTTTTATTTTTCATTAAATAAAAATTTTATAAAATGCTGATTTACATTCTGGAAATTTAATCTGGTGTCTCATGATATTAAAATTGTGCGGCAAGAAATTTTATTTATTACATCACATGATGCAGTATATATACAGATAAATGTATGCACGAAATATTTTTGAATTATTTTGTAGAATTACTACTCAATAACTACAAATTAGAAAATACGGATATTCTTATTAATTAATATTGTAATAGGCAATAATTAATATTGCAAGATAACTTGCAAATATTAATGATGACGTACATTGAGAATAGAGTTCGAGTTAAAATCGAGAATAGAGTTCACAAATTAGATATATCTGTTCCCAAAATAACTAAATTATAATGAAGACATAAAGCATAAATAAAATTTCAAATCACTGTGCTTTTAAATATGTGGATCTGAAAGCTATTCACAAGCAGACTGAGTTTATTAACCTCAAGAATCTTATTGAAAAACATTATTCATAGCATTGTTATAAATCTCAGGAAGAGAACGTCATTTTTATCTTAACCATTTTACACAAGCTGATTTTGCTAATGTGCACTTGATCTTACTTGTGAATCATGAAAATAGGCAACTTTTATTAAGGTAGCGATGGAAACAAAAGAATCCCATAAAAGACCAAAGAGCATGGTAGGACGATTAAAGAAGTTAGTCTCAATTATATTGATATTATTCCATTTTCCGTAATCGGGTAATATTTTTTATACAGGACCCATTAGAGTGTTTCAGCTTAACCCTTTATCTACCGACGATGCTTATAAGTACCATTAAAATTACTTATTATAAAATTCGTTTAATACGTCAATACAGTTTAGAATGAATTACAGATACAATACTTTATCTAGTTCCAAAAGCATTATTGGCTACACAAAACAAAAATATTTTTAAAAGAATGATTTTTTTTTCCTTAGCAACTTCTCAGCTTTCTTGGCGTTTAGGGAGGGGGATAGGGATTTTTCATTTCGGAAATTTTTCTATATTTATATTGTAAGAACATGATATTTGCATATTTTGCAATTCTACAAAATGCTAAGAAAACAATTTAAAATAAAAGATTTGAGTGGGGATATAAATATTGCACAAAACCCCTGTAAATTCAAATTTTATTAATCCTTCTAAATCCCTCAATCCTCTCTAAAATCCTTCAAAAAATTATTAAATGTTTATGTAAATATTTTAATTTAGTTTAAACGATTTACGTAAAATTCTTTAGAAAGTAAAATTTTCATGAATTCATAATTCGGTAGATAAAGGGTAATAGTTGGTTGAGGAACGTAGCCTGAAGGGAGCTGAGCCCCCTAGTTGAAACATAAATTTCAAACCCATACTAGATAAATAGAAAGAATGAAAAGGATTAAAATGAATGAAAGCAGCATCCTTCAGAAATATTAGATATTCATTCCTCTGCAAATGGACATTGATCAAAACACTTAGGAAGGTACTTCATAAATTTCACCAAGATGGACAAAATGAGATGAAGCCAAACTATGTCCAAACTTATGTTGCCAAGCGGAGTTAAGAAAGATGGTGTGCAAACTGAAAATTTCTACTTTGTCTGGATTTTCATTTAAGCACATTTGCTTACACATTGCATTTCCCCAAATATTTTTTAATAAAAATTAAAGCTTGTAGCATAAAGTTATTCTGCCTTTTATGAAACTATCTTACTTACTTTAACAAATATTTCAATATCAAATAAAGTGATCAAAGAATACAAAATGTGCGAACACATACTTCATTATTTTCTCATGTTTAAAATCCATCATTTTTCAAATTTCATATATAGCAACGTATGTCGCAGTTTTACATTGGTAACTGATTATTTAACGAATAAAATGATACGCAAAATTCTATTCTAATTTTAATATTTAAGATTTTTGTGTAATGGATTAACTCTCGACAGTTTTATTTACTTGTTGAAGTTAATATGTATTGTCTATCTTGCGAATTTCTTGTACATTTTTCAAATCTATTAATACATTATGGCACTAACAATTAACCATATAAAAATATTTGGCATTTCTTCGTTATAGAACGAAACTAGTAATTTGTATAATCGTTATCGTGATTTTGTTCTAGGACTAGAGTAATCAGTGAATTAAAGAACTGAACAACGATGTCCTGTTTGGAAAATTTAACATAACATAAGATCATAAAATGCACTTTTATGCCGAATCAACCATAAAGTTTGTTGCATTCCATTACAAAATACAGCTATATTTTGCAGTCATAGGGAAAAAAAGAAAAAACACCTTCTACTAAATCTAAAACAATGATAAATAAATAAAGAAAGAAATAAGTCAAAAAACAAAAACAAAAATCGTACAAGAGAGTTTCTTCTACCAAACGATTGGAAGTAAAATCTACTTTAAAATGATGTATAAAAAATTTGCTAATCCAACTCTGACAGCATAAATGATCTCTAAACCCTTAAGTTAGAGCAAATGAAAAATTTCATGTGATTCGTACAATAAGCTTCCGAGAAAATAATTACATTATAAAATTATCTTTTCAATATATATATATATATATATATAACCGACTTCAAACAACGCGCTAAAAAGAATTAAATAATTCTTCAAAATTTTCTAATAAGAAATCGTTATCCAATAACCACACATCGGATATCATGTACCTACATAAAAACGGTTAAATTTAATATATATAATTTAATATCCACCAAATATAGATTTTCCAGAGAACATTTTTTACAAGATATCAATTTACATATTTTTGATTTAATTTATGAATATATACACATAAAAAGTAAGGAATTACTTTTTGAAGTTGCTGCCAAACAATTACAATCGATAATGATTATCCCCATTTTATTTATGGTACTAGGCATAATATAGCTACAACTCTTACTATACTTAAGATAGTTTGGCACCAACTTCAAAAAGTAACTCATTACTTTTTATATGTATATATTCATAAATTAAATAAAAAATATGTAAATTCAATATGTGTATTCAATTTTATGGATGAACTTTCGGGAATTGTAGAGGCACTGAGTTCAATTTTTCTGGATGAGTACTAATACAGTCTTTGTTTTCATCAATATCATAACATCCTTGGAACAAGCTCAGGAGAATAATAATAAAAGTTCTTGGTCACAACGGACTCTGAATTGAAGAGGCAATTAGTTCGGGTTAATAGACGAGCACATGTAATTTTTTTTATTTTGATTAATATCATCAGAACCTTGGAACAATTTCAGGAGGAAAATATAAGTTTTGCGTTACACCAGACTCTGAATTGAAGAGACAATTAGTTCGTGTTTATAGATAAGCACATATAAAATCTGTTTTCTGATTAATATCATCCTAACCTTGGAACAATTTTAGGAGGAAAATATTAGAAGTTCTGCGTCACACCAGACTCTGAAGGGAAGAGGCAATTAGTTCAGATTTAAAGTTGGGTCCATGCTTTTCTTGCATTTCCTTTTTATTTTCTCTTCTTCTCTCCAGCCTCTAGCGATGAATATTTGTCATTTTTCTCTTTTCTTTTTCTCTCATGCTTTCCTGGTCTATGCAAATTTGCCCTTTTTCCTTTCCCCGATCTTGTCATTGGCCGTCTTTAAACTCTTTATTTTTTTATTCGTTCGCGTTTTTCAGAAAGCCGGTGACTCCTGCATTCGTAACTATTTTCTCACGGCTGTCTGTTGATCACATAGTACCTTCTAATTGCTACCCACATAAATATTCGCTGACTTCTGCTGTTCGATGGCTGTCTAAATTTACTGCGCCATAAATTCAGCATTGTCCGGCTACTCCGTCATGTCCAGGAGCAATAAACTTGCAGTTTTCTTTTGCTCCGTTTTGTGATTTTAATGCTCCCACCTGTCCGCATACTGGTCGAAAACATATATACTTTTAAAATTAATTTTAGATGGTAAAACGTTTAATTTTTGTAAAAATAGATTTTTTCGCCTTCTTTCTTTTCTTTTCTTTTTTTTTTTGGTTAACTCCATACCCAATTTTTTTTTTACTTTTTTAAATTAGAAATCTTTATTATTCGTATTATTGTAACCAGTGACATTATTCTTTATTAATTAATATATTTTCTTTCTTGGTTACTTAAATACCTTTCTACCAAAACAATTTCGTGCAATCAGTTAACTGCACGACATTATTTACTAAATTGCTGGTATTGTGATCTGTTTAAGATCAGGCCTTCAAACGTACGATAGCAGGGCCTTAAACTGAGGAATGAAAATTTAAATTTAATCTACAATATATGTGTCAATAGAAGATGCAAATTTGTGATTTATCGTACAAGCGTTCTTAAATTATAGCTGCTAAAAATTCAGAATGTAACGGCAAAAGCTTTTAGAGGAATGTATATTAACATAACTAATACAAATGTGTGTCAAAGTCTAAAACAACATGAAATTGGATGATATTACCTACAGTAGTTATTGAGGCATGACTACCGCTAAAATCGTACGCAAGTAAATTAAGGTGAAAATGACATTATTTCTATGCAGCCAGTTTAATACTTTTAAAGCTAGAAAAAAGTATTTTTAATTTTTTTCAAAACAGTGGGCATATTTTCACTGTATTTACTTTTTTCTAAACTTCTCCAAAGTATTTATACATAACATTATGTTAATAATTTTCAGTTTTTATATGATTTCTGTGTCCTGTAATTTACATTAATAAATACACTATTTGCAGGAAAAATACAACTTTAAAATGTTAATTTTGTTATAACAAAAACTCAACGAATTATGATGTACTAAATTTTATATAATCTTAGTGCTTTGGATATCTAAACTATCCTCCATTGTTTTTTTTGTCGTTTCTGAATTTATAAGACCGAGGAACAGTAAAATATTTTCAAAATGAAAGTGTTAAAATTTTATGGAATGATAGTTCATACCTATATTCTGCTTCATGTTTTATTTTAAATATTTACATTTAAAAATTTCCACAATTCTTCAACAGTTAAAAAATAAAAGCATGTCTCTGTCTTATTTCTTACTATGCAGGGTGTTTCGCTACCAGACCGACAAGCTTTGAGGGGTGATAGTAGACATAAAGACAAACATTATTAAATAGGAAACCATGGGACGCAAACGTCTTCTGTCGGAGCTAGGGGCCATTAAAATTTAAGGTCCAAAAATTCAAACGCTGATAAAAATTAGAAAAGATGGTCGATTTCTTTGTGGCTTTTTCTAAAATCATTCTTTATATCACGATTTTTAATTTTTTTTTAATTTTAAAGGTTAAGTTCAAAAATTGTTGATAGAGGGCCCTGTAGACTTAAGAGTAACGAACAAATACTTTTTGCCGTTCTTTTGTGCATGGGGTTGAAATTATTCTAAAGTTTAGACTTTAACTTAAATTTTAAGCCCAAAATCGGAAACATGGGGATTGGTTAACTAGCAAAAATTTAACTGCGAACCGAGGGGGAAATTTTAAACGCTCATAAACATTGGACAAACTAATCGATTTTGTTGCGGTTTGCGTGTAGGTCATTCCCTTGGTAATTATTTTATTCAAGATGACGTACTGCTTTCATGTCCTCATTTTTTGATAGTGGGCGCTTCCGACACATGTCCGACATTTCAATGGTATTACTCCAGGATGTTTTACTACCAGACCATCGTACTTCCAGGAAGTGTAAGGGATGCAAAGACGACTCGGAATCACACAGGAATGTAACGTTGAATATTGCTTTTTTGCATGTTACGTTTAAAAAGAAGCAGAGAAAAAAACACCAGAAACAAGCAGAGAAACAGCAACGTGTTAAAGTGACAGAACAAAATTTATTTAAAGGTTTTACTGCAAAAAGTGTTCGAAATTACGACGAGAAAAAGTCCGGCATGCTGGACAGCGACAGTAGATGGCGCTGCGATTTTCTTGCGGTAGATGGCGCAGAACGGCAATGCGCGTGAATGTTTCTCTCCCGTTGCGCAGTAATATGTGGTTCCAGCACGATCGGGCTCTTCCACATTTTACCAATGATGTTCTCCGATACCTCAACGTAACATATGGACAGCGCTGGATAAGTCATGGTGGCCCGGTTTATTGGCTTGCCAGATCACCGGATCTATCAAGTATGAGCTTCTTCTGCTGGGGTCACATGAAAAGTTGGGTGTATGAGAAACCCGTACCATCAATTAAAGACTTAGCAGCTCGTATTTCTGTAGCTCCCGGAAATCTATCAAAGATTCCAGGAATCTTTATGCGTGAGGAATTACATGCGACGCCGCTGTCAAGCATGTCGAATTACTTCTGGTCGTAATTTCGAACATCTTGTCTAGTAAAACCTTTAAATAAACTGTTTTATGTCATATTAATGTCTTGCTGTTTCTCTATTTGTTTCTGTTTTTTTCTCTACTTCCTTTAACCATAACTAGCAAAAAAGACATTTTCAACGTTACATTCCTATGTGATTCCTAGTCGCTTTTGCATCCCTAACACTTCCTGGAAATATGGTAGTCGGCTAGTAAAGCACCCAGGAGTGATGCCATTGAAATGTCGGAGATGTGTCGGAAGCGCCCTCTATGAAAAAATGAGGACACCACAGCTGTACGTCATTTTGAAAAAAATAATTACCAATGGAATGACCTACACGCAAACCGCAACAAAATCGATTAGTTTGTCCAATGTTTATGAGCGTTTAAATTCTCCCCCTCGGTTCACAGTTAAATTTTCGCTGATTAACCGATCCCCATGTTTCCTATTTTGGGCTTAAAATTTAAGTTAAAGTCTAAACTTTAGAATAATTTCAACCCTATGCACAAAATAACGGCAAAAAGTATTTGTTCGTTACTCTAAAGTCTAAAGCGCCCTCTATCGACAATTTTTGAACTTAATCTTTAAAATAAAAAAAATAAAAAATCGTGATATAAAGAATGCTTTTAGAGAAAACCGCAAACAAATCGGCCCTTTTTTCTAATGTTTATCAGCGTTTAAATTTTATGACCTTAACCTTTAATGGCCCCTAGCTCTTACAAAAGACGTTTGTGCCCCATGGTTTCCTATTTAATAATGTTTGTCTTTATGCCTACTATCACCCTTCATAGTTTGTCGGTTTGGTAGCGAAACACCCTGTATGTAGAATAAATATAATTTACATTTATCCATTTCAGAGTAAACGTAAAATTGTGTACAAACTTTGTATTAGAATAATACACAATACATATTATTTAAGCTTAAAATAGTCGAAAGAAAATTTTAAAGAACGTATGCGTAAAATTTTAATTTTTTTTTCTTGTTTTACGCACATAATCATTGCTCATATAAGTACTTACACAATTCAAACGAAACTTTCAACATCAAACAGTTTCTATAATAATAGTAATATTTATTTAACTTAGCAGACTTTTCTTCTTATCTAAGATATGTGATGTACCACACCCTCTAGTTTATCCCTTTTCTGAAATTATAATATTGAACATCATTAATTATTTCTAATGGAATAACAGGACAACAAAATGCATTTAGCTGTAATTGAAAAGACTTTATGAAGGTCAACGATACTGGTTAGTGATTTATAGTTACATTTTCCATAAATGAACGAAGCAGTTATCCAATACCCATAATTTTACGTTATTTTGCAATATTCAAAGTTACAAAGAGATAATTCCTATTTTTAGATTTCCGCTTTTAATATGAATTATGGCTCTCGATTAACATATAATAATTATAAGTATGTTATATGTATCTGTACGTGTAATATTTCCCAGAGGACATTCAACACTAATGCAAGAGCCATCAATGTTATTAAATGTGAGAACTTATTGCTATAAAACATTACGATTGATAGTTTATTACGAAGCATTTAAAAGAACACGCATTCCATCCCACCTCCAGATATAATTAGTGATTTTATTTGGGCGTTGAATTATAGAAATAATCAATATAATTAATGGTTTGTGACTAAAATTGCATATTAACATTCAGTATAATTATAACAAACAGTGCTACGATTGCGAAGTGTGAACCTACTCTATAAACACTAAAAGCTTCTTTATAAATATCTGCCTTATAAACCTTGGCATCACAATTTGTATTGGTCAAATTGTAAGTATATATATATATATATATATATGTGTGTGTGTGTGTGTATATGATTTTTTCGTGTGTCCGATTCGCATGTGTTTCAGTGTGCTAGTAAAACTTACCGCATGTGGCGATTTGAATATTTCGAAGTTGGCAGTGCAAGGAACGTCTCGCATCTGAAGCTTAGATTTTTTTATTTCTTGACAATTAGCCGAAATATTAATTAAAATCAGCAACCCAACCTTACTTCAACCTTTTTATTTTTCGAGCATCGAAAGACAGATGGCACAGAACTTCGTGTCGGAAACTGCTCTTTTTTTAGTTCGTGTTTGAATCACCGATCGGTTCGAACAATATCTACATACTAAAGATTTCTAACCCCGCAATCCATTGTCCCTCAGCAGGACTCAATACTAATACGTGTATTTCAATTACCAAAGGCTTATTTAAACTTCACCTACTAACCACGTCAAACTAATTAATGTATAACCGGAAAAAAATACCAATGAAGTTCGGATTATGAGAGAAAATCATACTTGCGAAAATGAAGACAGGAAGTAAAGATGAGACAGATAGACGTCGTTTTTAGGCACAGACATTAGGTAGGGGAGAACACATTCAGCAATTTGTTTCTTTGAGAAATGAATAGCAAGGCACCTATAAAAAATGGCAAAGATTGTACTTTTGGGCATGAAATATTAGATAATATTTAAATAGTTATATTTTCCTGATATTCGAATCAGAAACAAAATTTTGATGTTTGATATTAAACTATTATAATAAATACGTGTGTTATAAAAACAATAGTTTTGAATTTTAAATATTCTAAATGCATCATATGTGTTGTACAAATGTAATATCCAAATGTGAAATATATCTTTTGTAAAGCAAATACAGTCGAACCTCGTTAATATGATCCTCAAGGGGAATTAAAATTTTTTTCATATTAACAGTAATTCATGTTATCAGTATCGAATCTTTGAATTCGTTTTTATAGGTTATTGTGAAAACAGTTCATGTTAAAATTTATTCATGTTAAGCGTGTTCATGTTAACGAGGTTTGACTGTAGTTTTTTTTATTGAAAGTTTTCTAAAAAAGTTTGGATATTGTTGTGTCGATATATTTTAATGAAAGCAGTAGACTGAATAATCATTTTTCACACTATTTAATAACACATTTCACAAATAAAATCCGCTGAGGGAACACAATGCACATATCGTCGAGATTCACAAACTCATCTATAAAGTAAACATAAGAGAACAATAATATCCCTGCGCAGAGGGAAAAACACATATTATCCCTACGCACAGGGAAAAGCACTGGGATAAAAAGCAGACGATTTTTTAATTAAACATACTCCCGGCCTTGAAAGCCGAAAGGGTTTCAAAAATTTACTCTAAGGGTAATTTACACAATTTAGTTATTGGCCTTTTTAATTCACTATTTTCAGTTTTCAGGGTAACTACACGAATCTTTTTATCAGATCCAGGGTGAGTTTTGATCACTCTAGCTAATTTCCATTGTAAAGGGGAGAGACCTTCATTTTTTATTATAACTAAATCACCTATTTTAATATTAGGCTCTTCTTTAAACCATTTTTTTCTTGCGTTATTCTATTTGGCACAATTCCATTTAGCTCATTTTACTTTAGAATGAATTTCACTCACGAATTATTCTATTAACTTTTTACTTAAATTTCGCAATACTCCGGCTGCGATGCCGACCAAAATGTTGTGTCGATATATTTTAATGAAAGCAGTAGACTGTATAATCATTTTTCACACTATTTAATAACACATTTCACAAATAAAATCCGCTGAGGGAACACAATGCACATATCGTCGAGATTCACAAACTCATCTATAAAGTAAACATAAGAGAACAATAATATCCCTGCAAAGAGGGAAAAACACATATTATCCCTACGCAGAGGGAAAAGCACTGGGATAAAAAGCAGACGATTTTTTAATTAAACAGATATTATACAAATAATGTTTTTTTTCCTTAACTTTTAACTATTTGAAAAATAGTTGTTGTCCTCGATACAAACTTGGCAAATCTGAAGTATACCTGAATCATTTTATTTGTTGAATTCCGCAACTTATTTTATTTTATTCGTTTTCTGATTGGTACATGTTTAATATTCAAAAATAAAATACTTCTGTTTGTTTTTTATTGTATTCGTTTTCTAATAGCTCCATGTTTAATGTCTAAAAATAAAGTACTTCTGTTGCCACTATGACAAAAAAGTAATAAAAGCTCAAGAAAAAATATAATAATTTGAAAACAAATATTAATTTTTCTTAAATTGTTTAAAATTTGTGTAAAATTTTAAAATGTGCGATGTTTTGAAGTTTAAAAAATTGCAGTTGCGAAAATTGTAAAACTCAAATTTCATTTAAAATTTTGATTGGTCTAGAAATATTAATGTTTAATCCGTATCGTAAGTAATATGAGGCGTTCAGAAGTCAACCAGATTAATTCCATTAAATAAAAATGCACATTTTAAACAGGTAAAGTTGTATATCTATAATTTACTGATTTTTTATCATTAGTCTAGGAATATTATATTTAATGCACGACATACGTAATATATGATTCGTTATGATCATCATAAAAATGATGTTTATTATAATTATTAATTTAAATTTAGAGTTTATTTATAAGTCTTTAAAATTTTAGTCTTTGAAAAATTTCATTTTCTAAATAGTCGTTGTAATTGGTTAAATTAAAATTTTGTTTATTAACAACTTTTTTCGTCGACTTCGACGGGTTGTGACTCGTATATATTAAATTTCAAACAAACAAAAAAAAAATAAACTTTTCGATTGAGTAATCTTTGCGCTGTTATATGCGGACAGTCGGTTGGAAGGTCTAGAAACGCCGACTATGGATACTACGTATTTATAAAATTACAAACACATCTAAAATTGAATGAAAACAAGAAACATACCTTAAAAAAATATGGGTACTTTTATGTTAGCCGTTCGCAGGTGATAAATCGCCATACATTGTTCTTATAAGGATCATTTGAATTGCATGCATATATTTCATTATATAAACCATCTCATTTCATTTAAAATGCATAACCCTTTTTTAAATAAATATTTTAAATATATTTAAAATAAAGCTTTTCACTCACTGCATTTAAAATGTATAAAAGATTAAGGAATAATTATATTAAGGAATACTATAAAGGAAGACATTTTTTTTTCTTTTTTCCAAATTCTTTTCTTTTTTTTTATTTAGCAATTTTTTAAATTAAACATTAATAATCCTTAAGTATTATTTTTATTGTCTTTAGATTTTCAATTCAGTATTTTCCAAATAATGCCAAATTGTCAACGTAGCAGTATTGGTAAAATATTTTATGCGGATGAATGAAATATTTACCGAACTAAGGCTAACATTTGGAGCAAATATAGTCATTATTCAACTGCTAGTTCGTTGCAAAAGTGCAAAAATGAACAACACAAATGCATGAACTGACCTATCAGAAATGTCTACCTTGTAATATTTGGTAGTAAACTATAATAGCTATGATAAAACGAAAATCAAACAATCAAGAAATCAAAATTTGTCGTTAAATTTCATGTTTAATCTTGAATATGGAAATCTTAACATTTTAAAATTGTTCAGTAATAGAAACTAGTTGTTGGGAGGGACTCTATAATACTTAGTTACCATGGATATCCATAATATAAAATATGACAATAAAACATATTTATTAACTATTTATAAAATGTACCGCAATTCCAAAATAAAATTTAAGCGTATATTTAGATATAAGTATAAATTTCTTTAAATATTTAAAAATTTTATTTAATTTATTTACATTTTTATTACTATATTTTTTTAAATCTTTTAAAAACATAGTAATACTTTATTAATGAATGCTGATGAACCTAGTTCGACAAAATATATAAAACGCCAAACTACTCACGTAATACCGAATTGCGTTAAAGAAACATCCTTATATCTCCAAAGGTAAATATCATATTAACTAACAATTTACTGCGTCGGATTAAGCGTCTCATATTAAATTAAAATATATCTTCTAATTCAAGTTGGCATGGAATATAGGGTTATGAAAAATTAAATAGTGTAGAAAATAGGATAACAAATATCTCAACAGCTAATAATTCGATCTACTTCGTTTTTTATGTAAAATTTGTGGGTTTTTTTTTACTGTCTTTTAGATCCATTCGTCAAAGTAAAAAAAAAAAAATAATAATAATAAAAAATAAAAAAAACACGAAAATTTTTATGTATCTTTCATTATAACGAATATTTCGAGAGTACTGAAAAATAGTTCTATGTAATTGATATTACTGATATTAAATAATAGCCATCTTTCCAAAACTACATACTAACTACACACAAAATTTTTAAGTCTCTATCTCAATTTCTTTGTAAAATAGAAAGTTTTAAGATACACAGACAGACGGATGGCATTTTTTGTTATCTAAAAATCTGTTTTCCAGAATCTCCAGTGTAAGAAGCAAGTAAATCCACCAAAAAATTGTTTTCGATTTTAAAAGCAATTGCCCTTACTACGTTTGATGGGTAAGTAATAAACATAAGTGTCATTTACACTTGATTAATTTTAGAACTATCAACTTCCAGAAAAGGTCAGAGAAGAACTTTCATAAATTCAAGCTGAAACATCGATATTGATAATCTCAACATATTATTAATCTCTTGTTAAAAGCGTACACTCATAATTTAACTCTAATTATAAATTTCAGTTAAATTTCAACTTTTAATTTGTCAACTTTGCAATCCATCCCTTAAATATTAAATGATTAAGTTGCAGAACTAAGCTACACAATTCTCTGTAGAAAGTTTGGAAATGCTGTGACATACTTGATGTGTTTAATTATGTGAAATATCTGCTAATGAAATAAATAACCTGTTTGGAGCTAAAAAAATATGAATACATTGTAACAAAAGCGATTACTTTGTATTTATGATATTATGTCAAATGAAAATATATTTATATATTTAATGTATAATAGAAACATTTTATATGTTTTTTTTTTATCTATCCATGATTTTGTATAAAATATATTAAAATCTATAAATTTTTATTTAAATTGAAATGTATATGTTTATGTCTCACAAAATGCTAATAATTTTAACGGAACTATAGCATCTCACATATATGATAATATTTCGTATAAATATTTGTACAAAATAAATGCTAAAAAGAAAAACATATATTAATTGATATAGAAGGCTAACTTAATCTGAGGGTTATGAAAATTCATGCATTTGTTTTTGACTCTTCATAATTGCTCTTCGTAAATAGTGAAATTTTACGCAGAATATATTTTTATAAATTTAATTTATGTCTTATAAGCTATCTTAAAATTTCAAATAGATCAACCTAGAATTCCTGTTATATTTCCTGAAATTGTTCACAGCCCTCTCTCCCTTTCCGAAATGTGCCTTTTTTATAAATTCACATCATGTGTTATAAACTTCCATAAAGTTTCAAATAGTCTCAGCAAGAATTTATTGCTTTTTCAAAAAATGCTATTAGAAAATAACGGTATTAACCGTGGCATCCATTTTCTTAAATATTTATCATCATGTTTTATTATGCATGTAAAAGTTTCAAATAGATAGCATAATAATGGTAATATTGTTAAAACTAAAGGTTGCATATGGCACTTTTAAGGGTGATACGCTTGTCCCGTCAGCGACACCCCCTAAAGGAGCCAGAATTGCACCCCTAGAGGTGCCCCAGGGTATCCTGCGGCACCTCAAAGGGTGCTATGTGGGTGCCTTGGGGTGCCATGTGGTACCTCAGGGCACTTCTAGGGGTGCAATTCTGGCTCCTTTAGGGGGTGTCGCTGACGGGACATGCGTTTCACCCCTAAAAGTGTCATATACAACCTTTATATTTTTAACAGTGTAAGCAGCTAAAACGGCAAGAAGCTCTGAAGTTAAAAAAAAAATTCTAGCACCTATCTTCTGCCTCCCTCCACCCATCCTAAATTTTAAGTATCAAGCTTTATTTAACCTTTTCTTATGTTTAAAAAGCACATGTGGGATGTTTTCGATTAAAACAATTTCACATGAGCTCATCTGTGGGAAACTCAATATCTGTAACTAATTAAAACTGGATATTTTCATAAATCTGAAAGTTTTAATCTGATTGAAAAAATAAATACATATTCTTAAACAGAATGTACATTTATATTGGATTTTAAAAAAAATCTGAATTTGAAAATGGATATTCAAAAAGTTTTTCTTTCCTTATGAAAACTTTGAATCCACCAGTGCAACTGTTTTTAGTGTCTGACATTGAAATTGATACGTGAAAAGAAAATATTTTAAGATTACGATAAAAAATTCATAAATTTAGTTCTTACGGATAGTTCTACGGATACGTTTTTTACAAAATCTGAAAGTAGATTATTTTTTTTACGTCTAGTAGTGTAAGTATAAAAGGTACTTCTAGGGTATCACGTCGACCAAAATATTATCGCCAAACTATAAGATTAAATCCCAATAATGGATGATCGTGAATGTCACATTCAATGACATTAGATACGATTCAGGTGTTTAAAATGTCATTAAGGGATTTTTTTTCGACTTTTTTTAATATTTTTATTAATATTCTACTTATTATTTGTTTTTTCGTTATTTAAAATAAAAATTTTGTCAACATGTATACTTTGGCTATTAGTTTGGCGATTTGTATAATTTAGTGAAATTGGTCGACGGGATAACCTAGGAATACCGTTTAAAATTTCTATTATGGATAAAAAAAAGCAGAAAGAGTCCTCAAAAATCTCCTGATAACAGAATTTATGTGATATTGCAGCTGCTTTCATTTCATACCGTCTCAAACATTGCGTCTATAAACAAATTAAAAACATTATTTAAATAAAATGAATTTTTAATCGATTTTTGAAGATATTTCGAGAAACAATAGGACTGTAAAATTAAATTTTAAAAATTCGGAAAGCACTTTTAAATTTACGTTCTCTCGTGCAGCATGCGTGTTCATAGCTTTTTTAGAACGAAATATATCTTTTTTTTTAATTTTTGCCTAGTGCATAAATTTTGGCGAATTAACGCATGCTTTTTTCCAATTAAGCTGAAAATAATAAAAAACGTTTTTTTAAAATTAATTTCGTCACTTGTTACCGACAGAATTTTTCGAGACAGCCATGTACGAGTCATCGAAAAAGTTCCCCTTTTTATATATTTTGCGTCTTTTTGCGTCAAATAAAAAAAAAATTATAGTCACTAGATATTATTATTTATAGTCACTCTATAATTATAGACGACTATAAATTGAAGATATTAAGAAATAGTTTACTGAATTCATATCCCTTTATAGTAAAGCATCATTTTTCTTAAATTTACGAGAAAAATAGTGAAACAGAAAATAACATATAACCTTAATTACAAAATTGAAGAACACAAAATGCAACGTACATTGTAAAATATAAATAAATATCATAAATCATGCGTGAAGCATAGATTATAAAAAACTTTCCACTTATTTATTAATGCTGCAATTAACTTCCAAACAATAAAATGCAAGAGATTATTAAGGTGAAAGATGATGTCTAAATAAAGATTTTCAAAATGTATAACCCACTTAAAAACTCAATTACAGCTATTACAATCACTAATAGATCAATCGATCGAACCTGGGCTTCCCGGGTTATATAGTAAAGATAATTTTTTTTTTTCTAATTGAAAGTTCTAAAAAATTTTCTACATGTAATAGGCTTTTTAGGTTGCTAATTAATTCCAAAAGAGCATTTTTAACTCTTTAAGTGTTCTGCGTATTTTTTCATTCATGTTTAATTTATAAAATAATAACTGTAAAAAGTATTGATATGAAGATTTGTATTTGATAGTTTTGTGTATAATTTTAACTTATACAATTCAAAAATTAACATTAATGTAAATCTTAGGTTAATTCAGCCTTTGAATTAAAATATTACATGACGGAAAAACATGGTTAGGCCAATTAAAGGGTTAAATGAAAAATATTAATTATGAAATCAAATAAAGCTATGAAATTTATCAAAAGTACCATTTTCGTATTAGACGCAGGTGTCAGAAGTTATCAACCAAAGATTTTGTTACTTACGACAGCATTTTAAATTTACAGCATTTGATTATTTCAGTGCTTCGAGTGCATAATTTAAACACATGTCTGTTAAATGTACATTTATTTTATTATTTTATTTAATTATTTATAGAGAAAGTTTTAATTTTGTTATAGTATATTAGCCGGAAAGAAATCCCTAACTCTTTATATTGTTTTAAGGGCAAATGGATTAATATTTCTTAATCGAGTTTTACTCGGTAGAGATAGATTCAAAATCATTCACACTTGAAATTCTTTTTTAAACCACAACCAATCATTTTCCTGAAATACAGTTTTTAAACAAATTACATTTCAATGTATTTTTTTCTTACTTGGCATTGAAAAATTTAAATTGTTCGATTACATGTTTACGATATTTATAAATTTATGTGTAAATTGCATTATTATTTCTTAATGGAAAAACGTGATAGAGATTAAAAATATTTATAGATTTATGTGTAAATTGCATTATTATTTCTTAATGGAAAAACGTGATAGAGATTAAAAAAATCTTGAAAAGTATAAAGTCGTAGTAAGTGAGTCTGATTGAGATGCAGTTTTCAATCAAATTGTATTTGAAAGTAGATTTCTTTTCCTATACGACTGAATAAAAAGTGAAAATTTGTGATATCTAAGAGATTAAAAAATTGCAGAAACAAAACTTGCAAAAATTCATTTCATTGTAAAAAATTGCCGTTCGCAAAATGACGTCAATGCTGTGCACAAACACATTTGTTCGTTATTATATTGATGTTGTGCATATGAATAATCTTACACGCGTAATAAAATGTTAAAAGCAAAGAAACGGCAGCACGTGCATTCTTTCAAAAAAGTTTGTTTCAAAATTTACTCCATGACAAATTTAAAATTCGTTTATAAATTAAAATACACAACACAAATTAAAATGATAAACATTAAAATGCCCAAACTTTGTCTGATGTCACTTCAACGTGCAAAGTCGATGCCATATTTTTCGTATAAAACACGAATCTTGATTTTTATAAACCATGCCAAATCAAATTTTCAATTGCACCTTAAACATTGGATATTGGTGAATTATGAAATTTCATTTCGTCATTTACATCTTTCTTTTTTCATCTTAAATCAATTTTCTATGTGAAAAATTTACTTATTTTATTTTCTTTCTTTGAAACATATTTGAAAAAGTACAACCATGTTAAAAATAAAGCAAAAAATAAATTACATAAAAAACATAATTATCCCCAAAATAAAGAAAAATTAAATAATTTTGTTTTGCATTTTCCTTTTGGTAAAATAACAGGTAATAGTAACAGTAGGTAAATAATAGGTAACAGTAAATGAACTAAAAAAATCGTCTGCTCTAGCAAGTTTAACTGAAAATTATGAAAAATTACCCTAAGAAAATTATGTAATTTTAATAAAATTACAGTAAAATGTCTTTAAAAACAGCAATAAATTTTTTTTATAGTTGAGAAATTCTTGGATAAAAATTTGGGGAGACGGACATTATTTTAAACCTGCCAGACATTATTATAAATTGTCAACATAATCTTTGATTGCTTGTTTAACTCCGCAAAGAAAATTCAACCTGGAGAGTATCGTCAAGATCTCTAATACAAATTTCTGTATTTTGGACAAAGACTTACAATCTGATGACGCACACTAAATGTTATTGCTTTTCCAAAAAGATGGGATAATATTTAAAACATTGCGTTTAATCAGTGTATGATATCAATTATGTTAAGAGAGAAGCATTTCCACTTCTAAAGAATTTCAAATTCACTGGAGTGAAAAAGATTTATTTCTACACAAAATAGTTTAGTTTTAAGACTTTAGACACATGTTTATATATATATATATATATATATATATATATATAATGACGTCTTTTCTTTCGCTAAAGCATTCGACTTTTACGATCAAGTCAAAACAACATGTATGCAAAAGTATGCAGAACCACCCCCTCTCCCCCCCCCAAAAAATGTGATTTCATCATTTTAGAAATTTTGAAGACATATCGATTACATAATGATTCATATGCCTTTATTTTCGTTTCTTTTACTAGCTCTATGTGTTATCCGAAATCATTATATTTTTTTCAAAATTCGAAATGTGTTATTTTACACTGATTAATCAAATTGTATACTTTCAGCTTTTTGATGTGAACTAAGCAAATGCTAAGCAAATAAATCACGCAGATATTCTTTAAAATACATTTTTGTAAAGATAATTTAGTGTATCTTTCGTAAAGTATGCTTTCATCAAACTAAAAATTATTTAATTGATGTATAAAAAAGGAATAAAATCAAAATGCACCGGGTTTTACAGCAATCGATTTTATTGACGTAGAGGGATTTTAATTGCAATTTTTTAAGTTGCAATGAAAGAACTGTGAACAAAAATTTACGGTTATCTGATTTTTCGATAGGGGAAAGACGTATATGGAGGTATCGAATAAAGCAAAAACAATTTGCAATATGATGCGCGTTATCGCTCAAATTTAAATGCATTCAATCGGACAAAAAAGAAAAAAAATCATATGGTACTGAAATTTTTGACATCATCCGGGAGTTTTTTTCTCTAAAGAATGTTATTTGCTTATATTTAAGCATTCTAAAATAGCATTTCATTTTATTATAAACTTAAACTGTAGTACTAAAAATTTTTTCTTCGAAAGCATGCGATTTCTGTTTGGACTTAATGTAACAGATTTCAGGGTTACATTTTTTGCACCACTCCCAGCTACCACAATTCCTCTCTATTCCTTCTCTTTATTTCATGCTTATTTTCCCTGCACTTCACACTTAAATGGAGTATTAAAGTTACCATCTGCAGAAAAATTGAATCAAAAACTACAAAAAAACTAATATCTCAAAAAGAAATTGAGATACAGTTATTAAACAAATTCCATTTAAAAGTATTTTTTCTTTCTATACAATGGTGTAAAGATTGAAAATGTACAATGTTTAGAAGTTCAAAATTTTGCAGTAGCGAAAATCGCAAAAGCGAAATTTCATCGGAAAGTGCTGCCATTCGAAAAATGATGTATGCGTTACGCCACAGAAACGTTTGGCCTTTATAATATACATAGTTAGATAGATTATTGAAAAAAATGTCCGAATTGTTTTGCTTAGCACATATCATCTATAGATTTCTATGTACAAACACAATATAATAAATAATGAATTCGTTAAGCTCATAGCGCGGCAATTGTAAACCTTCTTTTTCTGCAATTTTTTTCTATAAACGGGAATGAGAATTTTTGTGCATTAACATATGGTATCTAACGAATTAATACCAGACCAAGTAATGCTTAATTAATTGGAGATTGGCGTCAAACGGAGTAAATAAGTTGAGTCAATATTAGAAAGTCATACTGAGATCTTAGTGTTATGGTGCATAGTACTTCGGATACAGAATAGTATCCGAAATCTTTTGTATGTCCCTGTAAATACTACCTTTTTTTATACAGGAAGTGACTTGTAGCAAACCTCAGCAACATATATTAATGTTATAACATGTGAAATAATTTCATATAATTAAAACCCGCACATAATTTTTTTTCTTACATCATTATGTAATGCAATACATTTGTCTGGTCCTGTAAAATAATAACAAATATTTTTTGCAACACAAACTGTATAAAACGTATATTTTAGTACCTACTTCATAGACGCATATCAAATTTATTACCTTTAAAATAGCGGATCATCATTAAAAAACACTAGTTTACGTTTTAATTAACCTTTACATCCGGTTAAATGCTCTTTTCATTGTATGTTAAAAAGTATATAAACTTTCATGTTCCTCAGAAATGCATATCAGTTTCATTATATTCGAAACAGTACATCAGCATTAAAATGTACTTGAAAGCATTTTTGTCACTGACCATAATATATAACGGAATACTATTGACTGTTGCTGTAATTAAACTATACATCCGATTTTCATAAAACGTGAAATGACACAACTAAATTATAGAACAGTTATATATTTGAAATTTGAAACGATTCAATTTTTCCTCCTTTATATGCGGATGGACAGGGGACAGCCGCACAGAATGACCGAATGATGACTATAGATGCTACATATTTACATAATTACGAACGCACCTAAAAAATAAAATAAAGTAGAATAAAATAAAATGCGCACCAAAAAGTTCAAAAAAAAAAAAATGAAAGTATGTGACATGCATGTGATAATAATTAAAGCTTCAGAAAATAGAAATCTTCATGATTGTCACAATGTATATCAATTAGAAGATATTTCTTTTCTACAAAAAGCTGTTTCAGCAACTATTTGATTTGTAACGTATTTTTTACTTATTCTATTAATAAAACTTTGAATTTCTCTTAAGGCGACAAGGGACATTTTTTTTATTTTTTTTTTATTTTTGAGCAGATTTCTTTGAAATTTTCAGAGAAAGTAAATATGCATGTAACATAGCTAAATACAAATTTTTACAAAAAAATATGCATAACTTTTTAAGAAAAATTAAATTTAAAAGTTTAAAAATTTTAAAATTAAAATTGCTCCATGCGTCTCAAATTAAAAAAAAAAAAAAGAAAAAAGCTACTTTATATGCTTATCAAGAGTATTTATAACAATTTTTTGGGAGTAATTTTCTTATATTTATTATTGAAATTTAATTATTTTGAAAAAATTGAATTTTAACCGATTTTTTTTTTTAAAGAAAAGCATTTTATCGATTTTAAAGATCAATATACAAAATTAAACATTCTAAAAAGAAAAAACATTACCAACAATTTGTTAGAAATACCTTTATGAATAAAACTTGAAATTTTCAGAAAGATTTTTAAAAAAATAAGACGCATGGAACATTTTAAAGCGTTTAAAAATGCTAAAAATCGTAAACTGAGAAAAACAACAAAAGAGACATTTTTACCTCTCAAATCACCATTGTATTCAAACTTATGAAAATTGCTTGATAAAATCATCAAATATATTGTTTACTCCATAATTAATGAGCATAAATGATACGTAAAACAATAATAATAAAGAAATGATTGATTTCTTGAAAATAATAATTTTGACGATAATCGTGAAAAAGTGTAGTCAAAACAAATTTTCTTCTGCTGTACCTGTTTATACTTTAAAGTTTAATTCAGGTTATTCCATAAATAATAAGCACAAATGAAATGTAACACAATAATAAAGAAATAATTGATTTCTAAACAATAATAATGGACGATAATCACAAAAAAGTGTAGCCAAAACAAACTTTCTTCTGCTGTAACTGTTTAATTAAAAAAAATAATAATAACTACTTTATATGCTTTATCTACAGTATTTATAGCAATTTGTTGGGTCTCATTTTCTTAGAATTGTTAATAGAATTTAATTATTTAAAAAAAATTAAAATTCCACATTTTTTTTTTTTTTTTTTTTTTTTTTTTTTTTTTTTTAATAAGCATTTATAAATTTTAGAGATCAATATACAAAATTAAACAATCTAAAGAGAAAAAAACATTTCCAAAAATTTCTTACAACTTCTTTTTTATTAAATTGTAATATTTGGAAAGCTTTGTCAATAAATAACAAGCATAGAACATTTTAAAACTTTGAAAAATGCTAAAAATTGCTACCTGAGAAAAACAACAAAAAAGACGCTTACCTCTCAAATCATCATTTTATACAAACTTATGAAAGTTGCTTGATAAAATCATCAAATATATTGTTTACTCCATAATTAATGAGCATAAATGATACGTAAAACAATAATAATAAAGAAATGATTGATTTCTTGAAAATAATAATTTTGAGGATAATCGTGAAAAAGTGTAGTCAAAACAAATTTTCTTCTGCTGTACCTGTTTACACTTTAAAGTTTAATTCGGGTTATTCCATAAATAATAAGCACAAATGAAATGTAACACAATAATAAAGAAATAATTGATTTCTAAACAATAATAATTTACGATAATCACAAAAAAGTGTAGCCAAAACAAACTTTCTTCTGCTGTAACTGTTTAATTAAAAAATAATAATAATAATAACTACTTTATAAGCTTTATCTACAGTATTTATAGCAATTTGTTGGGTCTCATTTTCTTAGAATTGTTGATAGAATTTAATTATTTTAAAAAAATTAAAATTCCACATTTTTTTTTTTTTAATAAGCATTTATACATTTTAGAGATCAATATACAAAATTAAACAATCTAAAGAGAAAAAAACATTTCCAACAATTTCTTACAACTTCTTTCTGAATTAAATTGTAATATTTGGAAAGCTTTGTCAATAAATAACAAGCATAGAACATTTTAAAACTTTGAAAAATGCTAAAAATTGCTACCTGAGAAAAACAACAAAAAAGACGCCGACCTCTCAAATCATCATTGTATTCAAACTTATGAAAGTTGCTTGATAAAATCATCAGATATATTATTTACTCCATAATTAATGAGCATAAATGATACGTAAAACAATAATAATAAAAAAATAATTGGTTTCTGGAAAAATAATAATTTTGACGATAATCACGAAAAAGTGTAATCAAAACAAACTTTCTTCTGCTGTACCTGTTTATACTTTAAAATTTATTTGAGGTTATTCCATAAATAATAAGCATAAATGATATGTAACACAATAATAAAGAAATAATTGATTTCTGAACAATCATAATTGACGATAATCACAAAAAAGTGTAGCCAAGACAAACTTTCACCTGCTGTGCTTGTTTATACTTTAAAATATTATTGAGGTACTATTAAGTTTAAAATCCACCAGCAATGTATGAAGGCCCTTCTTTTGTTTTAATTTTCATGTTGTCTTTGTTTTTTTTATATTTTTTATTTAGCCTTTTTTGCTTATATTCGCTCGACTGTCGATTTCTTTTCTGTGCAGCTCTGCGTTGATCTTTTTTTTCAGCTATAGCCAAAGACACATTTTCCGCCAATAAAGTATTTGAGGAACACAACTGAAGTGAAGCTGCACAACCAAGATTAAACTCACTAACCGCAGTTGTGACAGCAATATCCAATCACGTTTTAGAAACAAACGTTTCTTTTGAACATTTGTTCCAAATGCACCTGTGCAAACACTCATTTGCATTTTGGGTTTTGCCTTGTGTGCACATTTCTAAGAGTTTATCTGAGGCGAGCCATTGATAAACAAGTAGAATTTTTGCTACAATATCCTCAGATAATCGTGTTTTCATCTTAGAATATTTTTTCGGCCTTTCGCCGCATGCTATCGCACGTTGATAAAAACACCAAGATTCTTTCCCAGTTGGGCATTTCTGATGCTGCGGATTTTCATCTGTAGACATACAGTGAAATAAAGTAGCAAATATTGCAGTTTTCATTTGTGAAATTGAAGGAGAATTAGCTTTAATAGCTTTTTGATAAAATCCTTGCAATTTCACAATAGTTTCTTCTTTCAAACTGCCACACTTGCGACCGCCCAGTGTGACACCTTTAGCACGCCACTCTTTTACTTTATTACGAAGTCCTGTGCTAACTCTTTTGGCAACATGGTTCAGGCATTCTTCTTTTTTTATAGTGTTATTTGAACCATACACATTGGAGCACACAATTGCATCGTAGGTTTTAGTATCTCCATCAGATAAAATAGTTGTGTATCTGAAGGAGTACTTTAGGGATCGTTTCCACAAACACAAAGCCGCACTCATTTCCATGCTGTTAGATGAGCCGTTAAAATTTTTTTTCGCATTCTGCAGCATGTCCTTCACTCCATAATTTATATTCCATTGAATTTTCTCCGAGATCCTTGGCACAAGTAATGCACTCATGGCAATATTTCGACAAAATTTCAAAGTCAATTACGAGGCCAGTAATTGTTTCAATGACAATGCCAATGCCATAAAGAGAAGTATGACCTCTCTTTTGCCACGTACCATCATAAGATACACTGAGGTCAATAATATCACCTTCCTTTAATGACGAGTCAGCTTCACGGTAAACTTTGCGCACTGTTTCTCGAGAAATTTCAAACATTTCAGCTTTTAATTTAGATTTTTTTTCCACTACTGAGCTGAAACACCTTCGAAAAGTTTTGGAATCCATTGTTGGCATGCCTATAGCCATGGAAAAAGTTTCTAATGCACTGTACCCTTTCCCTATTTCAATAAAGGCAGACACCATTTTATTGTTTGTGTCAAATCTATTACTGTTCACAGCACGCTGACTGATGTAGGAGGTTCCAGCAATCAAGCCACAAGAAGAACAGTTTAGTGTAAGCTTCGAGCAGTAACCAAAGTTATTACTTGACGACGCCAAAGTCAAACTTTTTATTTTGCATCCACTACATTCTACTTCTTTGAATAGATTTGATAAAGCTGTTATATCAACAACTTTATAGTCTTCAGTTTGTTTTGGAACATCTATGTTTGAAGTTTCTTCATTTGATTGAGAAACATTAGCCTTAAAATTGTTTAGCAAAGCTTTTTTACGTTTAGTTAGCCTACCTTTTGCTTTTCGGCAACGTGCACTAAATCTATTCATTGTAAAACGAATTAATAATAAAATAAATTTAAAAATAGCTAACTATAAAACGTAATTAATAACAAGAAAAGATAAAATTTAACAAAAAAAATAATTTAGCAGTGAAAACTGCTGTTGTTTTTTAGAAATATCGATGAAATACTAGAAACAAAAGCTCAGAAAACACTCAAGTTTGCAAGTAAATAACGCTTCCGAATGTAAACATTATCTGAAATACAGTTACAGTTAAGTTGTGTTGCCAATCCAAATTAGTATAATATATAACTCATTAACTAAAAAAAAATATTAAGTATAAAAAAATATATATACAGTAAAAAATAAGACTAAAGCATCAAAATATAAAACCGAAACTAACATCAACACAGTTTTTAAAACGTAAACAAAGGGCCTGGTCTATGTTGCAATTTAGAAATTTGACTCTAACTCCATGAGTTTTCAACCGATTTTAAAAATTCTTTTTGCATTTTATTCTGTGCAAGTTTTCCTTTCAATCTAAACTAAAATTAAAATTTTGATATTTTTGAAGAAATGTAACATTTTTGAAGTCCCTTGTCACCTTAAATCATAAAAAATAGATCTTTTAAAAACAGTTAAACAGAAAAAAAGGATAATTTTCCATTTCAATTTATAATAATTTAAATGACATTTTTATTTCGAATTTTATTAGAATCTAAGCATACAAGATTGTTAAAGAAGAACAATATAGAATGTTTATGTAGTTATTTTTATCATCTTACCAATATATTTATATGATAAGTACATGCAGATTTCTATAGTATGTCAAGGACAGGTTTCATGCACTTATAAAAGATAAACTGTATATAAAAATGTTGTTAGGATTATATTTTATTTGTCATTTACTACCTTATATCAAAATACTTGATATTTTTTTCCATCCGTTTAAAATGAGAAAAACTTACATATTATTTTTAATTGACAGTTCAAACAGTTGTATCTTGACATCTCTCTTTTATTATGCCTTCATGTTATTTAGAAAATTTCCTCAAAATTCAAAACCTTATTTATCCATGCTATTTATTTATCTGACATAAAAATGCCTCTTTGTCATATTTCATTAGAAAACTTTTTAAATAAACGGATGACATTTTTGGGATATTTTGTTGGTAAGTGTCGTAAAAACATGAATATATAAACATTTTATATAAGTCATATTTAAGTTAACATGCACTCAATTAAATAGTTTTGTTTTTATCAATTGAATTATAAATGTATATGTTTCTGTGTGTGTGTATTATACAAAATAAAATTAGCAAACATAACAAAAAACAATTGCTCCAAGCTTAATTCTCAAATCATATCGTATTGAGAAAGGTAAATTGCATTAATTCTGCAAAAAACAAAATTACCAAATGGAAATAGTAATAAATAAAAAAACCAAATGAAAAACATAATATGCAGTGTAATTTTTTTCGAAGGTGCAGTGCAAAATTATTTTTCAAACAAATATATGTAACATAACATAAATCAAAACAAAAAATTAAATTAAAATGGTCAGCATGGTTTTTGAAACACTATCCAACACATTCAAAATGCTGCAGCAATGTACCTCATTGATATTCTTATATTATAAATTTGAATGTGTGTCCGAAAGTTGGAATGATGTTGACATCAAAACTAATGAATTAATGTCTTTCCATTTTTGCATACAGATAGATTACACAGGCCTACAAAAAATTTGTTTCGTTTGGTACCTGAGATTTTACAACTGATTTTGGATATTTTTGGGACGCTGATCCCAAATATGCAATCAGTTTATCTCTATCAGCTCTACTCTTTTAGATATGCAAAGCGAACTAAAGATTTTTTAGAACTAAAGTGACCTTGAACACTTAAACTTACCTTATGATACATAGCCATGTTACGACGCTCTAAGCGATTAGAAGGACGTTGAAATACCACAAGATCTTGAAAAAAACAAATGTGCAAGCAAAACTGAGTATCTGCGCATGCTTATGATTTCACGCCGCTCATCCATAAAGCCAAATGAAAAAGCCTTCAAGAGATAAGGTTAGTTTCAGAGTTCGCTCCATGGAAAACAAAACTGGCTTTCTTTGACTTTCTAAAGTTTTTCAACTTCCATGATATTTGTGTTTAAGGTAGAATTCGTATCAATTTAACGTAAAATTCGTAGTGCTGTAGATTTTTGTGTTTGCGTTGTAGAATGGAATTTAAATGAGTTCAAATAGAAAAAGTTGTATAAATCATCCAGATAAGTTTTGCTACATATGCGGAGAATAAAAGTTGAAAGAACACAGAAAATATGTTACTGACTTTGTACAGAGAGCTTATCTTGGATACTTTGGGGTTAGACTTGGCGATCAGGATAAAATCTGCGCACCGCAACAGGTCTGTAAAACTTGTACAGAACATTTATGACAGTGAGCTGACGGAAAAGAGTAAGATTCAAATTCGGCTTACCAATGTTTTAGAGAGAACTCCAAAACCATTTCTATGACTATTATTTCTACCTAGCACTGGAATACTATTTGAATTAATCGAAACAATTGTAATAAGAAAACTTATCCTGATTTAGTGTCTTCAAGACCCCCACTTCCTCACTCAGAGGAACGACTGATCCCAACGTTTCATCAGCTACCAGAGCATAGTGAGGATGAATATTGTCCTTCTGATCATCTTTTAGATAGCTGTGAAGGTAACAATGATTATGAGGAGACGTCATCAATGCCTAAATTTTTCAACCAGGTTGATTTAAATGATTTCAAAAGAGATTTCAATGTTTTAAAAGAAGCTTCGGAATTACTGGTTGGTTTTAAGATTAAAAGACAAAAAATTCTTAGAACAAAGAGCCAAGCTTACATTTTATCACACAAGACAAAATTGTCTACTATCCTTCTTCTCTTAAAAAAAACAATCTTGTATTTTGTCATGAATTTAGAGGACTGTTAGAAAAATTGGTTCTTCCTAAATATTTTCCAGATGATTGTCCTTGGACAGCAAAGAAGTTACACAAAATACTATTGTTTTTATATTTTTGGGATAGCAGGGATAAAACACACCACTAGATTAGAAAAGAGAGGCCTAAAAAAGAAAACATGGATGTTGGAGAAAGGAACTTCAGTTGGGCGAAAGAAAATCATACTTTCTGCACTACATATCAAGCTCTGTCCTATAAAGCAGTTTGTGTAAATTCTCCATAAGAACGGGTCATGATTTTGCATATATAAGGTAAAAATACCCGAATTGAGTTATGAAGATATTAAAGCAGGAATATTTAACGGACAACAAATAAGAAAACTGATTAAGGATCCTGATTTCGTAAATTCAACGAATGAGGCTGAATAAAAAGCCTGGACTTCTTTTGTGGCAGTTCACAAAAACATTCCGGGTAAATGCAAAGAAGAAATCTATGTAGAACTGGTAAATGAAAAGCATAACAGTTTTAAATCTCTTGGGTGTACTAGAAGCATTAAAGTGCACTATTTTCATTGCGACTTAGAGCATTTTCTTGAAAATAAAGAAGGTACAAGTGATAAACAACCCGAAAGATTTCACCACAATATTAAGACTATGGAGGACCGCTACCAAAAAAGATGAGATATGCAGAGGGTTTCAGATTACAGTTTGAGTTTAAAAAGACACTGTTCTGAAATAGATTCCAGAATGTCACGGAAAAGAAGCTTCCGAAGCATTCAATGAGTATCAGTTTCATCAGTGACGTTTTTCTCTATTTTTGTGAGTAAAACTATTTGTATAATATAATTAAAAAATTATTATTTGAATATGTGTATATCATAATAATAAAAACTAACATTTTTGTATTATAAAAAATAAAAATCCTGTATTTATTTTATTTTTACATGCGTTTTTTAATACATGGATTTACCTTAAAATAATGAAACATTTATTTCATAAAAAGTTGTTTATCTTAAAAAACTGAGCTGATAGAGAAACACTAATGCCATATTTGAATTCAGGACATCAAATTCATATAAAATCAGCTAAAAATACCCCGGCACCAAAACAGCTGTTGACCAGTGTTATCGGCCTAAAATAAACATAGGCTAATTTTTATTCATTTTATTCAAATATTTTTCTTAATAATTCTAAATCTCTTTATTTTTCATACAAAATCTCTTGACGATTCTTCTGTAATATTTAATCAGATTTTAATCATCTTTTTTTTTCGTTGCCAAAAAAAAAGGAATAACAATTTTTTTTTAGTATTTAATTTTCAATTAAAAGATTTCCACGTGATAAAACACAATGAAACAAGTAAATTAATAATTTAGAAAATAGCATTGTGACGTCATACTGGAAACAAAACATAAGTTTTCAAGTATTCATTTTTAATAACACAAGGTATATAAGTTTTGAGTAAGTGCTAAAAAGCTGTGACGTCATATATGGAAAATAAAATGGATATGCTTGAATATTGAAATAAAATGAGATTATGATATCAAATGGTATTATTTATAGAATATTTATTTCATCGTCTTCGCATGGTTAATATAAATAAATATATATATTTTTTTATATTAAAGTAAAATAAGATTTTTTTTTAAGGTTGAAGAAAATTAATAGAAAATGTCAATAATTTACATCGCATGTTATCCATGTCGTAAATTACGTAATAATTAATGAAAAATAGTTTTTATCAT
This sequence comes from Maratus speculifer, assembly GCA_964019185.1. NCBI lineage: Eukaryota > Metazoa > Arthropoda > Arachnida > Araneae > Salticidae > Maratus > Maratus speculifer. The sequence goes on from OZ025298.1 coordinate 137,730,649, forward strand.
TCTTAAAATGTAAAAAAGTACCTGGACTAATCGAAAAAAAAGAACAAGTGTTAATTCTTAAAGCTATTTAGTTCAGAAATTATGAATAAAAAAAAATGCTTCAAAAAATAAACTTCCGGACTTAAAACTTTTAAGATTTAATATTATTGCGTGAAAATAACATCATTTCCCTATGTCTATATCGCAATTAAGCATCGGGAGCTTGAAGATTATTGTAAACAAATTTGTAAATGATGATTTGCAACCAGATTTTAATTCCAAATTTCGTTTAGCTTTCAAAAAGTAAAAATACGATGGGACTTTAAAAAATACTTTTATCAATATATTTCTATAAACTTCTGTAGTATGCAAAGCAGACATACACAAATTTTACCAAAATACCACCTAAAACACAGTTTTTGTAGCGATTTCTTACCGTTTTTTATTCATTTTACCAGAGTTGCCAAGTCTACTGAAATCTTACTGCAAATGTCGTCGCACCGTGCGAGCAGAAAATGGGTGCAATCATGTCCGTTTCTTAAGTAATGGTCCGTGTTTGAATGGTATTGCCGGACCGATCTCAAAATACAGTCGAGTCTCTATATAACGAAATCCACCGTTCCAGTAAAAAATTCGTTATAGAGAGAAATTCGATGTATAGAGAATGATGTTAAAAATCGTATTTAATGTGTGAAATTTAAACAAATATTATTTTTGAATTAAGAATTTGAAATGCTTAAAAGTAAATATTAGCCTAACATTTTATTTCTTAATTATTTAAGCTGTTTCAAAAAAGAGAACAGACATTTATTTGAAAGCTTGATGAAAATCAAATAAGGAAGACTTGCATTAATTTCAGACGAAGAAATCTGTAATTTTTTGTTGTTTTGATTTTAAAGTTCTTACACTCTCAAAAAAGCTCAAATTTTAGAAAGGAATGAAAAATTGTAGTTAACATTTCCCTCCATTTGAAGGCCTCTCTTATGTGCCTCTAATTGATTCCTCTCTTACATGTGTATCAATCCAATTCACACTGTTTTGAGAAGGATGTGGAAAGGTGTGTGAGAGGTGGGATGAATTCATTGGATTTAAAGAACAAGGAGAGAAGTAATAAAAAAAACTCAGCGATGACAATAAATCAAAAATAAGTGATGGAAAATTGATTCCATATGATTTCGAAGCTTTTATAAACTGAATAAATTAAGACCAATTTATGAAAAATTCGATATATGGAGATAAATATTTCGCTATATAGAGACTGTTTTAATGTAATCATGCGAAAAGGGGACCGTTCCTACTAAAAATTCGTTATATAGAGAAATTCGATGTATGGAGTTTCGTTATAGAGAGACTCGACTGTATGTCTGTTTTCTCGGATGTCAGTCTTTGGAGGACATTGAGATCATGTATGCAGTTCAATATGACCCTCAGCAACCCAGTGGTTTTATACTCGCATAACACTTGTTCGATTTCGTCCAATGAGACGGGCGATATACAGCGATAATCCACATTAATGATGAGCAACGACTTAACCCTTATGGCATTCCGACTCTTTCCGGTAAGCTTTACTTATTATTGTTCGATGAATAAAAGGTATTCTGAGCAAAAGTTTTTCTTACAAAGCAATTTTCGAATGTAAAATCCACTAGGAAACTTTTCTTTCATGCAGGTGCTTTAGATGATGTTTTTCCCGCTTGCTTCGTCTAGATGCTCAGAAATACTAATCATTTGCATATTCCAACTTCTTCTTCCTTTCATGTGATTTTGACGCTCTTCAGATAATTTCTTCTTGATGTTGAGCTGAGGCAACAGTGTGTAATAAAAAACAACTGTCAGTGTCTGTGATCGGCCATTATGCATTTGCATCAACCGTCGAATTGTTGAGTTACAAAATTGTCCCTCGTTTGGCGAAAAATGTCTATTTTGGGGACGGTTCTGCATACATATTTATTTTCACAGATAAAGATCAATGCTAATTATATAATACAAGTGTCTGAAAAAAAGTCTAAGGATAGGATAGTTCCATTTAAGTCAATTGACGAAATGGTTGAAAAAAGCTTAAAAGTATCATAAAATTTTATTTAATTGAGATGGCGATCATTTTTTGTTATGCGTATGCTTTTTATGCATGTTTATTTGTTTTAATAAGTAACAGTTGTCAAAGTACATACATGGGTCTCAAATGCCGGAAAAACACAATAATCTTAACAAAAAAGGAGTTATTAAGTGTGCTGTTTAATATGTATGTAGCGAAGCACGAAATAAACATAAATGTTCTTTAAATGTGAAATAAAATACGAAGAATAAAATATTACTTTTTTAATATATATGTAATAATTTGCAGAAAATAAAGGAAATTTTTAGCTTGGACTCATGTGTATTTCACATACTTGTTTTTCTTTTATAGATATAATAGCTTAATCTGATGTGATTAGATGAATAGAATCTTAATAAATATTGGGTTATGAAAACTAGAACTGTTGTTTCTGAATTCATTTACGGTTATTCCCATGAAAATTTGTAATATTTGTCACATAGCTAAAAATTGATATGCTGGTTGGTCACCGTTATTTTTGAAAAGTTTGTTTTCCCCTACTCAACTCATGAGATAAGTTTGATAAAATAAGACACATTTTTCCCTTCTAAAATAACGGAAGAAAAAATCGTAGTATGTCGCATACATGAAATGTTATCATGGAAGTAGCCTTACATAAAAAAAATGGGAACATTTAATATGTATATCGGATAATAGATAATTTTTTCATTACTTTTTATACATTGAACGAGAAAAAAAGAACAGCTACATTACAAGTTTCACTAAGCTGTATATAGTCTTGTTTATGACCAATTGCTGAATAACTGAAAAGAGTTTTTATACAAAAAATAAAGATAACATCCATATCCGCGTAAATGATAAAATCATTTGTATTTATATTTGTTGTATCATAATCTAAATATATGTTTGAAAGCTAATGATAGAAGCTTTTCCTTTTTAACCGACTTCAAGGAGGAGGTTATGATTTCGACCTGTATGTATTTCTTGTTCACTCATAAATTCTTTAAATATGAACTGATTTTGATAATTCTTTTTTTATTTGAAAGCATAAGATACCCACGTGGTCCCATTTTAATTTCAATAAATTCTGATGATTAGAATTATGAAAAAATATGGATTTGATAATAAAAAAATAATGATTTATCGCAAATCATCTTTCATTGTTGCAACCGTTTACAAATCATAAACATACTGAATTTATGCATTCATATGCTTTAGAGCCAAGTTGTCGCCAAGCTTGATTCTTTTTTTAAAACCCATTAGTATTTTTTAAAGCATATTTTATTATTGTTATAAGTTGACAATTAATAGTAAAAATTATTGCCGTAATTAATGTGTGTGCGATATGAAGTAAATTTAGTTCAGACAAAAAAGAAATATCTCTGAATTTCATTTTTATGCATGTTTGTTTAAAAAATCCATTGATCAGTATTATTTAATTATTTTATTAGTGATATAAATAGAAAATAAAATGGAAAATATTATTCATTACTCTATATAAGTCCACATTAGTATTAATAAAAATATTAAAAATGTCAAAGATTTTGATATGAATAATGCTATTTAATATTTTAAATTTATAAACAATTTGGAAACTATTTTATATATATATATATGAGAAACATCTGAACTTAGTTATGTAGAAATCATTCGATAGAATGTATAATTCTCGTCTAAATTGCACACTTTAGTCAGAAAATTCCATCATGAACACTCGTAGATTAGCAATCGTCTGACACCGGATGGAAAAACAACAAATAAATATCCTTTGACATGTTTCCCACTTAAAATAATCAGAAGCGTCGAATATTTTAAATCACGTTTATCCATATACCAATTCACAGTAAAACAATTTGACTCACGATGTAAGATGCAGCCATCATAAGTAAAAGATGTTACTTAACATCGAAACATTTTAGATAAATTCTTCTCTTTCAGATGACAGTAGCTTATTAACACAAGGAAAACGTGGAAATCGTGGTCACTCCGAAGTCAATGTAAGAAGGTTTTGTCAGATTATGTGAAATAATACAGGATTTTATGGCAAAGGTCTAAGTTGTCAATTACAAATTTAGAAACAGTGATATCAACCAATACAAAAATTTCACTCTGAGAAAAAGAAAAATAATTTTCTAAGATTGTTGGAATATTATCACATCTAATCTTTTTTAGCGTCACATAGAAAGGAATTGTGGGTAATTGAAGGATTTTCAGAACGTAAAATTAAGTATTGTTAGAATTTGAAAATAATTAACTTGGAATTAAGACAAAAAAAGTTATTGTTACATACATAAATACTATATAATGCATATATATATATGTGTGTGTGCTGGTTTGTGTTTTCTGTACACAGAGTGAGGGAGGGAACAATCAGATGTGAAGATATGTACATGTACATACAGCATGAATAGGTATTTAAGCGTTAACGAAATTATTCTATTTCTGAGATTCTTTTTAAGAAAAGCTACTAAATTCTGCAACTTTTTTTTCATTTTTCTATTTTTTATTTGTAAGCGAGTTAAAAATGCATATTCGTTATGTAGCTATTCGTTTGTTGAGAAATTTTACGGGAATAGAGGTTCATAAATAATGAAAATTATTGTAATAATACATTTAACTTTCTATAAAAAATTGTACGTAAGAAAGTTTTAACAAGAAAGTATGTATAATATTGTTAAAGTATGCTCTAAGCTACAAAAGCTGTTTTAAATTATCCTTGTAATAAGAGAGCTGAAGTTGACGAATATGAAATGACTTAAGTAAAGATACGAAGATTATTTCAGTATGCTAAATTCATTTATTTTCATTCGACTGTCATTTAGTTGAAGGCGTAATGCATAATGTTGAGACTTCATAAAACACTCTTCTAAATTTATAAAAATATCAAATACATGTCAAGATTTAAATATTATAATACCAGATATCTGTTTTTAACATATTTCTCCAACATCTTTAAATCTTTTTTTCTTCTTTTAATGTACTTCTCAATTCTTTGATCGATTTCTTGTGTGAATACTTCAGCAATGAAACATCATATAGAGATACGTATTTCCTTTTTTTTCCGCGACATCATTGTAAAGTGAATTCTGTGTGCCGACTAAACTGCTAACGTAGCAAACCCTACTACACCCTCTTGGATGTTTTGAAAAAAATTGTTACCTTTATCGTTATAGTATACGGATTTTTTTCATTCGTTCTTTTTCTTTTTCGGAATGTCCCGGATTTTCTTTATCACAGTTATGAAAATCTGTTGCGTGACTTGAATATTTTTCGGGACAAAAATCTTACGAAAACCGAGGCACTTCTGTGTCAAAAAGTTTTAAGACGAACAACGATTAAAAATCAAAATTCTGAAATGTAATTTGCAGTTTCTTTTACTGTGAAATTTAGGTATTCAAAATTTTTCATCGTTTCATACTAATTTTAGATACACTTTTCAATTTTTTTTCGTTTTACAAATTTTAGTAAATATTTCGATATATTTTGTTTATTTGTAAGGATATTTTTGAATACCGAAGGAAAATTTATTTCTCCATCTTTTGAAAACACATTTTATTTTCCGCATGCATTTGAAATTTAGAGGGAAATGTTTTCCTCTAAACTCAAATATTTGGACGGTTCTTGTTGACAGATTTTGTGTTGATAAATTTTACCTGACATTTATCAGCGCAGAAATATTTATATTTCTGATTGATTGCAGATTCTTCTTGAAGATAAATATTGAGGCGCAACTTTTTACTTGACATTAAAAACGAACTTGAGAAACATGTTTATGAAATATTTATCAGTTTGGGTGATACATATATGTATGTATTTATATTGCGACTGCAAAGAAAAAAAAATTAATTTTGATCAGTAATTTAATAATTTTAATAAACATATTTTCTTTTTGAGAATTTGTTATGAAAATCTAATATTTTTCGTCACATGTTCGAAATTTAGAATATTTTATTGATTGTTTTATTTCATTGTTTTATTCCAGCAGTTACAAAAACTTCTGTGTTTTTAAGAGGTCTTTAATAAAATTAATTTTTTTCTTTACTTTTAATTATATATAGAGCTCAAATTTTCATCTCTGCTTGCTTTGAAAACTATACCTAAGGAAAAAGATAGAGAGATTGAAAGAAAACACTCTACATAGTAAAATCTTGAAATTATCTGTACTTATATTATAAAGCGGTAAAGTTTGTTTTTTTGTTTGTTTGTATGGGTTAATCCCCGGAACTACCGAACAGAATTCAAACGTAATTGTACCAAAATAGACGCCCGGAATCAAACATAAGCTATATTGTATGCCGATTCTACAAATCCAAATTAGGTGCAGGAACAAAAACTTTTTAAAGATGCGATTTTTGTGTTACTGAAGGGGCAAGAAAGATTAAATTTAGCATGGCAATCTATAACTATATTATAAAGAGGTAATGTTTGTTTGTTTGTAGGGATTAATCTTGGGAACTATGGAACCGATTTGAAAAGTAATGGTACCAAAATGATGATGTTCGCCCGGAATCATACAAAGGCTATAGTGAAGTAAAATCTTTCTAAATGGAATCTGTAAACAATCTGAGCACGTATGAAACCGATTTCAAAAGTAAATTGGTTGTGACAGAAGTTATTAAATCATAACAAGAGCAAAAAGGTTCAAATTAGAGATTTTTATTGTACTAAGGAGTCTACAGACGTTAAATTTTGCATGGTAGTTATTTACAAAATACAAATGTCTTCTAAGAATTGTTGGGTGTAAGTTTTAGATAAAAAATTGTGAAACAAAGGAGCGATACCAAAAGCGTTCTAAAAAATTCATGAATTACGATTTCTGAATAAGAAAGTAATAAACCGATTATAAAAGTGATGGTTTCGAATCATTGGTGACACTATCTGATCCTACATAGAGCTACCACTACTGCTACCACATGGGAAAAACAGAAACAAGAAACTAAAAGAGGCCTTAAAAACTTTCTTAATTACGTTACGATGGAATATTATGAACTATCATTCCGATTTTAAAATTATATTTGCAAATTAATATGAACTGTCCCTTTTTGAACATAGGTATTTTATGGTAGTGCCACTACCCCTCGAAAGATTATAGACCCTTAGAAAAGGAACTTGGATTTTGACATGATAATTAATTTTAAGATGTAAATGCATACGAAGATTATTTCTAAATACAAGTATTTTAGGTGAATATGGATTTGAACGTATGAATTGAGCATAAAAGCTTCAAGTTATTTTCTAAATTATCGTTTATTTAAAATTATCTTTAGTTCTTATTATTTCATGTCTCATTTCGGTATAATGCATGTAATATTGAAATTTTGTCAAACTGTGGCTTAAAATAAATTTTTTTAATTATTTCTTATTATATCATTACTTCTAATCAAAATCCGATATAGAATTATCATTTTACATATTTCAACTATTGCGCACACAAAGCTGTGTTTTTGCTAATCCGGTTATAAAACGAAAGTAATCATTTAATTGAAAATGGTGGGTATTTTTATTTGGCAATGTTTCGTTTTCATACTTCTATTGTATCTATGTTTGGAATTTAAAATACGAGCTCTTAATTTTGACATCGCATTTGGTTTTACTGAGATATTCTATCTAAGGATACCAAATTGCAAGGCATTTGAAGATGTAAATAAGAAATTATAAATAGTTTAATATTTAGAAATTCTACTGGTAAATTCACCTTTAAACGATGCAAGCCAGAATAGGATTCGGCTTTTTTTAACTAACCTTATGAACTAATTGTCAAAATGATTTTTAATGCTGCATCCGCATATTTGAAGTTTCTAGAAGTTTATATCCAAAAAAAGAAATAGTTAGTTCATAACTGTTTTTTTCTGTCGGAAATTTCAAAAACTATATATTCTAGTAATAAATTGTCAAAAAATTATATACTTTAATTTATAAATTTTAACAGAAATTAAACTGTAATCTCTTTAATTTTATTTTATGAGAAGGGTTTTTCGTTTCATTCTGTAAAACAATATTACAGTTTGGCGCACAAATATCAAGTACATTATTTATAAAACAAATCTTTAAAATATAAAAAATTATCAACGTATACACCTTTGTATGAGTGGTATGTCAATCAATTTTTCTAAAATACACATAAAGTAAAGTGCGTTTTTTTGCACCTGGTTTAGTTTTTTTATATTTCGAGTCCCCGTCTCTTTGTTCGGTATGGCAGAAAAGCAAGATTCAGTACCATATCGAAGTACGGTGTGCCACATCACCTAACGACATTTGCCTGAAGTTTGAACATCGCGCTTGTTCTTCATTTGTTTGCCTTTGCAACGTTTTCTTGCATTGTGATCTCGAAAGTCAGAAGGTTTGTGTGCTGAAACCAACAGCGTATAAGAATAATCTAACATAAGATAATACTTTTTGTTGTTATTGTGTCAATTAGATTGCGCAGTAATATAACTTTTGTCAGGTGATATATCTGTGAGATACAGAGGCATAATCAACCCGCCATAATAAACCCGCGTAAATTATCCCCATAAGGTTACCATTTAAATTATATATGTATATTACGCTAATGTATGTGGCACAAAAATCACGATTATTTGTTAATTGTTTAATGGCAACATCCAAATGAAATACATCTTATGGATTACTGTGCGAAAGTCCTTTGGTAAGATTTAGGCTGTGAATTGGAATTATTTATCTTTACTCCCTTCGCTGAAATTATGGAGCTTCCAAATATCGACATTTTCGTTTTCTGTATTTTTACTCAAAAAAATTAAATAAAAAATAAATAAAAGTCATGAATTTTAAACTTTTCAGTTTCAAATTAAAGTTATGTATTATAAATGAAATCTTAAAAGGAATATACTTTAAATAATTAAAGAAATACGAAAACATGCCACGGTTACAATATTTGGCGATATATTATCTGCGCCGGGCTAGCATAAAAATACTGAGTTCTTGATTTAGGAACACAGATGTCATACATGCACCACATTGGCACGTTTTTTTTTCTGAAGCCAATTTGGCGAAAACTTCATTTTAAAACACCTGTTACATACATATTTTTAAACTAATTTCTATTATTTTAAAAAGGAAATAATAATTAAAAAAAGTTTAGCTAATAATTGTAGAATAAAACAATTCATATCATTAAAAAATAAAAGCAAACAAACAGTTTATCAATAAATAAATAACAATAGCAGGGTTACCAATTTAGGCACATGTAATTGTCATTTTGTTGAAATCGCGCCAATGTGGAGCGTATATGACATCTGTGTCTATTTCTCTAGCGGAATCTTCTAATTTGGCAAAAAAATGAGCAATTAAAATAAATTATGAATAAAAGCAATATGATTTAATGCCTAGTATACAGTCAAGGGAGTTTAAACTGGTCGTCATAAGCGGCTAGTAAAGGCATATTTTTTGTTTTTAATGTCACGGTGGATGTGACACTAAATTAGAATGTAAGATAGTCCAAAAACAATCAATAAAGACATTTTAAGCTCTCATATAGGCCTAGAATTGTTACGCCTTTGTGAAAAAAATAAAATATAGTTCGTCAAATTTCTTCCAAATTGAATTCAAAAAAAAAAAAAAAAAAAAAAAAAAAAAATCTTGTTGTAGATGCACAATCGTACTACAGGACAAATTTCCTGTCTGGTAAAAAAGTTTATAAAAACCATCTGAAGTCAGAATTTCGAGCGATCGAAATCTGTGCGCTAAATTGAAACAAAATTTAGAAATGGTCTTTAGAAAGAGTTCTCCAAGAAAATTTAGTTATTGAAGACGGAAAGAGGGATAAAACATTTTTTAAAAAAATTGAAAATGAAGACGAGTGCAAAAAACCACCCGAAAATCAAATCACTAAAGACAGAAAATGTTAAATGTCCTGCCAGTTTGAAACATTAGTACTAATAGTGACAAAAAAGCAGAGAAAGCGATGTGGTTACAACGCCTAGAGGACTAATGCGTATATCAATTACAAAGGGCAGACATTTCTCACCTGAAGAAAAAGATGAAAGAATGAGGCACAATCTACTTGAACCGTCTGAAAGTTTTACCTTAACTTTTTTTCATTAGGCAAATTTCTGAATACATTTCAGTGGGGATACAGCGTATTCACAGAGTCTTTCTTCATCAATTAGATCGAGAGATTCTATTCCGTATTCATTCATTCCTCTTCAAGGACATTTCATTAAAGAAGTGATGAATTTAAGAAAACTACATACTACTGTTCAATTTTCGCAGCGAAGCTGTAGTAGAACATTGGGACAAACCAGCGACATTTAAATTCCTTTTCCGTAAAAATAATTATTTACAAAATAAATGTTAGTGTATAAATAATTCACGAAATCTGTTTGGTACATTTTCAAGAAGAATACACTCGTGTCACAAAATAACCCCAGCTAAGGTCCAACTTTCTGATCAATTTAAACATGAATCTCCCATTTAATAGTATTCCCGGTAGTCAAACAATTTTGGCTACATATTGGAGCAATATCGGCACATTAGCGTAATATTGGCATTGAATATTGCTTAAGTTGCTTTACATTTAGCCAATATTTGCAGCCAATATTGTGCCAATGTAACGCCAACATTTGTACCATATTGAGGACTCATTGGAAATATTTCCAATTTAACGTCAATATTTGTACAATATTGGGGTTTCATTGGAAATATTTCCAATGTAACACCAACATTTGTACGATTTGGGAATCAATTGGAAATATTTCCAATGAGATACCAATATTTAATGAATATTGGCATTTTATTGGCAATATTTCCAATAAATGAAATATTGACGCAACGTTGAACCAATATTGGTTTGCTACTAGATAGTTTTGTAGGAAAAGGATATATTAACACATGCCAATAATGTTTGGTTATTTATAAAACTGACCGACTGGTGCTATTATAACTTCAAATCTGTTGCCACATCTTATGGCACATTCACTGATAATGAAGGTAAACAATATTTTTTCAAGGGTAATTAATAAAATGATAAATAGGAAGTATTTCAGACAGTGTTGTCATTTGGGAGCTAATTAATGATTATCCCGTTTGCACCCAAATGTTTAAATGCGATTGCTTAAAATTTAATCCTTATTGATGTGAAGCCATTTCTTGATAAATAATTCGGTAGATAAAGGTTCAAAGAAAGATTTTCGCAAGAAAATACTGATACCGCAGAATGTCCACGTCCAAAAATTCCAGTAACCATACGAATACTGTCAGAGAGTAAGAATCCAATCCGCACAAATTGCTCTGCAATAAATAAAACAACAACACATTTTTTTTTCTTGCCAAAGCCACAAATAAGCTTGAGGTGGAAGTTACTAACAATGTATAATAAAGACAGTCGTTTTGAATGTATTATTTGAAGGAAAGCCAAAACAAAGTCTGACACGGAAGTCCTTGGCTAATACTTATGTTGTTAAAAATGATGCTGATTATATACGTCTCAGGTCTGTACACTGTTAAAAGTGAAGGTGACAAACCGGTGCTGTTTGGGACCCGAAGGTGAAAAGGCCCTAGGGTCTATTGGAGCCCGGGGCATTTGGAACCCTAGGGTGCCATAGAGGCTTGGATATGTGGTTGCAGTGCCGACAGGTCTCTTACTGGGTGATTGGAGCTAAATAAGGTGCCATGCACTTCGTATTGGCAGCAATGTGGCACCTCATCGGGTGACAGGAACCATGCTAATGCGCTGTGATGCGTGTCTTTCTGTTTTCTGTGACAACAAGTAAAATGCCTATGAGTGAATGAAGGTGAGCTCGATGGACGAGCGGTTAGAACGCTGAGCTCACGTTGTAAGTTTGAACTAAGTTCGTAATCAGACGTTGTGAGTTCAAATCCTTCAAAGGCCAAAAGTCGATTTGTATATTTTTTAAATTTTTTATTATTGAACACGTTGACTTAAGAGTGCTGTCTTTTCACCCTAATTAAAGGTGTCATTCTGGCTCCTTTAGGGGTGTCACCAATGAGACAAGCCTTTCACCCCTAAAAGATGCAATATGTTACCATTAGTTTTAGCAGTGTATCTTTAACTTTTTTCATTGTTTACAGAGACTTTTTTTAAACAACCAAAATGTTGTAAATAGGGTATTTTAGGAATTAGTAGTTTTTATTTAGAAATTAAAGTTTTTCAGCGTATGTTTCGTGAAGTTTTCTAAATAATTCTTCTAAGATTACTTTTCAAAGATCTCTGAACTTTTTATATTATTTTATACGTATACTAGTTTTTTTTTCTTTAAAAATTCTCTCGGTGAATTCTGCTATTTTATTTTAGCAATATTTGAGTATAATTTCGTGACATAATAAGCATTGTTAATTTTAAGTTTCGAAAATACGATATTTAATTTTAGTCTAGGTACTTTTATTTTCAAATAAACTTTTTTTAGAAGAAAAATTAAATACGAACATAGCATTTCCCGTTTCCAACCAGAATCAATATATTACTGATTATGTGTTTATTTGAGTGTAGTTATATCATTTAAAATTGTAAATGCCAATTTTATTACTTCCATGCAGATATTAAAATGTACGTTTAACGTCATTAAGATATAATGTATGGTTATTTTAATTATCAAACAAGTCCACTTAAAAGATGTTTTAAGTGCAACATAGTAAAATGTAGTCCGTAAAATGGCAATTATGCTGTAAAAAGAGTCTCTAATCAATTTAATAAATTACTATAGACAAATTTGTTTATTAAATACGATGGTGAATTTTGAGGCTAAATCATAAGAGAAAATTGAATATAAATTATAAAATTGGGGGATATTCAGAAAATATATTTAGTTAATTGTGGCGTTATTATTTTAAATTAAAATAAATATAGTTTAAAAAAACCAAAAAACACGCTTTTTAAGTATATCAAACTAAAAAGTGAAAAATAATTCGTACTATAAGCTGAAAACGAAAATAGATAAAAAATACTATATTACTATAAATCATTGTTATCATAGAAATCAATTAATAAGCAATGAATAAAATTATCGTGGAAAAAAAGCGTGGGGTGCTCCATCTACATGCTCCATCTATCAGTTCTTAAGAAGCACCCCACGCTTTTTTTTCACGATAATTTTATTTATTGCTTATTAATTGATTTTTATAATAACAATGATTTTATAGTAATATAGTATTTTTCATCTATTTTCGTTTTCAGCTTATAGTACGAATTATTTTTCACTTTTTAGTTTGATACACTTAAAAAGCGTGTTTTTTGGTTTTTTTAAACTATATTTATTTTTCACTTTTTAGTTTGATTACTTTAAAAGCGTGGTTTTAATTTTTTTAACTATATTTATTTCATCTATTTTTGTTTTCAGCTTATAGTACGAATTATTTTTCCCTTTTTAGTTTGATATACATAAAAAGCGTGTTTTTTAGTTTTTTTTAAACTATATTTATTTAAACTATATTTATTTTAAAATTTACAACGAAAGGACATCGATCCAAATCACTTTTTTTGGTCGACTCTGGTTAATTTAACCATGCATCTCGAATCCTATTAAGAATGTATAAAAAAAATTCTTCACATTATGAAAGACAACGTTTTTTGCCAAATATAGCCAAATTTGGAGACATTCTTTAATTTGGCACCAAATACGTGTTGTGGCTTTCGTAATCTTAATAGTCAATTTTTCGGCCAAATGTCGCCAATATTTTGTGAAATATTGCCAACTTATTGGTTGCTGCCATTTTCTCATGACCCTGACCCGTATTATACAAAATGACCCACTAATCAAATTTGATCAAACATGTGACTTAGCTCAAAGGTCTCCAGGTAATCAAAAACAGTAGAATATAAAGTTGAATCAAAATCGTTTAAGCCGTTTCTTAGATAAAATTAGCTTGACAGCATTCATCAACAAAGCGAAATGGCCCACTAATATAATTTTGTTTAACTTGCGACTCTGCCCAATAGTCTTCTCGTGACAAAAGGCGTTTCGTTACAAAATTTAGGTAAAATTGATTGAATCGTTGTTATGTATAATTAGAATAAACCTAACCCATTATGACCCAAAATGACCCATTAATCGAATTTTCGCGAGCATGTGTCCTGGTCCAATGGTTTTCTCTTGCCCGAGAATATCATAATACAAAATATAGTCAAAATGGTGAGAGACATTTTCTACATAAAATTAGCATGACCCATCAATGACCCACAAATGACCCTTATAATCAAAATCTCTCGAACATGTGATTTAGCCCATTAGTTTCCTCGTGTCTAAAAATTGTTACATACAAAATTTCGTTAAAAACGATCCAGCCGCTCTTTATATATAAATAGCTTGACCCAGACCCTTTATGACCCATTAATCGAAATTTCTCGAAAGTGTGACCTAGCCCAATAATTTTGTTGTGCCAAAAAAATGTTATATACAAAATTTCGTTAAAATCGATCCATCTGTTCTTTAGATGTAGCTTGACATGATCCATTAATGCCCATCATGACAGACAAATGATTATTATAGTCGAAATCTCTCAAACATGTGATTTAGCGAATTAGTTTCCTCGTGTCAAAAAACTGTTCATACAAAATTTCATTATAATCGATCACACTGTTCTTTAAATATAAATAGCTTGACTCAGACCCTTACTGACCCAATATGACCCATTAAAATGTTTTCTCGAACATGTAACCTAGCCCAATATTTTTCTCGTGCCCGAAAACTATAGAATGCAATTTTTAGTCAAAACTGAGTGAGAAAATCTTTAGATAAAAATAGCATGACCCACAATGACCCCAAAAATGACCCACTAACCGAATTTTCTTGAACATGTTACCTAACCCAATGGTCTTCTTGTAATCCAAAACGATAAAATATAAAATTTGGTCAAAATCGTTAGAGCCGTTTTTTAGATAAAAATGGCTTGACCCATAATGACCCAAAAATGACCCACTAATCGAAATTTTTCGAACATGTGACCCAGCCCGATAGTTTCCTCGTGCCAAAAAACTGTTACATAAAAAATTTCTTTATAATCGATCACGCCGTTCTTTAAATAAAAATAGCTTGACCTAGACCCTGAATGACCCAATATGACCCATTAAAATTTTTTCTCGAACATGTAACCTAGCCCAATATTTTTCTCGTGCCCGAAAACCATAGAATGCAATTTTTAGTAAAAACTGCGTGAGAAAATCTTTAGATAAAAATAGCATGACCCACAATGACCCCAAAAATGACCCACTAACCGAATTTTCTTGAACATGTTACCTAACCCAATGGTCTTCTTGTAATCCAAAACGATAAAATATAAAATTTGGTCAAAATCGTTAGAGCCGTTTTTTAGATAAAAATGGCTTGACCCATAATGACCCAAAAATGACCCACTAATCGAAGTTTTTCGAACATGTGACCCAGCCCGATAGTTTTCTCGTGCCAAAAAACTGTTACATACAAAATTTCGTTATAATCGATCACGCCGTTCTTTAAATAAAAATAGCTTGACCTAGACCCTGAATGACCCAATATGACCCATTAAAATTTTTTCTCGAACATGTAACCTAGCCCAATATTTTTCTCGTGCCCGAAAACCATAGAATGCAATTTTTAGTCAAAATTGCTTGAGAAAATCTTTAGATAATAAGGAAAATCTTTAGCTAATAAGGAGAGTTACAAACCCACTAACTCACATACGGGTGAAAGTAATATAAAAGCGTGTTAAAAAAATTTATTGATACACGGAAATGAAATTATTAAAGAAAACTTTGTCTTTGGATGTAGCCTTATTAATTACGTAAGGCTTATTAATTACGTTTAATGTTTAAATCAATAAATTAAGGTTTTGTTTTTTAACATTACATTGCATTGATCTTTAGAAAAAGATCTATCAAATATCATTTTGCTGTGTATTAATAAGTCTTTTGAAAAATAATTAAAGTAATGGAATCATAAAAACGAAAGCATTGTTTTTTAACATGTTAACTCATATATAAATATACATACATATATGATTTCATCTTTCGCAAAAATCACAAAAATAATAAAATGTCACAACAAATGTCATCCGTAAATTTTAATAGGTTCTTTAAGAGGGGACTTTGGGACTTTTTAATGTCACATTGTTTAGTTTGAAATGCGTTTATTTCAACTAAAATTATGATATCAAGTTTATCAACCTTATTCTGAAAATTCTTACTCTTAGATGACATAATAAAAGAGAGATGTCAGCAATCTGAATCCATGAAACAAGTAAAAATATTTAAGTGCTACGCTTCGTTACAAAAATCCCAGAAACTGTGAAAAATGTCAAAACGTTTGACAAGAAACAGTCACTAATAAAACATGCATTAAAGTACATACATTTTTTACTGAGATTTTAATGTATTATTTACTTTATATCAAAAAATTATTACTATGAATGTATTTTTCTTTTTATGAGATATATATTTTAAAACTTAAATTTATTAAAGAATTTAGAGAACTGACAGTTATTTCATATTTTTTATAAAATGTAAAGTCAATAATAATAATCAAAGTAAATATAATAATAATACCAAAGTAAAATTAAAATATTAATTGATAATAATTCGAAATAGTAGAGATTGATATGGAAAAGTTTTATTCTATTGAAATTTAAATATTTTAATTGACTAGTTATATTTAAGCATCAAGAGGACTTCTTTGTGGCTGTATTCAACGGTTATGCATCTATATGTTTTGCGCAAACACATAAAAAACTACAAAAACTGCATGCAACATCAATAATAACAGTACGTTTTATATTTTAACAATAATTTTAACAACATATTTGAAAATTTTCACGTTGTAAGATTTAGAAAAGAAAAAAAAAACAATTGTTTGGCTGAAAAACAACTTTTTTCTACTATTATCTTGAATTTTGGGGATAAAGGATAGATTTATATAATGTTGAAAAGGTTGAACATTGCGAAAAAGTTAAATCTTATGTTATAATACATATATATATATATATATATATATATATATATATATATATATATATATTTATAAATATAGAGATTCAAAAACTAGTAAAAAAGAAGTTTACATAATCAAACAAAACTTCTAAAGAATATTTTCAATTCATTTCTCTGCTTGAAAATCTTCATGAATACTCACAAATCAAAATTTTTTAGGAACGAGGTTAAATGAGAATTTTTTTCAGGAAAGACTTTTAGCTATGCACTTAAAAACATACACAAAAAATGCATATTCAAGTGAGGAAAGATCAAACATTTACATTTTGGCTCTCGCTTTTAAGGCAATATTTTAAGACAAAGTACACTACAAGAAAACAGGTCTCTGTGAAACTATCACCAAGTTAAAGAATAATATAAGTTTATTCAACGACAATAACTTAGAAAAGTATAACTTAAAAATGATTTCAAAAAATAGTAGCTTTGTTTAATTTGCCAAATAGTTTGGCGATTTGTATAATTTGGCTAAATTGGTTGACGGAAAATAAGTAGTAACTATTATGTTTGCATCTTTATTAAGGGAAAACGTGTTTTTATGTTTTGGTGCATTTTAATTTCAGATATGTAAATTCAGCTAAATAACTAAGAATTTTCTCAGTATTTTATCTATGATATAAAACTGGTATAAATACATAATATTTTCAAAAGAAAAATCGGCATTTTAAAAAAATTTTCAATTAAAAGCTCTTTTTTAAAGACTTTTTACATTTTCCATCTTGTCTTCTAACAAAAATGGAATACTACTTGATTATCTCGTCGATCAATTTCGTCAAATAAAACAAATCGCTAAACTATGAGCCAAATTGTACAAATTGACGCATTTTTTTAATCACGAGGAAACAAATAAATTAGTAAAACATTAGTAAAAATACTGTACTAATTGGTAAGCTCGTCGACCAATTTTATCAAATTATACAAATTGCCAAACTATTAGCCAAATCGCACTAATTCACTCTTTAAAAATAATAACAAAAGAGCAATTATTTTAATATACTATTCATAACTAGCCGCCCTTGGTGTCCAGTTTGGTCTCCTTTAAATGCATGCTAAGCATCCTATGTAATCATGTTACCTCTATTCATAATTCAATTTATTTGCACCATCTTTCGTCAAATCAGAAAATTCTGATAGAAAAATCAAGAACTAACCAATAAATATTAAAATAAAACCCTTGTGTTTGCTATCCGTAAATTTAGAGTCGCCAATTTACCTACTATAATGTCATAAAAATATATTGTCCTCTCATTGTTGGTGTACTTGCATTGCAAATGATTATCTTCATGTTTAATATCACTTATCATTCACGAAGAATGAATCTCTTGTATTTGTTTACTTTACGGAATGAGATTGTAAGCTGTCAACCTAATTTTAATTGAAGCTATTTTAGAATATATAAATTTGAATGTAAATTAGAAACACTATTGTGATGTTTAAATGAAATATCTTGATTTATGTTATTATTCTTATTATTAATTATTTCAGGGTTGTTAAATATTCGTATTTTTGCAGAAAAAATCCAACCCACTGTTTCTTTCAAGGTTTTTTTTTTTTTTTTTGGGGGGGGGGGTCAGGGTTTTTCGGGGTTTTTCAGGTTTTTGGAGTATTGGGAGGTGGTTCAGAATGCTTGAAAAAAAATGTACTTATTACAAAATTTAAAGTAGCTGATTGATTTAAAATATATATAAATCAATGACAGCACTCAATATTATGCTTCGCTTTTAGATAACTTGAATATTAATAATAATTTTAACAATAAAACTATCATTAAAGTACTTTACTAAAACTAGTACTGAATCAGAATTTTTAAACTAATATTTTGTTAAGGATAAAATATCTTTATTCATTTTAATTGAAGTGATTGCCTATATATATAATAAATATTTCCTCTAGAAAAAATTCATTGGGAAAATTGAATTCTGAAACATATTGATTAATGATGGATTGCAAGATTTTCTTTTTCTTTTTATTTGTTTGCATTCCAAAATGTTTTCTATATTCTTTCTGGGTGGGGGGGGGGGGTGATGGTTATAAAATTTATGAGTAATGTACAGATATTAAGAAATATATTACAATACATTATATATGTAATATAAATGCATTATAAAGGTAATATAAGATTGAATTTTTGAAAAAACCCACTTGGGTTTTTTCAAGGGTTTTTTCAAGTGGGTTTTTTCAGAAAAAAAACCCCACCCGGGTTTTTTGGGCTAGTCAAAATCATAACAACCCTGAATTATTTATTTAGAAACTTTTCTACGGTAAAGGTCTTGACATTTTTTTTTTATTACGTTTGCAGCAATTTGGTTTTCAGAAAGTAAATTGTGTTCCCAATCTATATGTATAATACACTAACGTATGTGGCACAAAAATTACGATTATTTGTCAGTTGTTTAATGGCAAAATCCAAATGAAACACATCTTATTTGTTACTATGCAAAAGTTCTTTGGTAAGATTTATGCTGTGGTAAATTGGATTTATTTATGTTTTGTTCCTTCGCTGTAATTATGGAGCTTCAAAATATAATTTTTTTATTTTTTCTGTTCTTTTTACTTAAAAAAATATATAAAAATCATGAAATTGAAACTGTTCAGTTCCAAATTAAAATTATGTTTTATAAATGAAATGAGTGAAAGGATTATATTATTATATTTTAAATAGTTAAATAAATACGAAAAAATGCACGGGTACAACATTGGGCAATTTATTATCTGCGCCGGGCTTGCATAAAAATACTGAGTTCTTGATTTATCAGGACATATGTTATATATGCACTACATTGACGTTATTTTTCTGACGACAATTTGGCGAGAATTACGTTTTCAAAAACCTGTTACATACATGTTTTTAACGTAATTCCTATTATTTAAAAAATAATATAATAATTAAAAAAATTTAGTTAATAATTATAGAATAAAACAATTTACATCATTTAAAAAAATAAAAGAAACAAACAGTATATTAATAAATAAATAACAATAGCCAGGCTACCATGTGAGGCACATATAATAGCCATTTTGTTGCAAATGCGACAATATGGTAAGAATATGGAATCTGTGTCTATTTCTCTAGCAGAATCTTCTAATTTGGCAAAAAAATTGAGCACTTAAAAAAAAATTATGAATAAAAGCAATAAGATTTAATGCTTAGTATACATTCAAGGGAGACCAAACTGGTCGCCAAGGGTGGCTAGTATTTATATAAATAGCTTTGAAAACAAATCTGAAATTTATTTTTGATTATATATATGTATTTTTTGGTACATATGTCATATACTCAGCATATTTGGCGCAAATGTTTTCTGATCCCAATGTGCAAAAATCTCGTTTTCAAATGCTAGTGCATATACATTTTTTAATTATTCTCCATTGCTTTTGAAAGGAAATAGCATTAAAAACATCTTATTAACTATAGAAAAAACAATTTATGTAACTTTAAAAAAGAAAATAAAAGTAAATAAACCATTTATTAATAAATAAACAGTAATAACCGGGTAACCATACGAGGCAAAGTTATGCCATTTTTGCGCCAATTAGGTATGTTCCGTATATGGTATCTGTTCCTGTTTTTTTATTCATTCATGCATATAAATATATACATACAGTATTTGTTGTACGCAAATTATTTCGGTTTCTACATAGGATAGATTAATTCCATTTATATTAAATTCATATAAAAAAGAATTGCTTCTGATAGGAAATAATAAATAGACTACTGGAAAATATGCCATTTTTTCCCAGCCAATGATCTACACTGGAAAAAACTTTTTTCTTTATTTATTGTACTTTAAATGAGTTGAATGAAACATGTGTATTTTACATTTATTTAATAAATGTATTTTAAATTTATGCATTTAAATGAAAGTTATTGTATTTTTAATTAGTGATAGGCTTATAATTTGAACGGCGATTGAATTCTACTTGGCGATTTAATCATCTGAGACCAGCTAACATTACCATACAACACTGTAACAGATGTAAATTTTCCAAGGGGTGAAAAAAGTCTGGGCTGGGATTTTTTCAGCGCTTGGAAAATTTACATGTGTTATAATTAATTTACCGATTTTAATAATCATGTTTAAAATTAATCTAACATACAATATTAGCTTCATAACGTATAAAAAGTGCAGTGGGAGTACGGAATTGTTGACGACAGTCACATGACTTAGGCTTTTATTACATAGATGATGATAATACAAGAAAAAAAATCAAGTTAAAAATGATTCGATGACGTAATAAACACATGTATCATGTTTAATGTCAAATGAATATGACATCAACCATTGTTGGTATTTAATCTTAGGATTTAGCGACGGTAATATGGTCGAAGGAATAACCAAATAGTACCAAAAATACAAATAAAAAATTGAAATAAAGATCATTTGAATGATATAACAAACACGTGTACTATGTTTAATAACAAGTAATCTGTCATTGAATCCTAAAATTTGACGTTAAACTTTTGGTCGATGGGATAACCATGTAGTACCCCAAAATGTGCTGTGGTATAGTATCTATGGAATGAGGTCATACAGAACTAAATTCTATAATATCTTGATGAAAATTAATAATTTGCCCACTTTATTGAAGAAAACCACTTTTAATGCGATAAACACTAACTGGATGAACTTGGGCAATTAATTTCTCCTCTACGAAAGTTACGCTCTTCAATATTTAAAGATGTGGACCAGGATCCTTATTATTATCTATAGAAATAGTATTTTGTTCATTTTTTACTACATATTTATGGCAAGTCTTACAAGATTCGTAAGATTGAATATGCATGCCACACCAACGATGATGACAAATTTTACGAAAATATAATTTTCCATTGTTTCTGATTTAGACTAAAGAAATATAAAGTTGAATAAAAAATGCTATTTGCATTTTTTTGGAAATGCTAAAATTTACTGTAATTTTTTTCAGTAAAATACTGTTTTGTATACGTGTATAGATATAAAATATGCAATACCTTGTACAAAGAAAACCCATGTCTTTACTAATCCCACCCCTCTAAAAATATTAAAAAAATGTTATTAATCATCAAAGCATTGTTTATAACTTAAACTTGTAAAAAATAAAAGCTGCTATTGTCGAAAAAATGCTATTTGCAAAATTTGTACCCGGATTCCCTAACATAAGGGTACCAATTTTTGAAACATTTTAGAAACGTATCATTATAAAATCTTCAAATTACTAAAAATGTTTTCAGTAAAACAGAGTTTAGTACATATATAAATATAGTATTAGTTAGATATATTTAAAATGATTTGGTAACGGTTTATACAAAGAAAATCCATCACTTTTACAAGTTGTACAAACAATTTTTTCAACTGTTAAAGGGCCAAAAAGTTGTTTGTGTATAAAATTCAAACGCTAGTAACTTTGTGAAAATTTTCGCATCTGCATGCGGATTTTGAAAATGGCTCAGAACAAACTTGAGAACAATAAAATGAAAAACAAAATCGGTTTTTGGGTTGATTTTCTCAGATAAAGGTCCACTGTCCCCTTCACTGTCAACCAAGTTTAGTAATGTTGTTTGACATGGTTACCAAGATGTTATTTATTTATCAATAAATTGTTTATTTACTTTAATTTTTTTATTGTATAAATTGATTTGTTATATAGATATTAAATTTGTTAAAATTTATTCTTATTCCCCTTTTTAAAAATATTTATGGTAATTGGTATTCGAAAATGAGGATTTTACGAAATTGGTTTCAGAAAAAATCGCTCTAATGTGGTGTGAGGTCATCTGTGCCGCCGTTTTTTACCTTGATATCTAACCTTTTGCTATAAAACTATATCATATTGGCGCTTTTTTTTCAACTAGTAAGTGTAAGTTTTCATGGCATTTTTTATAATAGAAGTAATACATTTTATAAATTGTTTTTAAACGGCAAACTATTTAAAAATAATATTACATTTACCAAAATAATAATACATGTGTTTCATTTGGTTCAATTTTCAACCTTCGAATTCAAATAACTCTTTATATAACGAATTTGTTTACAATTCTTTTGTTGCCACTTTATAAAAAAATCATAATGTAATTCTTTTAATATGCGTAAGTATCCTCAGCGTAACTTATTTTGTTAAAATACAGAAAATAAATTTTATTTATTTATTTAATCCTGATTCTATCTTTAATTGCTAACTCTATGGTTTATTTTTTTTCTGAAAATATACATGTTTTTTTTTTTTTTTTTTTTTTTTTCTTTTTGAAAATATATTTGCTTCATTTTTTAATTCCGAAAATGAGTCCGTAAAGGAAAAATCGAGGAAAATATATAAATTAAAATCATATATATTTTTTAAGATTGTTCTGTGATAAAAAAATAATATTGTGCAAATTTACAGGTCATAATTTAATTTGTGTTTAATTTTAAGTCAAAATACTGAATAATTTTTTGTAAAGTGTACAAAAAATGCAATTTGAGTAATATGAGCGAAGTGAATCTTAATTATTACCTTTTCTTTTCATCTCTCGAGTTCTTTTGGCTTTTTTTTTATATTTTGCTGCATTGCAGCATGCGGCATTTTTTTTAAAAATAGAACTATACAGGTGCTAATTTGAGAGATATAAGTAATCAATACAATTGTATTTTCAATATTATTTAAAGGAAAATGTACTATATTATCATTCATGACCGAACCATTCATTTTCAGTTTAGACATTTTATCGAATATTTAAAAAAAAGAACACTTGACAAATTTCTCTTGATTACAAGTACTGTCTTGGGAGATAAAGGTAATCAATATAATTGTATTTTCAATATTGTTTAAAGGAAAATGCACTATAAGGTTATTAATGAAAACACACTTTCAGTTTTAGAGCTTTTGTAGGGTATTTAAAAAAATACTTAACGGACTCCTCTCAAACTTTAGGTTTATAGAGAATATGTTTGACTTCAAATTTATCAACATAGTATTGATAAGCCTTACAATAAGGAGCCAAAAAATCTAAGAAAGATAATAATATTTGGGATAACACTGTACGTTAAAAATCACGAAAAGATCTATCGCTGTAGAATACAAAAACGTAGATTATGCAAAATATGTGCATTGAGATTCATAAGATTAGCACGTATATTTTGGCGATATAGTAATTGTCTTTAAAAATTGATATGATAATTCTGGTATGTTTTCTGCTTATTTTATGCCGCGTTTTCAACCAGTATGAACGCCAGTTTTAGAAAATTTTACAAAATATAGTACAAACTACATAATCCAATTGGAGATAAAACAAGTTAGATATTTTATGACATATCAGCAGTTGTGTGAAATATTTTATAATTTTGAGGATTCATGAACAACAACAATATTTTTTGATTTTCTAATAGCCATCACTATGGAGCAATAAATAAAAAAAGTCCTATCAAATATCGCAAAAGTTCAGAGGGATAACTTCAATAGAGTGAGCTGATTTTTAACTGCTTTAAAAAAACTGATGATCGATAAGGGGTTTTCCACAAATTGTCTTTTTTTTAAATAACTATATTTTAGGAAAAAGTCTGTGTCTAGTAAACATTAATAAGTAGATTTGGAATAAATACTTCGATTTTCATGCTTGTTTTCATCGTGAAATAAATTCTTTCTGGTAGTTCTCCAAAAACCAAAAACATCAATAAAAATAATTAAAAATAATATAAATAAAATTGACATTTAATAGAAAGTCCCTTGTCGTTCAGCTGCTTTTAAAGGTCAACTAAAAATCAGCTTACTCTTCTTGCCGATACATTTCTGTATTTTTAAGATATTTGTCTTGATTTTTATAAAGAGTTACTACATAAATTTACTATTGCATTATATAAAAATATCTTTTTTTTGCTCGTGCATATGCAGATAAATTTTTTCACATAACTTCTCAAATTTCTTAACATATTTAATATGTTTATATGCCTATTGAACTATATTTTTTCTTATTTTTTTCTATTTTTTCTGGAAATGATGCTAAATTTGGATGAAAACTTTATATTGTAATCTAAAAGCATGCCAGATTTTTTATTAAACAAAATCGCTACATTTTCATGAATCTGTGTGCTATTGTTACATAAATCAGCAAACATGTTGCATTGTGGTCCCAAATATTGTAATTTTTCTTTATTTTTTTTGTTGGCAATTTAACCGTCATTATTATGAAATCGACGTTGATAAGTATTAGGTCAAACCTGTTCTTTTAAATCCTTAAATTCTATAACGTTACAAGAAGCACAGTTTTAGATATTTGACAAAAATGTTTAAGATTAAGAGTGTCCGGTCATTAATGGCCATACAGTATGTGTTCCAATGTAGCTTACGTTTAGAATGAACAGTGCAGTCTGACTAATTTTTCAGTGTATTAAATTAAACTGCACTTAAAAATAGTAATTATTAATGTTCTATTTTAATGCTCTTGGTTCAATATTCTGTTTGTAAAACAGCCTGAACATTTGTTGAGAATGTTTGAACACTATAAAAATGCAAATAGTACTTTTCTAACACTAACATTTTTTTAAAATGAAGAGCAAGAATTTGCATATATGAATGTGTGATAAATACCAATATTTTATTAAAGAATTATGTGTGCGATTTAGAATGTGTTAAGAATTAATCTACATTACCTAGATGCGCATGGATGTATCATATACATCTGTAGAAATAAAATTTTAATATGTATATGTATAGTTAACTAATATCACTGTACAAACAAGCTTTACGTGGAATCACTTTCATAATTAAATTAAACAAGGAGGAAATTTTTTACTAATGTAATTTAAAAATTTCGTTATCATACGAACGCACCTCATTTGCTACGCTTTACGTGCAATTTCCAACTTATTCTGATTCAAATAGGTGACAATTTCTATTTTGAAAAACCGGTGATAAGCGATTAAATATTCTGTTAAAGAAATGAATAATTTAGGCATTATGCCAAAGTTTTTTTTTTTTTTTTTTTTTTTTTTTTTTTTTAATATTGATCAGTTAAGTGGTTAATACAGAAGACATTATGAATAAACTTCCGAAACATTTGCTAGCGGATCTGTTCGACAGTTAGAATGTTTGTCATTTGGAATGGACTTATCATCATTTAAATTGAAATAAGCAAACGTGACATACCAAATTCTTAAAATGCTATCAATAGCATAATTTTTATTGAACTACATCCATTTTACTTAAAATAATTTAAAATGATATTGAATCTTCGTTATGTAATTGCCTGGTCAGAAGTACAACAACACAAGATCAGAGATATAACTGTATGTTGTATCTTTGACCAGAGTGTTATTGTTTTAAAAAAATTAAATGATACATAATAAAAGTAAATACAATATAATTAATGTAAAACTAAGCATAATAACGTTAATACAATAAAAGTAAGTAGTATAACTTTAATGTTAACATATAACTAACATTAATTTAACTAACTTAAATTTGATTAACATGAAAGTTCACTAACAACTTACTTGAAATTAAATAACTTAAAGTTAACATACTTGAAAGTTAACTAACTTAAAGTTAACTATAATTTATCTTAAATTTAACTAATAAAAATAAGTAGTATAACTTAATGTAACAAAAGTAAAACGAGAACTTTTTAAAAATAATTTATGAACAGCCATATGATACGAAGTACAATGAAGCAACAATATTGAATTTAGCATTAATAGTTAAACTAAGAAAATTGAAATTTCGTATTCTGGTCAAAGAACAACATCATCGCCTATAACGTGACACTTATATACTTGAAAATCTGAACACTTCCTTAAATATCTCTCTAGATATTTGAGAATAATAAAATAGAAAATCTCTTTACATATAATATACACTACTGAAGTAAAAACAAATTTCTTTTAGTAATTTGTTTTTCACAAATATTGCATTAGTTTTAAAGGCATTTTTATAAAATGGTTATTCAGAAAATTACATACAGCAATAAATTTATTTAATTACACAATATGTTTAGCTTTAAAGTTATTAAACTAATTGTTAAAGAGGTTTTACTAAAACAATTTGTAAAAGTATAAGAGGCCCATTATACAGTCACATTACTATTTTAAAAGAAAGTTTAGCACATGGAACGTCATTCAGGGGAGCTATTTTGACAATTAAAGTTGCCATACACTAGGTTTCAACGACGTTACATGATAATTTTGGCTATTTAGACGAAATGTTTAAAATAAAGTGCTGCTTAAATTATATCGGTAATTATATTTAACATAAGCATATTCAAATAAAACAATTTTCTCTGTTATAGTCCTTGTAAAATTTTGTTTGCAAATGGGAAATACATATTCTATTATTATTTTTCACTTTTCATATAATGTTCATTTGGACATAAACGCAAATCAGGTTTGTATGTAAATGTCATATTTTTGAATTCTGAAACTAAATGTATATTTTGACTTTCCATTTCATTGAATGAGAATCATAACAAACTTAACAATTTATTGTGATGTTTATAATTATTTTATATAGATAAAATAATTCAAAGCTGTCGGCCTACTATAACAGGTCACTTCATGGGAAATATTTTTCAAAACAGTTTAGTTAGCGTATGCATCGTAAGCTGAGTTTAAATTTCTACAGAAGAAATATTTCTTCTAAAATGTAATATTATCTCTTGTGTCTAATTAACCAAAGAAGCATTTACGAGTTTGAAACTATGAAGTTGTTCTAATTTGTGCATGTATAACTACCAAATAAATTAATGTCTGCCTCAAAAGTTAAAGAACAAGCGTAAAATGTCAATTTTCAAAGAATTATAAAAAGTTAGCATGAAAAACGTTTGTTGTTTGCAGGATTTTCAACATTATTTAAATAAATGGTATCAAAAGTAGAAAAATATAAATTGCAAAATTGTAAAAAACATAATTAAAAAAATATTTTAAAAAAAATCTTAAAAATTTATGCATAATGTCAAAAACAACCACATTTAATTAAACAACCAGGTTAATTTTTACAAAAATTATACTGACAATTTACTTTTCCGTGATTTCGAATCAGCTAAAATAAACATGCGTTCATCGAAATTATTAGTTTTTGTAGGGTTTCTGGTGGCAAAGAGTAACATGCTTTCTCAATGGCCTCTTGGAGTTCCTCAACAATGTCACACTGCTTTCCATTGCCGTAAACCTGGTGGATTAAAATATCCCTCACATTCTCAATCCGATTTTGCCCCACCCGAGGCCGAGAAGTTCTGACCTCCAAACTGGTAGACGGTAGATGCTGGGTTCAAACCCAATCGCGACCGTCGGCCTAACCGTTCGGAGTTTTCCGTGGTTTTCTTCAAACCTTGGTCTTCCTTCCTTAAATACGGGTTAGGATCCACGGAGGGCGCCTCAACCTTCAGGGCATATATCATTTTTTCAATATTCGTCGGCGACCCCTAACTACGACCCAAACAGCAAGGCTCGCTGTTTGGGGATAGCGCCAGATTTCTTTATTTACGACCCAAATGCCTTGAACTCTAAATAGAAAAAAAAATAAATTTAAAACCGGACAAATTTACCAGAAAAATAGTGTAGATAATTTCCGACATAAATACAAACAAATCAATCAGATTTAAGTCTGTACTTAAAGCTGGCCAGTCAAGAACTTTACCAATTTTCTGAGAAAGCCAATTTTTTTCCCTAAACATTTTTAAAACGAAAGAAAATAATTTCTCCACCTTTTATACTTTTATAAAAAAGCAATATGATATCATACTACATCATTACTCAAGGCCAATTCCGTGTTTCTAAGAAAAATTGCACTGTGGAAAAGCTTTTAAAGTGCTTAAACGTTTAAGAGTGCATATTTCTTCAAAAAAAGAAAAAAGGCCTTCCGGCAATGCCGGGAGGAAGAGGTAGCTTTCATATATTTATTTATTTATTTTAAATTAAATTACGTTATTCAAATATGCGAAGCTCAAATTAGTGGAGCCCGATTTTATAAGATTGAATACTAGTGTTTGTGAAGACTGAATATTAATAGAAAGTTTTAGAAATTAGTCATCTTTTATTCAACCTGGTTTTATTGTAAGCGATTTGGAGAGTCGCCAAATTCCATGATATCATGAAGTGTATGCAATTTTAAAGCAACATGATGGATAAAACAAACCAATGAGCTTGGTCGAAATCGATATTGATATTGAGTCATATATTGACTCATATTGACTCATATTGAAATCGATTAATGCATACAAGTGCTGTCGTAGGCGAATTAATTTTTTTTTTAATGTCACCTACGTTAGAGATTCAAACTGCTATATCTTAGGCGTTTTTTAAGGTAGAAACAAAGCAAAAAATAATCCCGAATTTATTATTAAGATAAATACTTAAAAAAAACTTTTTTCAATTTTTAATTTTTTGTTTGTACATCATTATACATTTAAAAGTTTTTTAACAAACTTAAATGGCTGCCATTTTGAAACAAGAGGACGGATGAAGTTGGGCAATGAACGCGGTCAAGACATTGGTATGTACTATGTGCACACGGAGTTATACCCAAATCAGTTTATAAATATGCACATCGCGTGACAAATTTCAGTCCGTTTCAAAATGTCAACCACACTGTAAATTGAAAGTACTATAACTCAGTCATTTTTCAAGATATAGATGAAACAAAAAATGCTCTGGAATCTTTGTATCAGGGTCAAACACACAAAAGAAAAATCTTTTTCAATTTCTTACTTTTTTGCACCTAATTTTAAAATTTTAAATTAAAAAAATTTAATATTTCGCCATTTTGAAACAAGATGGCGGATGGAACTGGCCAACAAACTCGGTCCAGACATGTACAATGTACGCATCAAGTTTCATCAAAATCGGTTTATAAATACGCGTGTTATCACGTGACGAAAATCAGATCATTTCAAAATGTGAGCAACACTAGAAATTAAATGTGCTAGAACTCAGCCATTTTTTAAGATACAGACGAAACAACAAATGCTTTGGAATCGATGAATCGAGGCCAAATGCATAGGAGTAAAATCTTTTTCAATTTCTCACTTTCTTGTACCTATTTTCAAATTTTAATTTAAAAAAATGTAAATGGCTGCCATTTTGAAACAAGAGAGCGGATGGAACATGGTAACGAACTCGATTCAAGCTTCAGTATATACTATGTACACACCAAGTTACATTCAAATCGATTCATAAACACGCATGTTATCACGTGACAAAAATCAGATCATTTCAAAATGTCAGCCATAAGAAAAATTCAAAGTGCTATAACTGAATGATTTTTTAAGATATAGACAAAATAAAAAGAGTTCTAGAATCGTTGTTTTAAGTTCTAACACATAAAAGAAAAATATTTTTCAACTTTTAATTTTTTCGCATTTAATTTTAAATTTAATTTTTTTTAAAAAATTTAAGATGGTGATGGCTAACGAACTCGGTTGAGGCATTTGTATGCACTACGTACATACTAAGTTTCATTCAAATCGGTTCATAAATACGTTAGTTATCGCACGACAAAATCAGATATATATATATATGTATATATATGGTTATATATATATATATATATGTCAACATTTGAACGGAGGGTGGATTTGGGGTCTGGGGGTCATGATCGGTGAAAATGTAACAAAATTTTCTGGAAGTATTTGACTTCGGGCGGCTGCAATAGGTAGCTCTTTACTTTTTGTAATGAAAGCTACCTAAAATGCAATAACTCAGCCATTTTTTAAGATAGAGACGAAACAAAAAATGCTCTGGAATGTTTGTACCAAGGTCAAATGCATAAAAGAAAAATCTTTTTCAATTTCCCACTTACTTGTACCTAATTTTAAATTTTAAAAATTTAAAGAATTTTAAATGGCCGCCATTTTGAAATAAGATGGCGGATAGAACTGAGTATCAAACTCGATTCAGGCCTCAGTATATACTACTTACACACCAAGTTACATCCAAATCGATTCAAAAATACACGTGTTATCACGTGACTAAAATCAGATCGTTTCAAAGTGTCAGCCAAAAGAAAAATTCAAAGTGCTATAACTCAATCATTTTTTAAGATATAGACAAAATAAAAAATGTTCTGGAACCGTTGTTTTAGGTTCTAACATGTAAAAGAAAAATATTTTTCAACTTTTCATTTTTTTGCATTTAATTTAAATTTAATTAAAAAAAATTAAAATGGTCACCTTTTTGAAACAAAATGGCGGATGATGCTGGCCAACGAACTCATTCCAGACATTTGTATGTACTATGTACATACCAAGTTTCATTCAAATCGGTTCATAAATACGCGTGTTATCTCGTGACAAAAATCAGATCGTCTCAAAATGTCAGCCATAAGAAAAATTCAAAGTGCTATAACTGAATAATTTTTTAAGATATAGACAAAAAAAAAAAGTGTTCGGGAATCGTTGTTTTAAGGTCTAACACGTAAAAGGAAAATGTTTTTCAACTTTTTTTTTTCGCATTGAATTTAAAATTTAAAATTTTTAAAAAACTTAAAATGGCCGCCATTTTTAAACAAAATGGCGGATGTTGCTGGTCAACGAACTCGGTCGAGAGATTTGTATGTACTATGTACATACCAAGTTTCATTCAAATCGGTTCATAAATATGTTAGTTATCGCATGACAAAAATTAGATATATATATTTATATATATATATTTATGTCAACATTTGAACGGAGGGTGGATTTGGGGTCTGGTGGTCATGATCGGTGAAAATATACCAAAATTTTCTAGAAGTGCTTTCCTCCGGACGGCTGCAATAGGTAGCTTTTTACTTTTTTAAATGAAAGTTACCTAAAAAAAGAAAATAAAAATAAAGCTATTTTTATTCTTACCACCCAAACAATTTATTGATATTTATTTATATTTATGATTATTTATTTATATTAGCTTTTTAACAAAATCAGTTGTTTTATAAATCGATGCAATTTCGATGTACATTTATCATTTGATTCTATGGAAATGAAATTTGCTAAATTTAAATAAATGAAGGAATTTTAAATAATTTTAAATAAATTTAAATAGCATTGTTAATTTCATAATCCACTATTCAAAATGGAGATAAAATTCTCACTTTCATAAACCTCACAAAATATGCCATTTGAAATAAATATTCATTTAATATTTCTACTGTATTCTGGAGTGTATTATAACTTAAAATAATTTTAGTCAGGCATGCGAAACAGACAGTTGAAGTCAAAGGAATTTGAAAAAGAATATTGGAAAGTGTTTGAACTTAAAACATATTATTAGGTACTTTACCATACAAGAATATTAATCAGATCAATGATATCGTGTACGTTTAATACGTTATAAGTAATTGAATTTGTATGCGTAGAGATGAATAATAAATATGTTTCAAGATTGGAACCTGAAATAATTTATAGAAAATAATTTGTTATAAAATATTTTTGAAGCTTCGTGAATAAGTTTTTAAAAAATTGTAAAAGAAATATATACAATATATTGTAACAAATAATAAGTTTTAGAATATACATAATTTGTCTAAAGGAATAGCGTAAAAAATTATTACAAATATATAGTTGATTACAACGGAAGATTTTGCGTTGGTGTTTTATTCATTTTTCTTCGCTAAAATATCACTGATATTTATGTTATTTGAGGCTTAGTCTACAGTGTAGGTACCACTTAAAATTCTCAGAACTTAAAATTATTCTCACCAATTATTTTGTAATGTAAAGATTACTTTATTTAATTGGAGCGTTTTCGCTGTTCAAGTCAGAAAATTTCCCTTTTTGAAATACCGGTGGTTAAAGATTAAAAATTAAGCAAATTAAAACATCGCGAAAACGATTTAACTTTATTATTAAAAATCGTTGTAAGGAATAATAAGACATTCTAAAAAACTATGCAGAGTTGATTATAACTGTATAAACTAGTAAAAAAAATGTTGAAAGAAATATGAAGTCAAAATAATAATAAATATTACTATGCTGCATAACACTTTTTTCAATCTTATCTTTATCTGTTTATAAGAAACTGAACTCGGTATTGCGAATAAGAAGTCGATCATATTTAAATTTCATTTAGCATTTCATAGAACTAAATTCGGCATAGTACTAACCTTTTCTTTCCCCGTGTAGACAATACAAAATTCTTGTTTATAGTTGTTTTTAATTCTTTATGCGTATGAACTTCGATTTATGTGATTAATTTTAATGAAATTAGTGCTTTTGCAGCAGCATGAAGTTTAATGCTTTAATACTGCTTCTAAGTATTGCATTGAAAAAATACATTATAAAATGTTATTTAGGCTTTAAAAGCCGATGGTGTGCAGAGTACACCGCCCTCGTCATTATATATGTTCAAACCGTCCCTGTCTTTAATTGTTAACACTTCAGCTAGTTACTGAAGAATTTTTTCAAAGATCATTGTCAACAAGATTTTTATACTCCGTATCTATATACTATTTTTACCCATCGTTTTTTAACAGCTTTCTTTAATACCCACAAATCAAAATTTTTATGTAACAGAAAAATGTGCTTTTCTCAAAAACTATACGATCTAGAACAATCGCTAAAGTTTTTTCTGATAGATTTATAGTAACATTAATGTATTTATAGTAACTACAACCTTTAATATTTTCATAAGTTTCAGTAAGTTTGTAATTAGTTTCAGTTTAGTTTCGGTAATTAGATTCAGTAGGTTTGTAATTAGATAAGGATGAACATGTTTTTGCACTGTATTTTCGACGATATCTCAGGAAAATTAATACTTAAAACTTATACTTAAACCTAATACTTAAAAATATATTTTTTCTTCAGGTAAATTATTTAGTCCTAAATATATTTGCAAATGTTTAAGAATCGTAAATTTATGGGTTATTTCCCCCAATTTGAGTTTTCTATAGTTCATAGTTTATGAGTAAAATGGCTGTGACAAACGGACAGGCAGACACGGGTGTGATATTATAACGGTTCCGTTTTCACTTTTTAAGTACGGAAACCTAAAACACTATTCAAATCTAACAGTTTTATGGAAAAAAAATATATTTTTTAAATATCGGGGTCATTTTTTGTTCAAATAAAATAAATAAATAAATAAAAATACATTAGAAAAATGACAACCGTAATGATAAAATAATTCACATTGTTTTCCAGCTATCTTCAAGAAAGCAAATAATTGTAAAGAACGATAAAAACGAAAAAAGACATTAATATGAGTAAATTGCATAAAGAAGATTGAAAATTAAAATAAAAAATAAGATTTTGTTAAAATATAATGAGTGTATACACACGTACAAATAATTTGCTTTTGTTTCAATAATAAGATTATAATCGGTTAAATTAGACCTCAGATCAGATTGATTAAAATAAAGATATTCATAACATTTTCATAAAGTTATTTTCAAAGTTTTCGATAATTCTTTTATGCAAAAAAATATTGAAATTATTTTTTATTGCAGTTACTTATCCTAACATCAGTATGTTATGCTTCAATAATTGATCTTTACAAAATTTCTTAAATTTCAACATTATTTGATGAATGACAATTAGATAAATTTTCTTTTTCATTTAGCTTTATCATACTATGATAAGTTAAATTAGTGGCATTTACTTTAATCAAGAAATATTGACACCTCATAAGCAGGCAGCTAGGCAACGAACAGTTAAACTGAGATTTAATTAAAAGCGGATTTGAAAACTAGTAACTAAATAGGCAGCCCCATTCATGACACTCCTAATATATCTTGCAAATAGTGTTAGAAATTCTGTTTTAAAGCATAATTAAAATGCAATTTTTATTTGAGTTTGAAACTGACGAGAGTAAAGAATTCTCCATTTGAGTATTACATTACAAGTAAATATTTAACGAAATGAAACTTAGAAATCTTAGTTTTGTAATTATTCATTTCATTTTTTAAGCTGCTCTTTATAACATAAATCAAAAGATATAAATAAATAAATAAATAAATAAATAAATAAATATATATGTATATTTTTAAATATTTATATATATATATTAATTATAGATAAGGTTTCTAATTTTACGATATTTAGAATACATCCTAATAGTTTAATGTTTATTTAAAGGATATAATTCAATTGTCTGTTTTTGCTTTAAGATAAAAAAATCAAACCAATAGACCCAAGTTTGTTGGATTTTTCAAGAAATATTCTCATGACGTAGATGTACAAAACTGTCATTATTTTGTTCATTAGTTAATACCTACATTATTTTACAAATTTTACAAATGTTCAATTTGGACATAACATAGTTATTTTCATTTATTGAAAATAATAACACATAGCTACTTATATCTTTACTGCATATGATACTGTAGATTTTGAATTGTAATTAGAATAAATGCCTTATTAAGAAACATCTCAACCGTTACTTCTGGTTGTTGGTAAGTGTAGAAGTGTTCAAGGATCTTGTTAAAAGAATGCAGAAAATTAAATTAACTATACTCCAGAATCCAATAATTAAAATGTAACACAGCAGTCAGAGAGAAACACAGAGAGAGAGATTTGCAATCAGATTCAGCCTAACATAACCTTCTAGGGGTAGAAAACTGTGACTTCTGGATTTTGGCAAGAGTGCTATCGCTCATATATTTGTTAAGAAAATGAAGAAATGTATACGAACTATACACGCTTATCTAATAATCGAAGAGTAATCGAAGTGTCAGAGAGAGAAATCCTTTTGTAATTAGAATCAGCCCAACACTGCCCTTAAGGGATATATAACCTTTACTTCTGAATTTTGGCAACAATGGTATCACTCAAAGATTTTGTTAAGTGGATGAAGAAATGTGTAGGAACTATACACCCGAATCCAATAATTGAAGAGTAACTGAAGAGTCAGACAGACAGAGAGTTTTGTAATCAGATTCTGCCAAATGCTGCTTTAAGGAATATAGAACTGTTACTATTGAATTTTATTAGGAGTGGTTGCGCTCAAAAATCTTGTTATGAGGATGAAAAGAAATTTATAAGAACTATACACCAGAATGCAATAATCGATAGAAAATTAAAGTGTCAGAGTGAAAGAACTTTCTAATAAGATTTTGCCTAACACTGCTTCTAGGAGTAGAGAGCTTTTATTTCTGGATTTAGGCATGAATGGTATCGTTCAAATAGAATAAAGAAATGTATAAGAACTATATACCTAATCCATTAATCGAAGAGCAACTGAAGTGTCAGAGTGAGAGGGATTACTAATCAGATTTTACCCAACACTGTTTATTGGAGTATAGTTCCTACATATTTTTGATTCATGTGACAAAAAAGTTAAAGAGATATTAATTTACTAAAATAAAAAAAAATACTATTAGGAATGTTTGGAGACAGTGATGTGTAGAATTTGATTACAAAAGTAATGAAGAGAATCTGAAACACTGTGGCAGTATGATAAAGGTATAAAAATATACTTAATTGGAGAGATTTTAGCTATTAAAAACTCACAATATGAAGCAGGTATGAAAATGTGAGGAACACAAAACTACATTCTTACAAATTTACCTCAGTAAAATCAAACGAGCAATACGACGTGAATAATAGTAGAGAAAATCTGCCTACTAAATGAAACCGTAGCCGTTGAGTTAAATGTTGCGAATTAAAAGTACGATGTATCAAATTGCGATCTATCAAATTGCGCCCAGTGTAACTTGTGTAGAATTATGTAACTGAAATCTTCTAATTAGAAGCCTAATTCGTATGTAAGTATTTAACAGTATGAGCAAAATTTGATAATCCATTACGTTGGTTCACCAGATCAGGGAAGAACACATAATGTGGGATAATAAATGATGTCGATCAATCAACAAATTTTCTAAACAATGCAAGGTAAATAAATGAATGATCAAATAATACATTCACGGTACCGTATAGAAAAAAAATGCATAACACGCAAGTGTGGAAAAAAAATAATACGATTAACGTTGTGATCTTCTCATCGAAGGGAAGATTTTGAACAGCTGGAAACAAAGTTGTTTAACAAAGTTGTTTTTGTCGAAAAAACGATGAGGAGTGAAAGAGGGTGGGATGGGATGAAAGGCAGTTTGGAGCTTATAGAGATAGATTTGTGACAACTGATCATATCTGGTAACTATTGGTTGGTCTCGGGAACACAGTGTCATAGACATTTCTTATACAATGCCACAAATACGGTCACATAAACCTTCAAGCCAGCTTTACTCTCTTACCTTCCCTTTAAAAAATCCCTCAATAATAGTTTTTTTAATTTCACGGTTTCCTATAAAAATAAGTTAATATAGCAACTAAGGTTCTGAATTTGAGCATCTAGGCATCCAGACATTAGGCTTTGATATTCCACACCAACTGTTTCAGTACAAACATTTTATGTACACTAGGGACAATAATCGTTGAAACATGCACGCAACACATACTCTGAGGCATCATCCCACTAACAATTTAGTTTTCTGTAATGCATATTCTATCACATGTTACAGTACCTCAGGCTCTAAAATATATTGCCAAAATAAGGGGTTCTCGCTATATGTTGATTATTTGTGTTTACAGTTTTCCAAATATATAATGAATTATCATCAAATAATAAATAATATTCTTCGAAGCAGTCAGTAACAGGAAACTAGCAACATAAGTAAGCAACATAACATTAATTTTTACATCTAGATGATGTTCATTAATCTTGAAACGAATATCTGCTTTCAATTTTATTTAATATATTTTGAATTACTTAGCATTCCATTCGAGGGACAACACTCAATCTATAAAATTTGAAAGATGATATATATTTATCAATTACGCTCATTTTTTTAAATGCTAAACACAAAACAATTGTTGATATTTATCTACAAATTACTTCTTTTTCAGAAAAAAATAATGCTTTAAAGGTTTAAAATGTATGAGAGATTTATATTCAGAGTGAGTTAAAGGAGTCACGATGAACTTTTAAGAAATGTTAGGTACATCATAAGGACTAAGAATTTCATAACAACCGATAATGAAAAAAGACATCGTATCCTGCTATGAGGTGCTATTAACGAAAGCACTGGAGGTGAAATACATGATTTATCACAGTCATAGAACAGTAATCACTTTGATAAGAAAATGCAATATTTTACAGACAAGAAGTATATAGTCATTCTTTTTGTGTACAAATTGGCAGATGACAATGAACTAAAAAATCAACGAAAGTATCGAGAATGGTCAATAAGGACAGACGTACCGAACCATCGGATAATTTGCATCAGAATTTTTTTTAATTTGAGTCATTAAAAGGTAGGATACATGAGACCCGATAACGTGTGACTTGCACGCTCTTTATGGAAGAGACTATTTTCTTTAGAAAACTGTTTTGTTTAGAAAACTTTGTTTGGTCGTTATTTCGTCGTCCAAACCTTTCATTTTGTCGAGACATCTGACATGAGCAAATTATTTTTTTTCGCTTACTAGGTTTTTTTTTTTTTTTAACCTGTAAAATAAACAATGAAACTCACCATGCTGTTTCAACATCATGGATACTTTTCAACCTTCTATACCTTCTTTTTTTGAATATTTAATATCATTTTTTCACGAAATTTCCAGTCAGAGGTTTCTATGCAATACGCAATCTTTGTGATCTGTCCTACCTCAGTAAAAAGTTGTCGCTATATTTTTGAGAGATACATTAAAACAGTAAAGAATCATATTAAAGGAAACCCGCCCCATTCGTAAAATACCTTTAAAAATTTTTTTTTATAAATATTAAATATGTAACATACTTTCTTTACTCCAAATAGTAAACACATCTATATCAACGAACATATTATTCAAAATATTTATTCCGACTTTCAATATCAGATGTTGAGTCATGTATAATCATTGAACACGTCTCCATACATGCCAACATCTTTTAATTATTCCGGAGTCTGATCAAAAATTTGCATGCAAAAACCGGAAAAAACATTTAAGAAAATGTGTTTACTTTCTACGATGTAAATCTTTGATTTCATCCTGAAATTTTTGGTCAAATAAAATTTCCGGTTGAAAACATGCTCATCTTGTATCAGACTCCGGAATAAATTAAGAGGTGTTGGCATCTATGCGTCTCCCTATGACAACATTGATTTAATTTTTGAACTTACGAAAACACGCATATCGGGGTTTATGGAATACTAAGTTAAAATAAAATTTGTGCTAGTATCTGTAACACTAAGTTGAAAAAATAAATTATTTCGTAGTTTAATACAATCATGAAATAATACCAATAATTCTATTTTCAACAAAATTTTGTGCCTGTTTATAGTAGACCAATAACTTATGAAATATTGCACATGCAACACGTAAAAAAGTGAAAAGTTAACTGGTAAAATATTTAACATGAAACTCGTGTAAAAAGAAAAACTTAACTGATAAATTATCAAACCATAAAATAGTTCGTATTATTGTTTTCAATAATAAAATTAATATAATCGGAGGTTGGTTTAAAATGATATTCGACATATAAAAAACATCAGGAAGTCAGAAACGGGTTAGAAATAGATAACTCTTGATTTGTAAACAGAGATATTAAACTAGAAAAACAAATAAATAACCTAATCTTCTAAAGGAGCTTAATGAAAACCCATACTTCTTGATTGACTATTGAATAGTTCTATTGCTATAATGAAAGTTCATCATAAAATATTTTTGTTAAGCAAAGAAAAATGTATTTTCTGATAATCTAAATGAACTATAAGACGGTAAATTTTAATTTGATACCAAAATTCTTAAGTGGAAAACTCTCAAAAAGAGTTTCCGTATTCGTTAATTTTTAATAAAGTATTTGTCGATGTACTGCATTATTATAATTCTTTTCTGATAAATTTATGAAGTAAAGTACTTTAAAGCTTTATTTTTATAAATTTAGCTGCAATCAGTTAAAGAATAAGAGTTCTAAAATTCTCTAAAACATTGTTCTTGTGAGTAAATAAATAAAAAAAAGATATAAAAAAACTGAATATTTTGAAAAAGCTAATTTATTTATTTTTTTTACTTTAAAAAAGTTAATTTTTCAAAAAAATTAATTACTTTAAAGTTTATTGAACTGTGAGTGCACTGTTAAAAAAAAAAAAAAAAAAAAAAAAAAAAAAAATCGTTGAACTTACGGAAAAACTTTGCTGGCTGCAATGTTGCCTGCAGTTCTTGCCGTATAAATTGCAGTAAAATTTGATGTAATAAAGAAAATTTACATCTAACTTTACTGCAATTTTTACGGAAAAAACTGCTGGCCACATTTCTACCAAAAGTTTTTGTCGTAAATTCAGCGGAATTTTTTTACAGTGTTTTTGACTAATTTTGAAAACTAAAGTTTTTGCCGTAAATTCAACGGAATTTTTTTACAGTGTTTTTGACTAATTTTGAAAACTAAATTAATATATTTTCTTTAAACATAAATTTATGGTGCCTTGTCTGCAATGTTGATTTAGAGAGTCTATTGTAAGATTATCGAATAACTTCTTTGAAATTTTACAGAATCTTGAATTTTTTAATCTCTGTTACACTGTGAAAAACCCAAGTTAAATGTACGGCATAAACTGCTGGCAGCAATATTAAATATATAAATGTTTCAGAAATTTGTCAAATCATTTCGAAATTTATAGAAATCAAATATACAGTTAAATTACAGGGATAGTCAAAAATTTTCCATTTCATTGCAGCCTATTTGAAAATAATTGTTTCAAGTGCAATTTAAAGGCTTTACAGCCTTTCAAACAGAATAAAATTCATA
Source organism: Maratus speculifer (assembly GCA_964019185.1). NCBI lineage: Eukaryota > Metazoa > Arthropoda > Arachnida > Araneae > Salticidae > Maratus > Maratus speculifer. The sequence continues at coordinate 137,771,246 of OZ025298.1, forward strand.
TGTTTTTTACTAAATTGGACTATAATGGATACTTTGCGCAATATGCGATGCAAAAAATATTTATTATTCATTTACAGATATGCGCAAAAGAATTGTATTATAATATGATGTATAGTGTATAATATATAAAACTTTTTTCGGCGTATATCACTAATGTTAAATTATTTCATAAATAATGAAACTATTATACGTTGTTGAATTTTTTTTACAAATAACTTCCTTCTAATAATATTTATAGGGACTCACAAAAGATTCTGGCTATTATATTTTACCAGAAATACTGTAGGCTATAGATTATTATTGGAAGTGCATTTTCAGTTGTGATATGAATTATCATGTTTTACTATAATTTTGCTTATTACGCAATGTGTTTACATGCTTTAGATCATATGAAGGGTGACGCAACAGAATCTGCAAGCGTTACAGAATTTAAAAAAAAAACTTAAACGTGATTTTAAAAAGAGTTAAGTTTTTTAGGATATTCCGTGATAGATAGTCATTTTAGGTTTACCATGAATTTATCATGGTCCTATTTAAGATATGTTCCTATTATTTTTTTATTAATGAATTCAAAACATATGATCATATCAAATTTCGGATTCGTGGATTTTTGCTTTAAAATTTAACAGCTAATGAATCAATCTCTGAATATTTATAAAATTAAACGCACCTCATTTGCCACATTTTACGTGCAATATCCAACTTTTTACCTTATTTAGCTTGAAATGAGTAACTACTTCCTCTCCATTTCAAATGAAAATCAAATTTCAAATTCTTTAAATTGCTTATAAGCGTTAATGCCAACCTAGTGAAAAAGATTCCGTGCCGGGAAATGAACCCGGGCCATCAGTACAGCGCACTGGTGTTCTACCGACAAAACCACATGGAACGACACCCAGCTTGGAACATCTCACTATTAACTGTTGGCAAAGCTATGAAAGGCATTCGCAGCACAAGATGGAATGTATTCCATGAGCCACCGCTCTGGGGCAAACATGGAACTCAATTAAACCACCATCGATGAATATATTTATTAACACGCGGAAATTTTTCCACAGTGAAAATTCGCCTTGAATACATTATTTCAAATGAAAATCAAATTAAAAATTCTTTAAATTGCTTATAGGCGTTAATGCCAACCTAGAGTAAAACATCTTGTGCTGCGATTGTAGACTTGCCAGCATCTAATAGTGAGAAGTTCCAGGCTGGGTGTCGTTCTATGTGGTTTAGTCGGTAGATCGTCAGTGCGCTATACTGATGGCCCGGGTTCCTCTCCCGGTATCGTGTCTTTTTCACTAGGTTGGCATTAACGCCTATTTGAAATTTGATTTTTATTTGAAATATTGTATTCAAGGCGAATTTTCTCTCTGGAACATTTTCCACGTAATAGTATTTCCTCTCCAGTTTCCTCTCCTTCTCTGTATATTAATTCAAAAATTCCCCCCAAAAGATATCATCTTTCTTATCATAAACGCTTTATTTTCTTTTTTGTATGCGGAAATTATGGAGCCCTGTTTTTTTTGTTTTGGTGATTGTATGAATATATTGGACTTTGTTGGTTTTCTTCTTATTTTAGGTTTTTATATTCAGCATCAATAATTAATTTTTTAGTCTTTCCCGTTTTCTGTTCATGTTTATTTGAATTTTATGATGATGAAATAAAGATTTGTCAATTAAAGATAAAAATTTAAATTAAATACATATATAAGTGATTCATTTATTTTACTCAGTGATATAAAGATATGTCATATGAAACTTTTAAAGCAAAAGGGTCCTTAACTTAAAAAAATACGATAGTAAATAAATAACTTATTTGAGCCTTCTGTTTTCTTTTATAAAAATTTATAGGTTTTTTTGCATAAACCTTTCAATTAGAAAATAGTGTAAACAACTTTAATGTGTAGAAAGAACGTATTAATTTAAAAACTCTTGATACTAATGATTATATCCAGAACGTTACGACATTATTAAGTATAAAGACAACCTTTTAAACGACACATTAAATGAACCGTGTTATTATAATGTCCTAGCATAGTTATATGTCAATAATGTCGAAAAAACATTGCAACATCCGTTGCTTTTTTTCTAAAATAGATCGTTAACTTCAGTATGATGATGAAGATATTGAAAATAATCACCTGCGAAGTTTTTATGAGATAAGGTAACTTTGTATTTTCAAGGGTGCTCGAAAAAGTTTGATTAGTTTTGGAAATTAGCAACTCATACAACTTTTAACATGCAATGACTCAGAAAATTACTTTAATTATTAGCCTTTTTATTTGTTCGATTATGAATCTCATTCTTATCGAGAAAATGATAATTAAGATGCATACTATTAGCTACATAAAGTGCTGTCGAAAATCAATGAAAAAAAATGTTGATGCAAAAAGTGATAAATATGAGAAAAATAAATTAAAAAAGATATTAAAATTATCTATAGACTGTCAAAATTTTAAAGATGAAATTACACTGTTTAAAAAAATGTTAAATTCACGGATATATTTTTTTTGAATTTCACAAAAAAACCCCACTTTTCATAACGAAAAAGCAACTTCCGTTAAAGATAGGAAAACTCTATCATATTTCTACGAATTGAAATAGAAAGAAACAACAGAGACACGCCCCATTATGGGGGCTCCAGTGGCCAGGTCGCCAATCGCCTTCGAGCGCAAGAGTTGTGGGTTCGAATCCCACTGGGTCCATTGAACAAACTCCATGTGTTGAGCCGAAGGCTGTCTTTTTTCCTGTTTTAAAATTTTCTTGTGCTATTCTGTCCCTGTATATTGATGATGACTTAAAAATAGGCCCTGATGTCGAGCACACAAGCGGGTGTAATGGGTGTCAAGTAAATAACTGACCCATTTTGAACGTAAAAAACAAAAAAGACGATTAAAGATAAAAATGCGCGGGATGTTGTGCTATTATTACGAAATCAATTAATTAGAAAAAATGCACTTTCTTCAAATACTTCGAATTTAGGCCAAAAGATGGCGATGGTAGCAACAGGCTTCAGAATAAACACACGACTCTAATTTTTATAGACATGACCTTATCGGCTCGTTTTGCTGAGTCGTTTCTGAGTCAACATATTGATTTGACTCTTGGTTCATCTGAAGTAATATGGTATGTTGGTTGGAAAGAGATTTAAAATAATATTTACGATTGAACAATGTCTATTTTACTTAACATCCTCAGTTCTGATGCAAATATCACATGGAACTACAAAAACTATTTTAAAATTATTATAAAACATCTATAAAGATGTATCACACATTTAGCATAAATAGATTATTTTCAGAATATGCTTTTTTAATCGCTTAAGGGGACAGTACACCTTTAAAAGCCGCAGAAAACGTAAAATTGTATCATGTGCTGTGCATTTAAAAAAAAAAAAGAGTAATGTCTCTGGAAACACAAAAATTTCAAAATATATTTATATGGTATTGAACTTTCTTTAAAAATTTTTAGTTTAGATATAATACAGCAATTTTTTTTTATGGGGTCGATTTCGAAATTATATATTTAAAAAATTACGACGTATAACATTTCACTGCGCGCAAGATATCTCATGCAGATTTTATGCGATTTGCATAAATTTGATCTTAAATTAAATATAATACCTTGGATTACAATTTGAACTAGAATGTTTATGAATGGCTAATTAGATACAGAGAAATTAGATTTTAATTATAGAAAAAAAATAATGATTTTTGCATACATTCAACCTTGTAATTTTTTTCATATTGAACACAACTGCATAATTCTAGTTTTCTTCATTATATGTACATGTAGGCAGGGTAAAAATTTTGAAGCTATACTTTGAACGGTTTTGGAGATATCACGCGCGCAAGTGTAAAAAACATCATTTTGAGTAAAAGCCGTTTAAAGATTAAAATGTATTTTACAAATGTAAAACTCATAAAAAAAGAAATAAAACTATTAATAATATAACATATTCAATATTAAAAATAAAATTTGATGCTTGTTTAAATTGATAAATAAAAAAATAGTTTGTAAAATGGAGTAAAATGTAGGAATTTGTGCACATGTTTGCGACTCGCAAAAAATACGAAATTCTATTATATGGTTTGCATTTTTTTTTTTTTTAAATAATAATGTCCCTAGATGCATAGAACTTTCAAAATATTTTTATATGATATTGAACTGCATTAAAAATATATAATTTGGATATATAATGGGGAAAAAATACCAAAGAGTAGGTTTTAAAATGATTAAAAAAAAAAAAAAAAAAAAATGACGTCGAATATGCATTGAACAATCGCTTACTGCATGCATGATATCTCATGCAGATTTCATACGATTTGCATAATTTTTTTCTTAAAATAAACATAATATTCTAGACTATAATTTAAACTTAATTTTATATAAATGGTTAGTTAGAAAAATAGCAATTACTTTTGAATTATAAAAAACAGAAATCATTATTTTTTGCACACGTTCCATCTTATAATTTTTTTTCAACTAAACACAGCTGCATAATTCTAATTTATTTTCATGTTTATATATATATTTAGATAGGATAAAAATTTTGAAGCTATACTTCTCATGCTTTTGGAGATATGATATGTACAAGCATGCATAACTTCATTTTGAGAAAAAGGTGTTCATTTTTGCACACATTCAGCCCTATAATTTCTTTCAAACTATACACAGCTGCATAACTTTAGTTCCTTGTCATCTTTGTATGAACAGTTAGGTAAGGTAAAAATTTCGGAGCTGTACTTCAAATGATTTTGGATATATGCGCAAAAGCGAAAAAAAAAAAAAAACATTTTGAGAAAATTCTGTTTTATGATTAAAGTGGATTTTTAAAATATAAAATTCAGAATGAACAAAACAAAACAATTATATAACATTCAGAATTAAAAATAAAATTAAATGCTAGTTTAAATTGATAAATATTGAAAAATTTGTAAAACGCCGCAGAATACACAGAATACACAGACTTGCGTGAAAAACGATAATTATGTAAATAGGAAACATTCCACTTACCTTTAAAAAAATTCATTTAATGTTATATTTTACATTGCATTGACTTTTCAAGTGAATAAAATATATGCATTTTTATAAAATTAAAATATTTAATGAAAAAAATATTTTTTTATTGAACAAAAGCAGCTTTTGATGCATTTTAAAACTTTCCGCTTTCATACACTATACCTTCTTTTATCTTTTATTTTTTCAAGTTTTGAATTGTTTATCATATATCTAGCTCTTCGAGCTTCTAAGCTGCATTCTTCTGCAGCTTTTTCTGCTTCTCTAATCCTCAGTTTATCAGCTTTCCTGGCTGCTTCGAGTGCATTTTGTCCTACATTAAAACCTAAAGTTTTCAAAGCTTGCAGTCTTCCTTTGCGCCCTTCATTGAAAGCTACAACTGTTTCATTCGCAGCTATTTCAGCAATTAATTTGCTTGAACCTGAAGTTTAAAGACACATTTTCCAAACAAGTGAATTAAATGATTCATTCGGGTTTTGAGTTCGACCACCGAAGCACCGTTTTAGTAAATTTGGATCTGACAAGTCGTTGAAAGTTTTTTTGATACAATCCATGACAGGTACTGCCATTGTGTGTTTGTGTTTAAACTGTTTCATTGTGTTATTTGCTTTTGCTTTTTGGTATTCACACCAAGATATTGAACCAACAGGGCAGAAATCATGCAACGGTTCACCGTCAGTTGATCGCTTGTGAAAAAAGATTGCCCAAATTGCTTTACGCATGTCTGCGACGGAATTTTTATTATCTCTTATGGCTTTTCAATAGTAAACTGTCACTTGGTTTATAAATTTCTCTGTTAATCGACCTTTACCACTTAAAGGCTTACCATCAGCTAATTTTTTTCCACGCATTGAATTTTTCAATTGTCGTAATCGGCTTCCCATTCTTTTTTGAATATGTCCGACACATTCGAATTTGTTTAGATCAGTTTTTGATCCATAGACATGGCTCTTTTGAAGTTCAAGGAAAGTTTTAGTATCCCCATCCCCAATGTAATTCAGATATTTTGCGTTATAGAGTTCTTCGGAACGATTGAAAATCTTAAGCATACCATTTACTTCCATCATTCCCGCAGACCCCACATGATGATTTTAACACACTCTTTTTCATGATTTTTTTTCCATGTTTCAAATTCTGCGCCCGTTTTCCTTTTACTAGTTTCACAACCTTTACAGTAGGATGACATAACCTCTATGTCTAAAACTTTTCCATTTTCTGCACCAATCACACTGACGATTCCAACTTTTGATGAATGTCCACGCGTTTTCCAGGATCCATCGCCACTAACTGTTAGCTCAGATTGTCCTGTAATTTCTACTTCCTGTTTCGTAGAATTCTGCATTGATAATGAAGCAACATTTTTAACAGAATTGCATATTTTTCTTACTGATTTATTGTATGCACTTTTTTGAATAGGTTCTGGCAGATCCATTGCTCCACAAAAAGTTTTCATGCTGTAGTATCCTTGCCCTATGCATCTCATAGAATAAATAAAACGTCTATTTATTTCAGGCACGTTTGACTTTTTGCCAATCATGTTGGAATTCCTGAAGGTTGACACTTTATCACAATCAAGACATGTAATTGAAAACACTGATGACAGGCCATATTGCAGGGATTCTGATATTTGAATGTTCGATCCACAGTCTTTGCAGCACAAAAATTCGGCTAATTTACTGAAAAGGATATCGATATCAATAATTCTGTATCCTAAATTGTCATTCGAAACAAAATCAGAGTCATATTGACTACTATTTAGTTTCTTATAAGATGAACATGTAATTGAAACCTTCTTGAAACCTTCTGATACACTATCATCCGATTTCGAATGACGATTACCATTAAATCGTCGCTTCTTTGGACGTGTTCCCGAAGCACGTTTCACATTATTCATAATCAGAACTGATAATAAATACTTTAAATTCAATAACAATATAAGATATTGAAAGATTTGTTCTGAAAAGAACAGTTTTGTTTAAATTTAGGCACTTATTAGCGATAAAAACAAAGTAAAAAGATAAGCAAAATTGCAACACGTTTCAGAGCAAAATCATGAAATTAAATAACAAGAACAAGCTTGGTGAAAGTGGAAGTTAAAGTATAGTTTTTAAAGCTTTCTTCTTGCTACTTTCGGCATTCAACTAGAAGAAAACAAACGCATTTTCGCAAAATTTCCAAATTGCGATAAAGTGAAAACGTGACAACAAAATGTAAACAAACTGCCGTGACAGCTGTCGGAGGGCATTTAAATAGGAAACGGGGGCGTGATGCTTGGAACTTATGGAGTGATGTTGACATTTTCAGCAATATCTCGGTAAATAAGAATCGCACAATTAAAGCATTGGTATAAAATTATTCAGAATAAAATTATCTTTATAAAGAAATAAAAATTGAAAAATCGATTTTTTGACCACTTTAAAGGTGTACTGTCCCCTTAACAGATTGCTTTTTTTTCATGTAGAATAAATTGAATGCATCACATAAACACCGTTCATTTAAGGTAAAATAATTGTAATATTTAATCTAAAAATTTTTTCATTAAATCAAGTGAAATTTTATTTACAAAATATTGTTGTATCAAAAAACCTTAATTGGTGAATTAAGCAAACTCGTACGTCGTATGGGCAAACAGTTAAGTGGTTAAAGCAGTGGTACGCAAATAGTGTTGCCAAGCCCCTTGCCCTAAAAACAGAAGGCATTGATTCCTGAATCGGCACCTAAAAGTATAATACATGAATCCATTTATAACAATTCCTGTCTTAAACATAAAAAACTTTAATACCGATGGAGAAAGTAGCATACGAATATAGCTGCTAAGACAAAAATCTGCCTAAAATGAATTTTTATTAATTATTCCTAAAAATTTATTCATCTCAACATTATATTCATAATATAACATTTAATATATCTGAAAATTTTATTACGAAAGCCACAAGAGATTTTAAGATGTATTTTACATACACCTACACCTCACCCCGACTGCAAATGCATCCACGCTGAAATGGAAGAATGCTTAAAAAGGAAAAGAAAGCAGTCTACCTTTTTATATCCTCCGAGTTACCCCTTATATTAAGGGGAGCATATGCCTATGAAAACTAGAATCATGTCTGCAGTATGAAGGCTGTTGCCACAAGCGCCATCTTTTGAACGACATTTGAACTATTTGAAGATAATTTATTTTTTTTAAATTTATTGATTACCTAATAATAATAAAGCAAACCAATTTTTCTCTCAAATCGCTTATTTGTTATTTGCGTTCAAAATATTTATTGGGCACCCTATAAGTATTCAATGAAATAAAACTTCATTATCTGTCCAAATGTATTTTGAATATTCACAAAACTGACAGGTTGCTTCACAGAAATGGAAAACCTTAAAGTAGGAATCTTGGTACTTTCGTGAGACTTGTATCGTTCTGCTAAAATGACACTTTTTTTTTTTTTTTTTTTTTTTTTTTTTTTTTTTTTTGTCATCGCGATTAAAAATTACTATATTTCAAGCAACTTTATAACACCAGCAACTTAATACAGTGAAGAAAATTTCTGTTAAAACATTGAAAAAAAAGAGAAACTCTCTATAAATTTACGTTAGTTCGTGGTTAAATGCATTCTATAACTTTCTCCGTAAATATTTTGCAGACATTTCTCTTACCTAATATTCCCTGTACTTATAATATAAGAGTTTAAAGTCATCGAAAAGTAGGAATTCTTTGACGATTGATGGATTCACTAATTTAAAAAATGAAATTAAATTTAAAATCATTAAAAATCAACCTTGCAACGGAAAGTTACCGCTGCTTCAAACGGAGTTTTATTTTATTTTATTTTCGAAAACGGATAATCTGCTAACGGAATAGAAAATGTCTGGCAACATTGTTGCCAATAGTTTTACCGTGAATTCACCGAATTTTTTAACAGTGTACTCCTCAACAAAAGAGAAAAATTGCGTTTTCATTTTTACAATTTTTGAATCTCTATGCACGCTTATGTCAAATTGAAAATATTTATGATGTTATAATCAAATAAAAGTGACCGCAGATCGGATAATGTGAGCAGCAGGATGCAGTTGCACACATGTTGAATAATTTGTTTGACAGGCTTAACTGAAACGCCCACAAGTTGCAGTGAGAAAATATACAGGTGAACTAAAAATGAAATAAAAACCGGATATAACAACATTTTCTATATTATATTCAAAGAACAAGGTTTTTTTTTTTCACTTTTATAAAAATCACTCAAAAATAAAAGCAAAAAATAAAATAAAATAAAAATCGCTGTAGAAATTGGTTATAAACTTCAATAAAAAGAGGACAAAATTTACTGTATAATATTTAAAAATAAATACATTATTTTTACGTAATAAAACAAAAAATCACATAAAAAATAGTAGAACAATGGGCAAATCATTGTACTCAGAATTATTCAACAATATCGTCTTGAAAGTTGAAAAAAAATGTGCGATTGAAAATTGTTCAATTGTAAAAGTCTGAAAAAGAATAACGGAACTAATTTTAAAAAATCGAAACGGAATACAAAATAAATAAAAAATAAAATAAAATAAAATAAATATCTTATTTAAAAGAATAAAAATAGCTAAAAATTCAAAATCCTTGCAGAAATAAATTTATTATTGTAACACTGTTCCTGCTTCTCTCCAAAAGTCACACAATATAGAACGCAAATTTCACTGTTAAAAATTTTAGCAAACTTACAGAAAAAAAGCCAGACTCTTTAAAATTTTACACAACAATTAAAAAAAGTTATTTAGATAATAGTTCTCGTTCATCATTTTACGGACATTTCCATTATTTTATACATGACTCTCTGTAGCGATTTCCATGCTTTTTTTAAAGATATTTTTATCCTTGAAAGTTTGTGATTGAAAATAGCAATTTTAAAATAATTTTGGCCTTTTATTAAAAATATTAAATATTAAAAAAAGCCTTACAAAAGAAAAAAATCATCATCTCAGAATTATTGGGGATTTTTAGCGATGGTAACTTTGCAGTTGTTTGATTAACCAGGCGCCAGAAATTTGGTAATGTAAAAAATAAAATGCTTTGTATTATTTCAAAGGAGTTGCAACTGCTGTAATGTTATTACTATTATTGCTATTCTTTCATTATTATTCGTTACAATTATAAATATGCGTTACAATTATACATTAATTTTCAAAAAACACACTATGCAAAATGAATATAATAAATAAAAACATAAAAAATCACTTTTAAGTGAAATTTTCTTTTGTGTATTTTTCTCTTATTTCTTATTTCTTTTCCTTTTTTTTAAATAGAGCATTAACAAGAAAATAGGTTGCGACAATTTTGAAAAATTCTCTATAATAATATTGCTGTACAAAATGAATAGAATTCAAAATTTTCTTTAAAAAATAAAAATCCAGTAAATTTATTACTTAAAGACGTTAAAAAATTAAATTTGAAAAAAAAAAAATAATAAGGATTATTGTGTACGTGTGTGTGTATCAGTCTAAAACAATTTAAAATAAACCACATATGAATATTCTAACGAACATATTTGAAGCAAAATCTTTGAAAAGCACAATAGATTTTCCCCGCTGAATCATAAAAGACATGCTTTGTACGTAATTCCTAAACTTCTATATCCCAATCAGTAAGATGTTCTTCCGCTGTTTAGAAGTCTCGAGTTCGAGCCCAGAACAGTTAAAACGTGCTATGTAAAAATTAAATGGTGTAGCACAAATACTTTAATTTATTAAAAATTAATCAATGTATGGAATATTTTTCACCTTTTTGGATTTGTTCAGATTTATAGTCTTAGAAAAAAATAACTTAAAACTATAATTAACTAGCTTTTTAAGAAAAATTGCTTCATAAGTAGTCAAACGTTTTTAATATTAAAAGATTTTAATATAAATTCTCCAGTTTATCAAAAATGAATCAATCTAAAGACTATTTTTTCCTTTCGTAGTTTCGAATCGCTGTCAATAATTTTAATCTATAATTAACTAGATTTTTTTAAAATGTTTCTCTCTAAGTAGTTAGATATTAGTATTAAAAGAATCTTGCTTCATTTAAATGTACGATACATTGATTTTTGTTGAAAATTTTTTGTTAAGAAAATTTACCACAAGGAATGTGTTAAAAATAAGTATTCTAAAATTACACATAACATTAAAACAATTCTAGTTACATTATCTTTTTACAAAATTCTGACATAAAATATTCTGGAAAGCGTTTTTACATTAAATAAATTTTGCTCATTATACCTGTTTTCTCATCGTGTTTTTATTGGTTACAAGTTTTGTTTCAATAAAAATTCACTGTCCTTAAATGGAACCGCATTCAATAGTGAAAATACCCCTTTATTACAGATGTGATTAAGTATTAATAACTGTAGGTAATATTCTAGGTGAATGTATGATAATATTTCTCTTACAATATGTAACAGCTTTTGTTAACCAAGTAATATTCTTTATTAATTATGCGTGTATCACGTAAAATCACAATGTTAAGAGTAGATATGTTACAAGAATCTTAATAAAGTAATAAAAAAAATTAAAGTAGTGTGATAGTATTGATTTTATAACAAAAATGATCTTGATCACGTAAGATAGATTACATTTTTTGTTACACGATAAATGTTTTAATAAATTTTCATGTAGGAATTTTCTAGATAATTTGAGAAAAGTTAAGGTAAATTAAGGTAACAATTTAAGGTAATACAAAATCAATTTTAAAAATGTGTATACTCACTTAAATGTAACTGAGTTATGAGGTTGATAATTAAAAAAAATAAAAAAATAAAAATCATGCAATTAAGCACATATATTAAACACTTTCTAACACTTCTTAAATTCTTTATCAAAACATTGTTATAATAAGGTAGGAAGAAGTTAAGGATGATAGTCATTCAGCCATCATGCCGAATTCCTATCGGTAAGGTGAAGTATATGGGCATATGGTGCATTATGATAATCGAAATATCTCTTCGGAAAATTAATATATTTAATTTCTTTTTTAAGTGTTCTCTTCTTAAAGGATTTTTTTCCTTTTAGTTTTCAAAATATTTTTAAATCTATGCATAATTTTATATGAAATGTTAAAATTTTATTAGTAGTTTGTCATTTTTAATTAGAAAATATTAAATTGATCATAAATTTTAGAAATATTTTGACAACTGAGGAAAAAAATAACACCCTTTAAGAAGAGAACACTTAAAAAAAGAAGTGTTTTCAAAAATTATTAATTCTCGCTGGTGATAGTTTAAATATAATAATGCGTCAAACGACCACAGACTTAATTTTACCAAAGGGAATTTGGTTGCTAAGAAACTAGCATCCCCCTAGGTAAACATTTTAAAAATCTCATAACACATTTGAAAACAAAATGTTAGCAATTGTTATTAATAATGGAAAAGTAGTAAAGTTATTTTGTGCAACGTAGATTTATTCTACTATTTGTATATGTTATGGCCAAAACCCGAAATCGACTAATTTCCGAACTAGCCAGCAACGTTTAAAAATGACTGGCCAATTCGCGAACTGGCCATATACGATTGCCAGTTCGCGAAATAGATATAGACACTCGGTTTAATCCATTCTAACATGCACTGCTCAAAACAATTAAAATATATTTGAAGTTTTATATAAAAAAAAGATATAAACGAATTTTTTTTTGCCGAAAATAGAAGAAGATAATCACAAATGTAAATTTTTCTGGTTTTCAAACTGTGGAGTATGCAAATTTTGAGTTCGATGTCAAAAACGTCGCTTCAGCGGCAGCGAATGAAATTTGACTTTCAACTGGATGAAAGAGAATGAAGACAAGGATGATCGGCATTCAGTGATTGCTTTGTTTCGATGGGTACGATGTCTCAGCGAAGTCATTTGACAGATTCACAAACTTGGGGAATTTTTGGTAGATTAGAAGGGGGCCAAACTCAAGCCGAAGTAGCACAAGCCATTGGAGTGTCACAAAGTGTCATTTCCAGGATCTGGAACCCTTTTTTGGAGAGTGGATGTTCAGGCTGAAGAACAGGGCAAGGTCGTAGACGGGCAACAACGCCCAATAAAAATCGGTATTTAGCGTTAACAGCTCGACACCGAAACATGAACGCTACTCTTCTCCAACAACACCTTCGCTCGGCTACAGGCACCACGATTTCAACTCAGACTGTCCGAAACCGGCTCCATGCTGTTGGTCTGTATGCTCGCCGACCGATGGTATGTGTTAAATTAACATCAAGGCATCGTCGCGACCGCAGGGAGTGGGCAACCGAGCATGTCAATTGGAGGAGAAATGAATGGAGAAAATTTTCTGACGAGTCCCGTTTTTCTGTGCATCGAGATAATAGGCGTATTTTCATCTGGAGGGACCGTGGAGTAGGAATAATCCTGCGTTTGTGCACGAAAGTGTCAGATTTGGCGGTGGAGGAGTGTTGGTGTATGGTGGCATCTCCATTGACGGGCGCACTGACCTCTACATCATTCGAGATGGAGCTCTGACTGGTCGCCGATATAGGGATAAGATTCTCAGACCTATTGTAGTCCCTTACGCTGCAGCAATCGGTGATAACTTCATTTTAATGGACGATAACTGCAGGCCACATCGTGCAAACCTAGTGGAGGATTTCCTTTTCGAGGAAGGAATCGTTCGAATGGAATGGCCAGCCTGTTCTCCAGACATGAATCCAATCGAGCATGTTTGGGACGCTCTAGGAAGACGAGTTTCTGGCCGCCAACAACCCCCACAAACTCTCCAAGAACTGGAAAGAGCTCTTCTGGAAGAGTGGGGCAGAATACCCCAACTCGTCATTAATAGCCTCATTGAGTCCATGCTCAAAGGTGTTCAACGTTGCTGGCCGCCAGTAGAAACCATACCCCCTACTGAAAATGATTTTCTTTGAAGGAAACACCTTTTCTTATTCTTTTTTTCTCATATGCACAAATTGTGTTTTTTTTCCTTTTGTACACAGATGCGCAATAAAATGCATTTTTTTTTTGCCAAACATGTGTAATTTATTCTCATATAACCTACTATGTCTTTCGACCATGTATCAATCAGCTAAAATGTTTCCCAGATACAAAATCCACCTAAAAGTGCAATATCCTTTAATTGTTTTGAGCAGTGTAGTTGAAAAGCGTCTATGAATTCAAATAATCTAGCCGTCTGCCTCCCGTGCTCTAACACGAGTAAAGGCTCGGGTTAGTTTGTAATCGGGATTTTATTTGGTTTATCAATTAATTTCGGTATTAAAAAGGAATTGTGTACTATTTTTGATTAATTTACTGGAATGCACAAACATATTTCGATTCAATATAATAAATGAGAATCGTTTTTAACTGTGCATTTCAATGTTGTTACTTTATCTTAGTTACAATAAAATTTGTTCCTATACATCATTAAAATGGATGCCAAACAGTTATCTATTACAGTATATGAAAAATAGCAATTTCAGATTTTTTACAGATACATTGAAAAGTATTTCGTTACAAAGAAGAGAATGGTGAAATAAGTTTTTTTTGTGCATTTTAATGAAGTTATACTATTTCCAACATAATGAAAAATACATGCTTCTTTCATGTGGGAAGCAATTTTTTTTTGTAGAGTATATTGATTAAGTAGCAAGTATAGTTCATATATCGGGATGCCAAAAGGAATTCCGCTAAAGAATTATGATAGATGCGAAAAAATCTTTTATAGGATATTTTAATGATGTTACTCTATTTCAAAAATCATGAACATTTGGGGTTTTGGGGTGCATTTTTTGACAGGTATTGATTAAGTAGCCATTATAGATAAATCATGGGAACACCAAAAAAAGAATATTTCCAAAGAAAGGTAGGGTATTTTGATGTAGTTACACTATTTAATTTATAATGCAATTTACAAGCCTCACATAGCCTCAAATATATATTTTGTAGAATATTGAATGAGTAGCCAATACAGTTCGTTTATAAGGACGCGAAAAATAATCCCAATAAACAATTATGACAAATTTCAAGCATAATTAAATTTATGTGCCTTTCTCATGTGGGAAGCAATACTTTTTTGTTGAGTATTGATTAAGTAGCCCTTACAGTTCCTTTTGCCGGACGTCAAAAGGAATTCCGGTAGCGGCGTTAAAAGGTTTTGGTAGAGTTTTCTTCCTTTTTTTAAACCCACACTAGTGTGCATGGTAATAATGGTTTATTTTAATTTAAATTAGTTTCATTGTATCAGTCAACCATTTATACACAGTAGTTTAACGTAATGTTATGTGCACATTGTTAAACAAATATATATTTTTTGATTTACACAAAACTGTAAAAGCATTCCCGTATATACAAGATCACATGCAGATCACCCAAACTGTGATAAGGCCGATTTCTCACTTGGAGAATATAGCAAATGCCCAAAAAACTTTATAACTCAAAACTTTTAATAAAAATTCTAAAAAAAATTTGACCCCCTATCTGAAATAAGAAATGCATACGTTTACATAGGAAAGTTCTCGAAAGATTCATCCTGTATATCGATGTAAACATGTACAACTCGTTGAATAGTGAACTACGCACGGGGCAAAATATTAATAAAAAAAGACAAAGCTAACATAATGTATAAAGTTTGTAACCGTTTCTTCAGAGACCAGTTAATTCAGATGATCCCATAAAAAGTACTCCTACGGCATCATAGTTATCCAAAAATGTCATGTTTACGTTTTGGAACCCCATATCTGACCTACATCGGATGCTCCCTTTAACACTTTCCTTGTGGTAAATATTCTAAACACAAATATCAATGTCACGTGTGTTTAAATGAAGCAAGGTTCTTTTCATACTAATATTTAATTACTTGACAAGCAACTTGAAGAAAATCTAGTTAATTATAGATTAAAATGATTTGTATGCCCACAGTGATTCAAAACTACGAAAAAAAAAGCAGAAAAAAAGGCTTTAGATTAATTCACTTTTGAGGACTTGAATAATTTGTGGTAATTTTTTTTATATTAACATAGTTGACTACATACGAAGCAATTTTTCTTGAAATGAAGGGACCATAGAATTACAGTTCTCTTTGCATTTTTGATGCAATTTAGATTCTAAAAGATTTTCTGGTAGTAAATAATTTGAGCTATCTTAATGGGATATTTTGTATACTGGTGATTATATGTGAAATGCGTGTCTTTTAGATCCTTTTGATTTGATTGAAAATTACATATTTTTTGGGATAAAACGAAAATTTGCCTTTTATTATTACTCGATAGACAGTTGATTCGTGCTAGACACAAGAAATAACTCACCAACACAAACGGATCACTACTACAAACAGGTGTTTCTAACATAAAAATTAATTATGACAATGAAAGAATTTATTCAGATTTTAGGCATGCATAGATAAAAAATACTATACAAAATATTGCTTGCGCATGTGCTATGATGGATGTATATAAAATAAATTAAGAAAATAAAATACAAATGCATTATGGAAAGTCAGTTAAAATACGAGTTGCCTATTCTTAAGCACAAATAAAAATAATTCTGCGGAGAATAGAATTGATGTATTATCATCAGTGTATATCTTGAGGATAAAGTTTTATTTTCTTATAGATTTATATCTCTAAGATGGATTTAAATTGAAAACCCTCTTCCGAGATATCTTAAAGTCATAAACAATTCTAAAGATTTATTATGCAATGACCATAATATCGTTTATACAAATTGCAAAAACACACACATAAAAAAGAATTTTATATATTTATTTATTTATTTCTATAATGCAAGATATTTGTCTTTCGGATTCGTGGGTTTCTTATTCTTTAGTTTAATAGGAGAAGGATAAATATTGAAATGTGTTTAAAACTATAATAAAAGACCGGTAACTATAGTTAAAATAAAAATTTTTATTGACTACACAGATTTAAGCTTTTAAAATAGACACATATGGTACATAAAAAGTTTTCCAAATAGAGTAAAATATGTTTCGATTATTCAATGACTTTTTTCAATAAAATTTTAAAAAATAAACGAAAATATTCTTATTAGGTAAATTACAATATTTTTCGATTATTTGATAAATCGTCTTAAAAAAAAATCTGAGATGAGGAACGATTACAGTTTAAGTTTCACAATTAGAAACAATGTCTTCTATGCTTTTCTAAGAGCTTTATTTTCAAAAATCCTGTTTGAATAGAATACAGTAGAACCCCGGTTATCTGATTCCCTTTTATCCGAAAACTGAAATGTAAAAAAAAAAAAAATCAGTCAATACTATTTTTACCGATGTCAAAGGACACCTTTAACATATTTTGATTTATTATATCTTTTATTTGTAAGTTTTAGATTTAAACATTTGTGAATTATTTTTAATACATTGAAGAGTTGTTTAAATACATATTAGCTTTAAATACTGGGAGACAAATAAATAAAAATCAAAACTTTCAAAGTTACTACTGCACGCTAATAGAAATAGTGTTAAAAAACGTATTCTTTACGAAATAAACAAAGTCAATCTACTTATTTGGTGCACTGCGTTATTTCGAGCACTTTATTATATTGATATGACACTTTCTTTTTTCTAAATATGTTGTGATTCTTTTTTTCAACCTCAGGATGCTTTGAATAAGGTACCACAACATTTTTATTACAACTATGTTCTAAATTACGATCACAGCTTTTCATTAAACAATATCTTACCATAAGCCTTCCGGTTATTCAAAAATTCCTATAGAGCCCCGGTTATTCAAAACTTCCTATAGAACCCCGGTTATTTGAAAATTCCTATGGAAGCTCAGTTAACCGAAAATGCTTAAGTCCCATGCTTTTTGGATAACCGAAGTTTTATTGTACTTCATTTTATTCTTTTATTATACGGAAAAAATAATTTTAAAGAAAACTTATTTTAAGTCAAACGTAATTATTTGAAAACAAAAATGAAATTCTAAAATGAATTTTTAATAAACATTTATATTGCGTTATGTACGGTACATATATATATTATAGCTGCAATTCCCATAAAATTAGCTATATTTACAATTGCCTGATTGCTTGACGTAATATTATACCTAACAAATATTTTGAGAATATCTCAGTTTTTATAGTGTATTTTCAGTTTTTTTGTAACTGTTTGTTATTTCCTACAATTAATATGGTATCAAAATTTTTCCAAATAGTATTCTTTAAGTTATTTTTGCACAATATCAAGAGAACATTAGATAACGCAAATTATTTTCAAATAATTGTATGAAATCAGCCTTTAAAACGCTATAAATAGTGGAATTTTTATAATTCGTACTGGAAGTAATTTATATCAATGTTAAAAGATGTTAATGTCAAACAATATGAAAAAACATAATTTACATGTGTGGCAAAACCTTTTTGCCCGTCGACTAGATAATTCGAGAAAATGGCACGACTCAAGCTTAATGAAAAAATATTATATATATAAAAAAAACATGTGGATGTTCATTAATTGCAAAAATATTATATAAAGATGATCAATTTACATGCTCAAGCAGTAAATTATTTAGAAGGTTATCGAGAAGGGACCCAACGAAATTTCTAAATTCAAAAATTAATTCCAAAGAAGATGTCTACGTGTTTTATACTACAAAGTTTAATAATAAGTTTTACGACTAATGCCGCTAAAAGATTGTGCATAATAATGCTAGAAAATATACGGCAATGTCATTAATTCAATGAAATCTCATGAAATAGAATTTACTTTTACTCTGTATAATCTTTACAATACCGTCTTTTAAATAATCTTTTAATACAGCACTTTACAATAGGTAAAATCGTTTCACTAAAGATTTATAATCAAAATTCAGTTCATATTGCCCACCATTGCTGATCACATGCGGCTAGAGAAACACTCAGAAAATCTCTAAATGTACCACGAGGGTGTCAAAATTCAACAAGGTCCTTCGATAAAATTAATAACCGCCCTCTTTGTATCATTCCGTTTACCACATATATCTTACAAATATTACAGATTAAACGAATTCTGATAAGTGGATGACTGGAGATTCTATCTCCCTTTTTGACAGTAAATGACAATTAAAAGAATATGGCTTGTTCACACAAAATATTAAAACCAGAACAACATTTTCATACCCAAATCACATCAATATAATTAAGGATTTAAATTGCTTTCATAAAGAGATTAGTGAGAATCGGTCGCAACTGAGATTTATAAAGTTCGTGCATGCCAATTTGAGCTGTGGTTTCCCGTCTGCTTTAAAATCAAAACAAAGCGATCAATCGAGCGATGTAATATCAAGCAGACTTTTTTTTGGGGACAAAAAGTTGCATTAATTATTTTCGAAATGATAATGGAAAATTACAAAGAAGATAAACTAAATGTACATTTTGTCGCATATAAGTAATTTTAGCTACGAAATTTTGCATGTTTAAAAATGCAATGAAAAGTAAAATAATAATAATAATAACAATAATACAAAACGAATAAAATAAAAAAAATTCAAATATTCATGTCTATAGACCAGAAAATTTTCTTTGTTGTTATTTAAAATTATTTAAATATTTTTTAATGTCTATTCTAATGTTTTTTACAGTGAAATATATTTTTTCCCCAAAAAATAGATGCGACCTTCTCTTGTATCCCATAATGAAATTTTAAATCCCGTATGTTACAAATCATGCAACAGAGATGCATGCCACCAAAGGAAATTTATCTCATTATAAAGTATAGCGCTCTGCAGATTTGATCTTCCCTTTCGAGCAGATGACAAACTGGAGCTCAAATACGCATGCGCCAAATTTATAGCTCTTGGTTGCTGTAACAACCATTTTTCGAGTTTAGCCGGGTAATTATGCCACAGTACTCTGCGATTTCGAAAAAAAAACCCGCTTTAGATATATTTTTTTAACTTCAATTCATATCCAAAATATTACCTAATACAATGATGGGCAACAATATTTTAACATTTCACCAAGAACGAATTTTAACTTTTATAATTTCTTTACCTATCTCTTTTAGTTGTAAATTAGTTGTTTTAATGTAAAAATAAATTTTATTACTAAAATTTAATTCGGAATTTCGCATATTTCAAAATCGCATAATTCTGAGAAAAAAGATCCGCGAAATGTTGTTCACTATATATAAAGTAGCTATAGTAGTTCACTATATATAAAATAATAGAAAATATATAAAGTAGCTTTATCTCAATCCCCTGTCAAAATGCATGTGCAGTCTACGTTGTATAATTTACCACTTGCTATGTTTACAAATACTAATTTCTACAAAATTCTGAATGATTTAAGCATCATTCGAAAAATAAACAAATCATGCACAATGACATCATTTCTAATTGTTTCCACAAATAATTAAAAAATAATTTTAAAATGCTTTAAATTTATTTTTATATTAAAATCTTTTGAATCCCCATATTATTTTACGTCTGATTTTTTGAAACGATTTCAATATTTGAGACATTTGATAACTCTTAATAATTTTAAAGAAGGTGGAACAATGCAATTACTATAAAGAAGGGAAGGAGTGTGGTAATCTCGGTATTTTAAATAAAAAATTCAAAAAACTCCCGCTGACACCGCCTCTTACATTGAATTTTTTGTGACAGGGGTCTTTTTCGTTAATATTATGAAAGCTACTGCATTCTAAAACATCTAAATAAGTAGTTTTATAGAAAAATGTTTGATAAACACGTTGATGTAAACAGTTTTTTAAAAATAATAATTATTTTAAGATATATGTAATGCTAAATTTGGTCAAAATCATTCCATCAAAAAAGTTTTATAGTAGCAAAAATTCTATACAGGAATTTAATAATTTTTACATCATTTAATAGAATAAAATCTTCCGGTGTGCAGAAACCAATCATTTTTGACTTTGATTGATTTTTTTGCTTTTTATTTCCATTTTAAACACAAATTTTCATTAATTCAAGAGATATTTTTGCATATTTCGAAAAAAAAAAATCAATTTAAGTTGTTGCCGATTTATAACAGCAGCGCAAACAATAATATTTTTTAACACGCTTTTATTACTTTCACCTGCATGTGAGTTTGTGGGTTTGTAACTCTCCTTATTAGCTAAAGATTTTCCTTATTATCTAAAGATTTTCTCAAGCAATTTTGACTAAAAATATGGTTTTCGGGCACGAGAAAATCATTGGACTAGGTTATATGTTTGAAAAAAAATTTTAATATTGGGTCATTAAGGGTCTGGGTCAAGCCATTTATATTTAAAGAACGGCGTGATCGATTATAACGAAATTTTGTATGTAACAGTTTTTTGGCACGAGAAAACTATCGGGTTGGGTCACATGTTCGAAAAACTTCGATTAGTGGGTCATTTTTGGGTCATTATGGGTCAAGTCATTTTTATCTAAAAAACGGCTCTAACGATTTTGACCAAATTTTATATTTTATCGCTTTGGATTACAAGAAGACCATTGGGTTAGGTAACATGTTCAAGAAAATTCGGTTAGTGGGTCATTTTTGGGGTCATTGTGGGTCATGCTATTTTTATCTAAAGATTTCCTCACGCAGTTTTTACTAAAAATTGCATTCTATGGTTTTCGGGCACGAGAAAAATATTGGGCTAGGTTACATGTTCGAGAAAAAATTTTAATGGGTCATATTTGGTCATTAAGGGTCTGGGTCAAGCTATTTTTATTTAAAGAACGGTGTGATCGATTATAACGAAATTTTTTATGTAACAGTTTTTTGGCACGAGGAAACTATCGGGCTGGGTAACATGTTCGAAAAATTTCGATTAGTGGGTCATTTTTGGGTTATTATGGGTCAAGCCATTTTTATCTAAAAAACGGCTCTAACGATTTTGACCAAATTTTATATTTTATCGTTTTGGATTACAAGAAGACCATTGGGTTAGGTAACATGTTCAAGAAAATTCGGTTAGTGGGTCATTTTTGGGGTCATTGTGGGTCATGCTATTTTTATCTAAAGATTTTCTCACTCAGTTTTGACTAAAAATTGCATTCTATAGTTTTCGGGCACGAGAAAAATATTGGGCTAGGTTACATGTTCGAGAAAAAATTTTAATGGGTCATATTGGGTCATTAAGGGTCTGGGTCAAGCTATTTATATTTAAAGAACAGTGTGATCGATTATAATGAAATTTTGTATGAACAGTTTTTTGACACGAGGAAACTAATTCGCTAAATCACATGTTTGAGAGATTTCGACTATAATGATCATTTGTGGGTCATGATGGGCCATAATGGATCATGTCAAGCTACATCTAAAGAACAGATGGATCGATTTTAACGAAATTTTGTATATAACATTTTTTTGGCACAAGAAAATTATTGGGCTAGGTCACACTTTCGAAAAATTTCGATTAATGGGTCATAAAGGGTCTGGGTCAAGCTATTTATATTTAAAGAACGGCTGGATCGTTTTTAACGAAATTTTGTATGTAACAATTTTTAGACACGAGGAAACTAATGGGCTAAATCACATGTTCGAGAGATTTTGATTATAAGGGTCATTTGTGGGTCATTGATGGGTCATGCTAATTTTATGTAGAAAATGTCTCTCACCATTTTGACTATATTTTGTATTATGATATTCTCAGGCAAGAGAAAACCATTGGACCAGGACACATGCTCGCGAAAATTCGATTATTGGGTCATTTTGGGTCATAATGGGTTAGGGTTATTCTAATTGTATATAACAACGATTCAATCAATTTTACCTAAATTTTGTAACGAAACGTCTTTTGTCACGAGAAGACTATTGGGCAGAGTCGCAAGTTAAACAAAATTATATTAGTGGGCCATTTCGCTTTGTTGATGAATGCTGTCAAGCTAATTTTATCTAAGAAACGGCTTAAACGATTTTGATTCAACTTTATATTCTACTGTTTTTGATTACCTGGAGACCTTTGAGCTAAGTCACATGTTTGATCAAATTTGATTAGTGGGTCATTTTGTATAATACGGGTCAGGGTCATGAGAAAATGGCAGCAACCAATAAGTTGGTAATGTTTCACAAAATATTGGCGACATTTGGCCGAAAAATTGACTATTAAGATTACGAAAGCCACAACACGTATTTGTTGCCAAATGAAAGAATGTCTCCAAATTTGGCTATATTTGGCAAAAAACGTTGTCTTTCATAATGTGAAGAATTTTTTTTATACATTCTTAATAGGATTCGAGATGCATGGTTAAATTAACCAGAGTCGACCAAAAAAAGTAATTTGGATCGATGTCCTTTCGTTGTAAATTTTAAAATAAATATAGTTTAAATAAGTATAGTTTAAAAAACTAAAAAACACGCTTTTTAAGGATATCAAACTAAAAAGTGAAAAATAATTCGTACTATAAGCTGAAAACAAAAATAGATGAAATAAATATAGTTAAAAAAAATTAAAACCACGCTTTTAAAGTAATCAAACTAAAAAGTGAAAAATAAATATAGTTTAAAAAAACCAAAAAACCCGCTTTTTAAGTATATCAAACTAAAAATTGAAAAATAATTCGTACTATAAGCTGAAAACGAAAATAGATGAAAAATACTATATTACTATAAAATCATTGTTATTATAGAAATCAATTAATAAGCAATAAATAAAATTATCGTGAAAAAAAGCGTGGGGTGCTTCTTAAGCGCTGATAGATGGAGCATGGTAGATGGAGCACCCCACGCTTTTTTTCCACGATAATTTTATTCATTGCTTATTAATTGATTTCTATAATAACAATGATTTTATAGTAATATAGTATTTTTCATCTATTTTCGTTTTCAGCTTATAGTACGAATTATTTTTCATTTTTTAGTTTGATATACTTAAAAAGCGTGTTTTTTGGTTTTTTTAAACTATATTTATCTAATGAGAAAAATATTGACACCTGATTGTTATAAACAGAAAAAAAGAATTAGAAATTAAAAGGATTTTTTATTAAAAGAATAAGAAAATATTATAATTACGTCATAAAAACTATATTTGGTACTACTTAGTTATCCCGTTGACTAAAAAACTATCGCCAAATTATAAGATTAAATACCAATAATGATTAACCGTGAGTCTCACATTCAATAATATTGAACAGGATACACGAGTTTAAAATGTCACTGATTTTTTTCGACTTTTTATTTGTATTTTTATTAATATTCTACTAAATTATTTGTTTTTTGGTTATTAAAATAAAAATTTTGTTAATATGCATAATTTTGTTACTAATTTGGCGGTTTGTATAATTTGGAGAAATCGGTCGACAGGATAACCAAGTAGTACCCTATATTTAAACGTAAATTTTCAATGAAAAAGATAATGATAAAATAACAAATGAATTAATATGCGTCAAAATCAGTAAATGGTGGAAATTATGTCATGTACCATGTCATAATATTGACAAACAGTTTAAACTTTTAAACATGTTTAAATGATAAATTTATTTTACATTTCTGGATAATCTTTTAAACTATTGTTGTCAATTCTAAGCCTGTACAAATAAAAATATTCTCGTTCTTGCAACACAAGTAATTTCACGTGAATTTTAAAAGAGAAGTAAAATTTTAAAATAATAAAATCCCTATGCTTTAAAAGCAGTAAATAGCATAAATTACGTCACATTTAAAATGATGAAACAAAATATTGCAAAATAAATTAAATTGAAAAGTATAGTTCCCAGAAACAATTAATTGCTAGTTTGAAAAGGTCTTTTAAGCACTTTTCAACAAAGTCGAAAAGTGCTTATGCATTCGGTTTGTCCGTACGTCTGTCCACGGTCTAACTCCCGCAAATAGACTTGCATTTTCATGCAACTGATAAATATTATTAAGTTCATCAAAACATGTTTGGTATTGCATATGAAGTATCCACGATTGATGGTTCATTTACAGAGACACTTAAAAGAATTCGATTGCATTATGATATATGGGGAAAATCGTTTGGAATTTTAGTGACATTACGCTATTTGAAATGTGTTTAAACTGATATAATTCGAAGTGAAAAATCTTCTTAAAATTATCACTGTATTTTACTACAATTACGTTAAAACAGAGCATTCATAGAATTTTTATTCTTTTACAGAGACACACAAAAGTAATAGGTTACAGTACTATCTTTGTACAATGATTGCTGAACAATGCATTATAAAATTCGTTAAGCGCTTTTCAATTGAATTAGTTTTTTTTCGTATTGCTCTTTATAGATAAATATTATACCTCATATACAGGACTGCACAAAAGTATTCGCATAACATAAGAAACTCTTTCATCATATCAATTAGTGGCATTGCCCCTTCAACATGAAAAAGTGTACACACCATGTTTGGTGGTCCCCTTGTTCTTAGTAGTACAAACAAAGAGATGCTACGAAATTTTCTGGCAGGCGAGACGGGCCTTGTCGTACTAATGTTAGCTTAATGCGTTAGCTAGGTGTCACTAAAGTTTAATTATTAAGCGAAAAAGAAGAATAGAGACGAAATACAATTAGTCTGCATTTTAAACCAATCTTTCAAATCTGAAAATTTCAAAAACATTTTCCAGAGATGAGATTAAAAAAAAATATATATATAGCCATGCTCTACAATTTCCACTATTATTCCTCATTGTTCCTATATTGCAAAAGTCTCTTGTATTGTTTAAGTATGTTATATTTTGAGTTATTCTGTATTCATTGTAGATGTTGAATTGTAGTATTATATAACGGTTATATATGTATATACGAATGTATAAATAAATAAATTTATCTTTCTATATATATATATTACAAATTTAAATTTTTTCGCCAAAACTAATCTTTATACTATCTTAATTTTCTTATAATAATGTTCCGTACTTACTTCAAATTATTAAATTAAAATCTTGTTTCTAAATCTAATCTGTTAATCCTTATGCAGACGATATGAATTCTTAATTTGCCTTAAAAACATTATTCCAGTATGCGTAAATTTAAAAAGATGGCTCTAAATTAAAAATATTCTTAATTAAAACTTTATTTCTTAATATTCCAAATAAAACTGATTTTTTCTATGTTTTTATCAACCATTTTAAGAAAGTCTTATTAAATTTATTCCAAAACCATACCTTTCAAAAAATATCATTATTTTATTTTATCTATTTATTTATTTTTCCGCCGTCAACCTTCGATAGTGTGCTGTGCATATTAATAAATTCATTTCTTTTCTTTTTCCCTTAAAATTAATCATTTATAAAAATCGTCTGCCTAATCCCGATTCGATTATAAATTGGTTAAATAATATTTTTTAAAAAATAAATTTATCGTCTGTGGAAAATAATCTCTTAGCTGGACAAGAATTCTGTTTACATAAAAGGATGATGGTTTGAGGTTACAGAATGTTCCAGAATTTTCTTTTTAGTTTAAAAGGTGAAAGTCTCGAGATGAAAAAAAAAGATTCTTGAGTTGCTTCTTCGATGAGGACGGCTTGCTGAAATAATGATGGAATTTTTGCAAAAGGAGCTTTTCCCGTTCTCATTATTACGAATTAAATAAATGAACTTACAGCAGCCAATGACTAATTATTGGATCTTTTACATTTATTTATTTATTTTGTTTTTATTTCCTCGCTTGCCATGACTGTGTTTTTTTTTTTTTTTTTTTTTTTTTTTTTTTTTTTTTTTTTTAACCAGTGGAAATAATTCGAGTTTCTCCTTAAATCGTCACATATATATGTAGAGATTATACATACATCAGGTAAGTTATACATATCTATTTCTAAATCTGTACACTCTAAATTGTGAAATTGAACATATCATCAAAACTATTGATAGAATTTTTTTAATCGAGAAACATTCTTTATAAGAAAAGAAAAACTCAATAACATATTTTATCACAAAACTAGCTGATTTTCTAAATGAAAATGTCGTTAATAGTTTGACAAATGGGCTCTTATTAGTGTTATTTGTATCAAGCCACCTGTTATTATTTTAACAAGTGAGATGTATATATTGAAAGTTTTTGTATTGCGAATCAAAAGATCTCACAAAAGTAGTTTTGAAATATTGAAAACTTTGTCTAGTTCTCCTTATTTAAAAAAGGTAAATCAATATATTGAGACTTTAACTAAAATGCCATGCTTTCTTCCAAAATTATTACATAAGTAATTATTTTCGTTCAGTGAAGTTTTAAAATAAAAATATTAGAAATATTGAGAAAGAAAAGATATATATATATAAATATATAGTTCTTCCTATTATATTACTTGTTCACAGCAGTAGTGAAATTGAAAAAGTATAAAATATCAATGGAACATCTGACTGATTGTTTTAAAAATTCTTAATTTTATGGACTGTGCATATATAACAAATAATTTTAGGGGGGGGGGGAGTCTGGCACATTATATTTTAAGATTTCTCAAGGTCGAGGGGAAGGGGTTCCTTTCGATATCAATATATTTTTTGATCTAATCATAATTATCTCTTTTTACTTGTAGCATTGTCTATGGTTTAAAATGTTGCATGATCGTTTTTTAGTCTGTTATCTATTTTTATGAAAATATAAAATTATTATTAGAATTTCTAAATTATTATAAAATTATCTAATTTTAAAATATGGCACACTCTAACATTTGACACCATTATTAATCATCATATATATATGCATACATAATCACAGTTCAAGAAACATTATTTGAAGTAAGTATGTGATGCAAATAATGCGTTTAATGCAGGTAATATAGCCAACCCGCAATATTGGTATTAATTTCAGTAAAATACGAAAGGTGATGCTTGAATTTGTTACCTAGTCATTCAATAACTTAGTTTAATACCGTTTTGTCCACAATCTTTGGTAACGTTTTTTTAGGGTTGGGGTAGGCAGTATGAATTACTTATTAGGTAAGTTTGCATTTTATGATTTTTCTTTTTTTTTCCTATTTTTTTATTATTCTTTGTAAATTTTCAAAAGTTAATTTAGTTTTTGCGGTTTCAGGTTATCTATCTTCAAAGCCAATCGATCAAAAGATGATTAAACTTTAATTGATGTGACAGAAATTGTAACGTTATTGGGTCTGAAGCGGTCTGTGCGACCAAAATATAGAAAGTTGAATAAAAGGCATGATTAACTCATAGAATGGTGTTTTGTATTAAACTTTTTGTAAAAGACTATTATAATTAACACTGACCAATTTAAAAATCTCTGGTGACAGTACTAAACTTTCAAATGAAAAAAAATTTGGCAGTGTTTGTAGTTAAACTGTAAGTTACAAGTTAAACTGTAAAAGTTGAAAAAAGCAGGGGTCTATGAAAACGGTGACGTTAGTTAATGGTTAAAAGGTGATGAATGCTTAAAACTCATAGAAAATGGTTTCTTCAATAAACTCTTTGTACAGGATTAATTTTCATGAAATTTAATCCTATCCAAATATTTCTAACAATAATATGAGGAATCCAAACGAAAGAAAATTTCAGTTGTAGCTAGTGGTTAAACGGGAGATGACAAATTAAACTCTAAAATTGGAAAAAACAGTGTTCAGTGGTGTCGCTAACAGCAGTAAAGATTAATTTTATTGTGAATATAGAGATAATGACACATAGCAACATGAATCATGTGTAAAATTTAATGAGGAATCCCAAAGGATATTTATTTTGATAAAAAATCTTAATTAATTAATTAAAAATACAAAGCATGAAATATATATCACGCCTTTATTTTACCTTTTGGTTTGTGCGAATACACATTAGTGTGGAATGAACGAGTTATAAAGTACTTACAAGAATTCTATAACAGTGTTATCAAAAATATTTTTTACACATAACTCTAGTTATTATAAAATTTTACATGATAAAAACATTGCACTAAAAATGGCAAAAAATAAACCATGCAATGCTCTTATAATTATATTTAAGCAGGACATTTTAAGCATGAGAGAAACCCAGGGTGTTACATTTTGTTGAAGTTCCTCCTCTCTCCTTTTTCTTTTACTTTCACATAAAAATTTTTATTTTCTATCACATAGAATGCATATATGGAAATATAAATACTGATTTAGGTAAACACAGTTAAAACAGTGGAATGTTTCTAATAACTCTGTCCAAACAATCCTTTTTAAGCTAAAAAGAAGGCTAAGGATCTGTTATTCTTTTGTCCCACCCCCTCCTCCTTCTTTTTCCTACACATTTTCCATAGCTTAGAATGCAATTTGTCAATTTCTAAGCCTGTAAAACTTTTAGAACTGGGCAATCTCCATGGGTTTATTCCATCTTATTTTATAGTTTTGTTTGCATGGCGTTAGTATCCACATGAGTGGCTAATAACGCCAAATAGCATAGGTCAAAAACTCCTGCCATTACATTGTATGAATACATACCTGTTAAATTATTTTTTTATACAGATAGTCAATAAGTTTTCTGTATCATATTCTATATTTGAAAAATACAATCTAAAACTATGCAGTGAAAATGTGGCGTTACAAAGCGTTATTACCCCAGGATACCTTATATTTATAATTTTTTTTATTTATTATTATTTACTTCTTAAGATAATAAAAAATACATAAATTTAGATATATATGTAACTGACATTCGAAAACGAAGTTTTCGCTATATTGGCATGAAAAAAAAATCACACCAATGTAATGCATATGTGATATCTGTGCCTTTTTCATTTAAATTTAAAAAACCAACCTTCCCACTGCCGCGACCGGATATATCCGTTCACTAGACTGCAGGTTAAACTGTAGTTGAAGCTTTATTGAAATTAATATAATTCTACAAATATAATACAGTTTTAAGGAATTAAGTTTGATTGATACTTTTAAGGCTTATAAGCAAATACGTAACAAAAAAAAATGTACCATGTTAGAAAATCTCTCTTTTATTAACATTTAAATTAAATTAAGGAGAAAACAACATTAAATTTCTGCCCTTTTGCTTGGCGGTCAGGGGGTTAATAAATGAAAAATATGTCAAGTCTGATTTCTTTTCATAAAACTTTTATATGTTTTCCTGATTTACTACTTGTATCACTATTTCATCTAATTTGCGTCATCAGAATCAGTGAATGTATGTTATTGTGATGTTAGCAAACCTGGTTCAGGTACCAAGCCAAACAGCGTTTAGTCAGTTCTGCAAGTTATCAGTATTTATGCATTAGGATTTGATGAAATGCAAAATAAATTTTTAGTATCATTCATCTAACAGACTTGCCCAAAACTACAAACTGAAGATATAGGGCAGAACTAAAAAATGCACTCTTAAAAAAAAGAAATAAAATAATAATAATAATAATAATAATAATAATAATAATAATAATAATAATAATGAGTAAGTTTTAAGTAAATATTGCTCAGTTTTTTACAGCATTTAAAATAAATTTGTGAAATTACGTTAAATCTACTGTTGGCAAAGTTTCCAAACTTTTTCCGTTCCGCCAGTAGAATTTCCGTTTTATAAAATAAAAGAAGTAAAAACACCATCTGAGGAAGCGACAACTTATCATTATAAAGTTGGTATAAAAATTATCTCGTGGTGCCACCTATAAAACAGTTTTAATCACTTGATTGGTCGGAGAAAAAACAACAAATCTATTGATATGATTGGAACTGACGACGTTCTTCTATCTATAACACCACAAGGTCTTCGAATGAATCTGATTCTAAAGTTATATAGTGTATTCTACAGTGTGATGTAAGTTTTTATGAAGTAGTTTGCAATTTTATCGAGGCTGTTATATTTCTTGCAGTTATAATTCCATGCTGTTATAATGAGTGATGATATTGATAAAGATAATTTATTATTATGATTTTCTTATAGTTAGTAAGTATTTATAACATGGTTTGATTAAATAATTTATTTGAGAAATTCTCTTTGCTCAATGAATCATTAGAATATGGTCCGAATAATTTGTTGGTATCAGAACAATTTGCTATTCATTAGAATAATATAAATCTTACAAAAATACCGTTATTCTTCCGTTGAGTTTTTTCATTTTTGTGGAACAACATGTAACTTTTGTAAACTGTTAGAAATAATCTGTAATTTATGTTTGGAAACTGGCATCATACTTTGTTGGCTAATATATGTATCCATAGAAACATAAACTGGCTGTTCTTTTTCTAGTTGTTTTTGTTTTGCCACAAGGGCATGCAACACATCGCACTATGTTAAATAAAAAAAATACAGTCTTTTTAAGAATGTGGGTTTATTAATTACGTTAATACGCATCGCTACATAAATATTGAAAGTAAATTTTAATGATGAAGGTGATTTTCCGCTTTTTCTTTCCATCTTAAGACTTTTCGTTGTTTTCAGAAAATATGATAGCAAATTTCCGACTTTCAACGGAAAATGTCATTTTATCATAAAAAGGACATTTTCTGTGAAATTCAGGAAATATATATGTGCGAGTTTCTGATTTTTTTTAACTGTGCAGAGACACGAAATTAAATTATTGATTAAGGAAAATTAATCAAAAATCCTTTTTTAAACAATATAGTGTTTAATTAAAATAAAATTTTAGGTAACAGATTAATGCAGTATTATGTTCCAGCATAGTAACAGGATTGTTTCTTCTATTACGATAAAAAATGACAATCCCAAGTATCCAGAAATAATGTTTCAGGACGAACAGGAGATACAACAACAGATAAGAACCATTTTCCATTTCTATAGGCCCAAATGAAAAGCCGCAGCTCATTTTGGAGCCCTTTGCAGCACAAGGGTTAAGAATCTACCTTACTATGGCAAAAAGGCGGCTTCACACTACAGGCATCTATAGAAGGTGATCAATTGTGTGTGTACTCCTCACCGGACGATAGAGAAGGGCTCATTTGTGTTGTTCAACGGAACGCGTTTCCTGTCCCATGCAGCAATGGGGTCTGTATTGGAACTAGGGGTAAAGTGAAATACTTAAAAATAATAGATATTTTCAAAATGAATAAACAGAAATTTTATTTGAAACTTTACACTACATTATTTATAATACCCTTGACTTATAAAATTATTTATTTTCAAATTTTTATTCTTGAATTTCTGTGGTGTATTAAGGATATAACAAAGTAGAAGAAAATTATCACTTTGCCCCATACCTGGGGCAAAGTGATATTGTTAATGGGGTAAAGTGAAATATAAAAAAGATCCCTTCTATACATGATTTTTTGCAGTTGTTTGACAATTATGCTAATCTGCATAAGACAGTAATTTGTCCATGTCTCAGTTCTTTCACTTTACACAACTTTCCCAGTATTTCTGTATAGCATACAAGACTTGTATCATCAGTTATAGGCCACACAAAAAAAATCCTTTTTTGTCCGTATGGACGCATGAACTTAACTGTAAGAAAATGTGGTCCATCTTGTGAGGGAAACAGAATCACTTTACTAATAAACTGCTTCTTAGTATTCAGACCTTTATCTGAGTTCAACGCAATCAAGAAAAAATTCCCATTATTTATTTCACTGAATCCCACTTTTTCTGTGAAAAGCTGAACTTCACCCTTGTCTTCAGTGAAGTCATCTTCGTGGGCCTGAAATTCATCTTCTGTCTCGCTGTTATCATCACAAATATCTGATTCTACTGATGATGTGGATGAATCTGAAAATTCATATTTTTTAATGTGTCACTTTTTCTTTCTGTTAGAACCTTAAGATGCTGCAAATAAGCTCTTAGCTATTTTTGGCTTACAAGTTGAAGCTGTTGTCAGTTTCTTTTGCTTTTCTAAATTCTTCAGTGCAGGGCTTGAGGTTAAAGCCATAGTTTTACCATGTTTTTTATTTGAGCACTTGACACTATGTTTGGCAACAGAAATAGGCAATATATCTCTCGGAGAAACATGGGTTGTTTTTAAATTTGCATTGTACGAGATGCATTTATTTTGCTTGATCCAGGCTCATTTATGTCAGATGATTGAGCATCTTTTATTGCAAATGGTTCTCCTATATCTTTCCAAGCCTTTTTAGAAGCTTCTGAAACATCTCCATCTTCTTTCACTCTTTTAACTCTCCTGTACTGTGTAACTACTGATATTCGAAATTGTTTAGCTGCTGAATTAAGACGCATCTGGTCAGTACCTGTTACTGACTGTTTGTTACTGTTTACAACAGTAGCACCCATTGGTGCCCTGATCTGAAGACTAGGATTGCTGCTCTGTTTTTCTCATGTATGTTCTTACCATTATACACCTAAATATGTAAACAAAGTTATCTTACATTTTTAAAATTATATTTATGTTTTAGGGGCAAAGTGAAATAAAATATTTCAGTTTGCCCCATCACTAAAATTCTTTTTCACTTTGCCCCGCATTTAGTAAAAATTTTTTATAAAAATTTCAAACCAAAAATAGGCGAAATATTAAATAAACAAATACTTCACCAGACAGCAGTAGAATCTAATTTAAACTTACAATAATGATTATGAGAATTTTATCAGTATAGAATTCATAAAATGTTATTTTCTTACCTAACAATATTACAATGTGATCATCAAATTTGAAAAATTGTCTCTTACATCATATATACTGATCTTATGAAATCATGGAAAGTTGATTCCGCTAATTCAAAACAAGGGTGGACACATTCCTTATTAGAACCCATTTTGCACTGTTTTCTCCTAGAATAAACTTTTCAATCAAGAGTAATTTTTTGTCGGAATTTATTTTTTCGTTTAACTTGTGCAAATTTCTATGTCGGATTAAATGAACAACTAATTAGTGTGCATTCTCTCTAAGTGTATTCTTTCTACACTCTTTTATTTGCTAATTAGACATAGAAAATCATCTGTATTTTAACTTTTGAAGGCCACTGTATATTTGTCGGGATTTGGAGATATTTCATATTCCTTTTCATCCAAACCACCTGTCAGGCTAAAAACTATTGCGCAATATGATAATTGAAACTCTGTTTTTCTCTCTTACGTAAAGGTGCGGCGCATGCGTCGAACTATTTTATTCCACTAAGAACATTTTTCGTTTGTTAATTTTATTCTCTTTTTTGTTTCTGTAGTTCAGTTAGAAGTGTTGTAGAACCAAGATGTAATATTGAAATTGTCACACACAACTCTGTAAATATTAATGTTGTGTGTGCCTTTTTTGTGAATCGTGGTGTAATTCATCCTTATTAAAATATGAAAACTAAAGAAGAATTATTGTTTTTTGAGTTAAAATAGTCTTCAATACTTATGCTGACGAGAAGGCTTAGGACATTTGGAGCCCCGATACCCCGACTTTCTCGAGAAATTGGAATTTTGGAGGTAAGAATTTTTTATGTCTTACCTAATTTTCATAATATGATTTTTTTAGAATCAACGTGTAATGTTGATAATTCTTTTTGAGGCAGCTCTGGCTGTGACTATCTAATTTAGGCAGTCGGAGTTGCCACATAAAAGTGGCATCCCCTGCCGGGATCGGGTGCTCCGTAGTTTAGTGAATAAGAAATTAGAAAAAGTTTTGATTTAGAATTATGGAAAAATTACGAAAGTTAAGAACGCCAGTGCGACCTGTAAGCAAGATGCTTTTGATACTGAATATGATTCTATCGATAAATATAACACGATTTTTTATGAAACAAAAAACAAATTATCGCGTTATATACAAAAATTAGAAAAAGGTCTTAATCCAGATAATTCTATAATACTAGATGGTATGGCGACAAGAAGAAAATTTAAGTTACCTAAATTAGAGCTCCAGACTTTCAACGGTGAAATTAAAAACTGGTTAACTTTTTGGGGGCAATTTGAGAAAATTGATGAAGATACGGACCTAGCAAAAGAAGACAAAATGCAGTACCTAATAATGGCTACACAGAAAGGATCGCGAGCCAGAGAAATGGTGGATTCTTTTCCCCCTACAGCCGAGAGCTATCCAGAAGCGGTACAATCGTTGAAGGCACGGTTTGGTAGGACAGATGTTTTAATTGAAGTATACACTCTAGGGCCATTGATTATTGGACACTTGCGATTTTAGACATTTTACTAAATATCTAGAAAAATACATGAGGAATCATCTCGAAACTCTTAGTGTATAAATATAATAGTATACGTTATACATATCCGTGAAGATTTTTTAATGAAACTCCATAGGGGACCGCCAACAAATTAAAAAAGAATGAAAATCTTTTGAATAACCCTGTAAAAACTAATCCAACAAAAGCGCTAAAACTCTAGATTATGATTGAATGCCTTATTGTAATACACTGTGTTCATTTTTATGCAAATGGCATGCATACTCGCAGAGTAATTATAGTTTTTATAAAAATGGTCCCACATTTTTCCAAGTTTTTCCCTTATAATTTTCAGAGTTCTTAATATAAAGTAATATTTTTTTAAGGAAATATGACAAACAACATTGCATACAGAACCCTGTAATCAGAATTAAAAAATAATAAAAATTGTATGAAAAATGAGTAGGTTTACTACATAATTTTTTACTGCGCATGCGTCAAAGATATAAAAATTTCATTTGCATATTATGTTAGCTAAATGTATAGAACAACTTTTGTAAAAGTCTCAAAATCATAGCTTGAAAATTCTGAAAGTAATCGTCTATAGAAAAGGACAAAATCCGTTGTTTCCAAAAGGAAGCAAAAAAATGAGGGATTTTATCCAAATGTAGTAGTACATCCCGTATTGTGTATTCTATATTGACACTAATCAATGAATATATGGATAGAACCCCTCTTGTTTTTGCTTCATTTTGAGAATAACGGATTTTCAACATATTCAATTGACGATTATTTTCAGAATTTTCAAGTTATGATTTTGTGACTTTCACAAAAGTTGCTCTATACATTTAGCTAAAATAATATGCAAATGAAATTTTAATATCGTTGACGCATGCGCAGTAAAAAATTATTTAGTAAACCAACTCATTTTGTATACAATTTTCATTATTTTTTAATTCTGATTACAGGGTACTGTGAGCAATGTTGTTTGTCATATTTTCTGAAAAAAATATTATTTTATATTAAGAACTCTGAAAATTATAAGGAAAAAACTTGGAAAAATTTGGGACCATTTTTATAAAAACCTTAATTACTCTGCAAGTATGCATGCTATTTGCATAAAAATGAACAAGGCGTATTACAATAAGGCATTCAATCATAATCTAGAGTTTGAGCGCTTTTGCTACATTAGTTTTGACAGGGTTATTCAAAAGATATTCATTTTTTTTAATTTGTTGACGGTCCCCTATGAAGTTTCGGAATAAAATCTTCACGGAGATATATGATTTATACTATTGTATTTATACACTAAGAGTTTCGAGATGATTCCTCATGTATTTTTCTAGATATTTAACAAAATGTCTAAAATCGCAAGTGTCCAATAATCAATGGCCATATAGTGTATATACGCGAAGTCTTAGGATTAGTTATTAATAATTCCTTGGGACAAGGGCAAAAACGCTCTCTTGTTAAATTATACGATAAAATCGAAACTTATCTTCGGTCATTGAAAATGCTAGGAGTATCGAGCGAAAATTATTCGTCGATTTTATATCCACTGGTCGAATCGGCATTGCCTTCAGATATTCTTAAATTATGGGAAAGACATCTTGGTACTTTAACTGTTAAGGATAAAGATAAAAATCAGGGAATTAATAAATTAGATGTTTTAATGCAATTTTTACAGATTGAAGTTGAGATGGAGCAAATGGTTAAATTAGCTAAGAATAGGTTTTCTTTCGATATAGATGTTTCAGTAAACAGAGAAACAAAATTCGATCGAAAAGATAAACAAATTTCTCTTCCTATGGCGGCCGTACTGTATAATGCGGATGATAAAAAATCGGAAGAACAATGTGTGTTTTGCGAAAACAAACACCATAGTCAAAATTGTAGAGCGGTATGGAAAATGACACTGGCGAAAAGAAAAGATGCTTTATTAAGAAAAGGAGCATGCTTTCGTTGCTTCAATGTCAACCATTTAGCAAAAGTTTGTAAATGCCTTTATTCTGACCGAAATATGTTTTGTCAGTCAACTGGCGACCTTCTCAATATTTTTATGTATAGAAATATTAACGTAAATATATGTTATATAGTATAAACATGTTTGTGCATAACTCTAACGTCATTACGCTGACGTTAATTTTTATTAACTTTTATTGCACTTTTAAAAATTCTTAAATACCACACAATTTTAATTTTTGCACCATCAAGAAGAGAAAAAAATATGCATTTAATTGTAATTTGTTTGAAAACTCTTTTATAATTGATATATATATATATATATTGATGTTTTTAAAATACTTTTCGCGCACGATTTTCAATTTTTTTTTCTCAATGGTGAGTAAACTTCATTACAAAATTTTAATAAATACTTTCAGCATAAAATAATAGACATTGTTAGCATTTGTTCCCATCTAATTTTCTATGCTGAAATTAATTTATATTAATGTGAGCCATTATTTCTGGAATTAACAAGGAAGCTTTTACATTAAATTTCATTTTGAGTATGTTAATATTATGGATTGTTTAATAATTAATTTAACTTTCCTGCAGAAAATGGGAGAAAATGGTTTGCTGTTTGAGAAAATGGAACATTAATAGATTTTTTATTCAAGTATTTAAAATGTCATAAGATTTGCACTGCAAATGAACTCAAAATTTTACTATTTAAATATGGATATGAAATTTAAATGATTAGTAAAACATCATTATCTATTGATATAAGTATTAATAAACAATGAAAAACGTAGACCTTGCTTTGGTAGCCAAATTCGTTTGCGTTATACTAAATTTTATTATTTTTCTTTTGAAAAAAAAAAAAAAATAAAAAAATGATATTCTAATCAGTAATTTAGAATTACTCCGAAAATAATCACTGATTATCAAAAACCCAATGAGCACTGGGCAGCGGTAAGAAGTTAGGAGTTGAAACCGAAGAAAAAAAATATATGAAAATAACATTTTTACATGTAAATGAACTACATTAACATACACATAAAAATTTTACGTAATAATGGGAATTTAATGCAATTTAAAACGATATACAGAATCATAAGGTGTTATTAAAAAAGCTATATAAAGAACATTCTCTTCTAAAACATATAGATTTTGGTTTTTATATAGCACTAAAATTTCTGGCTACAAACACAATGTATAAAAATGAATCAAGTACATTCAAACTAAATTAAAAATTGTTAAAAGAGAAGAAGTATGAAGGCATATTTGGAGGCCACTTGAGTCAAATAACAAAATACCGTTCGCTCATGCTAATCCTATGAAAAAAAAAATATATCTTTAAAGATATCTCGGTTGCATTTCAATATTTTAAAATTTTTCAATATATATATATATATACATATTTGCAATTAGTAGATCAGACTGACCGGAATTCAGGTCGTTTTTTACTTTATCGATTTTCATTACCGATATTGTTCTTGGGGGTGCTTTCACTTTCGAAATCGGTTCCGAAAATGAAAGCATCCTCATAAATAATATTTGTAAAAAAAAAAAAAAAAAAAAAAAAAAAAAAAAAAGATATAATATAATAGTGAAAACGGTCTGAATACAGATCGAGTTCAGCTATCTAAAGCAAAATAATAATAATAATAATAATAATAATAATAATAATAATAATAATAATAATAATAATAATAATAATAATAATAATAATTTAAAAATGTTAAATTTCAACCATGATAACTTTATAAATTTCATCCACAGGGTTACTATTAGAGAAAGTGCTTATTCATTTAAATGTCCTTAAAGAATGATGACCTGTATTAGCCTTCTTAATGCCTTTATTCTGACCGAAATATGTTTCGTCAGTCAAGTGGCGACCTTCTCAATATTTTTATGTATAGAAATATTAACGTAAATATATGTTATATAGTATAAACATGTTTGTGCATAACTCTAACGTCATTACGCTGACGTAATTTTTATTAACTTTTATTGCACTTTTTAAAATTCTTAAATACCACACAATTTTAATTTTTGCACCATCAGGAAGAGAGAAAAATGTGCATTTAATTGTAATTTGTTTGAAAACTCTTTTATAATTGATATATATATATATTGATGTTTTTAAAATACTTTTCGCGCACGATTTTGAAATATTTTTCTCAATGGTGAGTAAACTTCATTACAAAATTTTAATGAATACTTTCAGCATAAAATAATAGTCATTGTTAGCATTTGTCCCCATCTAATTTTCTATACTAAAATTAAGGCCTTTTATAATAAATAAATGAACAATAACATAGTAAATACAACACTGTAAAACATTTTGCATAATATAATATCATAAAATTGGTGGCTGCCTTGCTGCCTCCAATTTTATGAAGTAATTTAACTGATATATCCGACATACACAAGTAATACAGTGTCTCACAAAAGTGATGGGACACTTGTGCTTTATAAAAAGAAACTGCAATAAAATAAATAA
Source organism: Maratus speculifer (assembly GCA_964019185.1). Lineage (NCBI taxonomy): Eukaryota > Metazoa > Arthropoda > Arachnida > Araneae > Salticidae > Maratus > Maratus speculifer. The sequence continues at coordinate 137,810,519 of OZ025298.1, forward strand.
ACAAACATGTGCAAAAATTTTTTGGGTATGTTTCATATTTAAAGTTAGTAACAATTATTACATAACATACATTTTGTAAAAATATTAAAATATTAATTTAGTAAAAATACAATTGTTCAGAACGGAGCAAAAAATGGCTCACATAAGTGATGGGACACTTACTTTTCCATCAAATATTTATCCAAAAATTTTACTTTTTAAAAGGGTTTAATATTTTGTTGGATTTCCTTTTACTTTTAAAACATGATTTAATCTTTTTGGGATGGATTCGACTAATTTTTTTGTGATTTCTGGAGTGATTTTACCAGATTCTTCTTGAAGCACCGATTTTAGTTGTTGTTTTGAAGAAATGGTGTGTTTGCGAATTCTTGATTCCAATTCTTGCGAAATATTCTCTATGGGATTTAAGTCTGGAGATTATGGTGGTGTTATTATTATTTCAGGACAGTTATATAGCAGCCATAGTCTAACGTTCAGAGCAGTGTGCTTGGGGTCATTGTCCTGGTAGAATTTAAAATCGTTATAAAGGTTCAATTTCTGTGCTGAAGATTTCAAATTTTGCTTTAAAATATCAATAAACTTGTACCGATCCATTATACTGTCAATAAAAACAAGATTTCCAACTCCAGCGGACGACATACACCCCCATACCATAACTCCTCCTCCACCATGTTTTACTGTTGGTACCAAGTTCTGTTTGCGAAATTCTTCCCTGGGTTTTCTCCACACCAAGATTCTACCGTCAGAAGCAAATATATTAAATTTACTCTCATCAGCAAATATAACTTTATTCCAGTAATGAGAATTCTTATTTATGTTGGATTTTGCGAAAGCTAGTCTGAGTTTTCTATTCTTTTCACTTACGAAGAATATTTTCCTGGCTACTCTACCGTGATATCCAGCAGATCGAATTACCCTTCTAATAGTCTCAGGATTAACAATTATTCCATATAATGCTTGTAAATCAGCAGCAACTTTTGAAGCACTATTTCTTGGATTTATTTTTATATTTCGAACGGTAATTCGCTTTATTCCATTGGATAGCTTTGATGGTCGGCCAGGTCTTCTTTTATCCTGAATCATATGATTCTTTTTACATCGTTTAATGATTTGAAAACTGTTGAACGATTCAAGTTAACTGTTTCAGCAGTTTTTCTAATAGATTTTCCACGTTCAATATGCAAATTAATAACTAATTTTCGAATTTCAGGCGAAGTTTCTTTTCGTTTAGCATTCATGGTTACACAGAGCTAAAAAACACAAAAATTCCAAAACAAACTGGAGAGAAATACTGTAGACGATTTTATAAATTATTGCCAATTGCTTTTAAGTAAAAATGAAACCCCCAAAAATATTTTTATTGCTTATTTTAGACGATTTTTGTTGCATATATAATGGTGTCCCATCACTTATGTGAGCTATTTTTTGCTCCGTTCTAAACATTTGTATTTTTATTAAATTAATATTTTAATATTTTGACAAAATGTATGTTATGTAATAATCTTTACTAAATTTAAGTATAAACACACACACAAAAAAATGTGTACATGTTTTTTTTTTATTTATTTGATTAGTTTCCTTTTGTAAAGCACAAGTTTCCCATCACTTATCTGAGACACAATATATGATTAAATTACACCCCTATAGAGGTGAAAAAATTACTTCATAAAATGAAGTTAGCAGTTGCCATCAGTTTTATAGACTAAAGTTATACAAATGTTTTACAGTAAATACTATAATGAACAATAATATAAATAGCCACAAATTTAACGATTATGAAATTATAAATTTTAACATCGCAAAAATGGAAAAAAAAAATTTTTTCAAATGTATTGCACATTATATAGTTCCTAAATAAGAGAAACTGTAAATTTAATGCGATTGAGAAAAAAATTGCATTTAAAGATAAGTCATAAAATAAGCAATTCGTTATTTGAATACATCCTCATTTCTTCAATAATGCTCGCTTCTTGAAATTCTGTTAAAAATGCCAGCTTTGACACTTTTTTTAAAAAATACACTGTACTTTTATGAAACACCTGACCATTACGGCACATTATACAGTTTCTAATAAAGAGAATCTTTCAACTGGATGCGTTTGAGAGCAAAAATGAAAAAAAATTCAATTATATTGCACATTATATAGTTTCTAAATAAGAGAAACTGTCAATTGAATGCGATTGAGAAAAAAATTGAATTTAAAAATAAGTCCTAAAATAAGCAATTCATTATTTGAATACATCCTTAATCCTTCAATAATGCTTGCTTCTTGAAATTCTGGCCAAAATGCCAGCTTTGACAGCATTTTATAAAAAAATGCATTCCACCTTTATGAAATCCCTGACCATTATGGCACATTATACAGTTCCTAAATAAGTGAACCTGTCAACTGTATGTGTTTGAGAGCAAAAAATAGATTTAAAAATGAGTCAGAAAATAAACACTGTGTTATTTGAATATAAGATATCTTGAGGTAATAACGCCGCGTTACAGTTTTACCAATTTTCACGGGTTAGTTTTAGATTGTATTTTTCAAACAAATGTAGGATTTGATACAGCTACTAATTAACTACCTATATAAAAACAATAATCCAACAGATATGTATAATAATAAAGATACAAGTATGTTTGTGTGTCAGCGCTGTTCTGAAGAGACTGTTGCATGTAGAGTATAAAATTTGGAGGGAAGGTACCTCTACAGGATGTATTCTACAGGGTACCTCTACAGGGTAGAGGGCTCCTTAGACTTTGGAGTAACGAATAACTATTTTTTACCGTAATTTTTGCATCTCATTAAATTTTTTGGAAGTTTAGACATAAACTTAAATTTTAAGCTCAAAATCTGTGGTTAAGTAGCGCAAACTGAACTGTGTTCAATGGGAGTGGGTAGGTTCAAATTTCAAATGATTATAAAAAACAAAAGAATTGGTCAATTGATTTGCGATTTTCACTAAAACTATTCTTTATGTCAGTATTGTCTTGAAAATAAATTATAAACATTAATTTCAAAAAATGTCGATAGAGGGCGCTTTAGACTTTGGAGTAACGAAAAACTATTTTTTACCGTTATTTTTTGCATCTCATTAAATATTTTTGAAACTTAAACATAAACTTAAATTTTGTGCTGAAAATCTGAATCGTTGAGAGTGGTTAAGTAGCGCTAACTGAACTGTGTTCGATGGGGGTGAGAAGGTTCAAATTTCAGATGATTATACAAAACAGAAAATTTGGTAGATTCGTTTGTGGTTTGCTCTAAAACCATTCTTTATGTCAGTATTTCCTTGAAAATAAATTTTAAAGATAAGTTTCAAAAATTCCGTTAGACGGCGCCTTAAACTTTAGAGTAAGCAACAACAATTTTTAACTGTTATTTTTTTTATCTAATTAAATGCTTGCAAAAGCTTAGACCTAAATTTTGAGCTCAAATTCTGAATCATTGGGAGGGGTTCAGAAGCGCAAACTGAACTGTGTTCAGGAGTTGAAATGTTACATCCTGCCCACCCTACGAACACAGTTCCATTTTTCGCTACTTAATTACTCACAACGATTCAGATTTTCAGCTCAAAATTTATCAAGATTTATTTTTAAAATTTATTTTGAAGGAAATACTGACATAAAGAATAGTTTTAGTGTAAACCGCAAACGAATCGACCAATTTTTCTGTTTTTAATAATCATTTGAAATTTGAACCTCCCTACTTCCATTGAACACAGTTCAATTTGCGCTACTTAACCACTGCAAACGATTCAGATTTTCAGCTCAAAATTTAAGTTTATGTCTAAGCTTCTAAAAACATTAATGAGATGCAAAAAATAATAGTAAAACATAGTTGTACGTTACTCCAAAGTCTAAAGCGCCCTCTATCGGCATTTTTTGAAAATTGTCTTTATAATTTATTTTTAAGGCAATACTGGCATAAAGAACAGTTTTAGTGAAAACTGCAAATCAATTTACCAATTTTCCGTTTCTTTATGATTATTTGAAATTTTGATCCTAAATTTTAATGGCGGCTACAACCTTCAAAAAATGTTTGGGTCCCTTGGTTTTTTATTCAATATTGTTTGTCTTGATGTGAATTATCATCCCTTAAAGTTTTGACGAAGAGTTTAGATACACCCTGTATATCATTATTCTTAGCTATAAAACTAACCTTTAACTGCTGTTAGCAATCTCACTATACACTGTTTTTTTTTTTCCTAATTTTAGAGGTCTGAATATTCTTGAATTTTCCAGTTTAACTATAGTTTCAACAGAAATTCGCTTTCATTTGGAGTCCTCATACTATCGTTAGAAATATTTGAATAGATTAAATTTAATAAGAATTAATCCTGAACAAAACGTATAGCGCAGAAACAGTACTCTGTGTTTTTTAATCATTGATCGTCTTTTAACCTTTTTCTAATTTTACCGATCTCACAAACCATTGCTTTTTTTTATTTTTTATAATTGTAATTTTCGGTTTAACTGCAAACATTACCGATATTTCTGTCATTTGGGACTTTAGTACAAACACCAGAGATTTTTAAATAAGTGATTGTTAAATATAATAGTCTTGTACAAAATGTTTCGTGCAAAATCACCATCCTATGAGTTATTTACGCCTTTTATTCATCTTTCGATCTTGCGGTCTCACAGATCTTTTCATACTAGTTATGTTACAATTTTTGCCACATCAGTTAAAGGTTACAATTTTAAAATTTGAAAAAAAAAAAACAGACAGCTGAGAAAGCGGACAGTTAAAATTTAGGACTCAATCGAACAATGAAATTGAAATTTTATAGAAATCTCTTTTTGAAAATGTTTGAGTTGGAATATCGAAAACATTTTCATGTCGTTTTATACATAAGAGTTTAAAATTGTTTTCACATTAGTATTACACAAAAATATAAGCGATTAGTTTTGGGTATCGGACCCCTTTTAATCTAACCATTTAAACTATGACATTAATGCTGTTTCATACATAAAAAAATAAATAAACTGCCTTCGGATGTAGTTCCGCCTCTCTAAGGAATCGAGCTGTGTAATAGCGCCATTCCTTGGCATTATTACCCCGGTATACTTATTGCGCGGTACATTTTAAACTGCAAACTATCTCACGAAGATATGCAAAATCTTCTACAGCATTTTGAAAATACATGAAATGCACTACAAATTTATGTAATAAACAAAGTATTTCCAGATAAATATACAGTCTTCACATCACATAACTTATTTCTCAAATTTTAGATTAAGCATTAATTTTATTTGCTTCTAAAAGCGACAAAGCCTACAAATGAAACAAATTAACTTTAAACTGCAGTTTCTGTTTTATATAACTCTGACACCTTCTTCGTAGGGCCCATAGGTGCCATTTACAGGATTATTATATAATTATGTGTAATATTAGCACTTGGCGTTATTATGTCACCTGCCGTTATTACATCAGAACACATAACTTCATCAATTTTTCTTTCATGATCGCTTTGGAAAACTCTCTTCAGATTGCTCATTTTGACAACATTTTTAAAAATATATTCTGTCTTTATCAAAAAACTGGCCAATAAGTCACATTACATAGTTCCCAAATAAAAGAACCTGTCATTTGGATACGTTAAAAATATAAATGAAATTAAAATGAGTCAGAATATAAGCAATTTGGATTTAAGATTTTTTTCTTCAATTCGTAATTTTGTTTCATTTATTTTTGCTCTAAGAATTGGTCCTATAAAAAATTTGGTAAAACCTGAAGATATTATTACGAAGAGGTAAAATAAATTTTTCTTATTTTATATTTTAAGAATTGACGAAGTTATGGTTTTTTTCTTTTTCCACCTCTTTCTGTTTTTGTTTTTAATTTTTTTGCAATAATAGTTGGTCCAATCAAAAATTTCAGTTTTAGATAATATTAAGAACATTAAAATATTATAATTGGACTGCTATCTTGGGAATTGACGATGTTAGAAAGTTTTTTCTCCCGAAGCCTCCATTTTTTAAATATCGTGAGACTATTTATACCTTTATGAAAGCACTGTCATGTTACGCGAGTATGGGCATGCTCGCTATAAACGCGTGTATCTGTATCTACACGAGCCGATGTATAATAGAACGACAAAGAATCGAGAAAGTGATACAAAAAAACGCTATCTCAATCCTCCTTTTCTCTGAAATATTTCTAAATTAAAGGAAGATTTGCTGGTTATATTAAAAAAGATATAGAAAAAAATTTATTCAGTTCTGTACATAAATTTATGCACTTTTTGTTGGTACAATATTCAAAAGGTAAAAAAAGCAGTTGCAGAGCCCCCTTTATTCAGATGTTTTTCAACTTCAGAGAGGACTTACTAGCTATGTCGAAAACTTACAGGAAAAAAATTGTTTCAATTCTTCGCATAACTTCATACACTTTTCGGTGGTACAATATCGAAAATGGCACAAAAATCGCTATTATAGTGCCCGTTTCCGGAATTTTTTTTTAATTCAGGGAGAACCAACTACCGCTAGCCAAACACATACATAAAAATTGGATTGATTCCTGAGCATAACTTCATACACTTTTCGATGGCGCAATGACGACATACGGGAACACAGATACGGACAAACAGATATTTTGTAAAAACATGTTTTTTTTTAAATCTCTGACCCTAACACGTGTAAATCCGTCAAAAACCGGAAATAAAAAAAGCCGATTACAAAACTTTTTTTAATTGAAGACGAAAGAAAGAAAAAATGTACTTAATATATATACAGGGTGAGTCATAAATATCGAAACAATAGGCTATCTCCTTAAATATTGCCCCTAGACCCATACTTCCAATTGCAAAGTTTCATCAAAAAAGGTAAATTTTTTGGTAAGATAAGTTGCAACTCCATGGGGGGTCTATTTTAAAAAATACGAAAATTAAATTTTTATACGACCCCCAGAGAATAAAACTTTCAATTAGAAAATTTTTACTTATCCTCTTCTGAGTCGAACAAAAAAAAATTCATCTCGATATCTGCAAATCCCTGGATGATATTAAAATCCAAAATTTTTCAAAATTCGTGACTTACACCACTTTAGCATACATCTGAGTGCAGCGATATCAGTTCATTTGAAATACAATTTAGGGATCGACCATTAATTTACGCATTGTTAAATGTAGACCCAAGACAATGCTTTAACTTTTAAATATAAAATAAAAGCATATAGCTTTTTGCTTTAAACTTCCTTGACATATGCTAGATGTCTGCAATATCTCGAGCTTGGCGTCAGGCTCGTAATTGGCACGACCCATTGGCCGGACCGTCTTATTAAAAACTTATTAAAAGTGTTATTAAATGAATTGATATTAATTAAACTCTCATTAACCGTGTCTTTAAAACTTATTGCCACAGGTAATAAGTTTAGTAAAAATAGTAATAGCGATAATGACCCTTATATTAACTGGATCATATGGAATATATTTTAATGTTATTGTACAATTTAATGTTAATGGAAATATATTTTAAAAAATTACTTAGAATTTTTTTCAAAAATCTAGTTTTTACTATTCAGCTTCAAAATTTATGTGGTTTTAAACATATTTTTACTTTTTTCTATCTTTACAAGAAAAAGTATTGGATTCATGAAAATTTTGAATTCCGGTTTTCGACGGATTCACACGTTTTAGGGCTCAGAGATACCGAAAAACATGTTTTTACAAAATGTCTGTCTGTGAGTCACTGCTTCTGTATCTCTGTATATGATATACATTTTGTGAGCGCGCTATCTCAAAAACTAATACACAAAATTTAATAAAAAATTATATTTACTTAGTTCTTGATCTACATTGATGCTGATTAGTTTTTGGTATGAATTGCTTAACAGGTGACCCTACTGAAAAGTCTTTTGTGCGATTTCCGCGATCGCTGTATCTCCACTCTCTTAAAACGAAAGAGTGGATTTGGCTTCTCAAGAAAGAGTTCTAATTTACTGGATCGTGAATGAGTTAATTTTTAGGCGATCCACTCATCTTGATTTAGGTTCTTCTATTTCTAATGCACTCTCAAAAATCGGACGCTAAGCAGCTCATCTCGAAAAGAAACCAATCTTTCCCGCCTGATATGCGCCCGCCAGCGCCGCTGACGTCACCCATTGACTTGCAAGATGGAGGACTTTCGACGCTCACGCTAATTTTCGATAAATGTTCATGTTCGTGATTAATGCTATTTGCACAAGATTCTTTAAGATGCCGACATTTTACGAAGTAAGTACTATGAAAGTATTTTATTTACATTATGCTATCTTTTAAAATATATTTCCTTTCTCTTTCTAATAAACAATTAATGGTCATACTGATACGTTCCGTACATAACAATATCATAGCTTGAAATAAATTGGTATGTCAAGCGAAGTAAAAATTTTCTTATAATGTAAATACTTAGTTCATTTAACTGCCTTGTAGTATAAAAGTTTTAAAGAATGAAGTTATGCAATTATTACATCTATATTTATAGAGATTTATCAAAATATTAAATTCACATGTTGTATTCAGTGTTTTGATGAAAATATGCACTGGTTTATATTTATTCCGGCTGCTTAGAAGTGCTTATTTTTGAATACATACTCCTATTTCTCAATTTTGCCAATGTTGTTAAGGGATTGAAAACCCTATATGAAAATGAAAAACAAACTGTTCTTGTATTTTGATCTACCTGTTGCTGCATTTAAGGAAAAAAAATATAGTCTATGTATAAACACATTTCTAAGACTTTTGCATTCTTAGCGTTGAACATGTGTGCACTTTGTTACTTTTTTGTCCCTTGTGTTACTTTTTTGTTTGGCAATGCTTTACATTGCTATTGAGCATAATATTTGCATGCATGATCTGTATTATAAGTGTTTAATATTTAAAGTATTTAGCTACATTATTGTTACATAATACATTTTAAAATAATATTGTTTTCTTGCACTTGCTTTTGGGTAGGTTTAAATGAGGATTTTTTAACAAAATGTAAACAAATATTTACTTTCTATACTGGTAAGTGTGAGTATCATTTCCCAAATATTATGCTCCTGACTTCTCTAACAATGAGTTATGCGGCAGGAGAACTGGAATGCCAAACATTTGGAGAATTTTAATTTTGGAATGAAATGATTTTATACTAGAATCCCTAAAAAAAGTCGCCGGTCCCAAGGACCAGTAAAGCATGAGAATTTACTGGTCCACTGCATAAAATTCTATTAAATAATTTTAACACTTTGAGTGGCCTCCTCCCCCCCCCTCCCTGGAAAATAAACCAATCTCACTTTGATAATTTTCAGCATAATAACGTGTAAAATTATAATTTGCTAAAAGTTTAATAAACAGTACGTAAAGAAAAACTGTCAAATTATTAGTTAGATATTTTATTTGCCATTACTTTTTCAAATGACAGCAAATTTTGTCCGATTTTTCTCCAGATTGTAGCCAGAGTGGTGGAATTGTAACTAGTAATAAAAAAAATCTTATGTGCAATCGGTTGCAGTTTTCTCAGGGCCTCAAAAGAAACATTGGTCCTGCGGACCACTAAATTTTTCAAATTAGTCGTCCAATTGAATTATCGGTGGTCTCAGACCAGCGGACCACCAAGAATTTCGAACGCTGACTATAATGATATTAATTTATGATTTTAACTTTTAATGACTTCAATAATAGCTTTGTATTTTCACAAAAGGTATAATAAATCTAACAGACTATTTAAATGTTATAAAATGTTACTGAAAAAAAAAGCTTGGCTAAATCAAAAATAACTATCAAAAAGCAAATTCCCTTCCTTTTAGAAATGTCTTATATCATTGCCTCCCTGTAAATTGATAACATTAGGATGCACTGCCCCTTAGCAATATATCATGATCACTTTTGATAATTTGCTCAGCACATAAATGTAGGACGTATTCAAGGTTGATGTATGATCACGAGGAACTGACTTTAGTTTTAAGCTTTGTTTACGTTCTAAATTAATCTTAAGTGAGGCACCATAATCCCACAAAAAAAATTCACATTTAATTATAATTTCAGGAGATAATTATACCAATATGAAAATAATATAACTAACATTAGAAGCTCTAAATTTTAAGTGTTTGATTCAAAAACTTATTATCCAAATGACATAAAATTTCGTTTCTAGACATAGTTTGAACCAAGATTATATCTTGTGAAAATTTGCCATTAGAAAGTTGCCATTAAAAAACAAATTTTGGACTGTTTTTGGTTTGTAGGTTGGCCTCCTTAAAAAATTATGTACATTATATAAAAATAGAGTTAATTTCCTATTGTTTGGCTCTAGTAACTTTCTTTTACGATTCTTACTGCAAAGTTAGTAAGGAGTATTTACTTTTTTTTTTCTGCGATTGTATACAGCCTTCAAAATCCTTGGTGGACTGCTGGTATCAGACCACCAAAAAGTTACTCGGACCACTAACTTAAATTTAGTCGTCCGCAAGACCAGTAACTTTTCACGCCTCTGTCTGTAATGTAAATTTTAAAGTTTCTGAAAAAAAAAAAAAAAAAAAAAAAAACTTAACACAAACCTCAAAGTTTTATTCGAAAAAGATACATATAAAAAAATTACATTAGACCTTAGTTGATAAAAAAATAAACATAATTAATAATTCTATAGTTTTTGTTTATGTACTGCATGCTTTTTTAGAAAATTATAATTTTACATTTTACTACACCGAAAGTTTTGGGTAACTGCGAAGGAAGTTTGGTTTATATTCTGCAGGGGGGGGGGGGTGTCATGACCAGTGTGACCGTTTTTGGATTGTTGTAAGAAATCTGGACTGTTGTAGGACTTACAACAAACTAAATTAAGCTAAAAACTCAGGCTAAAAGATAGTTGTCGGTCTATTGATTCGAAATTAACAGATTCTCGTATAGATGGCAGGACCATCGAATTTATTTTTAGCTTGTTGTCAGTCCAAATCTAGCCTGCTTTTAGCTTGAAAAAACGGTCACACTGGTCATGACCCCCCCCCCTCCCCCTGGAGCTCTTCAAAGAGTGATGCACAGTGTAAGTAAAAATTGCTAAAACAAGAACGCAAAATAATGTCTAATCGAAAGAACTTGTGCTTTTTTCGAAACTAATCAAGAAAATTCGGGAATTTTCCGCGCCTGATCGACATAATCCACAATTTTTCCGCACCCGATCGGTGAAATTTGAGATTTTTGTAAAGCCGATCCACGAAATTCACAATTTTTCGATGCCTAATCGACGAAATTCACGATTTTTTTGGGTGTGATCGACGAAATTTGAGATTTTTTCCACGAATGGTCTGTGAAATTTGAGATTTTTCTTCACTTGGTTGAAAAAATTCACGATTTTCCCGGCCTAATCCACAAAATTAGTACATTTTTCCGTTCTTGTTCAATGAAATGCGAACTTTTCCGCACATGAACTTCGTCAATCAAATACGCTTTTCTTAATTGACTGACGAAATCTGCTTTTTTTCCCGCCGTAAATTGATGAAATCCGAGATTTTTTTCTCGCGATAAACTGACGAAACTCACGATTGTTCCACAGCCACTCAGTTTTTTTTAATTTTTCCGCGCATCATCGACAAAATTAGCTACTTTTCCACACCCCATCAACAAAATTCGTGAGTTTTTTGTACTCGATCGCTCGAATTCGTGTTTTTTTTGAAGGCGATCGACCGTATTCGCGATAATTTCTTTCCCCATTGATGAAATTGTCAATTTTTGTTCGCCGTATCAACGTAATTCGCGATTTTTTTTCATTCCCGATCGACTTTATTTGCGCTTTTTATGATACTGATCGACCATATTTGGGACTTTTTCGTTCCCGATCGACAAAATTCTCAATTTTTCCGTGCCCTACCAAAAGCGATTTTTTTTCGTTCCCGATCGACTAAATTCGTGCTTTTTACGAAAGCGTCGACCATATTCGGGATATTTCTGTGCCCAATTGACGAGATTCGCCCTTTTTCTGTTCTTTTAAATGAAATACGCATTTTTCCGCAACGAACAATAAAATTCTCGATTCTTAACTGACTGATGAAATCTGCATTTTTTTTCCCCTGCCGTAAATTGATGAAATCTGATTTTTTTTTTCTCGCGATAAACTGATAAAAGTTGCTTGTGTTCTGCAGCCGCTCAAAAAAATTTTCGATTTTTCCGCGCATCATCAACAAAGTCTTTGATTTTTCCATCCTCTATCACCGAAATTAGCCACTTTTTCTTTCCGAATCGACAAAATTCGCGAGTTTTTCGTGCCCAATCTCCCGAATCGCTCTTTTTACGAAGAAAATCGACTTACATTCTCGATAATTTCTTTCCCGATCCACGAAATTGGCAATTTTTGCGTTCCATATCAACTCGAAATTAACAATTTTTTAATTTCCAATCAATAAAATTTGCGATTTTCCCCTTCCTGATCGAATAAATTCGCGCTTTTTACGAAGTGATCGAGAAAATTGGAGATTTTCCGTGCCCTATTAACGAAATTTCGAATTTTTTTTTTAACAGATATACAAAATTCGCAATTTTTTGTGCTCGATCAACAAAATTTGCGATTTTTCAGAGACATACAGGCAGTAGTCGAAGGCCGATAGACAAAACTGGTGGTTTTCCAATGTCCAGTTGACGATATTTTCGATTTTTCGGCGCCCGATCAATTCGCGTTGTTTTCGCGCGGTAAACAGACAAAACAGTTGACTTTTCCACAATCTATGAACAAAATTCTAGTGACAATCTAGTGACACCAGTTAACGGTTTGCCCAGTTTATTCCTCTGATGGTCCCCTCCTCCCTCCCATGGAGTAAGATTTTGCATTGGAAAATAAATGTTGAAAGAAGGAAAATCTCACCTTAAACCTGAAAGGAAAAGTACATATCAATTATTAGTAAATAGTATATGCATTTTTTGAAACACCCTGTATAATACTGCATTTTTTACAGATGAACCAAGTAAACTTGGCCGACCACCAGTTCTACTAATTGTTAATTATTGTGCTGATTTAAAATGGACAGCTCCAAAATCTGACTGAGATGCTCCTATAAGTGATACATTGCCGTCAACAAGCCAGTCCTAGTGAAAACCTAAAGAAATGTAAGTGGTTTTACTTTTATTTTTTTTAAATTAATGATTATGTTTGTATGTGACAGTCAAATTTTATTTTTTCATTCACTTCCTGTTCACATGTATTTAAAACTTGGAAATGGGGCAGATGTGAATGTCACAATTTTTCACTGGTTGCGTTTTATTATTATTATTTAAAAAAAAAAAAAAATTGTTCTTGACATTTTGTTTGTCTTCTGCAGCCAAAACCACTGTTTATAGATGTCAAAAATAAAGTCCCAGTTCCAACTTTCTAGCCAAATAACTTTTCATTTATTTGAATTTTAATGTTCTAACACATACTATGAATGAGTAATTTTGATAAATTCTTCTAAAATTGAGAAATGTTAATGATTTGTCAATTTAACTCTAGTGGGGGTGTGGGATGCTTATGAATAGTCTAGTTGGGCACATACCTGGGAGCAGAATCGGCACAACACTGCGACACACATCACAGACTCTTTGAGAACGTCTGCAGACTATTTTTCAACAATTAATAGTAATAATAATGAAAGCTTGCTAGAAATTATTTGCCATGTACGATAATTACGATCAGCAACACATCCGACTGGCAAAGTTCTAATTCACAAACTATAAATCAGGGATGATCCCTTAAAATTTAGGCAATTTCCAAAAGATTTATTTAAAAAAAAAATCCGTCTTAAATCTGAAATTTGGACATAAGATGTATCATGAATTTCGACAAATGGTTTTCCTCCCCCATCCCCAAGAAAAAAATTAGTTAATTATTTTAAGAAATATTGCTAATTTCGCCACAAATTCACGTTAAAACGTGAATTTTGTCAGCGAATCACAAAAATACGTAAAGTTTGTCAAAGGATCGAAAAAAATAGCAAATATCGTCAAAACTACTCCAAAAAAAAATCAAGTATTGCAAAAAAAACCCTGCAAATTTTGTCAAAGAATCTCGAAAAAACAACACATTTCGTCAAAAGGTTGCAAAGAAGCAGCAAAATATGCGAATTTTGTCAAAGGATCGCATTAAAATGGCCATCTTTGTTAAAAGATCTCAAAAAATGGTAAATTTCGACGAAAGATCCAAAAAAAACCTGGCCAATTTTGTAGACAGGTTGCAATAAATCAAATTTCGTTAAAAGATTGCAAGAAAACAACAAATTTCGTCTAAAAGTCACCAAAAAAACTGCAAAAAGTCAAATGCAAATTTAATCCATATATCACAAAAAAAAAAAAAAAAAAAAAAAAAAAAAATTGCAAACTTTGTCAAGGAATCACAAAAAAGATAATTTTATTAAAAGTCACAAACAAAAGTGATTCTCGTCCGAAATTTCCGAAAATTTAAGGCATCCTCTTCCGAAAATTTGAAATTGGGTTATCAATTCCGCATATTTGCCAACTTGTACGGTTTTGCGCGCGGAAAAATCAATTACGTAGAAATGTAAATTTCGTCAAAGGATCGCTGAAATAGCATACATTTCGTCAATATTTCGTGGAAGAACGACGATTTCGTCAATGTTTTCGTAAACGAACTTTGTCAGAAGATCGATAAAAAACGCGAATTTCCTGTGCGGATCGAGGAAAAAACGGCAATTTCACAAAATATCGCAGATAAAACGCTAATTTCTTCTGAAGACCGCGGGAAAACGCCGATTTCGTCTAAAGATTCCGGATATAACGCCGATTTCGTTAAAATATCGCGGGAAAAAACGCCGTTTTCGATAAAAGATCGCTTAAAAATATTTTGTTTAAAGAATATTTGAAAAAATACGCCGATTTCATCAAAAGATCATGGAAAAAAAGCGATTTCGTCAAAAGATTGCGGGAATAAAATGCCATTTTCGAGAAAAAGTTGCATAAAAATGCAAATTTTGTCTAAAGATCATTGAAAGAACGATGATTTCACTTATAAAAACATGGAAAAATGCCAATTTCGTCAAAAGATCGCGGGAATAAAACGCCGTTTTCGAGAAAAATTCGCGTAAAAATACAAATTTTGTCTAAAGATCGTCAAAAAAATGATGATTTTACTTAAAAAACATGGGAAAATGCCGATTTCCTCAAAAGATCGCGGAAAAACCGACGATTTCGGCAAAAGATCGCAATAAATCGCCGATTTTGCTAAAATATTGCTGATTTCGTCTGAAGATAGCGGAAAAACGCAGATTTTGTCCGAAGATCACTGGGGGGGGGGGCTCACGACTCCCCCCCTCCCGCCGCCGCCGATTTCCGAAAATGCGGTGCGAATTTCCGAAAGAAAAATTTCATCCAGAATCACCCCTGGTCACACAAAAAAAAAAAAAAAAAAAAAAAAAAAAAATTCGACAGAAGGTCTCAAAAATGGCAAACTTTGTTAAAACATTGCAAAGAAACTGCAAATTTTGTCAAAATATCACGATGAAACTGCAAATTTTTTCAAAAGGTCACAAATTTTGCCAGTGGGGCACAAGAAAAAAGGGGGGGTAAACATGGTTCCAGGAGTGGATTTTTTCCCCTTTTTGGACAATATATGATAGTGTTAAAAATTCTTATTTTTAATACTTTCCTTTTATGTGTAATCATAAATACTTGGGAGGTTTGATTGGATCTAACGTAATGCAAGAGACTGAAAAAAGCAATGTTGAATTCAAATATATTTCTGTGGGAGAGATATTCGTAGCTCCGGGAAGGGGGGACGGGACATTGCACTTTTTAACCACTGAAAACACTAAATCTCAAATTTTCCGGAGGGGGGTGGGAGAATATCCTCATCCAGGTCACTCCCTGAAATCAACACTGGGAACGAGGGCATTTGTCTTGAGTTCTGCAGACTTTTTAAAGTTTCTACTTGCGTTGCAGATTGCAGAAAAAAATTCTGCTTTTGGGAGCGCATATAAACAGTTCATAAGGGTCTCAAAAATCATTCTGCAATTCTGTTTTTTTTTTTCAGTTAACTTCACGAAAAATAACGTCATCTCCACTATCTATTGTTTTGCTGAAATTGTTTTTTTGTGATACATTTAAGTTTGTATTTAAATTTTCTCATCTATCAATAAGTGCATAAAGAGCAATAAGCTTTATTGAATGATATTCAATTATAATTTATATACATGTAAAGTTTTCCAGGGTTCATACGGACCTTAAAAAAGTTCTTAACTCTTTGCATTCCAATACTTTTTTTTTCTTAATGTGAGCTAAATATTTACTAGTCCGTAAAATATAAATCGACAAACATTCATAATCCACCAAGTAAGCCCTTTAAAAAAAATCAGGGTTTTTTATTATAATTCTAATTTCTTATTGGACATCTTAACTGAATGTTTCGTTTCCACATTGAGGTGTATAAACTTCATATCCGCATACGTGTGCTGAAACTAGCCTCTTTTGCGCCTGGAGCAAACATGGATTGTGGCACCTCCCACCCCCTTCACACTTAAAAGTAAATTTACCAAAAAAAAAAAAAATATATATATATATATATGTATATATATATATATATACAGGTATTTTATTTGTGAATTTTAAATATGTAAAACTGAACTATGTAATTAGCTATGTCAAACATTGATTCAATAAAATCTTGAGCATTCCTGGCAATCGCCTCCCCTCAGAGTCGGATAATATAGATGAACATGCAGGGCCGTAGCTAAAAGTGAACAACAGACGGTCTCATATTTTTTTCTCTCTCACTGACGCAGAAAGATAAATTAGTACATATTTATCTTGTAGGTACTATGTTGTTTATTAAACTGTTGTAATAACTTCACATTGCCGGGCTTTAATTTCAGGGTGGGATTCATACCCGAACTTTTTAAATCCTGCCCAAAAGAAATCATAAATTTTCCGAAATATTTTGCATCTTGAAAGTACGATCCATTTCCACGACCTATTCTATGATTTTGTGATGTTTTCGTGCAAATAAATGATTTATTTTGCGATTTTTTTTTTTTACTACAAAAAATCTTTAAAATTCACAATTTTTTTCTGCGATCGATCGACAAATGATTTTCCTGCAGTCGATTGACAAGTTTGTGCTGTGTTACTCTACGAGAAAGGAGTCATTTCGCTCAAAATAAAAAAAAAATAAAAAAAAAACTAGCGCATTTAATTACAAAATTTATGGAACATCAATTATCTGCCACGAAATTCAGATAATTATGTCTGAATTTCCAGGCTGTAATCAGATTTTGCAAAATTTTTTAACTGAGCTGAGTCGCATATTTTCACAATCAATTTCATCAATTATTTGCAAAGAATGGAAACACAGAAAAATTTGTTGGAGGATCGTGATAGAGATGACAATTTTGTAGAAGTACCATGGAAAAAATTTGAATTTTCTCAAAAAGCACAACTTTCTTCTAAAGATCGTGGTAAAACATGAATTTCTTGAAAAAGATCACTGAATAAACTCAAATTTTTTGAATGGATTGCAAAAGAAACATGACTACAGTTAAATGGTTGCAAAATAAATGCGAATTTCGTGAAATGGTTGCAAAATAAATGCGAATTTCATGAAATCATCGTGGAAAAATGTGAATTTCGTGAAAAGATTGCCATATAAACCTGAATTTATCAAAATGCCGCTTTAAAAAAGCACATTTCATGAAAGAATCTTGAAATAAACGTGAGTTTATTAAAAAATCATAAAAAATGCCAGTTTTGTTGAAGGAGTGCAGAGAAACGCAAATTTTTTCGAAGATCGAGAAAAAACACTAATTTCTTTAAAGAAATTGTGAGAAAACGCCAAATTAGTCAAAGGGTTCTTCAGGTATGATTCTGAATAAAAACATTTTTTGAAATTCACAGTACATTTTCTGAAAGTTTACAGCAGTGTGTGAGAGGGAAAATTTACTTATTTGTCACTGTTTTTTTTTCCCGCGCTTTCTTGATGAAATTTGCGAATGATTTTTCGCAATCTTTCAAGATCCTTTGAAGCAGGGTTGGCAAGTTTTCGACAGTGTGCGGTTTTATCCGGTTAAAACCGTGGTTTAAACCATCATGGCTAAAACCTCATCAGAAACCTCAAATACTACACTGATCTGTAAAATTTCGCATTAAACAACTGTCACAAATATACAATATTAGATGTAGTATTAAAAATTCACTTTTACTGTAGTGTATATTATTTAAAGTAAAAATAAGAAAAATTTTTTTTGTCATAAATCTGAAAATTTGGCCTTCCTCCAAACTTGCTCAACTAGCAATGCTTCTGTTATCAAGCCCTGCTAGCTCAGAACCAATTGAGAGAGTATTTTGTAACTTTGGCTTCATATACTCTAAACTCATAAATCATTTGTGTGTAAATAAATGTGCTAAATTGGTTAAGTGCTATAGGATGCTGTGGGGTAAAATGGATCCAGATTATTAACTGTACAAAATCATTTTCTTGTGTTTGAACATTCTAAAAAACAGTATTATTGCAATTAAAGTAATTTAATTTTTTTGTAAATATTTAATTACAGTATAACTAATTTTAAATAAAAAATTACTCAATGTTTCTCTCTTGTTCTTAAATGTTTAAAGCGCGTTACACGTTTTTGACGGTTTAAGCCAGTTTTTGACACTTGTCATGTCAAAAACAAGTTTCTGGTGTCAAAAATCCAACCCTGCTTTGAAGAAATTATTGGATTTTTTAGATTTTTGAAAGAAATTCAGGTTTTTTTTTTTTTTTTTTTTTTTTTTTTGACTAACTTTGCGGATTTTTTGCAATCCTTTGACAGAATTTGCGAGTATTTTTGATCCTTTGACAAAATTTGCAACTTGCTTTTTCTCAAGATTTTTTTTTTGAACGATATTTGTGTTTTTTCTGCGATTTCTGGCCAAAATTTCAGTTTTTTCGTGAATTTATATGAAATTTGCGTTTAATTTAACTATTTTTTGATGAAATTCGCATTTTCTTTCACGATCTTCTGACAAAATATGTTTTTTTTTTTTTTTTTTTTTTTTTTTTTTTTTTTTTTGCAGGATTATCTAACAAAATTCACGTTTTACTCGAGAGCCTCTGACGATATTCACGATTTTTCTGTGAACAATTTACAAAATAAATTTTTTTGGCCGACCATTTGACTAATTCGTTGTCTGGTTTTTTTGTCTAAATTTCCGGATTGATGATGATTTTTTTTTCGGAACTGAATACCTTAAAATTTCGGAAAATACAGAACAAAACAAAAACAATGAATTAATAAAAAAGGGAGGGGTTTAAACATGGTTCAACCAATTCATACCACTTTAAAATTATTCTTTATAATAATTTTAATATGAGTGTCAGATAACTCCTTCTCTTTGGGGGTGTGTGTTTGGGGGAGAGGGTATCATTAAAATCCATATTACATTCAGCTTTATTTTCCCTGAAATCTCACTCGAGAGTGGGTAAATACATGCTATTAACTGGGGGTTTTTTTTCTAAAAAAAAATTGAAATAGCTCTTCTATACATGAAAATCTGAGTAAGAAAAACCTTGTCTTAAATTTTTAAGGATGAAAGAAAATGCTTTCATGAATTTTGCAGGTAATAAATACAGTGGATTTTCTCTGTCTGAACACCCCGGTATTAAGAATGCATTTCGATGGTCCCGGCGAAAGTCCATTGAATTAACATAAGTAAACTCTCTGTATATTCTAAACACCCCACTATTATGAACGCTACTTTCGATCCCCCTCTCTAAACTGAACATGTGTTTAGAATCGGAATTCAGGAAATTCCCGCATCATAGAAATTCGGCAGAATTTGTTGCAGAAGAATAAAAAGGTTTAACGAACTCAAATAAGCAGGGCTGGGGAATTGCATCATTGTACTCGCCACTGGCGAGTAAATTTTCCTTCAGGGCGAGTGAAGTTTTAAGTTATTTTTTCAAACTTCAAACTGTAAAGATGCCAGAATCTTTATTTATTTATTTATTTTTATTAGTTCCTTATATTTTGAAACTTTTGTAATATAAATATTAAACTAAATTCTACGCTATAACACTAATATTTTTTCTCTTGTAATTATTTCTTATTTTTATCAAACAAAAATATGAAAATGCATTGTAGTAATAGTAATTATCTGTTTTTTCAGTTGTTTAAATTTTGTCTTAACTATTTTCAACTGTATATTGTATTTTGCTGGCTGGTAAAATAAATCCCTGGCTGGTGAAATTTTTCGAAAATTCCCCACCTCTGCAAATAAGTATAGAATTGTGAAATAGAAAGCAGGAAACAAGAACAGAAACAAGGCAAACGATGATTACATTCATGCAATATGATTAAGAGATCCATTCAAGACTGTTGAACCATGTGTCTGAACATCACCTGAAAGCTTTTCCACTTCTTAAACAGCCAGATAACATGTACATTGCATGAGCACGTGCAATGCAAAAAAGACTAAAATTATTCGTTTCATTAAGTAATGCACTGATTATGCTTTCAAGAGGTATATTGTAGTGTAAATGTATATTTTGTAAAAAAAAAAAAAAAAAAAATTAATTAAAAAAAAAATGAGATGTACAGTACAAAACTGACTAAATTTAGTTTGGCATTGCATAATGGTATCATTTACCATGCAAAATATATTATATCGACTGTAAATTCAGTACATAGTAGTAGTAGTAATGCATTTCCTATTCTCCCTCTATACTGAACAGCCCCATAATCTGAACATTTTTGGTCGGTCCCATGAGTGTTCGGAATAGAAAGAATCCACTGTACATTCAGATTTGAATCTGGGAATTTGAGCTCTCACTGATTATCACCCTTAAGACAAAAACAATAAGCAAAATAAATAAAAGACGAGAGAGAGAGGTTAATTAAAATATTCTGCTTCATTTGTCTCGAAATCTTCCGTGCGGGAGGGGTAGTGATTGATCTGCACGGGTCGGGATTTTCAGGCCCAACTTAATCTCTATTAGGGCCGGTAGGCCTGGTAAATTTTTTTATCGGCCCGCCCTGAACGGCCTGTTTATTTTGCTTATTGACCCGGCACGTTGAAAAAATTATTCTAATTCTGCAGGCCCGTTAGAAAATTTGGAACCATTCTGCCGGGCCGGTTACAGATCTCTAGCGAGGGGGGGTATGTATGTAAGGAACCCGATCTTGGCGTACGTTCGTGGGATACCGTCATCTGCCGAGGAGAGGGAGTGCATATCGTAGTCGTGGAGAGATTAGAGAGTTCGGGCGCTGAAACATAGCTCCGTCGCGTCCAGCGTGGAAGTGCCGGGGAGAGAACTTTGGCGATCGCGCCGAATCAATCGTCCGAATGGCCGGGGAACGATTGTGGTGTTCTACCATCGATACCGTTATTTTTGTTGAATCATGAGGTGTGATTGAGAGACAAATAACGACACAGTATTTTCACTTGGGGCCTGGTTTATTAATCCTTTTTGGCAGATCTTCTGGGAGAAACCAGGTCCCTGGAACTTGACGCTTTCTTTTTAAAAGTTCGTTTCTTTGGGCAGCATTTTATTAGGCATGTGTTAGGTCAAAAAAGCCACTTATTTTAGGCGCTTCCGCTATTTAAAGGACGTTAATTCGCATTATTTCTACCAGGTCGCGATACTAAATAATGGGTGTTACTCTAATTTTAATTGGTTAAGAAATATCTGGGCAGTATGACGTTGTTAGGCGCGGTTTTCCAGGGTTGAATGCTGATTCTACAAATTAAGAATTGCGTTTACGTCAGCTTTTTTAATCTTAAAGAACATCCAAAAATGATCGCTGAAAGTAATAAATGTTAGGTTGGGAAAGAACGTTAACAGGGGCAAAATAGCTTTAAGTATTAGAATTAAGGTTAAAAGAAGGGGCCTTTAAATTTTAGATTAAAGTTAAAAATATTAATTGGGAACTTTAAGTTTTTGAATTTTAATTTTAAGTTTAAATTTAAAAAAGGCTTTAGGTTTTATCCTTTCATGTATATTTTCAATTATGCTTTAATATGATTTTTTTTTTTTTTTGACTGTGCGAAGAGATATGTCACATGCTTTAGATGTTGCTTCTCGTGTTTGCATAAACACATCTTATCAGGATTGGAAGCAACAAGCTCTTTTAAATAATTATATACATTATAAATAACTTAGACTGTTTTCTGATATCAGGACTGGTTGCCATAATTTAAAAAAAGGAAGCAAAAAGGAGAGAAAATGAAAGAAAGAAACGTAATCAAACAAAGAGCGAAGTAATACTGATCAACTGTATCTCTCAAATGAGGTGGAGAAAAAAAAGAGCGGTTAATTGGTCATGTGACTGGGGGTTACCATAGTTACTAGTGTAGATAAAGGCTGAGAGTGACCATCGCGAAGGGGACATTTGACCTTCAAATGCCGATTTTTCTTGCGGCCAGTCTAGTTTCAAATTTCTCAATGAAGAATTGGTACAAAAAGAGATATATGCTTTCTTAACATAAGACTTATGTAAAACTGACACTTCATTTGCACAGTAGGGAGGAAAAAATAAACTTTTCCGATTATGTGCAACTTCGCAAAAAAAATTCATATGTGCACCTTCAACAACTGTTTATTCTGAATGTATATTTTCAGAGGCAGGCCAAATTTATAGTAGTAAAAGAAATGCCCTGTGTACTGATAATGTAGAACATTTGGTGTTTTTGCACTGTAATTTGAAAAATAATAAATTTAATTATTAATTTTTTATTGCATTTATTGTATTTTCAGTTTCTTTATCCAAAATAAGTCTTTTCTGTTTTTCTATATATCAAAAAAGTATTTTTTATTTGTATAAATGTGAAACGTTATGAGGGTTTTTGTTCTTAATTTTTTCTATATTTTGCAGACATGTTGTTAAATAACAAGTAAATAGTTTTATGGATTACTGCATATATTATATATTGATATTCGAATAACTTTTTATAGATTAGTTATAAATTTATATGCTTTTAAAATAAAATTCTTACAACTACTCAGTATTGGCCGAGTAACGAGTATTTACCGAGTACTTGATACAACTCTAATTCTGATAATGTCTTGTAAGAGATAAAAATTTTTGGGATTGCACCATCTGACTGTTTTCTGTTGGTCTGAGAAAATAGCAACAAAAATAGGTAGTAATTTGCTATTTTACTTTTCCTTTTCATCAGAAATGGAGTTCTTCGCTCACCACCATTATGTAAATGACATTAGAAATTACAAAAAAATTAACATCTCTAATTAATAAATTGATAAGCAGTTTTCAAACGAATTGCAGTTAAAAGTGCTTTTCCCCCATTTTTGACGGCTCAGAAATTAAAAATATGCAATGTTGTTTAGAATTTAAAAAATTACAATAAATTTATGTATTTATCTGTACAATGATACACCTACTTTGTTTTGCGGTTGGCTTATGATTAGTTGTAATTTATTTTTAATGACAACAGTGTATTTGTTGGTTGAAAAAAAATATAGAATCGGAGGCTAAAAAGTAACAGTTTTTCTGAACACACTTCTGCATTCAATGGTCATCTTGAAAATACCATCTAAATTTTTTACTTAATGTTATTTTTTTCTTCAAATCTTCCCAGTGCAGTTCCTCTTTTTCTTATTTTAAAGCTTCATAGAAAGCTCTAGAAAACTAATTTATCTAAAAAATATATAATTTTCGTTTTTTAAAGAAATTAAGCAGGAAATAAAAGATAAAACTTTTTTAAACTTTTAGGGATATTGAAATTGATATCTCTATATATGCATACAGTCACAAATTACTCATTATATTATATTTTAATAGTAATGTTCAGATTTTTCATTTATAAGATTTTAGTTCTTACATTTAACTTTTTAAAATGTTTCATTGTTGCAATTTCAATGTGCTTTGGCATATTTTGGTGAGCATTTGTTGGCCATTGTTTTGTTTTTATCTTATACGAGCTACAGAGAATGTTTGATGATTTATCACCTATGGTGAGCTAATTCAAAAATGTCTGAAAAGTAATGTATTAATTATTAAGTTCAGGAATTTCTAAAATTTTGTACTGTCATCGGAAACACCTTTGTATATAAATTTTACAGTTATGGTACATTAGAATATCAATATATCTTTACATACAAAAGCCGAACTACATTAAATAAGGCTTTAACAAAAAGCTCGGTCTACTTAATACTATATTTTTATATGAGTAAACATATACATTTAAAAGAACAGGCTTAGCCATCAGCCTTGATATTTTTACTTGACCGATTTTGATAATTATATTTTTTAATGAAAGATGTTCATATGTAAATGTGACCATTTTAGCCATTTTATATATTTTTTTATAATTTATTTTTAATTTTAAAATTTATGAAATTTCTTCAAAACAGTGGCAGTCGCATTACTTTCATTGTTACAGAGAAATAAAAAATAATGAAAACTATTCAAACACGTTGCTTTTAGGACATATTTCCTAATTTGCTTGTTAAATTTTGTAAAAAAAATAGTTATACACATGTACTAAACGATGTAACCCGAGTGGGTAGGGTATTTACAAATTATTTTAAGATTTTATCAAAAGGAGCAGAAACAAGCAAATAAGTGTGATCACACAGGTTTCATTTTCCATTTTATTCACAGTTCGGTTGAATTGTCAGTGGTGTAATTTTTACAAAGCTAAAATTTTTAGTTTACTTATTTGTTCTATTAAATTTGTTTTATTATAATGTATTTGGTTTATTTTTTGTTCAGACTATGCATGGGAAACTTGTAAAACACCTTAAATCTGAAAACTGCAAAATGTTTTAATATTTCATAATCACTTCTTAACATTACAATTATTGCAATTTACTTAATTTCAATATTTTCTTTTAATACAGGAAAATAGTGATCTCATGGAAAAGCACAATTCCACTGTGAAGCGTCAAATCGAACAACCCTATTTAATCTTTCAAAGATCTTCAATGGAGAACTTTTGCTTTAGACAAGAAAATGTTGGACAAATTACATAAGGGTCATTAGACTTCAATGTTTAATGCAAAAAAAAACTTTTTTCCCCTTTTCTTTTCTGGATAGTTATAAAGATCCGGTTAGAGTTCTTTGAAACTTGTTCATCTGTTGTTGAAAAGAATTGTTATCAATTAATGTTAAGTTTATTTTCTTTTTCTTAAATAAAATTTTTTTTGATAAATAAAATTCTTTGTAAATAATGTGTATACTTTTTTTCTGGCAACATTCTAAATTGCACATTTGGCTCTTGCTGTTGACTTAAAAAGCTGCAATCTTATCCCATTTTAAAGTTTTATATTTCTTTAAAAGTTAGTCTATTTGAGAAACATTGAATAAAATCAAAAATTAACAAGAAATAATTAGAATTCGGTATCTAATGGGTTGGTGTTTATCTATTCAGCACATTGTTCCTTCTAAACAGTTATTGTTGAGCATAAGTTCAAGTTTAAATAAATGTTTTAAATGATATGATGAATTAAGTTATGCATTGTTTGAGTCAATAAACTCATTTCTCGGTTATTTATGCTACAATATTTAGTGAAAAGTTCTTCATAAACTGGCATCAAATAAAATAATAATCCATTACCAAAATTCTAGCTACTCAAGTTTTAGTATTTTTGCCAATGTATGATTTCAAATCAAATGAAAATGCACATTGTGTATATGAAAAATTAATAAAAAGCCTTAAGTTGCATAACAAGACACATTTGTATGTCTATTGGTAAAATGCCATTTTAAATTTAATTTGCATTTAAAGATCTATGCTAAATAGTGCAATACATGTAATTTTTTCCCTATATGTATTGCTTAAAGGGGTGGGAAAGCATAAATGAGCACATTTTATTTCAACCTTCTACAAGTTAAAAAGAAAAAAAAAATGCTTACCTAACAGTTTAAAAGAGAATTTTTAATAGCATTTTTCTACCCAACCTCTCATGTGTAATGTACTTTTATAAAAGCTATAGATAAGTTATTGGATGTCAAAGATTTCAAAGCCAACTCTGATTTCAAGCTAAACAATTTGAAAGTTAGTCAGTTTAAGAAATAGTAAGATTTAAATCTAATAATTACAACACAGTATCATGGGTTGATGTTTCTCCATTTAGATATATTTTTGGTTTCACTTAAGCCTTCCGCTAGCTATGTGGGGAGTGAAAAAAAAAAAAAAAAAAAAAAAAAAGGATGATGCTTGGGAAAATTATTTTCAATATTTTGCTTAGATTTTAATATTTGCATGATTTTTTTGCATTCTAAAGTTGAGGACAATTTGTATACTGACTACTTTTTGCTTTTTTAATTTAGGTATTATATTTTAAAAAATACTTTTTTTTTCAGAAATCTATATTAATATATATAAACTAACCAAAATCGCAAAAGTAAAAACTAGCCCACATACAAATAATCTTCAACTATCTTATCCCCGCCTCACACACACACACACCAAAAAAAAAAAAAAAATGTGAAATCTGAACAAAATATTTGAAAATTTCTGCATAAGATTAACATTAACCCCTTCTGGATCTTTTTTAGTGACTGGTGTTCTGACATTGAGTCCTTTGCTGTTTTCAAGTTTATTATAGATATTTTTTCGATATTTTTTTGTAAGATGCCTGAGATTGTATTATATAATTGTAGTTCTTATTTACTTGTAAATCACAAATTTTGAATAGAAAAATAATTATTTACTATTAAATAAGAAAGCTAATCGAAAAAATTATGATTGCATAAACCAATCGGAAGCTAAGAGTATCATTGGAAAATGCAAACTTGAAAACGTCAAAGAAAATAAAAAAAAATCCCATAGCATCACAGTATCAGAAGCCGACTGATCCTTCTTCCCGAAGGAAATATTTTGTACATTGTGATTTGATTACTGTTGTACAGATATGCGAATTTAGGCAATTTGCATTGATAAGTTTTTTCCATCGAGAAAATAACAAACTGTGGTTATAAGCTTCCTTCAGATAATTAGGGGCTTATTGATTGCTGAATATTATTTTCGAATTTGTAATTTTGAGATCCTCAGTATTATTTTTAATTTAATAAATATATGTACTTTTGATTTTGAACAAAAAAAAATACTGATGCAAACAATTTCTGATTTCAGAAAATAATAATGAAAAATTCATTCAAGTTCTATGGAATTTTGTATAATGATCCAGTCTTCTTTTTAGCTATTTAATTGACATAGGAAGCAATTTCCCTATATAAATAAAAAAAAAAAAAAGAATTTGTTTTCATGATACATTAGAGATAGACATGGAAGTAAGATCAGAGAACCTGTCACATTTTTTTTTTTTTTTTAATTCATATATATTCTAATGTCAATAAAAAGAAATTTAAACCTGAGATAATTTAACAGAGTTATAAGAATTGAACTGTGACACTTGACAATGTAGTAAGAATTCTATGTTATATTGAATTTCATTGATAAAATTCAATCAAAGATTACTGAATTTAATTTTAAATGATGTAATTTTAATTAGTCAGTTGATTAGAAATCACTTGAAGGTTTTGAAATTTTGAGTGAATTTGTTTTTCTTAAAATTAAATTTATTCAAAATAACTCAAGGGTTGTTGGATTAATTCTTAAATGAGTTGATTTCAGCTATGTATGAAGTGGTTATGAATCACAGAAGAATTACAGGAATAAATCGGAAATGACTACATTACACCCCAGTTTGAATTGATATAAATCACTCAAATGCTACTGAATTCAGCCTTAAATTATTTCATTTCACTTGAATTCGAGTTGGCTGCAGGTAACTCAATTGCTACTCTATTTAGTCTTAAAGGACTTCATTTCACTCAAGTATGACTTAATTACAAATCACTTAAGTACTACTGAAATTAACTTTTGTTGATTTGATTTCACTCAAGTATGACTCGATTACAAATCACTCAAGTTCTACTGAAATTAACTTTTGTTGATTTGATTTCACTCAAGTATGACTTAATTACAAATCACTCAAGTACTGCTGAAATTAACTTTTGTTGATTTGATTTCACTCATGTATGACTTAATTACAAATCACTCATGTACTACTGAAATTGACTTTTGTTGATTTGATTTCACTCAAGTATGACTTAATTACAAATCACTCAAGTACTACTTAAATTAACCTTTATTGATTTGATTTCACTCAAGTATGAGTAAAATAGAGATCACTCAATCATGAGTTGATTAAAAACAACTCATTCATTCGAGTTGTTTCAACTCTTGATGAGAAGGTTCCTTTCAAGTAGGCAAATGAGTGGATTTCAGATCAAGTTGAGTTATTTTAGCTTTTTCGTTTTAAGAGAGCAGAATGCAAGGAATATCATCAATCTTCAGATTCAGTTATTCCTTGACATGAATTGATGTTATTTATATTTTGTTGTATATGGCTCCACGAGAGGCGCTGCAACACTGAATTTGTTAAGATTTCTGCAATAGCTCTACTTTAAGAACTAATGCAATAATTTCCATAAAAAGTCAGATGCAGTTACTTCTTGACATGAATTGGTTTTGTTTACGTTTTTGTATCAATCATCTTTCGGATGGCGTTTTCATAATGAATTTTGTATAGATTACACGATTTCAGCGATATCTTGTACTAATCCACGGAATTTCGTATCTTTAGAGTCCTCCGATTGCTACATCCGAGTAGTTTATTTATTCCAAACGGCATTAAAAAAAATATTTATTCGAATGTTAAAGTCGAAGAGTATAACGTTTCTGTTGCGTATTTTTTTTTATGCTAAGCTCCCACTAATATTTCATTCTAAGTGTATTTAATTGATCAAGGTTTAATGTGTTCGAACCAAACATCATTTAAGAAATTCAATTGAATAATTTCAACTTAAAACATTTAAATGAAATATGCCGAAGATTTATTAAACACCTGTTCTTGTTTTAAAAAGATAACTGATTCGAAAGTTAAACAAAATTTAAAATGTATTTGTATTTGAATTGAAAACTGTATGTTAAACTCTAAAAAATGAAAAAAAAAAAAAAAAAAAAAAGCGCAGCGGCCTTTGAGTCCGCTTACAGCAGTTAACACGTTGGGGATTGTTTTTTTTTAATTGTTTTTTTTTATTCCGGCCAATTATCTGCAATTGGAAATCCAGGGTTCGAAAAAAACTACGGAAAACGTCGAACGGTTAGGCCGATGGTTGCGATTGGGTTCGAACCCAATACCTACCGTCTACCAGTTTGGAGGCCCGTAATTAGAGACATCTTTTACGCATCGTGTAGTGGCAATTTTAACAAGAAAAATATGAAGTTGACAGGGATAAAACAATGAAAAAAATTGAAGTCGGCGTGATAAAAAAATTAAGATTAAATAAGCTGACTCATTTAAATAGTAATTAAAGAAGGCGAAAATGGCAAAACTTAAACAAAATCTGAAATTGAAACTACACAAGAAGAAGTTAATCACCTAGTTAATCACCTATTTTAAAAAAGCATTTAAACGTTAGGAGCCAATCTTTGTTTAAAACTAAATGCACATTTCTTCATCAGATGTTTTTATTTCAGTATTTCTCATTTTTAAACTTACATCATAAGTCAGTAACCCTTGGTTACGGTAACAATTCAATAGTTTTTTAACACCTCAATAAAAAAAATAATTTAAAAAGATGCCGAAAGATGTTTTCACCTCAGAAAATTTACTTTTAAAAATATTATTTGTTCACAAAAAATTGCATCTTTTTTTAAATTGCTATTTTAAATACTTTTATTTTTTTAAAATATTATTTAAAATGCTGAATCAAAATTGAAAATTAAACATTTTCATTTAATTAAAAGAAAAAAATTCAATGCGACAAATAATATTTTGAGTTATGACAATTTTAATTTACTCTACATTTTTTGAAAAAAAAAATTATTAAGAAAGCTTATTATGTGATAGTGCTTACAAATTATGTGTTTAACCATCACAAAACATTCAAAATTCAAACTCTGTAAATAAATAAATAAAATAAATGTTTTCTGGACAACATACAGCAACATTGTTTCTTCAATTACACGCATTTCAATTTGTGTCTGATCCCTTGAAACCTCACGATTTATTAAAATTATCATAACTCTCTGAGTTTTGGAGATATCAAGATGGAATTTTTTTTGTTCAATTCAGGAATGGATAAGGAAAATTTTTCTAATTGGAAGTTTTATCCTCTGGGGGCCGTATAAAAATTTAATTTTTGTATTTTTTAAAATAGACCCCCCATGGAGTTGCAACTTATCTTATCAAAAAATTTACCTTTTTTGGTGAAACTTTGCAATTGGAAGTATGGGTCTAGAGGCAATATTTAAGGAGAGAGCCTATTGTTTCGATATTTATGACTCACCCTGTATATGTATATAACTGATATTCTATAACGAAGTTTTTGCCAAATTGACGTAAAATATTTTGCCGATCGCAGCGTATACACTGTAAAAAAATAAGGTCGATCTACTAAAAAATTTTTAGTAATCCTTGTAATTACTAAAAATTTTTTAGTAATCTTACTCGGTTACAAGAAATCTGTAGGAATTACTAGAAAAAAGCTAGCATCGAATAAGAGTTAATAGTTTTACATTTTTAAAAGCTATTACTAAAACTCACTTGGTGTGGCCGGCATAGCCTAGTGGTCATAGCTCCAAACTCCAGGCTGAGAGTACCTGGGTTCCATGCTGGCCGGCTCCAAATGTGCACCGAATGTATGCAATGTAATTACTTGTTAAATAAAGGGATTATGAAAATCCTGTCGTAGCAGTTACCGTGGGTAATGGTCTCTGAATTTTCCCTCCCCTTTAGAAACATGTCAAAATAGTATAGGTAGGAATGTTTGGTGCTGCCATCTGTTGCGGGTTTGACGAAAATCTTCCGTTTCAGAAGTCTGTCTTTTTACCCACTGGATGCGCTTGAAGGAGGCTCCTGCCCTTTGGGTACACGTAATGGTTACGAAAAATAATTTTGGAGCTATTACTAAAATTTGCTTGGTGGCTCATACTAAAAATTTTTAAGTTAGTTATACAAAAAAATTTTTTGTTCAGTTTACAAAAGAAATGTTTGTTTCACTTGCAAAAAAAAGCTTGTAATCGTTACTAAAAAATTCTGTGGAATACAAATTTACTAAGAAATTTATAGTAACCTCTTGAATTTTTTTTTTTACAGTGTAGGATAACTGTTCTGTTTCACTTACACATGCAAAAAAATGTATTCAGTTTCGGAACGGGTGATCTATAATAGATTTAGATATATGAAATAATGCAATTTTAATAGTATTAATAATGCAATTTTAATAGTATTTGTGATAAGAAGTGTTTCATAAATTATGCGTTATGCACGATTTAAATTTATATAGCTGAGTCACATACTTTCCTTTATCGAACGAAAGTCGTAAGTTATGCGTTATGCTCGATTTGCATTTATAAATGAGAATTACTTTTATCCCCTTAATAATTTACTATGGTTGAGTAAAACGTAGATTTATAGAAGATTTATTCAAGGATTTTTTTCTTTTCGAATAAAAAATTAGAAACAATTCTGTCAAAATACTGAAAATATGTGTGAATTTATTGCTTGCGTTCGTGAATTTAACTTGGGATTAGGGTGACTATTACCATTTTACAAAATCGATGCATTTTTCTCATGCTTTCGTTCCAAGTTTATTGCTCCAGATTTGAGCTACTAGCTGTATACCTGAGCAATTAAATAAATTTATTGCTTTGGTTATCCTTAACCACACCGTTTATATTTATCATTAAATGTTATATTTATTAATTCATTGCGAATAAATTTATAATAAATTGTTATTCAGTCATTGATAGAATATTGCTGCAAATTTCTTTCTTCAATTTATAATTATTTTAAATAAACTTTTTTTCAGTGAAATTATTTTATAATTGCTAAACAAGAAAGGATATCATTTTTTGATTTATTTCAAAATATTTTGATTAATGTAATGCAATTATGATATAGTTGAAAGATATTTTATTACATAGATGGTTACGAACATTAAATGTTTGTATTAAAATATACACTATATTGCCATTGAATATGGGACACTTGCGATTTTAGACATTTTACTAAATAGCTAGAAAAACACATGAGGAATCATCTCGAAACTCTTAGTGTATAAATATAATAGTATACGTCATAAATCTCCGTAAAGATTTTTTTACCGAAACGCCATAGGGGACCGTCAACAAATAAAAAAAGAATGAATATCTTTTGAATAACCCTGTCAAAACTAATGTAGCAAAAGCACTCAAACTCTAGATTGTGATTGAATGCCTTATTGTAATACACTGTGTTCATTTTTATGCAAATAGCATGCACACTCGCAGAGAAATTAAGGTTTTTATAAAAATGGTCCCAAATTTTTCCAAGTTTTTCCATTATAATTTTCAGAGTTCTTAGTATAAAATAATATTTTTTTTTCAGAAAATATGACAAACAACATTGCACACAGTACCCTGTAATCAGAATTAAAAAATAATAAAAATTGTATGAAAAATGAGTAGGTTTACTATATAATTTTTTACTGCGCATGCGTCAAAGATATCAAAATTCATTTGCATATTATGTTAGCTAAATGTATAGAGCAACTTTTGTAAAAGTCTCAAAATCATAGCTTGAAAATTCTGACAGTAATCGTCTATAGAAAAAGGACAAAATCCGGTGTTTCCAAAATGAAGCAAAAAAATGAGGGATTTTATCCAAATGCAGTAGTACATCCCATATTGTGTATTCTATATTGACACGAATCAATGAATATATGGATACAACCCCTCTTGTTTTTGCTTCATTTTGAGAATAACGGATTTTCGACTTATTCAATTGACGATTACTGTCAGAATTTTCAAGTTATGATTTTGTGACTTTCACAAAAGTTGCTCTATACATTTAGCTAACATAATATGCAAATGAAATTTTGTAATCGTTGACGCATGCGCAGTAAAAAATTATTTAGTAAACCAACTCATTTTTTATACAATTTTCATTATTTTTTAATTCTGATTACAGGGTACTGTGTGCAATGTTGTTTGTCATATTTTCTGAAAAAAAATAATATTTTATATTAAGAACTCTGAAAATTATAAGGAAAAAACGTGGAAAAATTTGGGATCATTTTTCTAAAAACCTTAATTACTCTGCGAGTACGCATGCTATTTGCATAAAAATGAACAAGACTTCTTATATTAAGGCATTCAATCACAATCTAGAGTTTGAGCGCTTTTGCTACTTTAGTTTTGACAGGGTTATTCAAAAGATATTCATTTTTTTTAATTTGTTGACGGTCCCCTTTGTAGTTTCGGGAAAAAATCTTCACGGAGATGTATGACTTATACTATTATATTTATACACTAAGAGTTTCGAGATGATTCCTTATGTATTTTTCTAGATATTTAGTAAAATATCTAAAATCGCAAGTGTCCCATAATCAATGGCAATATAGTGTATTATCCCATTTATCATATGATAGATAAATTATAAACGATATAAATGATAAACAAACGATTATAAACGATAAAAAAATCTGACCGTTACGTTAACGTCATTTTGTGAATGCGAAAATTCACGAAGCAATTTCAGTTTTTATGATTTTGATAATGCATGTTCAATCTTTTAAACACTGGTATGTTCTTTTTTATACAAAATCATATAAGAAATAAAATCTTATTTTAAATGGAATTTGAAAACTGCATCTACATTGACCGATTTATTATTGTTTATAAAATAATTTTCACGCATGAAATTTTAAATCCATCTATGTTCGGTGTCGGATTAATAATTTAAAAACTGACACAAAAAAATTGAAAACTGCTTAGAGTTTAAAATAGCAAATAATGTCTTTGTGAAAAAATAAGTAATGATAGTAAAACAACAATTATAAATGCACAAATAATGCTTGAAAAGATATCAAACAGCCGTTTTGAATCTACTGCTGAGATTCTTCATCAGTGGAAGATTCAGCAACCTCGAAAAAGCAAAGCTGAGCAAAGAAATGGAGAAGCGCAGGCTTATAATACTTTCGTTACGGGAGTAATTCCGTCAAAAAAAGAATAGAGTAGTTCTTAGAGTTTCTTTTCCAGACATATCTCAATAATGATGATAAAACTTCAGCAATCAATAAATAAAACAATATTATAAGAAAAATACATGAATTTAACTTGCATGTAATTGAACAATTTAAATTTTTACACAGCCGAATTCTGAAAAATATTTACTTTCAAATGTAACATTGTCTAAAAAAGCTGCGATTTTAAAAAAGAGTTACTATGCATCCATTAAAGTAAAAAAGAAGAAAATAATAATAATAATCTTATTATTTAAAACATAGGACATTTAAAAAAATATTTTTAAAATAACTTTATTTAAACACATTATTACTGCTTATGTAAAAACAGAATCATTATAAAATAGCAAAGTCAGTAAAAATCATACATTTATAGATTTTTTAACATTCAGAAATACAGATAGTGAAAATTTAGAAAAGCTAGTTTAATTACTTGAAAAAAGAATTATTTTTTTATTAATTTATTTTATTTTATTTTATCTTTGCGGGACGAGGGGTGCACTAGATGAATCCTAACGCAAAAATATATTTCTTTTACTTTCAGATATTATATTTTCCCAGAAATCGCCAAATATGTAGTACAAGGATATATTCCTCTACATTTGTTTCCGACTTTACTGGAAATAAAGTCATGAAATCAAAGGGAGCAGAAGGCATTTTAAATATTGCAGGTAAACTATAGCCAAGACTATAAATCACATAATTTTTGAAAAAAAAATCGCTTTTTTTATTTTACTTTACGCTGACATCTCGATTTTCGTGCGTTCAGCAAAGGAGTTTATAAGCGCTGGAAGTACCTGCTTTTACAGAAGTTTTAAAGTATTTTTGATATTGGTTTTTATTAATTAGGCGAGGTATCAACCCTTATAGACAAAGACAGTTTGGATATTTATAGATACGCGTGCAACGTATTCTTCCCTCCACGGGCTTTTAAAGCCTAGATAACAATTAATGCGCAGTAGTAATACACAATCAATGGACATCAAACTGTCAAAACAGACTAATTTATTTAAAACATAGTAACGATAGTAAGTTGAGTTAACCATAGTAATCAATCGCCTAATTACTATGGGAGTCACGTTCTAGTTGCAATTGAGGGGCTTTCTTAATGCGAAACGTAATGCTTCAAATTATGTGCGAGTCTCTTAATGCGAGATTTTAAAGGTTAATTAAAAATCTAACTGGAAAAACGCATCACGAACCGAAGTGGCGTGGTAACTTCGCGATCTTTTTTGAAGTATGTTTAGCACAATATCAAGTTTAAATTTTGAACAAGCTGTTTGTCTTATGTATACTGTACAAAGACATCAAACATTACTAAGCTGAATTTTGATTTATGAAATGCCAATGAAGTTAAAATATGCATTACATTTATTTTCGAAAGCAGTTTATCATAAAATATTCGATTTTTTTGAGTCTTGGACATTTTCTTCATGCTTTTAGCATCTTTCTTT
The DNA here is from genome assembly GCA_964019185.1 of Maratus speculifer. Taxonomy (NCBI): domain Eukaryota; kingdom Metazoa; phylum Arthropoda; class Arachnida; order Araneae; family Salticidae; genus Maratus; species Maratus speculifer. The sequence continues at coordinate 137,845,910 of OZ025298.1, forward strand.
TAAACAATTAAAAAAGTAAAAATCACGCGCATCTAGTTTTATCTATAATTAAAAAAAATTTACTTGAATTTGACAGTACTCGATTTAAAAGGAATAACTTTCAATTTTGAAAAATTAAAAACCCATTTGTAACAACTGAGGTATTTGTTCCCAATATGGACAGTGCTCTCGATATGTACACCCCTAACATTTTTAAGAGTAAACATTTTTATAAAGAGATCGCTCTACATGTCCGTGAAAAAAGCAGTTGAAAAGATAATTAAGCCAGGAAAGTACAAAAAAACGCGCTGTTCGCCATTTAGAAGGAAACTTGTTGTTTCGTGGTGTGCTGATGTAATTAGACGTAAGTTTAAATTCTTATTAAATGTTGTAAAATTACTTTAAATATTGAAAAGTGGGGTGTTTTATAAAGCTTTTAAAACATATTTTCGATTGCTATTGGATATATTGCTTAAAAATATTTTCTTTAATTATTTATTACAAGATTATTTATTACAAAGCTACTTCCGATTCCCAATATGGACACCTTATGTCCACATTGGAAGCTCAGCAGGTGAAGCTTCAGATTCACAAAAATAGAAAGATAAGCGAAACCAACTACATTATTTCATAATATTTTGTAGTAACTGAGGTGCTTTGCATCGGTTTTCGAAGAGTCGCAACCGAGAACGATCCCCCGTTCTAAAGTGCATGTTTTGAAGATACTTACTGTGCCCTACCCTCCCCGCAACACTTTAAGATATATTTTTTATCCCCTCTCATCTAAAATTCCACACAAGAGTGGCTCATTCATACTTCTTGTGCAGTAGGTCAATAAGAAGCCACCTGTCCATAATAGGGCTAGTGGTTCCTTATATGGACATTTGTAAACATTTTTTGTTTTTATCATTTAAATGAATACCATAATAGTTGCAAGGTCGCTAATTTTGTATAATGATAGTCAACAGTCCAGGGATCATAGTCATATATTTTTGGAGTTCTATCACGTGTACATGGGGGTGAAAAAAATGCATTTTCCTTACCGTGTCCATATTAGGCACAGGTTCCTTAGTTGTAATAGAACTCGTGTCAAAAAAAGTTACTTTTATTTCTTAAAAAAAAACACTCAAATTATTTCCTTATTATTTTTGGTACTTAATAGTAAAAATGATCTTTTTAATTATCTGTATGATTTTATAAGTATCTCAGTTAGTTTAAAATAAAATTACTCCTGAAAAAAATTTCCCAATTTATTTAATAGGTTAAATTGGGGACTGGTGCCACAGAGTTATTGTGAGCAATATTATCGCGCTTCAAATCAAATTAAATAGTTCATAGTGTTCCTCTGGGCTGTGCGCTCTACCTCATGCATGTTTACCTCTTTAATTGTCTGTGCCTGCACAAAAAATTGCTAAAAATATTCTAAAAGTAAACTAATTAAGCAGAAATTCTATCCTAAAACTGATTGAAATTGCAGAATAGATCTACATAGAATACAGACTTGTGCCTTTCTTTTTCGTCGTTGTTTACATGATACAGAATGATTGTGCGGTATCTTATCCGCCACTATGGAACAGATGCCGCACAAAGGTTCAACGACAGATGCTGCAAAAATATTCTTTTGGATCGATACATTCATCACTACAGTTTCAGAAGAACTTACATATAATTGAAAATATATTGATAGCGTTTTGACAGAAAAGGGTTTGAATGACAAAATCGGGCAAATCTTTCCATGCTGCTTCTAACTTATCCCGCACTCCATCGACTTTACACTGCTAAAACTAATGGTAACACATTGCACCTTTTAAGGGTAAAAGGCTTGTCTCACTGGTGACACCACCAAAGGAGCCAAAATAGCACCTTTAATTAGGGTGGAAAGATGGCACCCTTAATCCAGAGTGCCCAATGATAAAAAATTAAAAAATATACTAACCGATTTTCGGCCCTCGATGGATTCGAACGCAGCACGTCTGATTACCGTCGTCACGTCTGATTGACCCTATCCACTCGGCCATCACGCTCACCTTGAAAGTCTCCCTGAAATGTTCATATGTCCTGAAATTCAAAGGATGCTTTATATAAAAAAGCTCGCCAAAAGTTAGCCATCCGAAGTTCTAAACAGAATTGGGATAGCGTATAGTGGTGATAGTCATCGTAGGAAAAATATTGCTGTGTTGATCCACCCGTGACAGCGAGTTGAAGTGCAAGGATACACGTTACAGAGCATGCGCAAATGACTAAGGGGTGAAAATCTTCCAACGGTATGCATTGCGCGGCACCCTAATTAGCGGGAAACCCCCAATGGCACCCCAAACACATTTTCAAGCCCGCTGGTGCCAAGTGATTTAACCTTTTCACCCCTGGGCGTCAAATGCAACCGGTTCGTCACCTTCATTTTTAACAGTGTATTAGGTGAAGGAGGATGGCGGTCCAGTCTCTGAGCAATGTATGACTACATGTTTTCAATGGGTGACAGATGTGAAGATCGTAAAGGCCAGTGCAGCAATCAAATACCCTGTATATCATGAAAGGACAGAAATTGATGCCTACATTTTTCTTTGTATTATCTTGTTTGAAGATGGCATTTGGCAGGTCTTAAAATACGTGCGTAACTACAAGACGTAAGATGCCATAAATGTACTGATCTGCGTTAAAATCATCGTCGATCCGAAATTAAGGCCTGCATGTAATGTATCTATTAGCTACCCATGTTATCATACCAAGTGCAAGGCCTCTATGCCTACACCGAATGCATGCAGGCGGCGAACGTTCTCCTCGGAGCCTCCAGATACGTATTTGTCCATGAGAATACTGCACGTAGAAGAGGAACTTGTGTGAATAGACAATATTGTGTCGCTCCTGTATCCAGCTTTGTCGTTCGGCGCACCAGAGTAGCTGTTTCTCTTTATACTGCATAGTCACGGCAAGCTGCAGTAGTGGTCGCTGTGCTGACAGCCCATGCTTTTGAAAATGTCGTCGCACATGATCAGCGGATGTTGGGCGCGCTGCAAATATGGCCATTTCCTGACTAATGAAAATTTTGTTGTTGTAGAATTTTACAGCGCCCACCTCACAGCTCTTTTCACTCTGTTAATCATTGGAGGGAGTCAAGATAATGTAAGCCGTTTAGTATGACTTTCAGCAACCCACTAATTCCATATTCGCAAGACAATGGTTTAATTTGAATTATTGAAATGAACGATATGACGGAGCGATAATTCATATTCTTGACGGACAATGATCTTGCCTCTATCGAATTAAGACGCTTGATGGTAAGCATTATTTCTCTTTACTTGATGCACATAGCATAATATTCTGAGAAAACGCAGATATTATAAAACTCTTTCCAAAATAGAAATTCACTACGCAACCTCATTTTTTCTTTAATGCAGTTTTTCAGATGTGCATATTCAAACCTATTTTCATTTCATGTAATTTTGACGTTAGTCAGATCATTCCTTACTGGTGTTGAGATTTTAATGGCCAACAGTGTATTACAAGCTCAGAACTTATAAACAAGAAAAATGAAGAAAAAAAAGCAAAATAAGTTACAAAGCTACAAGGATCGACAACTTGGTTGTAATATAATGTGTAAAATTAATCGGAATCGCGTCAGACATAGCAAATGAAATGCATCGTACGACAATAAAGTTTTAAAAATAATGAGAATAATGATAATAATAGTATACAGCACTACGAATACAGTATGGTACCCAAAATTTTTTGTATGTCTCTGTAAAAGCTGTCTAATGACAGACGGACGGACGGACTGAACGAAAACTATACGTGTTTCGTTTTAACATAATTACAAACGCACCTGAAAAGGAAGAGAAAAATCAAACTGAAAATATCACGTTTGAGGAAGAAACTGAAACATGAGTGGTATTTCGACATTAGCGAATGTGTTTCTTTTATAGATTGTGATAGCAGACTTGATTGGAATTTGGTGAGTGAATGTGGTGAGTTTCTGGAGAGGTCTTATCAAGAAAAAAGTCTACAGTAAATTGGATTCGGTATATCAAATGCATTTGATGGCAGCATAAAAAAAGCTCATTTTATTCTTGAACGAAAAGTTTGGAAAGATTATAGACGAATGCAAATACAAAATCAAGGAATGAGAAGAAAGGTCAAAAAGATAAAAATTACTAAAGATTAGATCTAATATTTATATTAGTACTGAATTACAATGTTCGCCAGGATGTAAAAAAGATTTTTTTTTTGGTAGCCATGTTCTCTGTTGTTTTCCAATAAGTATGTTATTAATACATGTAAATTAATTTTTTTTTTGTTTTCATTTCATTTTTTGTCTTAAGATTTATTTTATTTTATTTTATTTATTAATTTATCTCTTTTAATCTTATACTCTTAATTTTTTGTTACAATTTTCACAATTTAATGTATTGTATAACATTTGTAAATGTACCGATATTTATTTTACATGTTAAGTAGTTTGGAGGATTAAAAATGTGATTTGTTTGAAGAAAAAGCCTAGTAATTTTTCTTCATGCAGTATTTGTTTTATACCGCACGAGGCATCAGATTTGCATATAAATATTGATTCTAAAAAATGACTTTGGGAAAAATAACTATGCTTTTTTTCTGAAAGAGTTTTAACTTGTTTAAAAAAGACATTTAATTATAAAGAATTTAATTAATGATTTTTGAAACTTAGTTTTTTTTTCTTTTTTTTTTACTTTAATGTAAATTTTACAAGAAATAAAGCAAACTGCTTGACCTGTCGCTAATTTAACCTAAAAACTAAATAGAAAAAAATTTCAAAAGTGATTTCTCGAAATAAAAATACGCGTTACATATATAACTAAAACACATGCATATTCTAAAGTTTTCTGATGTTTGAATCATTCCCATATTCGAAGATAAAACCGTCATAAGATCGATGAGAGTAAAATTGCAAGTATAAAAAAAAAACATTATGTTATTTAAAGTAAAAATCGATAATTCATTCAATGAAATCCTTAATAAGATTACAGAAATTATTAATCGATCATTCCTTTGTAATCATATTTCATTTCTGATTAATAATTTAAAAATCGGTTTTATGGATTTGTCTGGAAATGAAATTCAGTAATATTTTGTATATCCTATGTATAGTTTCATATAAATTGAAATATAGTATTATTATAAAAATATAAATGAACACACGTTATATGTTAAATTGTAAAAGTTTTGACTTTAAAATCGTATGTAGTATTACTATCATGTATGTTTTTACAACAGAAATAACTTTAAATTAAAACAAACATGTTGGTTATTACACGTCAAACGTGACAAATGATGTGCTTTCGTAATATAATTAGTTTTATAAATATTGAAATTTTAATGAAATAGCTGTTAAACTTTTATGCAAAAATGCAGGGATACAAAATTGGATGCAATTATACAGGACTATTCTAAAAGATGGACACATTTTCAAAAAATTGTATGTATTAAAGTACACATCCAAAATGAACATTATTTAAACCAATGAAAATAAGATGTTTCAAAAATTTTTAAAGACTAAATTTTGTACGAATTGACTGCTGCATTGTAATTTGAGACTCACTTCTTGCGAACTCATGAACGCAGAAAACCATGTGCTCCACAATAGCCATCTATCTCACAACTGAACTGACAGAGAAACGAAATCACAGCATATTGCCACGCGACTTCTACCGGCCACTTCTGGAACCATCCCCGCCTTGAAAGCAATGCACTCAGTAACAGCAAATACGCTTTCTCGTGTGTGGTACGAGTTTATCGCGTAGATGTTTGCCATGTAACAAACGGTAGACACACTGAACATTTATAATCTCTTAAAAAACTTTAAAACTTCCTTTTTTATTGGAATAAGGATTGTTCATTTTGGATTTGTACTTTAATAAATACAATTTTTTGAAAATTGGTGCTCACTTAGAATAAAAACTTCAATAAAATCTCAATCAGTACGTAATCATAATGACACACCTAGAATAATTTCCTGTCATAGGATACCATTCAAAAAGATATTTATGAAGTTGTTTAGCAGAATGTAGAATGCTTTTATAAAAATCTTTTAAAATTCTGATTCGATTTTCATAAAATTTGAAATGAATCGACATAATTTATCTATGTATAAATTGAAATACAAACCATTCGATCGTGTAGATTCCCGCTGATTTATGTATACCAACTAGTGGTAATCAATGAATCTGAGGTAAAAACACTACCCTAAACTGCCGATGAAAGTCACGTGCGCGAGAGTTAAAGAGTTAAATATGTTACTGTCGTAGATATAATTATGTGGAATCCTTTTCTTACGGATCATATATAAATATTTTTACATTTAAAGTTAGAATCTATTATAGATGCTTTTCAGTTTTACAGGTCTTGCTGTATATAATTAAATGCAGAAAGGTACTTTTCTTATAATATTTGCTGTGCATATATCAAAAAACACGATTGTAGGAAATTTTTACTGGCGGATAGCAATATATGACGTACCCAGATAGAGATCATCTGGTTGCAAATTTTTATAACGTAAAAATATTCACTGGATGGATTGGCCACCTAGTTCTCCATATCAGAGTCATACAGGGAATGTCTGTGGCACTCTGCAGAGAAAAATTAGAACACGGTTTCCGCCTCTCAGAACTACCCTGGGATTGTAAAAAAACGTTGCTGGAGGAGTGATATTAATTGCTTCAAGGACACCTAAACAGATTAATTTGTTTGGAATATGCGTCCATGTTGTGAAAGCCACATAACTTGAAGAGAGACCACCATACCCCCTATTAACCATTTTTTGTTCAATATTATCAGCTCTATTTAAAAGCTTCCACCGATGATGATTCTTATGTACTATCTTAAGTTTGCATTATAATGCTGAATGCTTATTACCACACTTTTCTCATTAACTTCATCTGCATGTTTGTGAGTTTGTGAGTTTGTAACTCTCCTTATTTTATGTATGTTCACCGATTACTCCGAAACCATGCAACCGATTAACTTGGTTTTGGTGTTAAATGAAAGACGATACTCTCAAATTGGTACCACTTCAGTTTCATCGAAATTGGTTCAGTACTTTTTTAGTAATTAGGCAAAAACTAATAAAATTAGTGATTTTTCGCTAATTAAAAGTGTTGAATACGTTCATTGAATGGAGTGTAGACAGCATGGCCGAGCGGTCTAAGGCGCCGGATTGAAGCTCTGTTTTTCGAAAGAGATTGTGGGTTCGCACCCCATTCCTGACATTATTTACATCTATGTAAAAATTAAAAAAAAATTTCCGTATTACAATTTTTATTTTTAACCGGCTTCAGAAAAGGAAGAGGAAGTTATCAATTCGACGCGTATGTATTTTTTTTCTATGTATGTTCACCAATTACTCTGAAACTACCCAACCGATAAATTTGGTTTTTGTATTAAATATAAATATAGTTTAAAAAAACTAAAAACCAAGCTTTTAAAGTAATCAAACTAAAAAGTAAAAAATAAATATAGTTTAAAAACTCTAATAAACACACTTTTTAAGTATATCAAACTAAAAAGTGAAAAATAATTCGTACTATAAGCTGAAAACAAAAATAGATGAAAAATACCATATTACTATAAAATCATTGTTATTATAGAAATCAATTAATAAGCAATAAATAAAATTATCGTGAAAAAAAAGCGTGGGGTGCTTCTTAAGAACTGATAGATGGAGCATGGTAGATGGAGCACCCCTCGCTTTTTTTCCACAATAATTTTATTTATTGCTTATTAATTGATTTCTGTAATAACAATGATTTTATAGTAATATAGTATTTTTTATCTATTTTCGTTTTCAGCTTATAGTAAGAATTATTTTTCACTTTTTAGTTTGATATACTTTTAAGTTTTTTTTTAGTTTTTTAAGTGTTTTTTAGTTTTTTTAAACTATATTTATTTTTATTGTATTATATCGAGATATTTAGTGTACATATCTAGGTTCATTAAAATACAATAAGTATTTCTTGAGGTAATGGATCAAACCTGAAGATGCTTTTGATTTTGAAAATGCCTAAGTAGGTACTGTTTAGTTTTCCATGAATTACAAATTATTAAAAGACTTATAACAATCTACATCAGAGAGTCAGTCTTTAAATATTTCTTAATAAGATACTTTTTTTCTATCCTTGTTAAAATGTTTAAATTTTTCAAATACAAAGATTAAAAAATAAACCTTGTCTTTACCATAGAATTTCTTTTAACAAAGTTTTCTTATTTAAGAAAAATATGCCATTAACTTATTCAAACCTTTCTGTAATAAAGTAAAAAATTTCTAAGTATTTCTTAAACTGGTTTTTATCCAACGGTAATGAGCTCGCAAAAGAAGATATGGAATTTAACTGTGTATTAAATGAAGAATGTATATATATATATATATATATATATATATATGAAATGTTCTTAATCTAACGTTTATCTGAAGTTTAAAATACCCCTTTTCCAAAATTTATCCTGAAAAGAAAAATTGACCTTTAAAATTTTAAGAAAATTGTATAGTATTTCAAAACATATAGTTAAGTTACACTTAATTAATTTTGGGAACAAACTTAACAATTTTTATGTCTGAATGACAGAAAAAAAAATTAAAGCAATAATTAAGTTTATATAACATCAAAATATTTCTTCTTTGTATATGGCTTAATACACTAAGAACTACTAATAAACTAAACAAATTATTCATGTTTCATTAGGTTGCTATCAAAGTTAATGTCAATTTAGCTATAGCAGATGGTGACTCTAACAATTAGATGCAAGAGCAATGGTTTGTATCAAATAGTGTAATATCGTGTTTACCGATATTTACCACAAGCATTCGGAAATTATCTTCAGTTTTTGCTACTTGCTGTCTTTACAAGAAGAAAATATTGAATTCGTAAAAAATTTAGATTAGCAGTATGGTTTTCGGAAAATATCTGTTTGTGAGACTGTCTGTTACTCTGTTATTCTGTGAATCTGTATGTAACAAAATATTTTCGACACTTTATTTTAGAAACTATACTGTCGTAATTTTACGAAATTTTATATTACATTATATTTTGTAATAAACTAGAGCTGATTTGTTTTTGGTCTATACGGCACACCTTGTGCGCTGCTACGCTGCATTTTTCTCAATATCAACAATGACTTTATCTCAATAGATAAAGCACAGATTTTCATAAAAACCTTAGATTCAATTATTTTTTGTTATAATTTTGATCTCATAACTTTTTGGTGCAAATCGCTTAAGAGGCGACGCTGCTATGAAGCATTATTCTCGATTAATGCTAAAATTCTTTCTCAAGAACTTGACATAAGTTGTTACTGAGTAGATTTTGGTGTAAACCACTTAACCGGTGGAGCTTATATGCTGCATTTTTTTCAGGAGGTATTAACAATGATGAGATAGAACAAAGTTTTGGGATTACCACATCTGACTAGTTTTAATTTTATTTAAAGATATGTCAGTCGGGAACAAAATCTGGGCTATTTGACGTTTTTTTCAGTAAAAAAAAAAAAAAAAAAAAAAAAAAAAAAAAAAAAAAAAAAAAAGTGTTTATCTTCCGTAATAAAGTTTCATGTTATACAAACAGATTTTCTAGATTATTAAAGATTAAAAATCATTTCTAAAACCGTAAAATTTAGTTAATTGAGAAGTTGATGTCAAAAGAGTTGTATTTAAAAGTAGATATTGATCATACCCGTTGGTGTAAAAAGTAAAATTATGCTATGATTAACCTAAAATATTTTTTTGAAATAAAGAAAATTATTTTTTTACATTGTTGCCAGCTTCTAAATGACATATTAACATTACATAGGGGAATGGTTTTGATCATAACATCAATGCCAAATCAAATTTAAATTGATCATTCCAATACTTTTTGTTTTTGTGTTATTTCTGAGTCAATACCCAGCAAATACAAATTTGTCGAAAAAGTCACGATCGGATGTCAGAATTATCATGTTTGTCAAGTACATCGATTTTCAAGCATCATTGCGGCACGTTTTAATGACAAAAGAAAGTTATATCATACAAGTGGTGCCAATATCATTAAAGAAAGACGATAGAAAATCCTAGTCCTGTAAAAGCGTTAAATACTGATCTATCAATTATCCTATACATGACAGTAGTTTAACATGTCACTTATGTATGTGTTTTACGGTATCACCTTTAATACCATGTATATGATAATTTTCTAGCGCGACACTGATTTAGTATCGATGTCCTGCCATATTATTCGTGTACAAGTTTGTCATAATGAAAAAGAAATGTGGCAACATCCACGAAGTTTGATTTGGATAATGGCGTCTTCCGCTGTGATATGTGTTTGTGTATTGCATAGCGTAGTGTAACCTGTAACTATTTTAATTCGTCGTTTCCTTGTGGATATTTTTTTAATGTAAAAGGTAAGTGCTTTACTAAATATTCTTTATACACTAATTATTTAATATTTATAACTGAGTAGACAATTTTAGATATTGTAGGTGACTTGCAAACATCAGTACACGTTTTCATAATGTAAACAATCAAGCATTTCTTAAAACATTATTTACGTAACTTTCTGAGCAATCAATACGTTTTTTTTTTTTTTTTTTTTTTTTTTTTTTTTTTTTTTTTAGGACTCATTTTATAAAAAGTAAAAGTTATTTTTAGATATGTATCATATCTTTAGACTTTTTTTTGTGTGGAAAATATTGTCCCCAAAAATGAAATACAGTTTCTCAAAATAACAACAAATGTTTATTAATAATTACTTCTTTAAATCCTTCTGCTAAAGTTTTTCTTTATGGTAAGTTTAATTTGTTAAAATATTAAACATTTTAATAAAAATAATCAATGAAAGTATATTTTTATCGAATGGAACTTTGAGAAGAGGCCTGTTTTATTGAAAGAAATTTTTTGAATGGGCCTCTTTTATTGAGATTATTACGAGTACAAAACTGCGAAGGAATTTTGTTTTAAAACATCAATTTAGTTTTAAACTTAACCACCATATTTGTTTATTGTTGAGTTTAACTTGCAATAATTTTCAAAAATTGCATTTTGGCATGTTGGGAAAAAAAAATAAGAAATCAGGGACTTCATTTTGAAGACGCAAAACACATTTGTTTAAATAATTTGATAAAGTGCAGGGTAAGCTCAGTCTTGTATTAATTGAACCGTTAAATGATTGCCAAAAACTGTTATCAATTGTTTATTTTGTTTATCATTGCTAATTTCCAATCATGTTAAAGACAATTTTTTAATGTATACATTTATGAAATCAGTATGTATATTTATATTAACATTTACTGTTGTTTGTCCACTAGAATGAATATAAATAATCAGATTTAATGATTTACCTGGGTAGGGTCACCTGCAGGGTCGTAGCTATCGCCAAGGCACTACCCTGAGGCCTCCATGCCTGGGGACCCCCAAACTAATGGTTAAAAAACACTATTGATTTTAGTTTCTTGTTTAACTTCCTATAAAATGCCCAGCACCTAGCTAAAAGTAGTAATTAAATAAATCAAAGCACTGGAATATATGTTTTTGCATGTCTGTTGATATACTCCGTACACTTCGCAAGCTAAAGCAGCTCTAGAACAGACAGCAAAATGTCGAGTCGAATGTGTCATGTCATGTTTGCCGATCCCACTGAAGTTAGTATAAGAAAGAAAATATGAGTTTTTGATCACTTGAATGATACAAAAAGCGTCTAAAAAATTCTAGAAAATCTCATATAAAATCAAAAAAAAAAAAAAAATTATAAAAATTTATCTTTCAAAAGGTTTTTAAGCAGAATCAGGAACAGGTACTTATGTATTAACGCCGCCGCAGCAGAAGTTATGCTAATGTGCAAATAAAGGGCAATTTTGTTGTTCTTACGTGCATGTAGTTATGTTTTTGATTCCTTGTTGTTTGCTCATTTTTGACGGCATCTTTTGTGTACGTGCGAACAAGAATGTTCTTTATTATTCTTCTGCTTATTCTTCACCCGGCGTTAATACGTAAGTACCCAGAAACATATGATTAAGTTACATAAACAAAAATGAACCTAAGCAAAACACTCTTCAAAGTATTCAACCAATCAGAAGTCTGTATTTTCTCCCCTATGCTAGTTTTAGTGGGATCGACAAAAATTTCGTCAGCGCCAAGTTCCTGCCCAATTCTGTGTTTTTAAGCCATTTTTTGGTTTATCATACTATGTATATTTAAACAGCGGTGTGCGGAGAAAAAACTGCACCTGGGGCCTCCAAGTTTATAGTTACGTTACGGCCCTGATCACCTGGGGTAATTCCTGATCCAATTATTATGAAAACTATTAAAGGTATTGTTCTTAATTTGTTTTGTTGAATAAACCCCCCATGATGGTTATATAATAAAAAATCTTAATTAAATATACATATGCATATAATTGGAATTTGAAATAACTTTTAAGTGACCAAGAATTGTTCTGGAAACGGGGTAATTCTCTGTCTTTCTAGGGTAATTATTGGTCATTGGTCAGAATCCTTTTTGACGTAAAGAATGTATATTGAAAGTTAATTTTTTAAGACTCAGTATTAAAGTAAATAGAATCAATTTTGTAAAAGTTTTATTCATCTCATAACTGTTTAATAATAAACCATAATTTGTTTTGGTATAGATATAAAATTATTTCATATACAAAAGACTTGTATAGTTTACAAAGCATGAACTAGCCAAAGAATTTTTGTAGCATTTATTAGCAGTATTTATTACTTTTTTATCCACTGTAAATGGATTAATCCTTACAAATTTATTGGTTAATAAAATATATAACTAAATGTTTATTTTTTCGATTTTATGTCTGAAGTTTCTGTATCCTTTTTCAAGAAATTTTACATAAACTTTAAAATGGATCTTTAACACTCGGCATAACATTTGGATGTTTGTATTGCCTATATATATGTTTATGCATGATTTCAGCATTTTGCAATAAGAGAGTTTTTCTACTTAATTCTTTTGTCATAGGGTGTGTCTTATCTTACCGTTAGAGCACTTACCGTTTTTGCATTTACAATTATATTTTTAAGGAGGCTTTAAACTTGCGATTGAAAAAAGTTGTAAGACAATAGTTTTTAGGGTGTACACTTATAATAGATAAAATATCATATGTAAATATAATAAAATTATATTATTAAGCAATAACCAGGAATTGCCTCACAAATATGGGACAAGTTAAGATTGTAGAAAAATAATGAATTCTGTTTAAAGACAAGAAAAAAAAATGCAATTTTTGCGAAACAATTGCAGATAATATGCAACTTTTACCGAAGGATTACAGAAAATATGCAAATTTTGTTGAAGAATCACAGAAAATATGCAAATTTTCTCTAAAAGGGCTGTAAAAAACTGAATTTTGCTAAAGGATCATGGATAAATGCCAAATTCTTTGAAAAGACCATGGAAAAAAGTGCGATTATCGTCAAATGGTCGTGAAAAACACATTTTGTCAAAATACTTTAAAAAAAAAAGCGAATTTCGTCAGAAGTCTGAGTTTTACTTAATTAAAATAATGCATACTTTGTGACGATCAGCCATTAGCATCCCCCTATCACCACCACCATCCATAGATATGTACTACAATTTTAATATGTAAATGCTTCCCTCTTATTTTATGATTTTCCTTCACATTTGATTGGGGGAGGGGGCAGATTAATGGGACTTTGTTTTTTATGATATGAATTAAAAATGGAAGTTTAAATTATCATTTAAATTAGGTTGATAAGGTGTGGTAGATCTCAAATTTTGCTTATAGGAAATAGAAAAATCATGAATTTTGCCAATGAGGTGCAGAAAAAATATCGAATTTCAAAGGTCAGGCACGGAAAAATCACAAGTTTTGTCAATCAAGCTTGGAAAAATCGCAAATTATTTCTATCAGATGCATAAAATTGCACATTTCAATGTTCGCACAAGTAAAGATCGTCAGCTTTCTTGATGATGCGTCAAAAAATTGCATATTTTCTTCATCGGCTGTAATAAAAAACAAATAATTTGTCTATTTATCGCTCAAAAAACAAACAAACAAAAAAAAACATGAACGTTGTTTGACACATAAAAAAAAAAGAAATATCGTTGATCAGGCATGAAAAAATTGCAAGTTTTGTAGATCAGGCACGGAAAAAATCACAAATTTTATCGATCAGTTCATGTAAAAATTACAAATTTTGTCGATGAGTTGCCGTAAAGTTGGAAATTTTGTTTATTGGCTGCATACAATTTCAAGTTTCATCAATGAAAAACATGAGAAAAAAATCAGACTTCATCAATTTGTCGAGGGGGGGGAATGCAGTTTTCATCAGTCATTTAACAATCTCAAATTTCATTTATCAGGTGCAGAAAAAACCTTACTTTGTCAACGGTTGGTGGAAAAATCTCAAATTTTGTCGACATGGGTGCAACACCTTTAGTCTTGAAGAGATTTTTGATTAATTCTAAATTCTACTTTATATACTTAAATAATAGTAGTTTTACTGTCAAGAACATTTAATCACTTTCTTTTATTGTAAGAAATCAATTTTTTAGCCATAATGCAAGGCTTAGAAACATAGGTGCAAGTTTTTCAGTCCTGAGACGGAATTCGGTTTCTTAAAAATTCCTGAGGACGGAAACGAGATGGAAAAATCTCCTAGGATGGAAGTGGATAGTGAAAAACACGCGCTTTTCATCAAAGGATCGCAGGAAAAAAACATGATTTTCGTGAAATGATCTTGGAAAAAAGTGCTATTTCTGTCAAAGGACTGCAAAAAAGACACGTTTGCCGTCAGAAGCTTGCGAAAAAAAACGCGATTTCTGTCAAAGGATTGCAAAAAACGAGCTATTTCTGTCGAAAGATAACAAAAAACACTCTAACATCATCAAAGAATTGTGAAAAAAGGCACGATTTTTATCAAAAGCTTGTGAAGAAAATGCAATTCCTGTTAAAAGATTGCAGAACAGATATCATCTCAGTCAGAGAATGTGAAATAGACGCGGTCTCTGTCAAAGGATTGCAAAAAAAGATGAGTTTTCTGTCAAAAAGTAGCAGAAAAAATTCAACGCCTGTCAAAGAATCACGAGACAGATGCTATTTCCGTCGAAGAATCGCGAGAAAGTTGCTTTTTCCGTCGAAGAATCGTGAGAAAGATGCTATTTCTGTCGAAGAATCGTAAGAAAGATGCTATTTCCGTCGAACAATCGCGAGAAAGATGCTATTTCCGTCGAAGAATCGCTAGAAAGATGCTATTTCTGTCGAAGAATTGCGGAAAAGATGCTATTTCCGTAGAAGAATCACGAAAAAGATGCAATTTCCGTCAAAAAATCACAAAGAAGATGCTATTTCCAGTCAAAGAATACTAAGTAGATGCAATTTTTGTCAAAGGACCGCAAAAAAGTGAAAAAACACGTGAATTTAATCAAAGAATCGTAGAAAAGACATGAATTTTGTCAAAGGATCGTGGAAAAGACGCGAATTTTGTCAAAGGATTGAGAAAAAGAGATTTCCATCAAATGATTGCAAAAAATTCCACAATTTTCATCAAATGATTGCAGTAAAAACACGATTTTTGTTGAAGGATCGTGAAAAAAATGCGAACTTTGCCAAAGCATCGTGGAAAGATGCAATTTCTGTTAAAGGATCACGAAAAAGACACTATTTCTGTTGAATAATCGCCAAAAAGACGCTATTTCCGGTCAAAGAATACAAAATAAGTACACTTTTTGTCAAAAGATTGCAATAAAGCTGAGAATTTAAACGAAGGATCGGGGAAAAGCTGTAAATTTTGCCAAAAGATCGAGAAAAAACACGATTTCCATGAAATGATTGTAAAAACCCCACGAATTTCATCAAATGATAGCAGAGAAAATGAAATTTTTGTCGAAGGATAGCGAAAAAAACGCGAATTTCATCAAAAAATTGCATGAAATACTTGGATTTCATCGAAAAAACACAGATTTCTGCTGAAAACTGTAGAAAAATCACAAATTTCAGTGGAAAATCGCAAGTTTCGGTTTAAAATCGTAAAAAAATCACAAATTTCAGCAAAATATTGTAGAAAAGTTGAAAATTTTGTTGAAAGATCGGGGGGAAGAAACTAATTTCATCATATGGTCATGGAAAAAAAAACACGAGTTACGTGCTTATGTTCTCAATCAGTGGGAGGGTGATGTGTCAAAATATTTTCAGTCTTGGCAAACTTTCAAACTTGCACCCATGCTTAGAAATCTTCTAACCCCTTTTCATTTAGTTACTTCTAATACTCAGAAAAGATTTCACAGATAGACTTCTTGTACCTATGTTTGTCGATCGACTTTGTAAAAATCTCGAATGTTGTTGATCGACTTCATACGAATCTCGAAGTTTCTCGATAGACTTCGTACGAATCTCGAAGTTTCTCGATAGACTTCGTACGAATCTCGAAGTTTCTCGATAGACTTTGTAGAAATCTCTAATTTTTTCAATCAGGTATGAAAAAATCGAAAATATTATTCTGGAGCTGAAAAAATTGAAAATAGCATTCTTCGAACATGGCAAAATTGTGAATTTTGTCGATTAGACTTGAAAAAATTGCAAATTTTGTTGATTGGTCACAAAAAAGCACATTGTGTCATTAGGAGAAAAAGAAATCGCACAATAGATTGATATGAAATGGAAAAATCGCTGATGTTGTCTATGATGAAAGGAAAAATTTTAAATTTCATTAATCGGCAGGGTTTGAAAATACCCGGGTTTTTTTCTTAAAAGTCCAACCCACTGGACCCACTAGTCTAAAACCCGGGTTTTTGTGAAAAAACCTGGGCTTTTTCAGATTTTATCGAATTTTTTTTAAACACTTTAAATTTCTAATTTTCATATATATAACAGCTAAACTGTTCATGCATCAATGAAACCTGGGTATAATTTTGCATTAAAAATAAATCAACAAAATGTATATATTAAAAAAACAAGTTAATTTAAAAGGTAGATTTGTGTCTGATATGACTAGTTTCTTGCATTGATATATTAAGCCAGCCAGGGCCGTAACTACTGCCAAGCCTGAGAGGCCCCAAACTGATGGTTAAAAAAATTATTGATTTTTATTTCTAGTCTAACGTCTTATAAAATGCCTAGCATCTGGCTAAAAGTTAGTAATTAAAAAAATCAATCTGCTAGAGTCAATATTTTTGCTTGTCCATCGATATACTCCATACGCTTCGCATGTAAAAGCAGCTCTGGGGCAGACAGCAGAATGGCGATTGGAATGTGTCATGTTACCCCTGCATGTTTGCGGATCTCACCGAAGCTAGTAAGTAAGAAAACATGAATCGGTTGAATTATATAAAAAGCATATAAAATATTCTAGAAAATTTTCTTCTTTACATAAAATCAGAAAAAAAAATATCGAAATCCATCTCTCAAAAGTTTTTTTTAAACAGAAATGTATGATTAAGTTGCATAAACTCAAAAATGAATTTAAACAAAACGCTTTTTAAAGTATTCAACCAATCAGAAGTCCGTATTTCCTCCCCTATATTAGCTTCAATGGGATTGGCAAAAATTGCGTTGTCCCCAAGTGCTTTCCCAATAGAGTTACCCAATCTTACGTTTTTTAATCATTTTTGGGCTTATCATACTGTGTTTTCTTTAAACAGCGGCGTGCGAAAAGAAAAAAAAACTGCAACGGGGGCAAAATTTTAACTTGCCCCGGGCGCGAGGGGCCTCTTTAGTTTGCCCCAGGGCCCCCAACTTTATAGTTACGGCCCTGAAGCCAGCTGTAAATGGATTTTTTGAGTTAATGAAGAAGGTTCAGAATGTTTGAAAAAAAAATGTACTTACTACTTACTAAACACAATTTGAAGTAATTACAAAAATATATAAATACATGACGATCAAAATTGCTTTGCTTTTACAAAAATCGATTACCAGTAATAATTTTGTGAATGAAATTATCATTAAAATACTGTATTAATACTAATGCTAAATCAGAATTAGTATTTTTTTTATTATAACTAATTAACAGAATAAACTAAACAATCTTACATAGCTACTTCAATAAATTAGGATTCTCAGCATATGTGGTATTTTGTTACGAGTTTCAATTGTATAATATAACATAGAATAAATTATATATCATTTTTTTATGGGAAAAAGTTTGTTTTTGTGTTTCTGATATAAATTTTAATTATTCTTATACAGACATGTAATTTTAGTAAGTCTGATCATCTACTACACTGTTGGTCCCATAATTGGTATTGGTGGATAATCACACGTTTACAGTGTACCTATAACGTATTTATAGAAAAGCATTCATTTTAAATAAACCCTACATTTTCGAATAATTACATTTTGCTTTAAAAAATCATACATCTTAAGGTATGCTTGATAAGATAATGGCAAATAAGTTTTTGACTTCATATAGATGTTAATAGAAATTTAAATTTTTTGTATATATGCCTGTTGTATTATTTTTTAATTTCTGTTTTTAGATGGTGTTGTTTAGAAATTCAGGAAGATCTTCTTTCGCATCTCAAATATATATTGGAGCATGAGGATATTTCCAAACATGTAAGTTATTTTTTATTTTTTTAATAGAATTCAAACTTTGATAAATAAAATAGGCTTAGAATGTGTTATCTTTCAAAGTTCTCTTTTAAATTTTCTAGCTAATAATTCTAAACTATTTTTGTTTTCTGTCTGAAATAATTATCATTAAAAGTTATTTATATTTTAAAAAACTGAAACCATTTATCGTGCATATTACACACTGCCCATGTCTTTAAAGGTTAAATTTTAAACATGGAAAATCATAATGAAGTATAAGGGAGGGGAAATTTTTTCTGATGACTAAAATTTAGAAAAATTCTAGACTACATTTACAGAAACATTTCTGAAAACAGAATTGTCCTAGATTTTTTAAAAAAGCAGAGTGTTACTTGTAGGTAGAAGACACTGTTATTTAATTCTTAAGATTCAATAACTATATGTTGAAAGTCTGATTCCTGGCTGCACAAGTTTTATGCAAACTTTCATCCTTACAGTGTGGATAATTACCTAGTTATATTACAACTGAATACTGGGGTTCCCACTTTAGGGTGACATCATGATCAGGATAGATGCTGTAGAGCACTTCACTGTTCAGGGTAAAGTAAATAAGATTACCGTATATACTCGCATATAAGTCGAGAAATTTTAGACAAAAAAAGAACTTCAAAGGGGGGGGGGAGGGCGTCGACCTATATGCGAGACCTAAAAAAAAATCTAATAATAAAATATCGGAAAATAGTTTGCTAGTGAATCATTGCTGCAGCACCCCATCGTGTTTGTAGAGTCCAAAATCCGGAATCCTTCCAGCCTCGACGATTCCGAATTCAAGATCATTTTTTGTTTATTTTTCAAAAAAATAATCTACCCAACCCTGTTGCAAAGAACAAAAAAAAAATGTGATTAAGATGGCTCTCAAAAGGGAATTGTTTAAAAAGATTCATGGAGTTGTTCGATGTTCTTGGTGAATTTTTAAATGAAAAGCCTGACATTAAGGCCCTACAAACTGTTGATGGAAAAGCATATGTTAGTTGTTTAGCAGATATCTTTGAAAAGTTTAATACATTAAATAAACAATTTCAAGGAGGAAAGAAAACATTTGTTGATGCAAAAGTGAAAATATTTGGGTTTTTTTGCGTCTGGCTGAGGTTTGACCAAAACATATTTCAGAGAGAAAGTTTGACCTATTTTTCTAGTTAAAAAAATGCGAGGTAACAGACACTACTATAACTGCCATTGTCAATCATCTGAAAATGTTGGCCTCTGATATGAATGATAGATTCGTTGATTTAAAGCAAATGGATTTTTCATCATGGGTCATCCAGCCAATGTTAGTTGATTTATCTAATGTTTCAACACCATACAGAGAAGAAATCGCTGAAATTCAAAACGATGAGTCAATTAAAACTCTATTCAACATAAAAGGCAATATGGTGTGGCTTTGTGCTGAGATTGAAACTAAATAGCCTAATTCAACATAATTTGCAAGAAAAATATTGTTACCCTTCCCATCTTCATACCTTGCTGAATGTGGCTTGAGTGCAGTAAACGATTTACTAGTAAAATAAAGAAATTGACTAGACGTCACTAAACGAGGGATTTGAGATAAAAGCTGGCAAAATTAGTGCCTGATATAAAATCTCTTTGCAGCCAACATCAAGCACAAGGATCTCATTAATTTTATTCTATTCATCTTAAATGTTATAATTTGAATTTATTTTATTATATATTTTATTTATTTTTTTACTTTTACAGTTAGCAATTAAAATGACAGATACATAATCAAGAAACATCCAGTTAAAGTTATTTTTGTGTATCAAAGTTCACTATTAAATATTTGAAGATCTAATTTTTTTTTCATTGCTGCATATTATTATTATTACTCTTATTAGATCTAGAAGCGGCTGCACAAACCATCACCTTATCGAGTTGATGACTGAAATTCATGAGCTAGCTAAAACTTGATTCGCATATCAAAATGCAACTGGTCTACCAAGTCATATCTTAACAAACCTGATTTTAGTGGTTGACTAGTAGATTTACCATTTGTTTTCTTGCTAGCAGTCTTCTACATTTTCATACTTTTGACTGCAGTAAAGCACTTAACGATTAATCACTAAAATCAGGTCTTTAGCCTAGCGGTTTCCACCAAGATATGATTTGGCAGACCAGTTGCATTTTAATATACAAATCAAGTTTTGTCTAATGCTGAAACTTCAACAATCAATTCTATGAGGTGATGGTTTGTGCAGCCGCTTCCTGGTCTATATTATTAACGATTGCTTCCTGAACACATTTCTTTCGTTTATGTTCATTTTTTTCATGATCTTTTTTTTACTTGTTTCTGTTTTCTTTTCCATTCCATTTTTAAATGGCTATTTTTTTTAACTTCTTTAAATGGAATAACAGCTCAATTTTTATATAATAAGAATTATTTTTCAGTGAGAGGGGAGGGGGGCCATCAGGGTTTTAGATATGATTTGGTGGGGCATGGCCTGAAAAAGGTTGAGAAACACTGGTAATAGTTAATTATTTAGTTTAATTCTTAAGGGCTCTTTTGGTTTATGTATGATTTTGATTCTTTTAAATGTCATGTCATAATATTTTATGGGAAAGTATTGACTGTGCTGTTGATTTCTATTCTTTTGAAAAATGTTGAATAAATCCTAACTCTCCAGTAGAGAGGGGCACTTAACATCCAGTTACAGGGACATGGGAAATTAATGTGTGATCTGCTGTAAATGTGTCTGCTTTTTGTAACAAACTGGATTTTTTTTTTGGTGGGGGGGGGGGGAGATATTGCAAATGAAGTATTTATTCATTTTCGAACAATACATACTGTAAGAATTCCGAAATACACACTGTAGTGGTCTTAAAATTTTATGACAGTTTGTAAAGGAATTTTGAAGCAATATTCCAAAACTTTCCAGAGATAATTATGTTGTCTCAATTCTTTGTCACCTTAGTTATTCCAGTTGCAAAATAGATGGTTGTGAAGTTGTTCAATCCTGAAAAACTTCAAATGAAAATAATTGTCTTGCAAGAAAATATTTCCCTACCAGTGTATAAAAATACATCCTCTTAAGAGTTTAGGGATAAAAATGTTTCAGTAATGTATGAAAATTGCAAAAAACTAGCTATTTACCTGGTTACTGTTTTTGACTCTTCATGTCTTCATATGTATGTAAAAAATCTTTTTGTTCAAAATTAATTTTTTGATAAACAAATATCGTTTTGAGATTAATGGATGCCCACCTTCAAGATACTTTTTCCAATATTTATTCACCACATGAACAAAACTGTAAAAATCTGGCTCAAGAAAGTAAGTGTAATTCTTCGCATTAATTTTTCAACAGATGCCTTAAGAATGCCTTTTCTATTTCGTGATGAGAACATTTTTAGACCTTATACCTATGTATCTAGTAATTGTTCAGAACTAATGCATGACTTTTCTATTACATGTGTGTATATCTATAATAATAATAATAAAATATAAGTAGGTAGTACTTATGAAATGTGTTTTGTTCTTTGGATCTCAATAAAAATTTTCAGAACCCATTTAAAATTACTTGCCAATCTCTGCATTAGAATTTCAATAAACTGCTGATTCTCTTCTATACAATGAAAATTTAATCCATGGAAAATGCTGTCTAATGGTTAAATCGCATAAAAATAAGTTAGTCTTAAATAAAAATCCTAGTTTAAAATATTTTTATATATATTGAATAAAATTCCTTATATATTTAGTGTTAATGCTATGTATGTGTAATTTACTTGTTCTCAAGGTGTGAAAGTCAATTATTTTATTATAGTATTTCTACGTTTTTAATAATCCGATTTTTTGTCTACCAATAACAATTTTTGATCTTTTTAAAATGTTATTTTATGTTGTTTAAATAGGTGGAGAAATTATCAGATACTTGGAGCACCCAACTTGGAAGGAATCTGGGTTTGAAGTATACCAGTATTGAGAGTAAAGGATTGAGGACTTCTGAGCCAGTTTCTGAATTTTGAAGAAAATGTATTATAAAAGAGCATGATAACTGTCGATATGAAATATTGTATTACTAAATCTCATCTTAAAAAAATTAAATTAAAATCTTTGTTAAAAAATATTAAATATATATAATTTGTATTCTGTAAGCAAAAATTGTAGTTAATAAATATTGTAGGACTAACACTAGCACTGTTCTATATTGTCTGTGTTTATTTATTTCAGCTGTCTTAACATGGTAGGTATTTTCAGATGAAACATAGACAAGAATTGACATATGATTAGAAAAAAAGACTCATAAGGTTTATCGCAAACAAGAAGGGGGGGGGGATGAAGGAATTTTTTTTTATGTCTCACCTATGATTTGAGATAAAATGTATTTGGTGTGTGTATACATTATTATTAGTATTCTATTTGAAATAGTTTGTACATTTTTAATTTAATTATATTTCATACAAAATTTTCAGTTGTACTAAAGTCTCTTAGTATGAAAGTTTATGAAGCATAAATTATTCCATTTATCCCCACCCCCCTTCATTCCAAAATTTGTATTGTTGAAATTTTATTTATATATTTTTTTACTATTTAAATGGTTTACGCATCTCAAAGACAAAATGTTGTTAATTTAATTAGTCACTGAAATTTTTTTGGAGTCCAAAAATATTGAATGTGATGAGAAAGAAAGAAAGAAAAATCAATAATAAAATGGAAGTTTTTAAATGAAAAAATGTTATCTCGAAAGTACTTTCTTACTCAAGTGTGTGTGTGTGTGGTGAGGGGGGGGGGATTAGAATATGTGTTAACACCTGATAATATTTAAATTAGTAAGTAATAAGAAAACTTTTTATACTTCTATTATGTAGGGATTACTGCAAGACAATAATGCCATAAGAGGAAAAAGCAATAAAATGTTGAGTAAAATAAGTAAAAATAAACTTTTTATTTAATGCTAATTTCACCACTAATAATAATACTTTGTAATTATTATAAATCTTTTACTTATAGACAAAAGCAATTTGGCCATTGAATAAAAATTTGAATATATTTTATGAGGGGTGTAGAAAATCTAAGCACCGTCAGGCAGTCTCTCACCACTAAATTGATTTATATATATTTTGGCTAATATTTTGTGCAAAATTCTTGCTAGAATGTTATTAAATTTTCAGAAAATAAATTTTTTTAATAATTTTAGTGGCGAGAGACTACCCACTTATGCCTAGATTTTTGCACCCCTTTTTATGCTTCATGATTAGTTAGAAAAGTTAAGAGAATATCCCCCTCCCCTCCATGCATATGCATTTATATTAGAAAAATGTTTGCTTCTTTGAAGATATGGTTTTTTTTTTTTCAATGTACTACACTTGGATCTTAATTGAAATGCTATTGTAGAGGGGGGGGGGGAATAAAACATTTTTATTGTAAAAAAGGTGCTATTGAATAGTTGAGCAAAAATTAGAATACTTTTTTATCCTTCATAATTAAGACAGTTAAAATACTTAAAAAAAAAAAAAAAAAAAAAACTTTTTTCAAAAATATTTTTTTCTTTGGAATGTTTTTTTTCCTCTAAATTGGAATTTCAGGCAAATGTACGATAAAAAGATGAAGGATAACATCCGTAATATATGAAAAAAAAAAAAAACTATTGTATTATGTGTTAGATGCATTTTTTTCCTGATCAGTTAAGAGTGGATTTTAGAAAAGTTTTTTAATACGATCAATAGTATGAAACTTCATAAAAATAAAATACACGTATGAAACTGAATAAAGAAAATATTTATGTTAAAAGATGCTCTAAGCAGTACACAGTGATTCTGCATAAAATTTAAGTGAAGTTAAATACAGCGTTACAAAATGTGCTAATTGCAAAATATAGAAGAAAAAATTCTTCAGTCCTAACTTTCCACAATAAAACAACGCAAGCTTGATTTCCTTATTATAAAATTCAGAGAAAATCGTCCAACAATTTATGATTTTGAAACTTGAGAAAAGGTCTTAAAAATAACTTTGATTGTACCAAGTTTTTTTTTAAATCATTCTCCAATTATATAACTGGAATAATTTTTTTTTTACTCTTTCAAAGGCGGTTGTATATTTATGGAACTAATTAATTTTAATTTCCAAATGTTACCAGAATTTTGATTAAAAAATAGTTTGATGTTATAAAATTCAGTTTTTTCTTCTTTACAAATATACATATAAATTCCTGTGTCATTCATTTCAACATATTAGCAATGGAAGTGATTTAGCCCTCAAAGGATTAAAATAGTATAGATACTACAAAAAAAAAATTATTAAAAGTATCCGCCGACATGTGTATAAAGTGTCATTAGATTGGCACAAAATGTTATCATATGGGCATTTAAAAAAAAACGTTAAAATGATTCTCATTGGATATCAGCAATATCAAATTTGTGCCCTTATTTTATCATTTTGCGTCATCATAACAACGCATGAAAGTATAGCCAAAGATATCGAAGGAAAGGACAGAATCGATACTTTTAGGTTACGATTCACTCTTATCGAAATAACACCTCTTGTACTTGTCGAAAGATATAATTTTTGTACCATTCTGTTAGTTCTGTGTTTGCTGGGTATATTAATTTATTTTATTTATTTGAATCCCTTTCTCCTTACGTATGAAACTGTCGTAACTTTTCGTTTTGTTATATTTTTTCCCATGCATCATTTTGTTCCATCTTTCTACCAATACTTTATTCTGCGTGCGTGCTATAGTTATTTACAAATATTATAGTTACTTTAAAAGTACTTGTATATTACTATTCACTTCCACTTTTACCACCAGACTAGCCCTTATACTCAGATAAAAGTTTCGATAGTTTTATAATATATATCCACTAAATATTTCTACCTTCTGCTATTGATATAGAAGGAATAAAAAAAAAATCCACGACAAATGCTTTCTTTCCTTGAGATTTATGTGTGTTAATCTAGTTTTTGTTAAAGGGTATCACTAATTAATTGCCTAGAAAGAATAGTAATGTTTTTACATGATTTTATGAAGGCGAGGAAATACATTTTAGTTTTCATACATTGTTTTACTGGTATTATCTCGATTTGTCTTCTTTTATCGTATGCTCCATGTTTCTGAATATATATATATATATATATATATATATTTAATTTTATATTTTTTAACGAGTAATATGATGTTAAACAATTAATTATTTTATTTATATACTAGCTGACCCGCCCGGCGTTGCCCGGGTCCGTATTAACAATATTAAACGAACTTGAAATTTGTATGATTTTATCATTAACTCGAAACATGCAGAAATGCATTGTCTGAAATACGTGGCCACTGACTGTGTGAAAAATCGGTTTAAAAAACAGCTAATGTTAAGCTCTAGAAATACTCAAAATGAGCGATGAGAAACGCGGGAGGGAATATGTATCCAACGACTGCGTGATTTTTGTGTTAAAGTTCTGATATTTATCAAAAATCACTGTTAAGTCATGTAACTAAGTATTTTTTTTTTCACATAGAAATCCTAAGTGAAATATTTTGAATTTCAAACTAATTATATCACTCTTAAATCCGACTATACCATGAATGAAATCGATACTCGCTCGTAGCTAAAATGTTGGTATGTAGTATTATAATTTCAGAGCCATTTAACAAAAGTAAGTGTTATTTTTAATCAAATCATGCGTATTGTTCACTCTATGGATAAATTCCTACCCGTAAACTTTTGTACAGTAACCATAACCTGCCTGTAACCTAACTTTGACTTAACAGTACCTTACCGTAAATTAAAACATAAATGTAACCTACCCTTCACTTTATTGTAACATATCCTTATTCTAACCATAACATAAATGCAATTTAACTTTAACTTAACCGTGACCTAACTGTAACCTAAAGGGAAATTAAATATAATCAAAGACTTACCGTAATGTAATTGCAACCTAAATGTTACCAAACCATATATTGGTTTCATGTCCATGGAAATTATTTTGTCTTGTTCGGATCTGGTTATGATTGATTCATTAGAATATTTTTGTCGGGTTCAGATTTCGTTCGGTTCAGATTTTAGGTTTTTTTTTTTATATTGAGTTTTAATGTTCGGGTCGTATTCATGTCCATGGAAATTATTTTGCCTTGCTCGGATACAGTTATGGTTCTTTGGAATGTTTTTGTCGGGAACAGATTTGTTTCAATTCAGATTTCGGCTTTTTCTTCAAACTGAATTTTTGGGTTCGGTTTTTCTTGCGTGTTCACGGAAAATATGCTTCCTTTTTCGAATAAGAACATGCTTCACTGGAATATTTTTTTCAAGTTCAGATTTGGTTCAGTTCAGATTTCGTGATTTTTTCAAAGAAATTTTTTAGGTTCAGATTCCGTTCATGTGAATGGAAATTTTTTGTCTTATTCAGATCCGGTTACGATTCTTTGGAATATTTTTTATCAGGCTCGATTTGGTTTGATTCAAATTTCAGGTATTTTTTAAAATATAATTTTTAGGTTCGGATATCGTTCATTTCCACGGAAATTATTTTGTCATACTCGAATCCAGTTATGATTCTTTCGAATATTTTGGTCGAATTTAGATGTGGTTTGGGTCAAATTTCAGTTTTTTTCAAATCGATTTTTTTAGGTTCGAGTTGGGTTTATGTCCATAGAAATTATTTCGTCTTGCTTGTATTGGATTATAGTTCTTTGGAATATTTTTGTCAGGTCCAGATTTGGTTCAATTCAGATTTCGGGTATTTTCTTCAAATATAAGTTGATCATCAGTTGATTAAAAATAAACTGTTGGGTTCGGGTCTTCTTGCATGTTCACGGAAATAATTCTGTCTTGTTCGAATAAGGACATGCTTCACTGGAATATTTTTGCCAAGTTCAGATTTCGTTCAATTCGCGATTTTTTCAAAGAATTTTTTTGGATTCGGATTGTGTTCAGGTCCATGGAAATATTTTGTCTTGTTTGGATCCGGTTGCGTTTCTTTGAAATAGTTTTGTCAGATTCAGATTTGTTTCGATTCACATTTCAGGTATTTTTTGAATGGCAGTTTTAGGTTCGTATCGGGTTCATGTCCACAGAAATTATTTTGTGTTACTCGAATCCGGTTTTAGTTCTTTCGAATAATTTGGTCAGATTTAGATGTGGTTTGGGTCAAAGTTTAGGATTTTTCAAACGGAGTTTTTTAGGTTTGAGTCGGGTTTATGACCATGGAAAGTATTTTGTCTTGCTGGGATCGGGTTATAGTTCTCTGGAATATTTTTACCGGTTTCAGATTTCGTTCGAGTCATAGTTCGGGTTTTTTTCAAGAAAATATTTAGGTTCGGGTCAGGTTTCATACCCACGAAAATTATTTTTCCTTGTTTGAATCGAGTTATGCTTCACTTAAACATTTTTGCGGGATTCAGATTTGGTTCGGGTCAGTTAACAAATCCATAGTTTTTTCCAAAGAGAATTTTTAGGTCAGGGTCGGGTTTATACTCATGGAAATTTTGTGTATCACGGATCGGAGTGTAGTCTGTTTTTTTCTGGTTGGGATCGGGTTACGTTTAAATTAGTCTAATCATTAAGGTTGTAATCAGTTTTACTACTATTCTTTTTATGGCTATTTCTGATAAATAATGTACTTTGCTATTTGATAATTTATTATGGTGAATAAATCATTTGCGGATACAAACAATTGTACGCCAAACAGCTATTTTATTTTTGTTTTAAAAACAAATTAAAGCCATATTACAATTTTAAATTGAATAGAACACATTTAAATTTAATCAATGATTAAAAAAATAAACTCATAGAAAAGTGGTGTGTAATGTTTTTTACAGCAACACAGCTAATGACTCATACATTCTAATGTTCGAAATGCCAAAAATATGCGTAAAACCATATAGTAAAAATAAATTAATAGAGTGGCAGTATAATGTCTTGAATTGACGCAAAATATGTAACTCTAAAATCCGCTACATTAAGTCCAAATAAGCACCAACAAAACCATGTCTTTTGAAACTCCGATCAATTCAAACTGGTTTAAACCAGTATTTCTTAGTCTTTGTTTTTTACCTTTTAAACTGTTATTGAATAGATGACTAAAATTTCGTTTAAAAAAATAACGTTTTGTGCAATTATTGCCTGTAATACACGATCAGAATGCATGAAAGATATAATTAGATCAGTCATAAGCAAGAATTATTTGATTATTTTTATCATATGACTTTGAAATATCATTATAGAAGCATCATTTAAGACTTTGCTTGAAAAATCAACATTCTTTCGTTAATGTCTTAAAATCGTCTGCACTCTGAAATCTAATTTTAGATTAATATTATTATTTAAGTGTTCATGCATGATTTTAAAAGAATCTTTTCATCAATACATGGCATGGAATTATTACTATGTTGTTAAATCATAAACATATTTCATCTACGTTATAAAGTATTAAAAATTTCTGAAAAAACAAAAGAGAAAACTTTTAGTAATACAATTTTTTACTTCAAATCATATGTTTTCAATATTTTATTTATTTTGTTTTGACATTTAATTATTTTAATTTTCCAATTTCAATTATTTTAAAAGCAAATATTTATTTTAATAAATAATACAATTGAAAAAACTATTAAAAAATTACTATTTCTACGTAAAATATGCTTCAGCTGTAATTCATTTCTTCCAATCCGTCTTATTAATGCAAAATTCCTTCCTCATGCTTTATTTTGAGACATTAAAATTTCAGCGATAAATGGTTTCATATTGCAAACCCTTTTTTCCGTTTACTTCGCGACCACCTATCTTTTTCCTCCATGGCGTACAGCAGCTGTAATAATAAAAAAAATCCTCATTTAAACTGACAGTTTGCCAGTCTATGAATTTTAAAGGTCAATCCCAGTTTTTTAAATTATTTCTGCGAAAATTTTATGCAACCAACCAACCATAAGAGAATGAAAAGGAAAAACGCTAAAAAAAGCGATTTTTTATGAGAGTGAGGTTTGGAATTTAATTAATCACTCAGTTAATAAATAGAATTTTGAAATTCTGCGCGTCAGGTGCATCAGGAGAGATATTGGGCTACTCTCAGAAAAATTTTGAACTTCGTACGTACCGTAGTTTTTGCTAACTATCGCAGACACACACACACACACACACACACACACACAGACAGAGCGGTTTGTTATTTTATTAATATAGATGCGTCAAGCAAACTGAATATTTCCTTAACATGATATTTAAAAGCTAAATGTATTAATAATACTTTGAAAATGCAATTGGTAAAAATTTTTTAACGATAATATAAATCATAAACGTGACATTGAGATTTTATATTGAGATTATTTATCATGAACGATAGTAATTAATTTTCACCTAGGAAATAAAGATTATTGAGGAAAATTATTAAATACGATAAACATGTATAATAAAACAAAAGTCATTAAAAACTGAAGTTCATTAATTAATTCGACAAATGAGTAACCTTATTAGATAATTGTGAAAGTGCATCCAACTTTTTATTACTCTTTCAAATATCAACGATAAATAAAAATAACATCTGTTTCCATCAAAAAATAAGCACATTTCATTTTTATGATTAGTGAATATTAACATGCTTTCTAAAATTTAATGATGCAGTTTGTATAACTTAACAAGTTGCCATAAAAAGAGTACGTTATGTAATATCACACTGCTACATGAAACATACTGAAACTAAGTCTGCATACGAAATATTTTATTAGCTTAAACAGCTGTGGTAACAGAAAAAGTAGGAAAACATTAATCTTCTTATATATTTATGCAGAAAGAAAATTGTGTGTGAGCGTGTGAGTTAGTGCTGATGGTATGTTAAGGAAATCGCTATACCTAGCACTATAAAATTTTACAGGAAGATGTGTGATTTTGTAATCATACTATTATGTTTATTTATTTATTAAAATAAAGAGCACCACACATTATAACATGGTGGCAGTGGTGTGAGTGAGTACTGATGGTATATTAGGGAATTCGTATACCTAGCACTACAAAATTTTGCAGGAAGATGGGTAATTTTGCAATTATACTATTATGTATATTTATTTATTAAAATAAAGAGCACCACACGTTATAACATGATGGCAGCGGTGCGATTCGAACCCATGCTTCCGAAAAGATGATGGTTTTATATTTCTTCTAGGTCTCTCTATCTCTATTCTATTTGGAATAGATAATACTGGTAAAATTGGTTTGGGAGTGATCGCAAGTGTTTGACCAGGCGACGAATCAGCACAAATTAATGGATTGTCAGGGGCTTGGGGACCTGATATTTTTGCTGTGTCTGTATTAGTCGGGTTGCAAATTTGCGTTTCATCGTTATTTTCTAGTGAATTTACAAGATCTTCATTCGCAAAATTTCTTGGTCTTAGTCGAAGCTAGAACTCTATAATTCTGCTTAATTTTTTTTATTTAATATTTTATGCATTTTTAGCGTATTTTGTATGTTTTAAGATTATTTTTTTGCATTAATAAAAATAATTCGATTTCAGTCTTTTCGTAAATTACATTAAATAATGGTTTGTTATCAATAATGTTTAGTTATTAGATAGATATCATTCCTTATTAATTAATATTTTAATTAAAATCCCAATAAAAGGCTTACCATTAAAACATTTTATTCGAAACGTAAAGGGAATCGCGTATTTGCCGGATTTAATGTCAAAGCGGAAATAAAAAAAATAAAGATAATTGTCCCTAATTGGCTAAAATTAATAAAACTAATAAATATTTCAAGTTAAAAATTTTGGAGAAAATATTTTTACATCTATATAATTTAAATAAAAAAAAAACTCTATTATTTTTTGTTTATTTTGCAAAAAGCAGAAAGTGGTAAACCAAAAATATCCAGAAAGTGGCAGTACAGGACACAAGCTTTAAAGAGAAAGTGATTAAAAATAAAATATTTTTAGCAGATATGCTATCACCCTATCTAATTTATATATGTAAGATAATTAAATATTAAAACTTGTCCCAGCGAAAAATATAATATAAAAGGGTTTATACGAATTGCAATTTTACAACCTAGCGAAAAAAGCTCATCTAAGAGACAAACTCAGATCATGGGTGTATTTTCTCTCAGTTAAAAAAAATCAGTTAGTGTGATAACACTGCTATTCACCATTATTGTATTAAAAAAATATTAGTTTAAACAGGTTTATCAATTTCATCGAAAATCTTTAGTACATTCTGTGGTCAGAGTCGCTTAATACTAGTTAATAATTTTGTCCATAATGACATGAATTCCTATGCTTTTATTTCAATTTAAAAATATGTTTTCCTAAAATACAGATTTCATGTACCATTCAAATATCAATGTCTCATTCTGTTTTCATATTTAATGGATCCCATTTAGGAAAGAAATAATTCCTTAAATTTAGCTCAATATTCTCTTACGATTCTTTGTTTCATCTTCCAAAACTAGGGGCTGCATTCTTATCTGAGGTTCTAGGGACCTAATGTTAACGACGTTTCACTAATTCCAAAATGATTTCGATTGTTTGAAAGTTTTTTGTTTATTGCCCGTCGTTTTTAGATATTCTTATTTCTGGTTTTATGGAGCCGACTTAATTTTTTTTTTAACTTAACGGTTACGATTTTTTTCTCTTATTCAGGCGCAAGTGTACTACGCTAGCTAAAAATGAATTAGACAAATTTAATCTTCCCGGAAGTTCATTAGAAAAATGAGAGATTTTATCCAAATGTAGTAGTACGTCTCATATTGTGTATTCTTTATTGGCACTAATCAATGAATGTATAGATCAACCCCTCTTGTTTTTGCTTCATTTTGGGAATAACGGATTTTCAACTTATTCTATTGACGATTATTTTGAGAATTTTCAAGCTGTGGTTTTGAGACTGTCACAAAAGCTGCTCTATACATTTAGCTAACATAAAATGCAAAGGAAATTTTGATATCGTTAACGCATGCGCAGTGAAAAATTATTTAGTAAACCTACTCATTTTTCATACAATTTTTGTTATTTATTAAATTTAATTGCAGGATATTGTGTGTAAAATCATTTGTCATATTTTCAACAAAGAATGTTAATTTATAGTGTTACGAATTTTGTAAATAGTTAGTGTTTGTACTGTAAAATAATGTAAATGATCTTATTAAGCTCCATTCCTTTTCTAATATTAGTTTTTGTTGCATTGTCTCTGTTATCAAGCAAACTTGTCTATTATTTTCAGTGAATGTCTATGGCAGCTTTGCGAAATATTAGAGATATCGCCAAGTTGGCGTCACTTTTGGCAACTAAGTTTGGTCGCCAAATTTGACGATATATCGCCAAGTTGGCGACAAACTTGGCGATTGTTGGCGATGGTAACCCTTCCCTGTTTATGGTAACCACCCCCCTTAGGTCTACTGATACATTGAATGTTGTTCCGTGGTTTTCTGGGTTTTTTCTAGAAGGTTGTAGAAACTTCGCCGCATTCTGCGAACCTATATAAGGAGAGCGATACGAGCTGCTGTTGTCATTATTTACCAGTCAGTCATTGAGTGAACAAGGTGTAAGCAAGTTTGCTTGAGTTTCATCTATGTTGTTTTGAATGTTATTAAGTGTTGAGACGTTGTATAAAGAGTCTTTGGGGTCTAAAGCTGTAATTGTACGATAGATTTGAGCAGTTATTTTTGAATATCCAGTAATATTTGTGAGTTTCGAAGACTCTGTTGTTCTGAAGTCTGTAAATAAATTATTTTCTACTTTTCTAAGAGCAAGAGTTTGAAGTTGTCTAACCATAAGATGAAAAGAACCCAATATACGCTACAATTTTTGGTGTCAGGAGTCGGGATCTTATGGCGAAAACACGAACAATGGACGTACAACTGAAAGAACTATTAGAAGCTATTAACGGATTAAGAACAGAGCTGACCAATAAAATTGATAGAGGCCAAGAAGAGTTGGCGGATAAAATGAATAAAGGCCAAGAAGAGTTGGCGGACAAAATGAATAAAAACGAAGAAAGAATGGAACAGTTGACAAATAAAATTGATAAAGGCCAAGAAGAGTTGGCGGAAAAGATGAATAAAGGCCAAGAAGAGCTGGCGGAAAAGATGAATAAAGGCCAAGAAGAGTTGGCGAATAAAATCGACAAAGTCCAAGAAGATGTGACTGAAGAAATGAAAAGAAGCGAAGAGAGAATGGAAGAATTAAAGGAGGAAGTTAATAAAAGCCAAGAAGAAATGAAGAAAACTTTGGAAGAAAAGTTCTCATCGGTAGAGAGAAGAATAGATTCGGTAGAAGAGAAAATTCAGAATGAAGTTAGTAATGTTGAACAGAAAATGGAAAGGAAAATGGCGGAAGTAGAAGAGAAAATTCAGAAAGAAGTTTGTAACGTTGAAGAGAAAATCAGTAACGTTGAAGAGAAAATACTAGGTGAAGTAGATGAAAAGCTAAATAAAAAAGTACAAGATCTTGAGAATAAACTTTCAGCGTCTAGTGGTAATTATGAAGAATTTAGGAATCCGCCTGCTTCTCCCGTGCACATTAAGCTGTCGACATACGATGGAAAGAGTTCCTGGCAAGTTTACAAGACCCAATTCACCATTGTAGCTGAAGCGAACAAATGGAGTGACGAGGTGAAAGCTTGTCAACTGGCAGCATCTTTAAGAGGAGAAGCCGCCGACGTGCTGCAAACATTGCCCGATATGACGCAACTCAATTTTGAGACTCTAAGTTGTGCACTTGAAATGAGATTCGGCGAAAAATTCTTCAAGGATTATACGAGAATACAAATGAAGAGCCGCCATCAAAAATCGAGTGAAACCCTTCAAGAGTTTGCTTCGGAAATTGAACGGCTTGCAAATTTAGCATTCATTGACTGTCCAACAAATGTACGGGAAATGCTCTCAGTGCAATATTTTGTAGACGGAATAAAAGATCCAGAAGTGCAGAGAGCGGTACGAATGGCAGATGTACAGGATTTAAAGGCTGCACTACTATATGCCTTAAAGTTGGAAGCAGCTACACAAGCCAGCCGAAGAGATCGTCATTCAGTCCGAGGGGCAACGGTGAACAAAAGCTCAGACACTGAGATCGACTTTTTGAAAGAAATTAGGAAATTAAATCAAGAGATTGAAGCTTTAAAATATGGAAGAACAAGCGCAAGAAGACAGAATCTCACGTGCTGGGGATGCGGTGATAATGGACATCTCCGAAGAAATTGCCCCAAAATCCACGAACGTGAGATAAATTCAAACAGTCAGCAGGGAAACTAAATTTTGGCCATCTCGCGGGGCGGAGGTTGCCAGAGAATGAAAAGCCTCACCTGAAGATGCTCCAGATATCAAAAATGAGCGGCGGTGATAACGAATTATATGTGATAGGCTTTATTAACGGAATTCAGTGCCGTATGATTGTCGATACAGGAGCCAATGTGACAATAATAAGAGAAGATTTGGCTCGAAAATTGAAATGTAAACTCATCTGGACTCCACCATGCGTTACCCTGCAAACTGTGACGGGCGACAAGATAGGCATATATGGAAAGGCAAATTTAACTATCAACTTTGGAAGAACGAAATATTACCATACGGCATATGTGGCTGACATAACAGATCCTTGCTTAATCGGGCTAGATTTTCTGAAGAAGTTTGACTTCAAGCTTGATTTCAAAAATAACAAAATGCTCTCAAAATTTGAAGAAATAAGTCTCTTTGGATTGAATAACGAAATTGAATGTAAACAAGCAGTAATAGCCAAAGAAGACATCAATCTAGATCCAAGAACAGAATTTTTAGTTCCAGCTGTAATTAAAAATGAAACTAATTACCGATTTGGCCATATAGATTATCCAGAAGACAATAGTACTCAAGCAGGAGTATTGGTGGCTTCTTCTGTGGTAGACCTCTCGAAAAAGACCATTCCAATCAGAATTGCTAACATCAGTGATAAGACGAGGACTATCAAGAAAGGAGAGGTGATAGCGTCATGTGCTCCTGTGACGTGCATAAGTCAAAATTCCAGTCACTCTGAGAAATCTTCAGATAATTTAGTCAAGGATTTGTTACAAAATACAGACTGAAATCCAAAACAGATGGAAGCTGCTGAAAATTTAATTAGAGAATTCCAAAGTTTATTTTCCCAAACATCTGGAGACTTTGGACGAACTAAAATGGCACAACACCGAATTGACACGGGAGATCACTCTCCTATTAAACAGCACCCTAGACGATTACCTTTTGCCTAGCAAGAAGAGGTGCTGAATTTAATTAAAGATATGGAAGAAAATGACGTCATCGAACCATCAACAAGTCCATGGGCGTCTCCCATTGTATTAGTAAGAAAGAAGGATGGTTCTACAAGATTTTGTGTAGACTACCGCCGACTGAATGACGTCACCAAAAAGGATAGTTACCCTCTGCCAAGGATTGACGACACTCTTGACACACTTGCGGGCAACACTTGGTTCTCGACTTTAGACTTGAAGAGTGGTTACTGGCAGGTAGAGATCCATCCCGACGACCGCGAGAAGACTGCCTTTACAACGGGACAAGGATTATGGCAGTTCAAGGTAATGCCTTTTGGTCTGTGTGACGCACCTGCAACTTTTGAACGCCTTATGGAAACGGTTCTTCGGGGACTGTCATATGAGGCATGTCTTGTTTATTTAGACGATATCATAATCATAGGAAAATCTTTTGATGAACATCTGAACAACCTCATGATGAACATCTGAACAACCTCAGGCGGGTGCTACAAAAGTTAAAGGAAGCTAATTTGAAGTTAAGCCCTTCGAAGTGCAGTTTGTTTCGCAATGAAGTCGCCTACCTTGGACACATCATTTCGGCGGAAGGAGTTACGACTGATCCGGAGAAGATATCGGCCGTGAAAAATTGGAGTCGTCCAGCAGATGTTCACCAGCTTCGAAGTTTTCTAGGATTATGCACTTATTACAGAAAATTCGTCAAAGGCTTCTCGATGATTGCAAGACCACTTCATAAATTAACAGAAGCCAATCAAAAATTTATGTGGACACAGGAATGTGACGCTGCTTTCGAAAAGCTTAAGGAGGCCTTGACATACACTCCAATTCTGTCGTATCCTCAAATCGATAAACAGTTTATACTTGATACGGATGCAAGCAACGAAAGCATTGGCGCTGTACTGTCCCAGGAAATCGACGGCCAGGAGCGTGTTATCGCCTATTTCAGCAAGTGCTTGTCAAAGGCCTAGCGAAACTACTGCGTAACAAGAAAAGAGCTTCTTGCTGTAGTGAAAGCCATAGACCACTTTCATCACTATCTTTACGGTCGAAAGTTCCTGATCCGAACTGATCATGCTTCTCTAACTTGGCTATTGAATTTTAAGAACCCTGAAGGCCAGATAGCCAGGTGGATACAAAAGCTTCAAGAGTACGATATGGAGATACGCCATCGACAAGGCTCATCACATGGAAATGCAGATGCTCTCTCAAGAAGACCCTGCTCAGAGAATTGTAGATACTGCGCCCATGTTGAGAAGAAATTTAATGTCAAAGGTCCTATAGTAAGACAAGTTACAACTGGGTGTACATCATCGCAAGATCCGTGGAGTGACGAGAGCCTGCGTAAAGATCAACTTGCTGATCCTGAAATTAAGCCAATTCTAGAGCTGAAAGAGGAGTCCAACAGGAAGGCCAGCTGGCAAGACATGGCCCATTACCACCCTACGACTAAACGTTATTGGGCTCTCTGGGATTCCTTACATTTAAAGAACGGCATCTTGTACCGAAAATGGGAGTCTGACGATGGAAAGACATGTAGATGGCAACTACTACTCCCTAAGTCGAGAATTTCTATGGTCCTTCAAGAACTGCATGGTAGTCCCACAGGAGGTCATTTTGGTGTAATGAAGACCCTGCAAAAGGTTCGAGAGCGTTTCTACTGGAATAATGTTCGCAGTGACGTGGAGAAGTGGTGTCGAACTTGTGACACCTGTGTAGCACGTAAAGGTCCAAAGAGGCGCACCTGTGGACGATTGCAACGTTATAATGTAGGAGCTCCTTTCGAACGAATTGCTTTAGACATCCTGGGTCCACTTCCTAGAACATCTGATGGCAATAAGTACATCCTCGTTGTCATGGACTACTTCACTAAGTGGCCTGAAGCATATGCCATTCCTAATCAAGAGGCGGTAACCGTAGCAGACATACTGATTCAACATTGGGTTTCCAGATACGGAGTTCCTCTTCAAATCCATTCCGATCAAAGAAGAAATTTTGATTCGGCTGTGTTCAAGGAAATGTGTGAACTACTCGGCATGGAAAAAACTCGAACAACACCTCTACACCCTCAATCGGACGGCATGGTGGAGCCTTTCAATCGTACCATCCTAAATAGCCTCTCCCTCCTGGTGTCTAAAGATCAACTGGACTGGGACAAGAAATTACCTCTGTTCCTGCTTGGCTACAGGAGTGCTGCTCATGAGGCCACTGGTTATTCCCCTTCTCAAATGCTCTTTGGTCGTGATCTTCGTCTACCTGCGGATCTTTTGTTTGGCCGTCCTCCTGATGCTCCTTCATCGCCTGAGGAATATGTCGATGAACTCCAGGCGCGGATTGAGGAGATTCATTGCCTAGCGAGGAACCGAATCGGACTGGCATCGGAAAAGATGAAGACACGGTACGACACAAAGGCAACAGGACATGAGTTCAACGAAGGTGACAAAGTTTGGTTGTGGAATCCGATACGTCGTAAGGGACTGTCGCCAAAATTACAAAGAAACTGGGACGGTCCTTACACAGTCGTCAACAGGCTGAATGACGTCGTTGTACGCATACAAAAATCGCCACACGCCAAACCCAAGGTCGTACACTATAATCGGCTAGCCCCTTATTTTGGCCAAAGTGAATAGAAATTCAAAACTGGAATTTCAGACCATGGTCATGAAAGTCACTTTTTGTAAATATGTAAATAGTAATTAGTTCTTATTTATGTACTTCTTATTATTGTTATTATTTATTATTTTATTTATTTATTTTAAGTGTTTTCCTCTAACTCAAGGATTGCACTGCCCGGGACGTGCAGTCTTTGAGGAGGGGGTAGTGTTACGAATTTTGTAAATAGTTAGTGTTTGTACTGTAAAATAATGTAAATAATCTTATTAAGCTCCATTCCTTTTCTAATATTAGTTTTTGTTGCATTGTCTCTGTTATCAAGCAAACTTGTCTATTATTTTCAGTGAATGTCTATGGCAGCTTTGCGAAATATTAGAGATATCGCCAAGTTGGCGTCACTTTTGGCAACTAATTTTGGTCGCCAAATTTGGCGATATATCGATAAGTTGGCGACAAACTTTGCGATTGTTGGCGATGGTAACCCTTCCCTGTTTATGGTAACCCCCCCCCCCCTTAGGTCTACTGATACATTGAATGTTGTTCCGTGGTTTTCCGGTTTTTTCTAGAAGGTTGTAGAAACTTCGCCGCATGCTGCGAACCTATATAAGGAGAGCGATACAAGCTGCTGTTGTCATTATTTACCAGTCACTCATTGAGTGAACAAGGGGTAAGCAAGTTTGCTTGAGTTTCATCTATGTTGTTTTGAATGTTATTAAGTGTTGAGACGTTGTATAAAGAGTCTTTGGGGTCTAAAGCTGTAATTGTACGATAGATTTCAGCAGTTATTTTTGAATATCCAGTAATATTTGTGAGTTTCGAAGACTCTGTTGTTCTGAAGTCTGTAAATAAATTATTTTCTACTTTTCTAAGAGCAAGAGTTTGAAGTTGTCTAACCATAAGATCAAAAGAACCCAATATACGCTACAATATTAAGAACTCTGCAAAGTGTAAGCAAAAGTCTCTAAAAATTTTGGGACTGTTTTTATAAAAACCTTAATTTTTCTACGAGTATACATGCTATCGACATAAAAATGAACAAAGTTTATTACAATAAGCCACTTAATGATAATCTAGAGTTTGAGTGCTTTTGATGCATTAGTTTTGACAGGGTTAGCCAAAAGATATTCATTCTTCTTCAATTTGTTGACGGTCCCCGATGAAGTTTCGAGAAAAAAGCTTCACAGAAAGTTATGACTTGTACTATTATATTTATACATTAAGAGTTTCAGTATAATTCTTCATGTATTTTTCTACATATTTAACAAAATGTCTAAAATCGCAAGTGGACGATCATCTATCGCCCTGTAGTGTATTAATACAAATACTCGTGTAAGATATTTAACAGGAACGGAAATATTTATTCATTAATAATCTCCATATCTAGATGATTTTAAAAATATTTCGGGAAATTCAATTCCATTTCATTCAATAACTACGTTTGGCAAATGTTTAAATGTGTAAACTTGTTTATAAATTTTATCGCAAATCTATATATGTTTGCGAGTCAATGAAGATAACTTATTAGTTATAAATACTGCTTAAATCAGCATGCCCATTCCATGAAATATACTTTATTTCATTAATTTTGATTACATAACGTAAATCCAGCTTAGTAATATACCTTTACTTCGAAATTATTTGAACTATTTATATATTTATTTCATCATGCATGAATCTAAAATCAATTCATGTTTACATATTTTTATCTGTAATTAAACAACATACATTTGAAGTTATCATAATATCAGTTCACGTTAAAAAAAGGTATTAGGAATTGTTAGACAGAATAATTATGAATCTAGCGTATATTTTAAAATTTCATTAAGGAAATTAATACAAGATAATAATTAAAGTTGAAAAAAAATCGAGTAATTTTTTTGAAATGTATAATGATTTTTTTTAATAGAAAACTATTTCAAAAGTTTAACAATAAACTGAAAACAAATAAACAAAAGTTTAAAAAAAGTCACAATTAAAAAAAATAATCATAAAAATCACTTTGCGATTAACGTTTGTTTAAACGTTAATATATTCCTATGATGACAACCTGAGTATGGTTATTTTAGAAAGCTTTTCTCATACGTGTTTTGTTTAATCACATACTATAAAATTACCAGTGAAAGATTATAGATGTGGGAAAGATTATAGATTTAATGGATCCCATTTAAGATAGAAATATTTCCTTAAATTTAGCTCAAGATTATCTTACTATTACTATTGACGGAGTTCACAAGTAAAAAGCGTTTCCTTTGTCATTGCTAAATTTTCAATTAGAAGAAACTTATGTAAGAAATGTTCATACGGTTGTAGCTAGAATGCGCCTGCGGAGGCAATGTCTAGAAATACATAAGTATTTATTAGGTCTTTGAAGAGAAAAATTGTGTTTTCTCATCGCTGGTTTCTTAATTCAAGAGCAAAATACCGGCAAGCAATTGACTCTATTCAGTTTCATTTCAGAGTAAGTATGCGGTTGTTTCCAGAATATAGCAATTTACTTTTTAAATACTTAATTTTTGCAGTCTAACTATTTTTACTCATATGTAATGTGAACATGTAAGTGAATTATATAAATCTTATTTTAATAACATTCAACTGTGTTCTTGTGATAAGTGGAATCTGAGTCTAATTGTTTTTTTATATCACTTTATATTAATCGAAATGCGGTAATGAAAAAACGAACTTGTATTTGAACAACAATTTATGCTAAAAATGAAAGAAAACATTCTTGTAGAACAGTCTGTTATACAAAAATTTAAATAAAAAAATTACTTTTTAAAAATCCCTACTATTTTTTTAAAGATGAAAATGTTTGCTTAATTTTTTTCACATTCATTAGGGTATAGTACATAAAACAATGCATGTATTTTTAAATGTATAGGATTTTACATTTAATACGATTTTTTTTCTCTCGTTTGTACTAAAAAAGAAGAAAATTCAACAAACTCAGAGTTTAAAAATTGAAAAAAAAGTATGAACTTGAATATTAAATCTATGCACAAAAATATTAAATGCACTAAGGAGAACTGTTAAAAGGAGTTTCAAATCTCAGTCTAAATTAGAAAAAAGTTTTGGTGTTTTTCGAACAAACAAGTTATAAAAATATGGACAGGGAGAAAAATCATTTTAAAGTTTTGATTTGTATGGGTTTGGGTAATTGCACTGGGCCTATTAACAAAATTTACTATATCTCATATAAAATAGTTATATAGGTAAAAAATAGGTGCCAACATAATCACAATTAAAGAGGTTTTCAGTTAATAAGAAAATAGATATTTTGACCAATTTCAATGTATTGCGTCTCCTTAACCATATTGATAGTTTAGAAGTGATAAACAGAATATCCTTGCAAAGACTTCCATATCATTCTGATGTATTTCTCAATATAGTGTTAATAAATATTCTAACAAATATCAAAAGCATAAGGAGAATTAGTTTTATTTCATTATAAAAATATTTTTGCTACCCACAATAGGTACCTTAATTAAAAAAATCGAATCAGCAACAATTTGAAAGTAAGCTGCAAGTGGTTAAGGAAAACTTTTGAATAAGTATAAAATTTAAGATAACAACATATTAGCATCGAAGACAATGAATTCAACACATAAAATAATTATTATATCAAACAATATCATCAACATTATCTGTAAATTGCCCATTCAACCGCTATACGATATTATGACATGATAAACTTGCAACATTTAAGGAAATATCTCATAAACAGGTAACAGACAACTAGAGAGTAGAAATCACAATGATAATACATATACTAAAGTGATGTTCAATCGCAGCATGTACAGGTGGTTATCAAAATAATGGAAACACCCTAGATTTTGAAGAAATTCTTTATTGATATGGCGTAGGACCCCCTTTGGCATGTAATACAGCTTGGATTCGCCTAGGAATCGAATCATACAAATTCTGAACAGTGTTTAGAGGAATATTGTACCAATCTTCATGGAGATATTGTAAAAGTTCCGTGTGAGATGCCGGTGGAGGATATCGATTCCGGATTGAAAGCTCTAAAATAGACCACAACGGTTCGATTATATTGAGATCTCGGGATTGTGCGAGCCAAGGTAGATGTCCAACCTCATCCTCATGTTCATCAAACCATGATTGGACAACTCTGGCTGCATGAATAGGGGCATTATCATCCTGGAAAATTCCATCTCCTGCAGGAAACAAAATTTGCATCATGGGATGGACCTGGCCAGCTAAAACTTCTCTATACTTCTCCCCAGTGTTCCTTCCTTTCAGGGTTACGATTGGACCAGCAGAAAACCATGACACGGCTGCCCATACCATGACCTATCCACCTCCATGCTTGACAGTTGGACGGAGGCAATCAGGATCA
Organism: Maratus speculifer; assembly: GCA_964019185.1. Lineage (NCBI taxonomy): Eukaryota > Metazoa > Arthropoda > Arachnida > Araneae > Salticidae > Maratus > Maratus speculifer. Next base: position 137,888,549 of record OZ025298.1, read on the forward strand.
TACGCTTGTGCAGGTGTTCTCCAGACATGTACCCGTCCTGTTGTGGGGAAAATGTGAAAGATCATTCGTCTAACCATATAACAGTCTTCCACTTATCAATCGACCAGGTTTTGTGGTTGTGGCACCACTCTACACGACGTTTGGCATTAGCATCTCTGACAAGTGGCTTGGGAATTGCTGTTCTGCCGTAAATGTTCTCTTTATGAAGGTATCTCCGAACTGTAATTGTTGACACTGGAGAATTCAGATGCTGATTGAGCTCTGCGCTCACTTTGACTGCAGTTGTTTTCTTTTTAGACATTACAATCCGCTTCAATACCCGTCTGTCTCTTTCACTCAGCTTCTCCTTCCGTCCACTATTTTGCGTTGCTGAGCTTGTCTTTTCGCGCTGTGTGTATGCTGTCATTAGACACCGTACCTCTAGAAACGCCTATAAGCTGGGATGTTTCGGTCACCGTTGGTCCAGCTAGTCGGGCTCCTACAATTTGGCCTCTTTGAAAATCTGTGAGGTCTGACATTTTACGCTTCTGACAAAAAAAAAAAAAAAAAAAAAAAAAAAAAAAAAAACTCTTCTAGAGCTTTCTCATACTACCTAATACATGTATTTTTTTATTAAAAAAATCTGATAGCTAAGATTATATTTTAATGCTTACGAAGGGAATTCTTAAATGTCCCTTTCATTCACAAGTGTTTCCATTATTTTGATAACCACCTGTATGTTAGCACATAATCTATATTATAAAGGCCAACGTATCTGTGTAATGCATACATCATTTTGCAAGTGGCAACACTTTAAAATTTGAAATGAAATTTCGGGTTTACAACTTTTACTGGTGTAAATTTTTAAGCTTCTAAATATCGTACATTTTCCATTTTACGTCATCGTATAGAGAAAAAATATACTTTTAAATAATACTTCTGTGAAAACTATATCTTAATTTACTTTTGAGTTATTATTTTTTTTTATAGTTTTAATACCGTTTTTGTAATCATGGCAACAGAAATATTCCATTTCCATGTAAAGGGGGAGGAAACATTACTCCATCCTTTTGTTGTCATTTTCTCATTAAAAGCTAAAAAAACTGAAATTAAGTTCTTGTGATGTAAAGAATATCGTCTACTACAAAAACCCGTGAATTTTGTTTTTATTTCTTTTTTGATTATCAATTAAAATATTTTTAGCTTATCATCAAAGAATGGTTTATTACAAGCTTTCTGTGCACTGGATACAACGCTTTCTCTTTACAAAAATGTATTTAAAAGAATAGTTGTGCGACTTATCGTCTTTGTTTTTATTTAATGCATATCAAAATATCGCTTCACGACGACCCTTCACTCAGCACTGATCACATGGCCTTCAATCGTCGTCAGTGCCACCTATTGTTTGAGATGCGAACTAAATTAAAAAATTACAGTAAAAAAACTCCCGACATTAAAATTTCCCCTCTTGCAAAATATTTTTAAATAGCTATCACCGTTTGCCAGTTATTGAATTTTAAAATTCATCAGTCATTTTTGGGACACCCGGTATGTACCTAATAATATAATTTATATTTGTCTATTTAATTATCCTCCTCAGACCCCATGGTTTATTTTTATTTTCACATTTCTTAATTTTAATTGTGAGTTTATGTTAATAAATTGATAATTAAGAATGATAAAAAGAGAAAAAAGTAAGGATTCGTTTTTTCTTCACACTTAATTTGACACATAAGAGCTCATTAATCCCATTTTCAGACATTTTCTTAGATTTTTTTATTTCATTTTATTTTTTTTTCATTGCGAAAACAAAGAAAAAGGAAATAATTATATATTTTATGCATTTTTATTACTAATGGCTTCTACAATTTATATCTTTACTCACAGAAAAATTTTTACATATTTATTTTTGCATATTTCGTATATTTTTGCTGGAACCCATTGTAATGATTGTAAAAAAGAATTCAGCAAAATAACTGGTCTATTACCCATTTTTCATGCAAAAAAATTACGTAATCGTAATTTAACTGTATTCTGACCATAATATGGTCAGAATACAGTTAAAGTATGGTAATATAAACGTTTCCTTTAAAAACTGTCGGTAGACCGGATGTGTTGAGAAAAAACATTTTACAGTGAGCACATATATCGCTAAAAAGCGCTAAAAGAAACAAATTGCTTTTTTTTGTTTAGACTGTTACACTCCATTCACACCAATTTGTTTATTTTTACGAATGATTTTTTATGTCAAAAAAGCTGCAAAGATGTGTATCCTATAGGACCCATTGGGTCTAAACAGATTAAATACTAATTTATATTCAAAAGAATATTTATGTACCTTAGAATATCAGTAGCGTGAATAACTTTAGGCTTAAATTGTTGAGATTTTTCTTCGCATATTTTACTGATTTATTATTACTCTAAACATTCAGCTTCGAAATAATTTTTAGATGTATAATTTCATTTAGCATACTGAACAAATTGTATGCTTATTGACAAGATGTATAGTACCGTACTCTCTTATTTATTTTCTCTCTCTAAAATTATAATGTTGATTATTTTTATCATTTTAAACAGTCAGAATAGATATATAAATTCAGGTATAGCTGAAAAGCTTTTCTGATTACCACCCTCTATATAAAATATATTAACGCTTCATTTTTATAAGTCAACTTAAATGATTTCTATATCCCTACGTATGAATTATTATCTTTTTAATACTTTATAAAATAGTTGAAATGTTTTATGGATTGGGTTTGCCTGTCCATCTCTCTGGCCGAGATCTACCTTTCATAATCTGATTTCCATTTAGTTAATGCGTGCAAATATATTTTACTGGGGAATGTTCGATATTGAAACTGAAATGTGTTGCATTAATAATTCATCAACAGATGCACTCAAAAATATTTTTTTACATTAAAGGCTAAGGGGGAAAATCATTTGCCATGTATTCTAACAATGTTATAATAGTCTAAAAGTAACAAAGTTGAGATGTACTACATGTTGAGACTTAAGATGTAAGGTACCCTGGGGTAATAACGCCACGTTAAGGTACTATCAATTTTCATGTCTCAGTTTTAGTTTGTATTTTTCAAACAAACATATGATTTGATATAGCAACTCATTGACTATCTATATAAAAAATTAATTTAACAGATATGTATTCATAAAATGTAATGGCGTGATTTCTTGACCAATGCTATTTGGTGTTATTACCCACCTATATGGGTAATAACGCCATGCAAACAAAACTACGAAATAAGATGGAATAATTGCATGTAGATTGCCCAATTCTAAAAATACAAACTCTACAAACTTAGAAATTGTCAAATTGCATTCTAAACTATTGAAAATGTTCAATTTTTTGTGAAAGTATAAGAAAAATAAAGGTGGGGTGTGTGGGGGGGGATGAGGCAAAAGAATATCAGACTGTGAGCTTCATTTTGCTTAAAAAGGTCCGCTTAAATAGAATTATTAGAAACATTGCACAGTTTTAATTGTGTTTATTTGAATCAGTCTTTAGGATGTAGCTTGGCCACTGTAGGGAATCAACCGGGGTATTAATGCCAAGGATTGGCGTTATTACCCCGTTATAGTTATTGTGCTGAACATTTTAAATTACAAATTATCTCGAGAAGATATCCAAAACCTTCAACAAAATTTTGAAAGTCCATGAAATGTGCAACAAATTTATGTAATTTCCGGATAAAAAAAAATAGTCTTCACATCACAAAACGTATCTTGCAAATTTTAGATCAAGCGTAAATTTTAGTTGCTTGTAAAAACAATAAGACCTAAAAATGAAACAAATTAACTTGAAGCTGTTTTTTGCGATTTATATGACTCAAAACCCTTCTTCGCAGAGCACATGGGTGTTATTTACCAAATTATTTCATAATTATGCAAAATATTAGCACTTGGCGTTATTACCCCGCCTCGCGTTATTACACCAGACCACCTTACTAAAGTTGGGATGTACTATTGAGAATTACTACAAAATGAGTAGAAAAGGATATGTAATGTGTAACATTTACAATGTGCATACAGGGGAACTCAAAGTACATTGTTATATCATAGAACAGGAAGAAATATTCTTTGCAGAGCATTTTAAAGATGTTCCCCATTAGTAAGATAATGAAATTAATATGACTTTCCCAGGTAACCAAAACTGTGCTTTCTGTAGAATGTGGAATTCTAAGTGCTGAATTATCTATCTCATTTGAAATATTCTTCTTTAAATTACACTACAAAAAGAAAACAGAAACAATATTGGCAATAATTTTGATGTAGGATAATTATTTATATCACTTAATTCACTTATCAGATTGTTGTTTATTGTCATTTATGTAATGTGTAATTTGTGATTCGATCTTAATTGAAAATTGCATTTGATTTATGATTTTATTTACAATGGTTTATGTTTTATTGAAAAAAAATATGTAACGAGAAAATCAGTGAATTTTAACTAGCTTTATTCTCAGAATAGCGTCCATAATGCATGAATATTGATTTTCAATTGGATAAGTATATCTCAGTAGTATTAGTTAAACATTGTAAATATTTCATTGTCTCAGAATTAGACCAACATTTTAAGCCAATGAATGCAATAATGATCAAGTGTATAGAACCTACAGTAGTAGTTTAAATATACCCTTATGATAATGTTAAGTCTAAAGGGGGCGTTATTTTCAAATAGCTCACTCAATTTTTTAATATTGTTTCATGATTTGTTTGAATAGAAGATTTCAGAATGATCTACAACCGCATTAGTTTTCACTTTTTCTTTTTTGATTTCAAACTTTTTTTTAAATTACTTTAACTTTTTAAACCGGTTGGAACCAATTCTGAAAATGAAACTACCATAACATAAAAAATATAACCAAAACCGAAAAATTAAAAACAAGCCCAGTTGTAAATCGTCATCAGCTATTCTATCCAAAAAAATAATTAAAATATTAAAATTTGAGTGAGGTATTTGAAAATAAAGCCCCCATAGTCTTTACATTATCATCCGGGACTTTTTCTGTGATTTGAGTGGAAACTTACGACAATGTATAATCTTCATAAAACCCTAAATGGCTTAATGCTACTAGCATGTAAGGGCATGAGATAAAAGTTTAAATAAAGACGTTTTACCTAATATAAAATTATAATTTATGAATTCAAGACAAATTCTTTCGCTTCAGTTTTATTATCGAAAATATGAATTTATAAAATCTAGAAAAAAAAATCAGTAAAAATAAATAAAATTATACGAATAACAATTTAACACGGACTAGATTACAAACTGTCAGCTTCGTAACAATATCAGGTTAAAAATTTAAAATATAATGTTACTATTGCAATTTCCAAAGTCAAAATATTCTAGACGAATATTTTTATAATTAGTATTAATTTTTCAGTTAAACCAAAGACTAGTTAGTTGAATGTTATTTCAAATTTTACTTATATTGAAATTGGCTCTCACAAACTATCCCATGTTACCGTTAAATTACTAAATGATTACTTAGGAACATCATAGACGCAAGAATTTCATCAGATGTCTCTGAAATATTCGACATATTTTAGAAATTTATCTCTGCTATTTCTGCTCAAACGTGTTTAAAAACTCTCCGCTTATTTAATGCAACAGTTGTTTTGTGTAAAATATTTAGAATACAGTGTAATCAACATAATTATTTTAAATTTTGCAAATTATTTTCAACTAATTACCATTTGAAGTTGCAAAATATGATTGAAGATATTTATTTATTTAATACGTTATTTTCTTCTTATAATACAGAAAGACAAATGAAAATCTGTAACTTTATTCCATATATAATTTGGATTATTTGTGACTTATTGATGCGTAGCGTGTAGTATATGTTGTATCATAGTATACGTAATCAGATATGTAGTATATAACTCACTCTATCATGTAGAACAATATTTAAAAAAAAAATTCTGTGTAAATTATTATGTCAAGTATTTACTATCTATAGATATTAGCTAAAGACAATTATTATAAATACCGCCACGAAATACACACACAGCTGCGTTCTGCGCATCTCTCCAACATTCTTTATACCAAAATACTAGCGAAAAAAAAGATAAACTAGCCGGATGTGCCAATCTCAAAACTTTCTTCTATCTCACGTATGCTAATTGTTCTAAATTGCGTACCACAGTGCCAAAATTAAATGACAATCAATGCTCATCATTAGGATTTTAAAGGCATGAAATTCCGTGCATTAGTTCTTGAAATAGAATTATTTCGGTTATCGGGAAAATTGCAACGTAAAAGCATCACCTGTTGAACGATTTATATCAAAATATAAACAGTAGAAATATTTTTCAAGCTAAACCGAAACTGAAGTTTAATGATAATTCGTGAATTATTTCTTGAGATAGAGCTATTGTAGAAATCGGAAAAAATTCAGTATAGCAGGGCCATCTATTGGACGATAAACACAAAATGCAAAGAGAATTAGTTTATATCATGAATTTACTGAATCTAAAGACTATCCATGCATTAATTCTTGATATACAGGTATTGTGGTAATCGTGACAAATGCAGCATAGCATTTCCACATGTTGAACGATTTACATCAAAATGTAAGAAACATAAATCCATGTCAAGGATTATCTGAATGTGAAGTTTCATGGAAATCTCTGCATTATATAGTGAGATTGAATTTTTGCCTGAATCATAAAAAATGCAGCATATAAGCGCCACCTATTGAAGGATTTACACAAAAACACATTTAGCATCAATTTTGATCCGGGACAATTTGAATGTTATTAATTTAGTGCATTTACTTTACTAAATTTCGTTCATTAATTATTGAGATAAATCTCTTGAAAAAAATCATGAAACATGCAGCATAGAAACGAAACATTTTTAATTATTTACACCACAATTTGAACAGCATCAAATCACGTCACGAAATAAAGGAATCAGGTGTTTGATATTGTCCGTTTGTTATTGAGATGTAACTGTTGCGAAAACATAAAACATGCAGAAAAGCATCACCATCTGTTGAGCGACTTGCATCAGAATTTAACCTTCCAGCAGGCGCGCGTATGTAAGACACATACAAGAGATGAATTTCATTTTAAATATTTAAACCTGAGGGCAATTTGAACACTTGTCCTTGGCTATTCTTCTCTCTCCGTTTGATCTACTTTCAGTTACATTTTACAATATACATTTTACAATTGCATATACATGAAATATTCGCGGCTTTAATGTTGGTGCCATGAGCGCGCCTGCTGGAGGGTTAACAGTATCAATTATATCATACACCAGCAGAATATGATTTTTTTAAATCAAATTCCGTGCATTAGTTCCTTAGATAGCGCGCCTACAAAATTTATAATACATACAGAGAGACAGAAATACAATCAGAAACTCGCAGGTAAATTTACAAAAATTCACAGACAGATATTTTGTATTTTTTTTTTTTTTTTTTTTTTTTTTTTTTTTGAATTTATGGTTTCTAAAACGTTTTCCGAACGCCGAAAACCGCAATAAACATTTTTCACGACTTTAATGCTTTTTTCTTGTAAATAAAGAAGAAAGTAAAAATAAATATTAAAACTGTGCAAACTTAAAGACAAAATCATTACATTAGAATGGAAAAACAGGAAGGGTACAATATTTTCTAATTTAACGATTTCTTCTAAAGATCTCAAACATTCATTTTAATTACTTAAAAATATTTTCAAAATAGCATTATATGAGTATATATAAAATGTAATCAATAATTAACCTCGACAGAAGCTAACATAAGAAGATGGGATTACAAATCGTCTAAAGATGTGTGTAACACCGTATTTATTCGATGGCGCAGATTTTTTCTTTAAAGGGTATAATAAAATCATTCACCATGATGGAACATGTATAGAAGACTTTGTCTTTGAAATAACTTGCAGGAAAAACATCTTATGCATTCAGTGCAGGACTATAATGTGTTCATTAAAACGCTGTCCAATAAATCTTTTAATTTCCAAATTAGAAATAGTAACCTGAATGTTACCCTACACCAAGGTTGATTGTAAAAATTTAATATGTTAACCACCCGAATGTCCTAAAATAAGCTTTTTCATTAAAAATTTTAATAACTTGGATAGCTATTAAAAAAAATATTTCTGGTGGATTGATGATAGACCATTTCTTTTTCTTCGATTTCCGATTTCAGTTTAAAGTAGTGTCGATAGATGGCGCTGGAAGCAACAGGTGCTAAATAGGGGTTCTATTTTTGGACTGTTTTTTTTATCTCAAAATGGAAGGGAAAGAAGGAGTTTAAATAAATGGAGTGGGTCTTCAAAGTAATTTGGTTCATCGGGCCCATTTTATACATTTAACATCCTTCTTTTGCATAAATAATAAGAGTGAGGCCAAATACATGGTCCTCATTTAGCATCTGTTACTACTATATTAATCACCATTATATTAATCTGCAGTCAAGAATCGGAGTAAAAGAACTTCTGAAATCTTACATCACAATCCTCCAAAAATCTTATAATAGTTATGACGATTTGCAAATTTTTGAGTTTTATACTAACTCAATTCTTTTAGGGACACGCGGCATAGTCTAGCAATTGATGTATTTCGTAAAAAATATTTTCTATTTTTCAAAATATGTTATTCAATTAAAGCAAAAAGAAATAATATTGAAATAAAAGAAATAATTATTATTCCTGAATATATTCATTATAAAAATGCATATTTAGCTCAACATTGTAAAAAAGAGAAACAAAGACAATGTCACAAAGTGTGATGTGATAAATTCAGTGATTTTATGCAATGCATACATGCGCATTAGATGTGCTTGTAAAAAATAATTTTAAAATGTATGGAAATTTTTTTTAGTATTTATGGAAATCTATTTTTCCTTACGTTAAAATCCGGCTAGATAGTGATACATAATATCGCAAACTTCTGTTGTATTTTTACGTTTAACAAGAATGTAAACAGATGAGAAACATGAAAAAACTGTTATTTATTATTTGTACTATTATGTTTCAGAGAGGTTTTTCTTTGCTTACATGCCTTAAGCATGAAATAATAATAATAATAATAATAATAAATATCTAGCGTTACATTTTGTTTCGTAAACAGACATGAAATTTTATTTCAAAAAAGCTCCAAAGCACAATAAACTTTGAGTTATATTAATCCTCTTGTTTTTCTTTCTTTTATGTTTTCCTCAAAGCTTCCATAAGACAATGAATTAGTTTCTTACTTTGAAAATAAAGAATTATTCAAAAGAACTATTTACTTTATTTCTCAAAGAAATAAAATATTCCTTTTATTATTTCTTATTCTCTTTATACATTTTTAGGACCTTATATTTAGCATTTGTTTCATTATGAATGCAAATCTCTGTATTTTTTTAATTATTAACAAAATTTTTATTTTAAAGAAAACTTAAAATTTGGAATAGTACGTGTCAAATATAATAAAATAGGACAATAAGAATAAGCATATCTTTTTGGAATAAGTCATTTTTATTTTTTAAACAGTATGTGATGATTAAAAAACTTCTGCTTTTTTACAGTAGTGCAATAGTGGAAAATGTTTTGAAGGAGCAGGCAAGTTATCGTTTAAAGAATTATATTTTTCACAAATTTCAGAATGGATACTTTTAAATGTTGCAAATCCACTGCAAAAAATAATTTACAAAAATGCAATTTAGAACAGAAGTTATATCTAAAAATATATTGCATAAAAGCATTTGCTGTAATATTATAATCCAACTTACAACAAGTTCTTCTAAAATTTTTAGACTCTCATCTAAAAACTAAATAACACAAAACCTTGAAATTGCAGGAAAAACATCTTATGCATTCAGTGCAGGACTATAATGTGTTCATTAAAACGCTGTCCAATAAATCTTTTAATTTCCAAATTAGAAATAGTAACCTGAATGTTACCCTACACCAAGGTTGATTGTAAAAATTTAATATGTTAACCACCCGAATGTCCTAAAATAAGCTTTTTCATTAAAAATTTTAATAACTTGGATAGCTATTAAAAAAAATATTTCTGGTGGATTGATGATAGACCATTTCTTTTTCTTCGATTTCCGATTTCAGTTTAAAGTAGTGTCGATAGATGGCGCTGGAAGCAACAGGTGCTAAATAGGGGTTCTATTTTTGGACTGTTTTTTTTATCTCAAAATGGAAGGGAAAGAAGGAGTTTAAATAAATGGAGTGGGTCTTCAAAGTAATTTGGTTCATCGGGCCCATTTTATACATTTAACATCCTTCTTTTGCATAAATAATAAGAGTGAGGCCAAATACATGGTCCTCATTTAGCATCTGTTACTACTATATTAATCACCATTATATTAATCTGCAGTCAAGAATCGGAGTAAAAGAACTTCTGAAATCTTACATCACAATCCTCCAAAAATCTTATAATAGTTATGACGATTTGCAAATTTTTGAGTTTTATACTAACTCAATTCTTTTAGGGACACGCGGCATAGTCTAGCAATTGATGTATTTCGTAAAAAATATTTTCTATTTTTCAAAATATGTTATTCAATTAAAGCAAAAAGAAATAATATTGAAATAAAAGAAATAATTATTATTCCTGAATATATTCATTATAAAAATGCATATTTAGCTCAACATTGTAAAAAAGAGAAACAAAGACAATGTCACAAAGTGTGATGTGATAAATTCAGTGATTTTATGCAATGCATACATGCGCATTAGATGTGCTTGTAAAAAATAATTTTAAAATGTATGGAAATTTTTTTTAGTATTTATGGAAATCTATTTTTCCTTACGTTAAAATCCGGCTAGATAGTGATACATAATATCGCAAACTTCTGTTGTATTTTTACGTTTAACAAGAATGTAAACAGATGAGAAACATGAAAAAACTGTTATTTATTATTTGTACTATTATGTTTCAGAGAGGTTTTTCTTTGCTTACATGCCTTAAGCATGAAATAATAATAATAATAATAATAATAAATATCTAGCGTTACATTTTGTTTCGTAAACAGACATGAAATTTTATTTCAAAAAAGCTCCAAAGCACAATAAACTTTGAGTTATATTAATCCTCTTGTTTTTCTTTCTTTTATGTTTTCCTCAAAGCTTCCATAAGACAATGAATTAGTTTCTTACTTTGAAAATAAAGAATTATTCAAAAGAACTATTTACTTTATTTCTCAAAGAAATAAAATATTCCTTTTATTATTTCTTATTCTCTTTATACATTTTTAGGACCTTATATTTAGCATTTGTTTCATTATGAATGCAAATCTCTGTATTTTTTTAATTATTAACAAAATTTTTATTTTAAAGAAAACTTAAAATTTGGAATAGTACGTGTCAAATATAATAAAATAGGACAATAAGAATAAGCATATCTTTTTGGAATAAGTCATTTTTATTTTTTAAACAGTATGTGATGATTAAAAAACTTCTGCTTTTTTACAGTAGTGCAATAGTGGAAAATGTTTTGAAGGAGCAGGCAAGTTATCGTTTAAAGAATTATATTTTTCACAAATTTCAGAATGGATACTTTTAAATGTTGCAAATCCACTGCAAAAAATAATTTACAAAAATGCAATTTAGAACAGAAGTTATATCTAAAAATATATTGCATAAAAGCATTTGCTGTAATATTATAATCCAACTTACAACAAGTTCTTCTAAAATTTTTAGACTCTCATCTAAAAACTAAATAACACAAAACCTTGAAATTATGTATGTACTAGGGGGAATCTGAAATTAAGTTTCCCCTGGTGTCTACAAAGAAATGTGTCCATGAAAGTCAAACAATATAATGCGACGCGACAGATACTACACAACTTTATTTATCAACATACTATCAACCCTCGCTTTGCTTCGGGTACTCCCGTGTCAATACTGACACCGCAAATTGTTACTACCACTTCATCCTATTAAATTCAACTACTAAAACCATTACTCTCCTTTTAAGTAGTCGGGTAAAAAGCAGCCTGTATGTTAATCTAAGGTGCCAGATAACTCCATACAAAGTTTCATAAAAATCGATCCATCCGTTATTACGTTATAGATGGTGTAACTAACACGACTTGTTTTATGAATATAGATTATATCAGTCCTCCCAGGCTTTGTACGGGTATTAAAAAAAAATCAAGTTTTAAATTTTTACACACATGCTCATACTCTCTTCTTTGTGGATGGAGTTATTAAAAAAGTGTAAACTTATAAAAGAAAATTCGGATATTAGTATTATTTTTTATTTATTTGTAATTCATACACTACATTTTTACTTATTTACTTTTTACATTTTTTACCTATTTATTTTATTTTTACAACAATTACAGGATGTCTTTATACACAATAAATCTTGTAGGGTTCAGCCTGCGTTTGCAATGTATAAGCGGAAAAAATGAAATTATTTACGACATCACATTAAAAACCTCAAAAATAACAGTATTTCTCCACTATTTAATGGATGTTATTATACATATAAACCTTCCTCTTGAATCATTCTATCTATTAAAAAAACCGCATCAAAATCCGTTGGGTAGTTTTAAAGATTTAAGCGAACATAGGGACATAGGGACAGAAAAAGCGACTTTGTTTTATACTATGTAGTGAAGTACCAAGACTGTTGAGATATTTGTCTATCGCTTAGTAATCTGCAAAAAGCCCTCCAGAAAAACACCAGGGCTTTGCATAAGGACGAGCTGTTACACGCTTCTTCCGCATGCAAATTGATGAGTTTTTCCTGAAGATCCTTATTATGGGGTACAACAAATGTCTCAGCATACCTGGTAATTATGTCGAAAAATAAAGATATATCTTACGTTTGATGTCTCGTCTTTTTCTTTGACTTTCACACACATCTCTCTCTCTCTCTCTATCAATCTGTCTGTCTATCTATATACATACCATACTTTAAAGAAATAGTAACATACATAATTATGCACAAACCTGTTGAATACGGATACGAAATAAAGCAGTAGAAATTCTCGGTTAAGTTCGTTAATGGATAAAATCGAGCCACGGAAAAGGAAGTAAGGAGGGGTTGAAAACCGAAAATCTCCATAACGTCATAATTATAATGTTTATTAAATCAGTTTAAAGTTTTGATTATTTTCGGGAAAAGAGCCAAAATTTATGCATCATGGATTTTTGATAAATTTTAAAATGAAATAAAAGGGAGAAAAAATAATGATTTAAGGTGAAAAAATATAACAACTTCGTGAGTTCTCAGATTCTCCAGTTCACTTAAATTTATTAAAAATATAATTAATATTATCTATATCTATTATTTTGGAAAGACTCTTAAAAAAGTAGCTCTAACTAAAAAAAAGTAAATAAATACAAATGATAAATAAATAAAGGGGGTGAAAAATAAAAATATTAATAATTTCCTCAATTCATGAAATGTGCAATCCACTTGAGTTTATTATTCATTTTCTCTTTATTTATGAACTATTGAAATGATTTAGTAAATTATTGGATAAACAGCATTTTAAAAACTATTGAAGGACTTAATTTGTTGGAGGGATTGCATCTAATGGATTTGATTTTTAAACAAATTGTAATTGAAGAACAGGGAGAGTTCACTAAACAATGCTGAAGTTGAATTAAAAGAAAACATGCTCTTGTTCTTTTTAATTTATTATACACATTTAACAATGACGAAGACGAGCACGAAAAAAAAATGAAATAGTATTTCCTTAATAACATATTCCACAAACAAGGAAACGATGCTACACCATTCTCACTTCACAAAATCCGAGCTCACACACAACTCATAATAAAGAATTGTTTTTTTTTTTCTGGAAAAGTTATTTCTTTCCATCTAGGACAAGTAGCGTCATCTGTCGTTGGTTTGGAAATTAAGTTCATTACAAAATCTAAACTATTCATTGGGTTATTGAAATTATGTAAACTCCCAATGAAAAAGAATTTTTATTATTTTTGTTATATTTTTATTATTTCTTGCTTAATTCATTTACTGTTACATATATTATCTCCTATGCACTTAAAAATTGTAAGTGATATTGTAATAGTATTGGATTTCTTTCAGGGAAATGTTCTTACCTAATTTGCTCTTGACTAATTTTTTTAATTATCGCTATTATTTTTTTATATTACGTTTTTTTTTTTCATTTCTTATCTTCCTTGGCTTGACAGTTTTATTTCGAATTTTAATTTTTCTCAGTTATTAGATTTCTGTTGTCTGAACTTGTAGTTTTATTTAACTGTAAATTTCAAACAAAATTTTTGGGGAGGGGGGATAATATTACAAAATTTAATTCTTTTCGTCAAAATTAACATTATACTACATTAATTTCCTTTTAGCAACATTCCACATTTATTGCAACTTATTAAATTAAAATCCTGTTATTAGATCTACTTTTATTAATCTTTATAGAAACGTTGTAAATTCTTAATCCGCCTTAAAAATCATTTATTCCAATATAGGCAAATATAATGGCTCTAAATTGAAAATATTCTTAATTAAACTTAATTTCTTAAAATTCTTATTAAAACTAATTTTTTCCCCGTTTTTATCAACCCCCCCTTTTTTAACAAAGACTTATTAAATTTATTCCAAAAACGTACTTGTTAAAAAATGTCATCTTTTTTTTTTCTTTTTCGCGTTTTGTATTTATCGCGTATCAATAAATCCATCTCTCTTCTTTTTTGTGTGAAATTATCGTCTGTATAATATACTGGAATTATGATTACTTTCAATTATAAATTAGTTGAATAATAATCTTTTAAATAAAATTATAGTTTGCAGAAGATCGAGTCAGTTGTTTTAATCTGGACGCTTGATTTTATTTTCTGTTTGCGTAAAATAACCGTGTTTAGACATTATGGAAAATTCTGGAATTTTTTTCTTTTTTTACCTAAGCTGGAGAGGCGTGGAGATGGACGGAGTTTTACTCGAAGTTTCGGTTTTGAGTGATTTTCGGGGAGCATTTAGGAATGTTTTCATTCTGATGCAATATCTGCTTTGGAAGGGGTGAGCATTTTCCCTCTGAATATGACTGCATTCAAATAAAATATTGTGGAGCTGCCAATGTTTAGTTTCCTATGATGCCTATATTCCTTTATGTATTTTTTTTATTAACCGCTCGCCGCAAATCCTGTGCTATAAATAGGGAGATTTGTGGCTAATACTACTGGCTACCGATCTCAAAATGTCACACACACATATATATATATGCTAATTTAAATTATCTGATTAAAACCGTTAACAAAAGTGTTAATACCTAAGAGTAATTCAGACAATTAAGAAACAACTATGATAAAAAGTTAATTAAATCCAATAGATTTTTTAAATCATCAGATTTTAAAGCATTCACCTTTTATATAAACATTTTAATAACAATTTTAATTTTTCTTAAGAAAGGTGTTATAGTAAAAACAAAATACATTGACATGTTTCGGAACCGCCAAATATTTTTATTTTTAGTTAAGTTTTAGATCATGGTCTATATTTTAATTTAATTTTTTGCAATAGAGCGCGTGTTTTTTGTTATTTATATCTCATTGTCGCGTGTCATTTGTATTGACCGAGAAATATTTTGAAATTTTGATTTATTTATATTGTGACTATGGAACTTATTTGACGGTTCCGAAACATGTCAATGTATTTTATTTTTACTATAACACCTTCCTTAAGAAAAATTAAAATTGTTATTAAAAAGAAGAGACAACTAGCATTTGGACGCGAAGGAAAGGAACCGGAATCATACCTCTATAAATTTTCATCGACTCACCCCAAAGTATAATAAGAGACGCCAGTCTCCCTCCACTGAACACGAAGATGTGCTAATCAGAAGCTTTTTATGCTTTGCAAAAAGGTCAGGTACTAGTACACTTTAATAACATCAATTTTATTCCTTGATTTAAACTAAGACATGCATCGACAAATAATGAAGATACGTAAAAAAAAATTGTACATTTGACAGAAATTTTAAGACAAAATAGCAATAAAAAAGCACCTCTTAAAATTTAAAACTGGTCAGATGTGGAAACAACAAGATTAAGAACAAATTAGTTAATACCTAAGAGTAATTCAAACAATGCAGAAACAACTAACATTTGGACGCAACGGAAAAGAACCGAGGTCATACCTCTAAAAATTTTCGTCGACTCAACCCAAAGTATAAAGCAAGCCGACAGTCTCCACTGAACACGAAGAAGTGGAAATCAGAAGCTCTTTATGCTTTGAAAAAAAGGGCCGGTATTAGTACTCTTTAAAAACATCAGCCTTATTCCTGTGTTTTAAACTAAGACATGCATAGATACGTAAAAGATTTTGTACAACTCGAAAACTAACGATTAGTGGTTACGTAATTAGAAAATATAGAGGCCCATTTAATTTGTCTCCACATGCTGGTCTAATTAATCTCGGTGAAATAACTTACATAAAGTGTATTCTCTTTTTAAATATCATAATGTATTTTTTAAGTTTAGTCTTTCACAATTTGGCAAAATATGTTAAAATACACACACACACACATATATATATATATATATATATACAAGTCATGTTGCATTGTAAAAGCATGTTTTTTTAAGTGTACAGGAATTTACAGATAAATTCAAGTTTTACAAAAAACAGAAACTGAATGTATCAAGAAATGTCAGTTTGAAGAGAGGCTATAAATTTTACAAAATTCTTCAATATCACATTTAGATTTAAAATACATTTCTTTCAACATGAAATATGATATCTCATTCATTAAACCTCTTCTATAAAATTTTGCTTTCTCAAGACTAAGTAAAAAAAGTGATGTTAAGCTTCTAAGGTTTGAACGAGTCTTTATAAATAATAATTATGTGCTGTCAACATTTTCATATTTAAAAAAAATGAGAAGTGCGAAATGAATTTTGATACTAGAATATAACTTGTAAATTGTGCATTTATTTTTCCAGTAAGTTTTTCTTGGTTAAAACTCGTTCTGGATTATAATTGTTTAGATAAAATAGATAATAGCATTAAAGATACTTTTAGTTCAATATCTTCTTTATAATGCTGCATAAACAGAGTCGGCTAAGATAGAAATAAAAAAAAATCATTTAAAATATTCCAATAATAGCATTTAAAATAATTAATTCAAATTGCGGTTTTTAATTTAATGTTAGTATAGGGATGTTTTACAACCTTTTAATTTATCTATACGAGGTGACCCCCCCCCCCCTCCCTCATTTTCGACGGAAGAAAATTTTTATGAAGTAACTGTTCCATTCATTAATAACAACCTACAAAATTAGCTATAGTAAAAAAGCATCTTACATTAATCAATCTAACTTTCAAACAAGTACTATTTTAAGCTTAGAAAAATACTATTTCTGTAAAATTCAACTGTCCAAATTATTAAAATTAAACTTTCATAGCATACGTAATCAGTAAAATATAATAAACATCAGTTATTATGATGAAGTTATCCATTGAACCTCTTATGTTTAGTATAAATGGGAATGAAAAAAAACAGTTTATTTCAAATTAACACACGAGAAATCTAAACCCATCATAAATTTCATCTCCTCAAAAGTTGCATAAACACTTCTCATATTCGTCTTAATCAAGTTAAAAATATAGTATTTTAATTCGATCATTTTAAAATCACTTTAACACAAAATTTGAAGTCTAATTGTCAACAATATCACTGCACGCTAACAATTACACTCAGAACTTTAGGTGCTAATCTCAGTACTAAGGAAAAAAAACTGTTATAATTTATACTTTTTTAACGCATTTGTATTAAAATGTTTAGTTTTATCTAAGAGACTTATCATTTTCTTTCAAATATAACGCCATTTTCATTTACTTCGTCTAGCATACTTTACAGTATTTTGCCTAGTGTCCTAAATTAATGTCTGTGCACATGTAGAAGAAAAAAATATGGAAACTTTATAAGGAAAAATGCGTATTCTCAAAAGGCGTATGTAATTTTCCGACCAAAATATTCTTGTCACTATGTCCCTGATGGTATTTTGCGCCACTAAATCCTACGGAATAAAATTTAAAACATGGAAAGATCACTTTCATCAGAAAATGGAATGAATGAAGATAAGTAAATATTATAACTCATTCAATTCTGCAATAATGAAAACTATTTAATTACCACTATTTTGAAGAAATTTCTTATAATATTTTATAAAGTTAAATATAAAAATCGGGATACTAAAAAAAAAAGAAAGAAAGAAAGAAACTGTTAGTGCAGGCATATCTGCGAATGAACAAGTGAAAAAAAAGATAGTAAAATTGGTTCAGTAGAACATTCAGGATAGATGAATAAAAAATAATCTTAGATGTACGGTTTATGTACAATTTTGAAAAATTAGATTAAGCAAATTTTGTTATTTTTATAAATTTACTGTTGAATCAGCAATAATATTTTATTAAACAAGAGTATTTTGAACAAAAAAATGTGGAACCTGATATTACTGTAAACTTCTCTTATTGCTAAAATCTTCATCGTTTGCTTGTCTAACTCGATGAAGCGAATTCATCCAGGTGACAATCATTAGATTATTTAATATTTATCACTATTTTTAGGACAAAAACTTCCATGAGGTTTTATAACGTGAGTTACCAAGATTTTAGCTACGAAATTGTTGTCCACCGTTATTTTCGAAAAGTTTTCTTGGCTTTATCCAATTAAAGAGGCATCCCCAATAAAAAAAAGTCTCATTTTTCAAAACGGAAATATTGATAGAAAAAATCGTAGCTGGTAACCACGTTACAAGCATGCATGGAATTATTCACGTTGCTTAATATACAGTCGAGTCTCTCTATAACGAAACTCCATACATCGAATTTCTCTATATAACGAATTTTTAGCAGGAACGATCCCCTTTTCGCATGATTACATTAAAAACAGTCTCTATATAGCGAAATATCTATCTCCATATAACGAATTTTTTCATAAATTGGTCTTAATTTATTCACTTTTAAAAAACGCTTCGAAATCATATGGAATCAATTTTCCATCACTTATTTTTGATTTATCGTCAGTGCTGAGTTTATATAGATATATATATATATATATGTATGTATTATTACTTCTCTCCTTGTTCTTTAAATCCAACGAATTCATTCCACCTCCCACACACTTTTCCACATCCTTCTCAAAACAGAGTCAATTTGATTGATACACATGTAAGAGAGGAATCAATGAGAGGCACATAAGAGAGGCCTTCAAATGGAGGAAAATGTTAACTACAATTTTTCATTCCTTGCTAAACTTTAAGATTTTTTTTTTTTTTTTGAGAGCGTAACAATTTAAAAATCAAAACAACAAAAAACTTTCAGATTTCTTCGTCTGAAATTAATGCAAGTCTTCTTTATTTGATTTTCATTAAGATTTCAAATAAATGTCTGTTCTCTTTTTTGAAACAGCTTAAATAATTAAGAAGTAAAATGTTAGGTTAATATTTACTCTTAAACATTTCTAATTCTTAATTCAAAAGGTGAAAAATAATATTTGTTCAAATTTTACAGATTAAATACAATTTTTAACATCATTCTCTATTCATCGAATTCCTCTATATAACGAATTTTTTCCTGGAACGGTGGATTTCGTTATATAGAGACTCGACTGTATATCCTTTTTCTTAGGACAAAAACTTATGATCTGATAATGCACGTTATACGTCACTGGTTTCTAAAAAGACACTCTAAAACTCTGTAAAACATTGCGTTTTATTAGTCTGTGATTCCGATTGCGTTATTTTTGTAAGCAAAGAATTTTAAATTTTTATACATGTGAAGAAAACTCAAAGTAACTAGTATGAAATAACGTACTTCTACAAAATGTATTTCAGTTTTAGGAATTAAAAATATGCTATTTTTTTAACTAAATGACGTTATTTGCTAAAGCATTCCACTTATACGGATCTAATCTTCAAGAACTTCTATAGAAAAGTATGCATATGTGGGCATTGCCACGGAAGATTCATAGATATTCACTTGTTTGATTATGAAATTTCCATGTTTTATCTCAGAAATTATTCATTTGTATTTTTTTATCAATTTACATGGATAAATGAAATTACGTTGTTTTAGCTTTCTGATACGAATTAGGTAAATGCAGTGAAAAGCCATTCAGATATTATTACAAATATATTTTTATGAAGAGAAAGTTTTGCATAATTTGTAAAGTAAGTTTCCAATAAACTATGAAACAATCAATTGATAAATGAAAACGAAATAAAATCTAAATTAACCGGATTTTATAGCAAATGATTATCTTGACATTGTATGTTTATTTCAATTTTTATCAGTTTTAGAAGAAAATGATGTATTTATGCTGCCACAATTACAACATTCGTACTAAAACTATAAAAAAAAAAATTAGTATGTCAAAAATAAATTGAGTTATAGCTTTCAAACAAATTGCATTTAAAATCAAATATTTTTCTCTATACGACGGTTTAAAAACTGAAAATTTGTGATGTTTAAAATCATAAAATTTGCAGTACCGAAAATTGGAAAACTGAATTGCCTGCGAAAGTGTTGTCGTTCGCAAAATGACGTATACATTACGCACAGATAGTTTTGGCCTATATAATACAAACTAGTCTGCTCTGGTTGTTCGATTGTGTGTTGGCGATGTTCAGCGAAATCTATAGAGCACACTGTAAAAAAAATTTTAAGAGGTTATTAAAAATTTTTTAGTAAATTTGTATTCCACAGAATTTTTTAGTAACCATTACAAACTTTTTTTTGCAAGCGAAACAAGCATTTCTTTTGTAAACTGAACAAAAGAATTTTTTGTATAACTAACTAAAAATTTTTAGTATGAGCCACCAGACAAATTTTAGTAATAGCTCCAAAGTTATTTTTAATAACCATTACGTGGGCTTGAAGAGCAGGAGCTTCCTTCGCGATGCATCCGGGCATCTGGAGCGGAAGATTTTCGGCAAAACCGAGATAGATGGCAGCACCAAACATTGCTACCGCTCCGTCAGGATATTCATAATCCCTTTATTAACGAGTACATACACTGCATACATTCGGGGCGTATTTGGCAGTGGCAAGTATCGAACCCGGGACCTTTTAGCTTGGAGTCCGTTACTATAACCACTATGCTGTCAAGGTTACACCAAGTGAGTTTTAGTAATATCTATTAAAAATATAAAATTATTAACTCTATTCGTTACTAACTTTTTTCTAGTAATTCTTACAGATTTTCTTGTAACCGACTAAGATTACTAATAATTTTTTCGTAATTACAAGGATCACTAAAGTTTTTTTAGTAGATCGACACTTTTTTTTACAGTGCAGAGATATCTAAAAATTTGAATAAGATTCATTCAAGGCAGGCTCTGATGCACTTGAAACTCGTATGTTTTTTTTCTAATTTCTTGAGATAGAATTTAAAACTCATCAACAAAGCTATATTCATTTTGCAAAAATCTCAGTGGTTCGGACTTATCCAATGCCGTTGCTTTTCATAGACTTTTACAATAAACTCTGTATTGAGAAGTGAACTACCTTCATATAAATTATTAAGATAAATAAAAAAAAAATAAAATGAATCATAATAAAATGATGACAGCAAATCATTTTAAAAAATTGTATATGTAAGTTTAAAAAAATAAAAAAAAAACTAGAAAAAACTTATGTTGCGTTTATTTGTTATTCATTTTAGATGTTTTTGTTACATTCTAAAATGAACCACTGTTACATTAAAATTTCGTAAGTTGAAAGAAGTAAAAAATAATGACAATAGTATATAACGATAAATTTTTTTATGCGTAAAGTTTAGAGTAAATATAGTTTGAAAGATTTATATTGTGTTTATTTATTATTCATTTTACATATATTCGTAACATTCTTAAATTTCAACTTCTTTGCACTCATATCTTCGGATATTTAAAAAAAAATACATGTTTTCAAAGTACATTTTATTTTCTGCATTTACTTAGTGATTTACGCAGAAAAAGTTTTCAAAAGTTCTTGCTGACAGGTTTTGAGATTTAAATTTCTACCTGACATTTGTAAGTCCAGAAATATTTCTATTTCTGACTGATTGCGGATTCTTCTGGTTGATGGATTTGCAGGCACACTTTCTACTCTGCATTTAAAAATGCTTTAAAATTATTTTTATTCTTGAAGTCTTGCGAAATTTTTAGCATTCTCGATGCATTATAATCTTTGTAAGTGACAGCAAAGTTATGTTCTGCCATAGTAATTTAGATTTAAGCTATTATTCCTTTTTTGCATTTTTTCTTTCTTTTAAGAACAGTGAGTTATGAAATAAAATTTTCTTTTATTTCGCATATTTTATAGTTTAAAAATGATCTACAATTTTTATTTAGTTTTTATTTTTATTCAAACAGAATTTTGCGCATCAGTATATTAGCAAATAATTTTACAGCAAAACTGAACGTGTATGTTTGAACTCTGAAATATGCTTAATCATTAATATAGACGAGATATTTTGTCGCGTGTTGTGATAAGTAATAATAAACGATTTTTTCTGAAACTGAGATATCAGTGAAATATTCTTTCTTTTTAATGGGATACCTTCGTTTATTTGAATTATGAGTCGTAGATGTATAAGCAAATACACTGTAAAACATTTGTGGAAACGTTACTCCATACAATTGGTGTAAAAATGGTGGCAAATGCTGCCTCCAATTTCATGGAGTAGTTGTTTTTACATATGCAATGGTGTAATTTAAACATATATTACTGGTGTAACCTGACAATGTTACACCGGTTTTAACGGTTAAAATACTCCATAAAATTGGAGGCAGCAATACTGCCACCAATTTTACGGAGTAACATTTCCACAAATTTTTCTCAGTGTATTTAACCATTTTGACTTAACGCACTTTCTACATTACAAGAATAATCATATATAGTTAAATCAAAATGAATAATACAACTGCGGTGACGTTATACGGGGAAAGAGGTAAGAGCGATCATCAACTTATCAATATAACTGTTGCGAGGAAAAATTCATTTAACCAGTTTAGAAAACAATTTCAATATTATTGGTGCTTTTTATAAATTATAAAAAGGAACGTTATATCGTAAATAACACAATGAAGAAAATTAAAACATTGCAAAGTGTGTTGTTACAAACAATTCGCTGCATAATTAAAGTGTATTATTATTTTGGAGTCATCTTTAAATTGAAATATGAAGATAATATTAATATGTAACATACGTGTTTTACTTGAAATTTAAGCAAATGATGTAGCCAAAATGACGAATCAGATTTGTTGGTAATGACAAATGTATTTATTCAAATCCACTAGTCTCAAATGGTACTAATTAACTTCGCTCAGTGTCACCATGAATCAGAAGTTGGCGATAATAAAAATGTTTTAGCAATTCTACAATCATTTAAAAAAATTTATGTAACATAACACTCAGTAAATGATTATCAGACATAGAAAGCAAATCCACATGACTATAAATTATCAATTGTTAGTATAAAAAGAAGCATTTTAACCCTCTAATGAATACTTTTAAAATTAGCAGTAAATTGAAATTTCTCTTTTTATCGTTTATTTATCGTTGTCTCCTGATAAATGTATGCTTTATATTTTCATTTTAACCCTATATTTGTGTTTAGATTATTAAAAATATCATAGGTGATAACTGCCGTTTATCAGCTAAATTTAAAAAAGAACTTTTGAAGCATTCCATTTTCCCAACCATAGATAGATATCTAAAACAAATAAAAAAATATTTAGAAAATTAAAAATTTCGTGTGAGAAAAATATGTTTTTAAAAATTATTTTAAATACTTTTTAGCAAAATTTTCTGCATCAAATCTCTCATGCATGCAAACATACGTTTCTTGTCTTTTGGGTGTCTTTTTTTTAAGAATTGAGGTCAACTTTTATTTACATTTTTAGTATTCTCTTCAATGAATTTGTTAGTTGTTTAATATGTTTTTTTCTGATAAAGCCTTAGCATATTCTACATATATTTTTAATGCAAAAATACAAAAAAAACATATATTAAAAGAAGAAATGTTATTGTTAAATGAAACTAGCAATTCTGACAATAACAAATATACGATACAAGTTTTGATCCAAACCTTGCGTTCAAAAACGTTACAGACACACATGATAAGAATGATAGTGGTTTATAAGCTTATAAATAAGCTAGTACAATTCACTAGAATTTTGATGAAAACACTGGGATAGTGAATATTAAATCTACACCAAAACGAAACCAGTCAGATAAACAGAAAAAAGTGAAAATTTCACACTCCTTAATCGGATTATTTTAGATGTTTTAGATTATGTTTTTTTTTTTTTTTTTTTTTTTGAAAGCATTTAATTATTAAAGACACTATACAATTTTTTTCCATCTAGTATTATTTGAGCATATATCTAAACACTATTGTATAGTGCTCTAACATATATTCAAAAACCACTCCTTATATGATCGATAGATATCAAAAAGTACTTATAAATTTGTATTTTGTATAGTGTGGCAAACTTTAAAATTATAAGATAGTTTGTAAACGCTGTCGTGTGCAGTCCACCATGGCGTTGCACCATGATCTTAAATACATTTTGAAATATACCACGTTTTACCCCTCTGGCAGATTCAAATGTAAATTTTTGTTGAGGTTAGTTATTTAAATTGACGCAAACATGCAGTAACCTGGATGGAAATTCTTATCCATTCCCACTGCAGAATATCTCTGTATTTATGAGTGAATATGTGCGACAAAGATTCGTCACCATATGCAACAGTTTATTCCCCAACTTTCAATATATATATCTTTACAAATATATAAAACCTTGCATAAATATGGTTTCAAATTGTTATTTCTGATTGGAGTGGCAAAATTTGAGTACAATTTTAATAATTATGAAAATAAATAAATAAATAAATAAAATAGTACAGTCTACCATATGGATGTTGCTTGAAAGTTAGAGTTTTAATCAATGCTAGTCTAATTCCTTCAATTTTTGAACCTGTAAATTTTAAACAATATTTTTATAATAAGTAAATATGACTGAACCAAAATACACTTTTAAAATCAAAAGTAATTTCTTTCTTTGGGCTAATGAGATTAAACAAAATGCGCTAATGAGATTAAACAAAATGCCGTCCTGCAAATGGCCAATTAACAATTAATAGACCATTGAAATATCGTATAATGTGTTTAGAATGCACTTAATGCATGGTGTTGCCATTTGGCAAAAAAAAAAAAAAAATTCCGAATTCTTTTAAAAATTCAAAATGTTGAAAAATATAGGAGTGATATTTTTTTCAGTATTTTCCTTTAATGTATATCTATTATGGAATCAAATATATGTATATATTTTTTTAATGAAAAATAAAAAATCACGAACTAAAGGGTTAACAACTTTCAAACCGGTAACCGAATCAGACAAAGCCTGCATTTTGCTGAAGTTAAAACTTCGCTTTTGGCTTAATTTCGATATTAGTTTCTTTAACAATGAAACCAAAAACATTTTTCTCAATGAGGAAATTTAAAGTTCTTTTTGTTATTTTGTTTTAGCCGCAGTTTTTGCTGAACTAATTAAACTTGGCAACTGTATTACACTGATGTGTTTTGAAGTATGAACTGTTCGCTTTGGTTTATTCAAAATCTATATAGAAATATTAGTTCCATAAAAAAATTTTGATTCCAAAAATTTTCTGATGAAACATTTACTTCTATGTTCAATGCTAATTTTGAGCTAGAATCTTGATAACTTTCAGTAAAATCGTTTTCTGAATTTACAGAATCTAAATACTCAAGACAATTCTAAAGAAATTCACCAATTTCAGTATGCGAGAGATGTACAAGACAGATTCACGTATAATTAGATTAATGTTTTCCCTTAATAACATTAAAAAATCATGTATCAAGCATAGATTGGAACACACTTTACAACCATATTCAGAAAAATCTAACAAAACTACACCCTTTAAAAAAATGAAATATTATGTCTAATTTCACCATATGGATAAGTATAACGCATTTCAAAATTGAATTTCATCTGTTACCATCTATAAATGAAAAGTTATCTAATTTTTTATTTTTAATTTTTTATTAGCAAAAGTATATGTGATGTATAGATTTAAATGCATAAACATCATGCAAGCTAAAATAAATTTCATTTAAAAAATGCATATAATTCAGTTGAAAATTATCCTTCAGCAGTTTCCTGTAATAAGAAGAATGGCATGCGAATACATTTGCGCTGCCTTGTATATGAGATATACAATTTAAATATAATAATCAAAATACTAATTTATTTTAATTTCAATAGATTCTCAAACATACATGCCAGTAAAAATTACGTAAACACAGTGCTGTAACATATTTATTTTGTGTGCCTCTGTAAATTACAGAAAAAATCTATGAATGTACTCTGTTAGTGTGATCGTTGTAATTTCTGTAATTTATATAAGTTTCAATACATTTGAAGCAGCGTAATGTCATTAAAATACCTTCCAAACGATTTTCTCAAAAACACCAAAACATAATCGATTTCTTTTGACTGCTCCTGGAAATGAACCATTAATCGTACATACTTCCTTTGCAATAACAAACATGCTTTGGTGACTCTAAATAAGATTTATAAATTGCTCAAAAATCCGAGTTTATTTAGTGAAGTTAGAACGTGGAAAGATGGAGAGACAAATCGAATGCATAAGCATTTTTAATCTTTGTTGATAAATGCTAGAAAGCATGAAATTGTGCGCGGAAAAAAAGAATTTTTCGGACAAAAATAGAATACAACTACTGTCAACGATCTAACAGAATATCTAAGAAAAGAAAAAATAATAAAGAAAACAATAAAGGAGCTTGAAAACAATAAAGAAAACCATACAGCCGCAATAATACATTCTATACGCAAATATAATTCAGAAACACACATGGTTGTGCATATATGATTTTCTCATCACCAAAAAACG
The DNA here is from genome assembly GCA_964019185.1 of Maratus speculifer. Lineage (NCBI taxonomy): Eukaryota > Metazoa > Arthropoda > Arachnida > Araneae > Salticidae > Maratus > Maratus speculifer. Next base: position 137,915,412 of record OZ025298.1, read on the forward strand.
TATTCCATATTATTCTATTCAGCGTTACTATTGTTTAGATCTTTTGAAATTGAAGTTTAGTGATATACTTATCTGAATCACTTCATCTGAGAAGTAGCAATTTTAGCTTACATGGCTTTACTTACATTTGTCAAATGAGGCATCATAATGAGAATATTTCTTACCCATTTGTTTTCGGATAACCCAAAGAAAGCATTCAAGTTATTTTTCCCAGCAATATGTGTAGAATAAAGTATAGACTACTTTGTATATAGCAACGTATGAAATAAGAATAGTTATTTATAACTAAGGAAGAAACTCATATGAAAATCGCAAATTTGATTTTTGAATAGCATTGCTGCCTAGTAGATAAACATCCATTTTTATGGTGTAACTTTTCGATAACTTGTCTACAAGACCTTTTAATTTAACTGAACAAAAATAGACACTGACACTACATAACTAGCCTAGTGGTTAGGGGTTTGAATTCGGAATTATTTGGGATGGGATGCTCGAAATTATTTTAATCCCTTCAGTTTATGTTTAGAATGAATATGCTATATTTTCCGCCTCGTACTAGGTAATTATTAGGAAATATGCATAAGCATATTAGGATATATACATAATAAAAAAAACACGCTTTTTTTTTTAGTTTTTTTTTTTTTTTTTTTTGCCAAATACCATATTACTAACCCAAAATCACTTACTCTATCAATATTCTCATGAATACAAATGTTTTAGAGCTTAAAATCCAGAATAAAATAAGTGCTTACACTTAATATTTTAGTTGAATATTATTGTTGCAATTCTACTTCAAAGTTTTAGAGCCGTGTTCAGAGGGTTGAACTAAGAAGCAATAGGGGGAAACCGTAAATTGCTCTAATCTCCTCAGTTTAGGTCTAAAATGAATATTCTATATTCCCTCCTTGTATTAGATGTGCTTTAGAACACATGTTGATATTTACAGTCGAAAAACACGGTTATTTTTTACTTCCTTACGAATATCTCAAAACAGTTAATCTAGTTGACGGTACTAGAAGTAAGAGTTTTTTCTTTTTAATTTTTTGAAATATCTCCTTTTATGTTATTGGTTTCTACAAATAAATTATAGGATTGAAAACTTTTCTTGTAATAATTTTTTCCTAATACAGAATTTTCCTTCTTTAAAAAATGAATCTATATTTAAATAGTGGTAAATTCTTTCTTTAAAGAAGGAGTAGCAAATCATAAATTTTTCTTCTTATATTGTCTACTCTTGGAACATCACCTGGGAATATTCTGGGAATATTTTGGATCTTAAAATAGTGTATTTGAAAAAAAAAATGTGTGTTTTTCTTGTATATGTTGCATAAATAAATTTTGAAAAATCAGTGCTTTTTCTTAAAGTATAAAATGCAAGAAGTGCGTTTAGCAAACTGTGTTTTGTTAATTGAATAACATAAACTGAAATGTAAAATTATATTTCAAGTAAAAAGAGATATAAACATGATAGTTTACTTTATAGGGAATTTTTATATATCAATACCACTACTTAAATTAAGAATATTATAGAGATTGTAGTTTCGGAACGACTAAAATAACGAAATTAATCTCTAGAAAAACAGACAAAGTGCAGTAAAAAGTCAGTGAAAATACAGTTGGAATCAAAAGTGTAAAGAAACACTAATTAATGGTTGTAAAATTGTGAACGGTCAATGAGTATTGTTTTATTATAACTAAAATCATATTTCTTAGGTTTCAGATTATTTCTATTATGGATTTAAGAATGCAGTTAAATAATAATTTAGAACTGTCTATTACTATTTCCTCACTATAAGATGGAAACACTATGATACTTTATGGATTTAAAAAAAGCTCTATAGCATTGTGACTAAACAAACTGTAATTATAACAACTTACTATCTTAAAAAATTGTATGTGAATATATATATATATTGTGATAATATATATATGAATGCTTTAAACGTCATTTTTTATAGTTTTTAAAAAAATTTGGCTTAGCAATATGCGATTTTTATTAAAAAAGCAGGATATTGCTTATAAACTTATATATTTTATCACGCAATAAATCATTTTTAGGATAGTTTGCAAATAAATAGATCTTTAAATGATTACTAAAAGTTCGGCAAGAAAAAGGGAAGTAGAGAAATTCCAAAATTATTTCTCCTTTAATGTTCAACTCAAAAATTCTTTCAAGATTCTACTTGATATCAAAGTGGGAAAAAAATCGGCATAAAATATGTTATTTTCATCTGAAGTTTGGCAGAAATTCCATATAAGCTATAAATTTGATATATGTATGTCATTTATGTTTTTATAAGAAATACTTTAAAAGTTTCATGAAAGAAAATTTATTCTTCAATTCTCAAAGAAATATAAGATAGATTCATGATGTTCTTCAGATAAATATTAAGGAAATTTTGGCAAGTGAATGTGTTTAGAATACTTTCCTGATGAAAGTATACTTTGAACTCAAATAAACAGTGGTACCCATTAACTTATTATTTTACTTCTGTAATATTAAATAAGCAGTATGTCTTTGAAATGTTATGTTTTATATGTTTTTGCGGTACTTGAAAAACACATAAATATTTTTATGAAGAATTATTTTGCTTTATTTTTAAAAGTCACGTTATTCGAAAATGATGATGAAGGAAAATATAAAATAATTTTTTTTTATAATTTTTGAGATATCCAGTACATTTGAGTAAAGTTAATTAAGTACATAGAACATGGAATGTTTCTTACAAAGTTAACCTGATTGACGATACTAGAAGTAGATAATTATTATAACTTTCTATATAAAAAAATATTTATGCGATAGTATGTATATATTGTTATGAATGCTTTGTACATCATCTTTTATGGATTTTTTTAAGTGCATTAGCTTAGCGCTTTGCAATTTTTATTTGAAAAAGCATAAGAGAAATTGCTTATTATCTTTTTAATAAGCAATAAATCATTTTTACGGTATATTTTAAATAAATAGCTTTTTAAATGTTTAAAAATGTTCGACAAGAAAGAAGGAAATAAGAAATTTTCAAAGTTTTTTCTCATTTAATGTTCCGCTCAAAAATTCTTTTAAAATTGTACTTGATATCAAAGCGAGAAAACATCGGCATGAAATATGTTATTTTCGTCTAAGCTCTGGCATAAATTTCGTATAAGCTATAAATGTGATGCATGAATGTCATTTATATTTCTTTAAGAAATACTTTAAAGTTTCATAAAATAAATTTTATTCTTCTATACCCAACAAAAACTTAAGATATATTCATGATGTTTTTCGGATAAATATTACACAAATTCCGGCCTGAGAATATATTTAGAATTTCTCCAGGATGAAAGTATATTTTGAACTCAAATAAACTATGGTATCTTGTAACTTATCGTTTTATTTCTGTGTCATAAAATAAGTAGTAATATCAGCGATAATCGAACCCAGATACTTTTCGATTCCCGGCCTGGGTAATTTTTCGCTCAGTTGGAAATATTCGATTCGTATGATTACTTTACCAATCAGTTAGATTGTGTTGAAAATAATAGTATATCTACGCACCTATCGTCATATGGAGTTCCATTACCAGTATTCTATTGAGCTTTCTAAATGACAGACCAGATGTTATGACCAATAAGGTTATCTGAGCAAAAAATCCCAGCCGGCTATCGCCCAGGTAGCTTAACAGGTAAAGCATTGGCCTTCTAAGTCAAGTATCTGGGTTCGATTCCTGACCTGGGTAATTTTTCGCTCAGTTGGAAATATTCAATTCGTATAGTTACTTTACCAATCAGTTAGATTGTGTTGAAAATAATAGCATATCTACGCACCCGTCGTCATATAGATTTCCATTGCCTGCGATGTATTCTGTTGAGCTGTCTAAATGACAGACCGGATGTTGTGACCAATAAGGTTATCTGAGCGAAAAATCCCAGCCGGCTATCGCCCAGGTAGCTTAACAGGTAAAGCATTGGCCTTCTAAGTCAAGTATCTGGGTTCGATTCCCGACCTGGGTAATTTTTCGCTCAGTTGGAAATATTCAATTCGTATAGTTACTTTACCAATCAGTTAGATTGTGTTGAAAATAATAGCATATCTACGCACCCGTCGTCATATAGAGTTCCATTGCCTGCGGTGTATTCAGTTGAGCTGTCTAAATGACAGACCAGATGTTGTGACCAATAAGGTTATCTGAGCGAAAAATCCCATCCGGATATCGCCCAGGTAGCTTAACAGGCAAAGCATTGGCCTTGTAAGCCAAGTATCTGGGTTCGATTCCTGGCTTGGGTAATTTTTAGCTCAGTTTCGTATGATTACTTTACCAAACAGTTAGATTGTGTTGAAAATAATAGTATATCTACGCACCTATCGTCATATGGAGTTCCATTACCAGTATTCTATTGAGCTTTCTAAATGACAGACCAGATGTTATGACCAATAAGGTTATCTGAGCGAAGCATCCCAGCCGGCTATCGCCCAGGTAGCTTAACAGGTAAAGCATTGGCCTTCTAAGTCTGGGTTCGATTCCCGACCTCGGTAATTTTTCGCTCAGTTGGAAATATTCAATTCGTATCATTACTTTACCAATCAGTTAGATTGTGTTGAAAATAATAGCATATCTACGCACCCGTCGTCATATAGAGTTCCATTGCCTGTGGTGTATTCTGTTGAGCTGTCTAAATGACAGACCAGATGTTGTGACCAATAAGGTTATCTGAGCGAAAAATCCCTGCCGGCTATCGCCCAGGTAGCTTAACAGGTAAAGCATTGGCCTTCTAAGTCAAGTATCTGGGTTCGATTCCCGACCTGGGTAATTTTTCGCTCAGTTGGAAATATTCAATTCGTATCGTTACTTTACCAATCAGTTAGATTGTGTTGAAAATAATAGCATATCTAAGCACCCGTCGTCATATAGAGTTCCATTGCCTGTGGTGTATTCTGTTGAGCTGTCTAAATGACAGACTAGATGATGCATAGCATATCTACGCACCCGTCGTCATATAGAGTTCCATTGCCTGCGGTGTATTCTGTTGAGCTGTCTAAATGACAGACCAGATGTTGTGACCAATAAGGTTATCTGAGCGAAAAATCCCAGCCGGATATCGCCCAGGTAGCTTAACAGGCAAAGCATTGGCCTTGAAAGCCAAGTATCTGGGTTCGATTCCCGGCTTGAGTAACTTTTAGCTCAGTTTCGTATGATTACTTTACCAATCAGTTAGATTGTGTTGAAAATAATAGTATATCTACGCACCTATCGTCATATGGAGTTCCATTACCAGTATTCTATTGAGCTTTCTAAATGACAGACCAGATGTTATGACCAATAAGGTTATCTGAGCGAAAAATCCCAGCCGGCTATTGCCCAGGTAGCTTAACAGGTAAAGCATTGGCCTTCTAAGTCTGGGTTCGATTCCCGACCTCGGTAATTTTTCGCTCAGTTGGAAATATTCAATTCGTATCGTTACTTTACCTATCAGTTAGATTGTGTTTAAAATAATAGCATATCTACGCACCCGTCGTCATATAGAGTTCCATTGCCTGTGGTGTATTCTGTTGAGCTGTCTAAATGACAGACCAGATGTTGTGACCAATAAGGTTATCTGAGCGAAAAATCCCAGCCGGCTATCGCCCAGGTAGCTTAACAGGTAAAGCATTGGCCTTCTAAGTCAAGTATTTGGGTTCGATTCCCGACCTGGGTAATTTTTCGCTCAGTTGGAAATATTCAATTCGTATCGTTACTTTACCAATCAGTTAGATTTTGTTGAAAATAATAGCATATCTACGCACCCGTCGTCATATAGAGTTCCATTGCCTGCGGTGTATTCTGTTGAGCTGTCTAAATGACAGACCAGATGTAGCTTAACAGGCAAAGCATTGGCCTTGTAAGCCAAGTATCTGGGTTCGATTCCCGGCCTGGGTAATTTTTCGCTCAGTTGGAAATATTAAACTCGTATGATTACTTTACCTATCAGTTAGATTGTGTTTAAAATAACAGTAAATTATTGGCGATCCGTCATTTTCGCGACGGTCATTTTGTGACGTCGCGGCAATGACTAACGTCGCCTGGAATGACAACATTATCGCGAAAATGACATTTCTCCCAGATTTATTATTATTATTCCTGGAGTTAAGGGAGCTCAGGGGTTGAAAACTTTTCAAAAAATTGATTTTTTATGATCTAGTTTGATTGTTCAATTAATTCTTAACTGAATGCAAAAAACCGCATAAAAATATTAGCATTTATAACGGAGTTATAAGCATTTATGTATCAATATTTTCATAGCCGCATCCATATAATTTCAACTTTAAGTTGCGTTTTCTCGAAACTTGATTTTTGAAAACTAACACCAAGATTTAAAAAAAAACTATTTGATGGAATGGTTTAAATTTTTTTTTTGCATGCACATAACATCATTATCTAGAGAATGAATTAAGGATATAACTATCACTTAAAAAAAAAAAAAAACATTATTAAAAAATCTTTCAAAGTTGAAAATTTAAAAACCCCTAAAAAATACAACTTTTTTCCCATTAAAAATACTCAAAATATTAAACTATCTAAAATATATTACTTCATTCTCTAGATAATGATATTATATGCATGCAAAAAAATTAAGCCATTCCATCAAATAGTTTTTTTTTTTTTTTTCAATTTTGGTGTTAGTCATCAAAAATCAAGTTTTGAGAAAACGCGACTTAAAGTTGAAATTATATGGATGCGGCTATGAAAGTGTTGATACATAAATGCTTATAACTCTGTTAAAAATGCAATTATTTTTATGCGTTTTTTGCATTGAGTTAAGAATTAATTGAATAATCAAATTACATCATTAAAAAAAAAAAAAAAAAAAAAAAAAAAAAAAAAAAAAAAAAAAAAAAAAAATTTGGAAATTAATATATTTTTTTACGGAAAATCAAAGTACCGTATTTTTGACAGAAAATTAAATTAATTCGGCATTAAATTAAATTAAAACACATGCGCTAAATATACTAATATATTAATTTGGAAGGATCAAAAGAGGAATTAAAGATATTTTTGTTTAATATTAAAAATTCAGGCAAATTGAATAAGATTACATAGCATGAATTTGAATTTGATTCTGCGTAAAGGATATAAAAGTAGTTTGTGAATTTTTGCAATATGATTACAAATCTATCTCAAAATATTATTCATATATTTAAGAGAACATTATCTCAAAATAATTTTATTTCATGTTTAAAATATTTCATTTAATAATTACTAAATTAAGAGGCTTTTTCTGTTATTTTTCATTTTTCTGCACCTTGAACTTTTCATTTGAAGCATAACTGTATTTTGTTCAAGCTTTCTCAGAATTTAATATCAGTTAAATTATATCGATATTAGTACACATAAATGTAAACAGATTTTATGGATGTTTTAGTACATTTTTTTAAATCAAAAAATGTATTATGAAAAATTAACTGATCATTTTTGAAAAGTATGTATGATTATTACTGAAGCAATTTGGCCAAGGTTGATATCTCTGAAAGAGGACTAATTACCCGCCTCCCCATTTTCCCAGAGATATTAAGAATATTTTAAGTTTTATTGTTGCGTTGATTAGACTGCTGCTTAAGATTTTTTTTGTGGTGAGAAAATAAAACCAGAAAGATCAATGAGGAAAACATCACAACAATATAAGTTGCACCGGCAAAAGGCTAAAGGATTTTAATACAATAAAATTACTTCGTATTCTTTTCATTGTTCTATTTATTCTTTTCACAATATTTTATCTATTTTTTAATATGTTTAATTTTTAATATATATAATTCTCTTTCATCGTTAAACATTGTCATTTTTGTAATCAAGAGTTATTTCAATGTTAAACAGTCATTTCAGTGGCAAACTGTCATTTCAGTTACAACATTTTAAATAAGGTACCCTGGGGTAATAACGCCACGTTAAGGTTCTACCAATTTTCACGGCTGAGTTTTAGTTTGTATTTTTCAAACAAATATATGATTTGATACAGCAACTCATTGACTATCTATATTAAAAAAAATAATTTAACAGATATGTATTCATAAAATGTAATGGCGTGATTTCTTGACCAATGCTATTTGGCGTTATTTCTTGACCAATGCTATTTGGCGTTATTTCTTGACCAATGCTATTTGGCTGTTACCCATATAGGTGGGTACCTATTTGGGTAATAACGCCATGCAAACAAAACTATGAAATAAGATGGAATAATTGCATGTAGATTGCCCAATTTTAAAAATACAAACTCTACAAACTTAGAAATTGACAAATTGCATTCAAAGCTATTGAAAATGTTCAATTTTTTGGGAAAGTATAAAAAAAAAATAAAGGTGTGGTGTGGGGGAGGGGGAGGAGGCAAAAGAATATGAGACCGTGAGCTTCTTTTAACTAAAAAAGGACCGCTTAAATGGAATTATTAGAAACATTGCACAGTTTTAACTATGCTTATTTGAATCAGTATTTAGGATGTTGCTCGGTCACTGTAGGGAATCAACCGGGGTATTAATGCCAAGGATTGGCGTTATTACCCCGTAATAGTTATTGCGCTGTACATTTTAATTTACAAATTATCTCGAGAAGATAGCCAAAATCTTCAGCAACATTTTGAAAGTCCATGAAATATACTATAAATTTATGTAATTAACAAAGTATTTCCGGATAAAAAAATAAAATCTTCACATCACAAAACGTATCTCGCGAATTTTAGATCACGCGTTAATATTAGTTGCTTGTAAAAACAATAAGACCTAAAAATGAAACAAGTTAACTTGAAGCTGTTTTTTGCGATTTATATGACTCAAAACGCTTCTGCGCAGAGCACATGGGTGTCATTTACCAGATTATTTCATAATTATGCAAAATATTAGCACTTGGCGTTATTACCCCGCCTGGCATTATTACACCAGACCATCTTATCTTTTAAATGCTATAATTAAAAATTGAATATAAATAAACTAACTATTTTTAATGCACAATTAAGATGCATGCAGTCAATTATATTTAACATAAATATAATTAATATATATAAAAATAAATTAAAAAAATTTTAATAAAAAAAATTAAAAAATTTGCTTTTTATATTTATTTATTTTTAAAATTGAGAAGTATGTTTTAAAAAAGCTCCAGGTGATGTTTCTTAATGAATCTGAACCAAAAAAATTTGTTTTTTTTTTTAATGATATTTTTGATTTTACAGGGTAAATAAAATTATGAACTTTTATTGATAATTTTTAATAAACTTTTTAAATTTTATGATTGATCTCTGCCAAACTCAGAATGCCTAAGATAGACTTATTCGGACTTATTTAAAAAAATGAAACTTATATATAGTGTTTAAAAAAATGGAATAAAAAAATTCCAAAATGCACATTTATATAATATTTAGCCATATACATATACATACTAAGTTAATTATCTGAGCACTATATAATTTTCATTTAAAAAAGCATAGAAAAATTGCTTATAAATTTTTTAGTAAGCAATAAATCATTTTTATGATATTTTGTAAATAAATAGCTTTTTTAAATGCTTATAAAAGTTTGGCAAGAAAGAAGGAAATAGGGAAATTCCAAAATTATTCTTTTTTTTATATGTCCTCCATCAGATCAGAAATTCTTTCAAGATACTACTTGATATGAAAGTAGGAAAACATCGCGATGAAATAGCTTATTTTCATCTAAGATCTGGCAGAAAATTTTAATAAGTTATAAATTTGATATATGTATGTCATTTATAAGAAGTTTCATGTTTAACGTTTCATGAAACAAAATTTATTATATTTACCCAACAAAAAGTTAAGGTAAATCGATGATGTTTTTCGGATAAATATTACAAAAATTTCGGCATGAGAATGTCTTTCAAATTTCTTCATGATTAAAGTATATTTTGAACTAAAATAAAGTGCGGTATCGAGTAACTTATTAATTACTGCTACAAAATAAGCAGTATTTTTAGAAAATATTATTTTTTAGTTTTTAGTTTAACAGTTTAGTTTTTAGTTAAAACACATGCATATTTTTATAAAGAATTTGTTTGTCTTTTTTTAAAGTCGATTGTTCGAAAATGATAATAAAGAAAATTATGAAATAATTTTAATTTTTTTTTTAATATCCAGCTAATTTTCGTAAAATTAATTAATAATATAAGAAATTTTATAAATGATACAGTCTTATGTTTAGGTAAATGTTCATAAGAAAATTTGGGTTAAATGTATTTGGAGAGATAAGAAATAACCGCAGTTGTGATAAATGGTTTATAAGTTTTGTAGGCAATGAAGTATTTATGATTTGTTTTTTCTTTCATGAAGTCTAAGAAATATTCTACTTTTGTAAATAGCCAAATTTTTTGTAACTATATTTTACTGTAATGAAATTGAGTGGACTGTAACAAAATAATTTAAATCATTTAAACTGATCATTAGATTTTAAATTCAAAACGCGTTTCATGTAAAATTAAAAATGTATATTACATTATTTAGAATAACAGTAAACACCACAAAATTAACCAACCATAAAAAAAAAATTTTAAAAATCAACATTTTTTCCCCTACTTTTCTCGGTTATATACCTTCATCACATTGTAATATTACAAGTAGTAATTTTAATTTTGCAATTTTTATAGTTTGTATACGTTTTATGTATATTTTTTAAAAGAAAATTAGGAATAACACTAAGCAATTTTTATTGAAAAAAACAACAAGAAATATTGCTGATAAACATTTTAAAATGCATAAATCAGTTTTACCATATTTGGTAAATAAATAGTTTCTTTTAAATGCTAAGTTCAATAAGGAAGAAGGATTTAGGAAATTTGAAAAATTATTCTTCCTTTAATGTTCAGCTCAAAAATTCTTTCAAGATTCTACTTGATATCAAAGTGGGAAAAAATAGCCATGAAATATTTTATTTTCGTCTGTGGTCTGGCAGAAATTTTGTATGAGCTATAAATTTGATATATGTTTGTCGTTTATATTTCTATAAAAAAGACTTTAAAGTTTCGTGAAATAAAATTTATTTGTCTCTGCCCAACAAAAACTTAACATATTGTCATGATGTTTTTTTGATAAATATTGCACAAATTTTGGCATGAGAATGTGCTTCGAATTTCTTCATGACGAAAGTATATTTTGAACTTAAATAAACTTTGTATCTGATAACTTATTATTTTATTTCCTTGCATAAGAAAAGTATTTTAAGAAAATATAATTTTGTATATATACTCTGTAAAAAAAAAAAAAAAAAAAAAAAAAAAAATCTGCAAAAGTACTATGCATATTCTAGGAAACTGGGATTCCAAAAACTTTTCATGTAACGATAACAGGAAAATTGCTGGTAACCGATTCTGAAACTTGAATTTTTGCTGTTACCGTTACAGGAAAAGTTCTTGGAATCCCAGTTTCCTAGAAAAAGTTAAGTACCTTCACAGATTTTTTTTTACAGTGTATATATTTGGTATTTAAGAAATACATGAATATTTTTTAAAGAATTACCTTGTCTTATTTTTTAAAGTCGCGTTACTCGAAAACTATAATAAAGAAAAATATATAATATTTTTTTGTACAATTTTTACTATATCCAGCTGATTTGGATAAAATTAATGAAGTATATAGTACATGAGAAGTTTCATACAAAGTTAACCTGATTGACTGTACTACACTGCAAAACAAAAAAAACAAAAAAAAAAATCTGTAAAGGTACTAAACATTTTCTAGGAAACTGGGATTCCAAGAACTTTTCATGTAAAGATAACAGGAAAAATCCATGTAACCGATTCTGAAACTTGAGTTTTTGTTGTTACCGTTACAGGAAAAGTTCTTGGAATCCCAGTTTCCTAGATAAAGTGTAGTACCTTTACAGATTTTTTTTTCAGTGTAGAAGTAGGGTTTTTTCTTTTTAATTTCTTAATATATTTCCTTTTATAAATTTATAGATTTTGTTATTTTTACTTTTAAATTATATCATTATAATTCAATCAGTGTGTATAGTTTTATTATAACTAAAATCATATCACTTATGATTCAGATTATTTCTATAATGGACATAAAAATACTGTTAAACAGCATATTATTGTCTAATTATTAACTGTTTGTGAAATACGATGTCTCTAAAAAAATATTTTTTTAACAAATACTTTATTTTCATTTTAAAAATAAATAGTACATTAATTATAAGAACTTATCGTTCTGCTAAAGCTTTTTAATATACATCATTTAAGAAATTAATCCATTTACTTGAAATGATTTTATTTCTTGTGTTATTTACCAATTAAAATTAGTATTGTATATTTTTCCATATCGAGAATAAAATTAGGTTTGTTTTTTCCTTAATCGAAATATTTTATGCGACGTCGGTTTGGTTTAGGGCTAGGCCTTTTTTTTTTTTTTTTTTGACTTTCAAAAAAACTAACAGATACTCGTCGTGTGGCCATCGTGGTGTATTGCTCTTGTATCCCATACATCTTTCCCTTCTTTCGTTGAAATGAAATCCAAATTCGAAAAATAATACAGGGTTCACGTAGCTCCCATTATTTTTCAGGTAATATATCGGTATTTATCTCTTTTCTTATATCTCTATTTTTTAAGATAAATCTAGATCAAACACACGAAATTTCGCCTTTCGTGAAAGCATATATTCTATTAAAAAAAAATACTCGTAGAAAAGAATTTTATAGTCAGGAAAAACCAGGATCTATACGAAAAACCTGTAATTAAATAAATAATTATTTTTCATCTATCCATTACTTCTAAAAAGGGGAAATTTTTCTTTAGACAAATAAATGTTTCACAGATAATGAAGAAAGACCTCATCATCACAACAAGATCACACATTGATGAGATGTCAAGAAATTCACACGAAGTCTTTCTTCTTTACATATGGAATTTTTACGCGTTGTAATCTCTGTTGTTTTTATTATAATGGATGGATAATATTATTTGGAGGAACCAGAAGGAGTTAAATCTAGAAAGAAATAACTATAAAATCTTCAATGAGGGTAAAGTGATTTTTTTCTTCCAAAAAATATTATCAATCCATTATAAGATATATAATAGAGATTCTAATACTTAAAAATTTGATATATAATGATACAAAATTATTCAATCAATCAAAACTATGGCACGAGTTGCTCGATGGTTTAAAAATATAGAAATAAAAATTCAAATAAAAATCTATTATTACTTTCTCTAAATATGATGGAATATTATGATACCCATGAATTAAAAAAAAAGAACTTTATAGTATTGTGAAGGATCGAATTGTAATTATTATAACTTTATTATAAAAATATTTATGCTCTAATACATATTTTGTTATGAATGCTTTATACTTCATATTTTATATGTTTTTTCAAGTGAATTAACTATGCTTACGCAATTATTATTTCAAAAAGCATAAAAAAATTGCTTATAAACTTTATAATAAGCAATAAATCATTTTTACGATATTTTTTAAATAAATAACTTTTTTAAAAGCCTAAAAAATTTCGGCAAGAAAAAGGGAAATAGGAAATTTATAAAATTGTTCCTCCTTTAATGTTCAACTCAAAATTTTTTTTAAGATTCTACTTGATATCAATACGGGAAAATATCGGCATGAAATATGTCATTTTCGTCTGAGGTCTGGCAGAAATGTCGTATAAGCTATAAATTTGATATATTTTTGCCATTATATTTCTCTAAGATATATTTTATATTCTCATGAAACAAAATTTATTCGTCTATATCCACCAAAACTTAAACTATATCCACGATGTTTTGATTTGATGATAAATATTACACAAACTTACTTCTGAAAATGCGTTTAGAATTTCTTCATGATTAAAATATATTTTGAACTTAAATAAACTTTGGTATCCGGTAACTTATTATTTTATTTCTCTGTCACAAAATAAGTCTTGTTTATAGAAAATACATTTTGTTATCTTTTATTTTGATAATTTGAAAATCACATGCATATTTTTATAAAGAATTTGTTTTTTCTTATTATCTAAAATCGTGTTATTCAAAAAGGATGGTAAAGAAAAAAAATGAAATATTTTTTTTATAATTTTATACGGTATCCTGCTGATTTTGGTAAAATTAACTAAGTACATAATAGTTTATAAAAGATACAATACTATTTTCAGGTAAATGTTCATAAGAAAATTTGGGTTAAATATATTTGGAGAGATAAGGAATAATATCAGTTTTGATAAATGGTTTCTTACTTTTCTAAGCAATAAAATATTTCTGATTTTTTTTAAGTGCTAAAAAATTCTAAGTAATAAATAAATTAGTGAATAATAAATTTTCAATTATTATGACTTTCTATAAAAAGTATTTTTGTGATAACATAAATATATTTATGAATTATTTATACATGATTTATACATGATTTTTTCATATTTTTATAAAGTGAATTATCTTAGCACTATGCATTTTTATTTAAAAAGCATTATAAAAATTGCTTATAAACATTTTAATTACCAGTTCATCATTTTTAGGAGAGTATTTTGTAAATAAATAGCTTTTTTAAATGCTTAAAAGTGTTCGGCAAAAAAGAAGGATAAAGAGAATTTCGAAAATTATTCCTTATTCAGCTCAAAAATTCTTTGAAGACTGTACTTGATATCAAAGCAGGAACAAATCAACATGAAATATGTTATTTTCGTCTTAGGTTTGGCAGAAATTTCGTATAAGCTATAAATTTGATATATGTATGTCATTTATATTTCTATAAGAAATACTTTAAAATTTCATGAAACATAATTTTTTTGTCGATACCCAACAAAAAATTAGGATATATTCATGTTTTATTTCGGTTAAATATTACCCCATTTTTGACATAAGAATATGTTTAGAGCTCCTTTATGATGAAAGTATGTTTTGAACTCAAGTAAAATGTGGTATTCAGAGGCAAAAAGAAGCAGCATTTTTAGAAAATATCACTTGTTACCTTTTATTTTGAGTATTTGAAAAGCACATGCATATTTTTTATAAAGAATCTGTTTATCTTATTTTCCAAAGACGCATTTTTATAAAGTGATAATAAAGATAAATCTATACATATAATAAAACAGTAGGACCCGGTGTGTCTGTACATTGAAGATAATTGACAAAAATGGAGTCAGGGCGATAAAAGAAAACCAATGAAACACAAAAAAATTTTTTATGAATTTTTTGTCTGTCTGTCTGTCTGTCTGTCTGTCTGTCTGTTTGTTCGAGGTTATCTTCGTAACTACTGAATGGATTTTTATGCGGTTTTCACTAATGAAGAATGCACACTCCCGGGCAGTGTATAGGCTTTGTTTCATCAAAATCGGACAACAGACAAAAAAGTAACAAAAAGAAACAAAAGAAACTATTAGGTGCGCTGCTCACGTTTTTTAGTACATAACGTTTTTTAGTACATATAAAATCCAATAGATGTCACTGTGCGATTTTAAAACGCGCTATCGTTATGTTTTCGCAAGTCTACTTAAGTATGAGAAAGTTTCAAGTTGGCTGTCGTTCCATGTGGTTTAGTCGGTAGAACGTCAGTGCGCCATACTGATGGCCCGGGTTCGATTCCCAGCATGGAATTTTTTTTCACTATGTTGGCATTAACGCCTATAAGCAATTAAAAGAATTTGAAATATTGTATTCAAGGCGAATTTTCTCTCTGGGAAAATTTCCTTGCATTAATATGTCAGTGTAATTTTTTTTTCGATTTAATTTTTTTTTCGAAACTTTGTCTTTCTTAAAAAATTACAGTAAATATTTGATATTTCCCAACGTTTTTTGAATGATCGACTTGCTTTTTTTTTTTAATGTATGTCTGAACCTTATCTAACTACTTCTTCAAGATTTCTTTAGATAAACCGACCAGCGTAGCGGGCGAAGGCCGCTAGTATAGAATATATTACAATTTTTTGCGATATCCAGCTGATATGAGTAAAATTAATTAAGTACATAGTACATGAGATACTTAAAAATGATATAGTAGTATTTTTAGGTAAATGTTCATAAGGAAATTTGGGTTAAATATATACGGACAAATAAGAAAATACAGCAGGTTTGATAAAAGATTTCTTAATTTCATAGACAATAAAATATTTCTAATTTTTTTCTGTTTTTATATGAAATTTAAAAATATTTTTCGTCTTTTTTTCGTAACTATATTTTATAAAATGATATTAAGTGGACTATCAAAGAAAATTCGAGATTCATTTAAGGTGATCTTGAATTCTTAAATTAAAAATGCTATTCATGTAAATTTAAAAATATATAGTATCTTATTTAGAAAAGCAGTAAGCTTGAGAAAATTATTTAATTTTAAAAAAATCTATATTGTGTAAGTTAACACATTATTTTCATACATTCTATAGCATATTCCTTTACCGAATTGTAAGATTATACATAGGATTTGTAATTTTAAAGAAAATAAAAAAAATCGTTATGATAACCTTTTGAATTAAACAATGAAACATACACTGTTTTTTAAAAAAAACTGTGAATTCATGGTGAAACTACTGGCAGCAAAGTAGCCGAATTTTTACCGTTCCGTTAGTAGATTTTCCGTTGTGAAACATAAAAGAAAGGAAAATTCCGTTTGAAGAAGCGGTAACTTTCTGTTACAAAGTTTCATTTTCAATGATAATAATTTAATATATTTTTTAAAAATAATGAATCGACTAATTGTTTATGCTTTAGTGGGAAAATCTGTTGTGCTTTTTAAAGATTTCCTTTCAAATTTTATTCGTTAGAATATTTGTAAACGGCTTATTTTATTTTATTTTAGACTGATGCATAATACTTGTTATTTTAAAAAATAAATTTTGATTTTTTAACTAAGATAAATTTTAAAAAAATATCACAGTTAAAAATCAACGTTTATTTATTTATTTTTATTTTTTTAGGTAGTGTTCATTACAAACAGTAAAAAGCTACCTATTGTAGCTGTCCGGAGGTAAGCACTTCCAGAAAATTTTGGTATATTTTCACCGATCATGACCCCCAGACCCCCAAACCACCCTCCGTTCCAATTATATATATATATATATATATATATATATATATATATATATATATATATATATATATATGATTTTTGTCATGCGATAACTATCGTATTTATCAACCGATTTGAATAAAACTTGGTATGTACATAGTACATACAAATGTCTCGACAGAGTTCGTTAGACAGCATCATCTGCCATCATGTTTCAAAATGGCGGCTACTTAATTTTTTTAAAATTTAAAATTAAAAATTAAATGCGAAGAAATTAAAAGTTGAAAAATATTTTTCTTTTATGTGTTAGAACTTAAAACAACGATTCCAGAACACTTTTTATTTAGTCTATATCTTAAAAAAATGATTGAGTTAGCACTTTGAATTTTTCTTATGGCTGACATTTTGAAACAATCTGATTTTTGTCATTCTGTAACTAACGTATTTATGAACCGAATGAAACTTGGTATGCACATAGTACATACAAATGTCTCAACCGAATTCGTTAGCCAGCATCATCAGCCATCATGTGCCAAAATAGCGGTCATTTAAAAAAATAAAAAAAATTTAAAATTTAAAATTAAATGCGAAGAAATTAAAAGTTGAAAAATATTTTTTCTTTTATGTGTTAGAACTTAAAACAACGATTCCAGAACACTTTTTATTTTGTCTATATTTTAAAAAATGATTGTGTTATAGCACTTTGAATTTTTCTTATGGCTGCCATTTTGAAAAGATCAGATTTTTGTCATGCTGTAACTAACGTATTTTGAACCGATTTGAATGAAACTTGGTATGTACATAGTGCATATATATGTCTCGACCGTGTTCGTTAGCCAGCATCATCCGCCATCTTGTTTCAAAATGGCGGCCATTTAATTTTTTTTAATTTAAAAATTAAAATTAGTTACAAAAAGGTGAGAAATTGAAAAAGATTTTTTTTTTTTGTATTTGACCTTGTTACAAAGATTCCAGGGCATTTTTTGTTTCATCTATATATTGAAAAATGGCTGAGTTATAGCACTTTCAATTTCCAGTGTGGTTGGCATTTTGAAATGGTCTGAAATTTGTCACGCGATAATACGCATATTTATAAACTGATTTGGTTATAACTCCGTGTGTACATAGTACATATCAATGTCTTGACCGAGTTCACTAGCCAACTTCATCCGCCATCTTGTTTCAAAATAGTGGATATTTAAGTTTGTCAAAAATCTTTTAAATGTATAATGATGTACAAATAAAAAAATTAGAAATTGAAAAAAGATTCTTTCGAATGTATTTAATAATGAATTCCGGAGTATTTTTTGCTCTTTCTTTATCTTAAAAACGCCTGAGATATAGCAGTTTGAATTTCTAATGTGGGTGACATTTTTTTAAAAAATCAATTTGCTCGCGACAGCACTCGTGTATTAGGTAGCTTTCATTACAAAAAGTAAAAAGCTACCTATTGCAGCCGTCCGGAGGAAAGCACTTCCGGAAAATTTTGGTATATTTTCACCGATCATGACCCCAGACCCCAAAACCACCCTCCGTTCAAATGTTGACATATATATATATATATATATATATATATATATATATATATATATATATATATATGTATGTATATATATATCTGATTTTTGTCATGCGATAACTAACGTATTTATGAACCGATTTGAATGAAACTTGGTATGTGCATAGTACATACAAATATCTCGACCGAGTTCGTTGGTCCGCATCTGTGGAGGTGTTAGTTCAAAGGCCCAGGTGATTTACCAAAAAGAAGCACACACAAAAAAAACTCCGAAAAGAGAGAGTTACTTTAACGATACATTTATTTAACGTGAGGTACGACACTGCAACTCCCCATAAGGGGGAGGTAATTCTGAGAGCTCAAGTGAGCTACATGTTAACGGTATGATGGCAATCGGTGAAGTGACGACACAGCGTCATAGCCCTTATCGCCAAAAAGCATAAGAAATTTTCCATACAAAGAATTTTGGCGATATTTGATAGACCACACCTTTAGTATCAACTAACTTTTGCGGTCTAGGAACCCAAGGATTATTTTTACATCTGCGAATATCTATTAGGGTTACAGAAATATTTTAAGCCTGGGAACTGGTTGAGCTAAGCAGGCCGATATAAACATTGGAGTTTTGCAGACCAAAATTATGTTATCCAGATGCGCAATTAACAGATAAGACAGCACAATCAGGATAAACAGAGACAAAAGTATTTCTAGCATTAAGCATTAATTGTGAAAATGAAAACAGGGTGTGTAAGGCAGATGTTAATAAAAATGTAACGGATAAAAGATTATGATGAACCAAGCCCAGAGCTTTCTTTATTTTGTTAATAAGTGCGGTATCTATGGGCAGATGTTTTTCAAAGACACAACAGAAATTTGTGAGAAAGGAAGTTCTATTATTATTTTCTACAGAGAGCTCCAAAAGATGAAAAGTTGAAACTTCTAATAGTGGGAGGATGAAAGCTAGAACTTAACTATTAATTGTAGAATTAATTTAATTAATGGGTTTATTAGTGAAAAGGGAAACTAAAATAAAACTAAGAATTTATTAAAGGGAAATAATTATTGCATTTATGAAGGGGAAAAGATATGTAGCGATAATCTCCGCTACATAACTCACCCCGGCCACCACAAAAACTTAATACTTGTATTAAAGTTTTTTTTGGTATTATTGTCATTATTTTGAGGATACTGAATGTGCCGTCTACCAAAATATACAAAAGCACATATAAAAAGACATACAAGTATATATATATAAGTACTACAAAAATGATTGGTTATACTATTTGCTTGCAAAGTAGATAAATAAAAACATTGACTATATCTATCTTTATAATCATCATGACAGGGAGCTCCTTAATAGTTCAAAATTGCCGCAAGGTATTTAATTAATATCGGATCCTTTATTCAATTTCTTTGTTGTGGCGCTGGTACCAGCTGTTTATTTTTTTGTCATGAGCAAAAATTGAGAGAAGTATTTTATTTATTTATTTGTGATCACCTGTTAGCTTAGTGTTTGATAACTTCTCTTTAAATTGATCCTTTTTGAGATCAAGCTGGCATAATTGCAAGCAAAAATATATATTTATAAAACACAAAACACAAATAGTATATATTTAAAACAAAAATAAAAGAAAACTAACTAAGATAATATGTTCTAAAAATAATGTATGTTGTTAAGAATTGAAAATGAAAATTTGTGCATAAGGCACAGGACTACTAAAAAAAGAGATGCCACTGGCATGCCCATAAAAAGGTTGTAACCCTTAATCTTGTATAAAAAGTACAAGTATTATGGCTTCGGTTTAAGACGTCGGCCCTAGGGGAAGAGGGAGTAGTGGACGAACCCATATTGCGTACAATATAAGTCCGCCCCGCTCCTCAGTAAAATCGCACTGATCTACGAAAGGAGCGCGCTTGAAAGTCACATAAAAATTTAACATAAAAGAATTGGTAGGCCAATTCAAGGTGAAAATGAAATGTCTCGCAAGACAGGAGTGGCGTGAAACCTTACGGCACAATTTTGAACGGTTCACGACTTTTGGGGGATAAATTAGAAAAATAAAATAAAAGTATCAGATGAAATGTAATCCATCTCATAAGTTGAAACAGTCTGTCCGGGTAAAAGCAAAACAAAATAGTCAGGTTTAGGTGCTACTACAACTGGAATATTTCAAAAATAATAATGATAAAAGGTTTCTTTTTGTTTTTTTTGCATGGTACTATTCCACTGTCCAAAATAATTTGTAATTAATGTTGAACTACAACGTCGTGATAAAATGCATGTAATGAAAATTAATTATTAGTGAACTAAGTGACCTTCATTTTATGTACTGCCACTACACAAAAAGAGGTAAGTGTAACAAGGGAATTTACATGTAGTGTGAAAAAAAAATCCAAATAAACATGCAATGTAAATTTGACAAACAAAAATGGACTAAATGCATTTTAAAGAACTGTAATATGTAAGGGAATAAATAAAACTTTGAATAATTAAGATGAAATGGTTAAGTGTGAGCATGACAAACTGTAAAAATGTCAACTGTTTT
Source organism: Maratus speculifer (assembly GCA_964019185.1). Classification (NCBI taxonomy): domain Eukaryota; kingdom Metazoa; phylum Arthropoda; class Arachnida; order Araneae; family Salticidae; genus Maratus; species Maratus speculifer. Next base: position 137,936,422 of record OZ025298.1, read on the forward strand.
TTTTTGTGTTAGAATGAGCCTTTTAACAAAAACAAAACAAAAAATGAACCGAAGAGAATTTAACGGTAAGTGTGTTAAAAGAAAAAAGAAATTTTCAAGATATTTGTGTGAATGAGGGTTTCAACTACCTAATTACAAAGTAATTTTTATATTTAATAAGGGAAGGATTCATATCACATGACAAAAGTGTAAAAATGTAAACACATGACATGACTGTGTTGTGTGTTATCATGAACGAGTTTGGAGAAAACAAGTGAAATTCGTGTACAATCCTCAACCCGAGAAATAAGAGAAAAAATGTGAGAACCACATGACCTGATATGTTGCACATGACCTAAAGTGAATTCGTATGACCTAGCGTGTACCACATGACCTAGTGTATTGCACATGACTGAGTGTACATAGAAAAAAACAAAAACAATGTGATAGTGTAAGAAATCGCATGACCTTGTTCAAAAACACATGAAAGAAAAAAGTGTGTGTAAAAGAAATCACATGACCGGGTATCTAATATACCTTGACCTAGAGAAAAGCACATGACCTTGTGTAAAAACACATGAATGGAAAAAAAGTGTGTAATAGAAATCACATGACCTGGTATCTGATATACCAAGACTTAGAGAAAAACACACGACCTTATGTAAAAACATATAAGGTACCCTGGGGTAATAACGCCACGTTAAGGTTCTAGCAATTTTCACGGCTCAGTTTTAGTTTGTATTTTTCAAACAAATATATGATTTGATACAGCAACTCATTGACTATCTATAGAAAAAAAATAATTTAACAGATATGAATACATAAAAAGTAATGGCGTGATTTCTTGACCAATGCTATTTGGCGTTATTACCCACCTATATGGGTAATAACGCCATGCAAACAAAACTATGAAATAAGTTGCATGTAGATTGCCCAATTCTAAAAATACAAACTCTCAGCTCTAGAAATTGACAAATTGCATCCCAAGCTATTGAAAATGCTCATTTTTTGTGAAAGTGTAGGAAAAATAAAGGTGTGGTGTGGGGAGGGGGGGGGATGAGGCAAAAGAATATCAGACCGTGAGCTTCTTTTTGCTTAAAAAAACCACTTAAATAGAATTATTAGAAACATTGCACAGTTTTAACTGGGTTTATTTGAATCAGTATTTAGGATGTAGATCGGCCACTGTAGGGAATCAACCGGGGTAAAAATTGCAAGGATTGGCGTTATTACCCCGTTATAGTTATTGCGCTGTACATTTTAAATTACAAATTATCTCGAGAAGATATCCAAAATCTTCAACAACATTTTGAAAGGCCATGAAATGTACTACAAATTTATGTAATTAGCAAAATATTTCCGGATAAAAAAAATAGTCTCCACATCACAAAACGTATCTCGCAAATTTTAGATCAAGCGTTAATTTTAGCTGCTTGTAAAAACAATAAGACCTAAAAATGAAACAAATTAACTTGAAGCTGTTTTTTGCGATTTATATGACTCAAAAAACTTCTGCGCAGAACACATGAGTGTCATTTACCAGATTATTTCATAATTATGCAAAATATTAGCACATGGCGTTATTACCCCGTCTGGCGTTATTACCCCAGGGTACCTTATCTCTAAGTTGAGGAAAGTAAAAAAATGTAATTATACTGTCAAAAATCCTTTTAAAGTTAAAATTTAATTGAGAACCCCAAACAACATTTGGACCATGTAAAATGTATTGAATGTGGACAATGTAGCCTCTATACCAATAGAGTTGAAATATTGTTAATGTTATCTGCATTCTTGTTACTGCATAAACAAAACATTAAAGGGAGAAGAAAGTGTGCTTGATTGAGTAAATATGTTTAAAATGATTGTGTACACCAACACGAAACAACCAAAACCAAGTGAAAACAAAATTGACGACCCGCATCAAAATTTTCATTCTTACATGCCTTCTTTCTATTACTCAACCATCTGCGCGCTTGATAGCCGAATAAAGAAAAATACAATGCATTTGTACACAAGATTAATGTGAATGGAAGGCTTGTTAAAATTTAAAGTGTAACAGGAAATGTGAGGGAACAAAATACTAATTGTTTTATAAAAATGAAAAAAAAACAAATCTGTCAAAATATATAAAGAATGCTTTAAAGCGTAGTGAATACATCCTGTAGTATGTAGTGTGTGACCAGGAAAATTAAATTAAAGAAAAAAAAAACATTATTTCTCATTTGAAATAGACTCAATTGTATGAAGCAATTGTCTTTGTATGTTTATATATCTCTTGACAGCTGGGCAGTTATGAGAAAAAGCTGTATGTTGAATGTCAAAATGGGTATTACTTGATTCATTGCACCTTATGCAATTAATGCATTTTGGTGAGTTTACACAATTAGGATCTTTATGCGACATAGCACAGACAGGGCATATTATGTCATTAGGGCAGAATTTACTTAAATGAAATAGACTTTGACACGTAAAACATCTTTTTATATCTATGTACCTTTTAAGAGTAAACTTTGAGGACTGAATAATGATATGTTTATGCACAAGCAAAATTTCAGCTAAGTGAGATGGCATTAGAAAAATCCAGTTAAATAAATTACAATGCTTTATTTTTATTTTGTTTTGAAATTGAATGGGAGGCGAAGAAGTATCAGTTAGATTTGAAATAGCCAACAGAATGTCAGGTATGCCAAAATTTTCAGGCACATGCATGATTACAACAGGGATAAAACTACTACTATCTTTCTTAGGGGTACAGAAAAAACTGGAATGAGAAGAATTATTACTGTCACATAAATCATTAACCTGTTGATTACTAGAAAAAGAGGGATTTGTATTGTAACTTTCATGTATTGTAGTGTGTGGAGATTTGATAATGAGGTTGTTATGTGTCTGTGTGGACATATTCTGAACAGATTTTAAACAAGCAGTATTAACCGAAGGAGTGATATCTTTTTGAGTATTTGATATGTGAGGTTTAGTTTTACTTTTTAGTTCCTGAGACAAGTCACGTACTCGTTCCAACAGTTTGTTATTTACTAAAAATAAATTTTCCTTTTCATGTTTTACCTTAGCATATTCATCTTTCAGTACCTGAAAGGTATCTTTCAAAATACTTAGGTCCCATTCGATTGTGAATTTGAGTTCCTTAAAATTAGAGACAAGTGCATCAGTGTTGTTTTGATTTTGTATTTGATTTTGAAACGCTGTGGCCTCAACGATAATTGTGTCTGAAAACATTGTTAAATTTTCCTCATAAAATTCAAGTAAAGGGGATATTGAAACATGTGATTGCCCAAGAGCAGACCCTAATTTATTATTTCTCTCTGACATTGTTTGGGGAGTAGCTGAAGCTTGTTTTAGCTCAATATCAGATATAGATGTTTACCAAAAGGAAAATGCACTAATATAAATCAAAAGAAAGATTTATAAATAAACTAGGTGCACCAAAACAAATCTGACTGTTAACCACAGTATTAAAATTAATAATTTGGGGGAAATAACATAAAAATGCAAGGCAAAACCAAAAATTAAATTTTGCATTAGTCAGAGAGCAAACCCTGCCAAGTTACGAGTGAATCTAGACACATTTAATGAGGGGGGGGGGTAAACAAAATGTGAGCACAGAAAACAAAACAACCAAAATGCAGACACTGAGTAATACCTTTTTTTAAAAAAAATGCAAACACAAATTTCCTTTTTTTTTTCAAAAAAAAAAAAAAAAAAAAAAACATGTACTGCCTTCAAAATAAACTAATTAACCTTTCAAAAATACCAATGCCAAAATTCCTTTTTTTTTATACTTGACAAACAGAAACTAATCAGTTTCAAAAGGCTTGTTTAAGAAGGTACTGGCAATGTTAATGGCAAAAAAAATTTAGTAAAAAACGAGAATAGGAATCTCAAACTGCAATTAATTAAGGACAAGTAATGTTAGTAAACCATTAAAGCGCGGACACATAAAATAATAAAAAACTGTGATATTTAAGTATGCAACACATAAATACACAAACAACATGCATTGAAAGTAATAATACTTTTGACAAAATGAGCATGAAAAGAGAAGAATGTATTCAAAAGTGCAAATTAAACACTACAATTTAAAAATGTACATAACTTAAGTTAATAACTACTAAAATTTCAAAAATGTACTATATTTAAATTTAAAAAAAATCTTCTCTGTTCAAGCTGATAAAGAATAAAACAAACCAACTACAAATAATTTTTAGCAATAGAAGAAATGTACTGTTGACGTGCACTCATGCACTTGTTCCACACAATAAAATTTTGTTAATCTAATTTGATGTAATCATGTTTCAACTGTTATTTTTTTGTAGCTTTCAGTATATTAATAATGCTTTTTTTTTACTGTCATTCATTTTTTTTTTTTAGCACAGCACTTTTTCTAGCAAAGATTCTTGAGAAAGAAGAAAGAAAAAAAAACTGTAAGTACAACAATGGGTGCGACGACCCCTTATTGCACCAGTAAATGCTATTGTACTTAAAAACTTAATAATTATGGACGTCACACCATTTCATGCCCAAAACTGTTCATATTTATACCTTATCAGAATTACTGTAGTCTTCAAATTTTGAAGTGATGTCAGCGTTAAAATGAAATGAGATGCGTGTATGTTCGACGACCTGCAACGCATAAATTTGATATTTTCTCTGTCACGGCACTGACTGGTAAACACCAGCCACACTAATTTCACATAACTTCCAGCTTCATCAGAGATACGCTGATTAGACGCTTTGCATATTTCACACAAAAAGTAGATTTAAATATGTAAACAGCAAGATAGGGTTCCACATCGATGAGCACTTTCACAAAACATTTTTTGTAATTCTGTAGATTAGCATCATAGACGTACTGTATAGCACCAATAGCATAGACTTAGTTACACTGCCAGGATGATTCACCATACGGAAAAACATAGTTGGAGATGACAAATTTGTCGCGGCAGAACACAGGGTGAAATGAAACACAGAATGCTGCAGTCCGGAGCCGAAAACACTTGACCCAGTTTCCGACGCTTCGAAAACGCAAGTGTCACTTTCCAATCTTGAATAGGGCGAAACAGCGGGTGCGACATGTTTTTTTGAAGAACCAGCGAGAGAAAAAGAGAAGAAGGAATATTTCTTGAGTGCAGGAGAAAACATAGTTGAACACTAGAGACTGCAGCAGGTTTCGGGAGGGAATACGTCACACCATTAAGGACAGGCGGCCTTGGCACTTCGGAAAAAGGTTTTTTTTCTTGAGCAGTGCTGATTCGTTGATGTCCGAGGGTGCTTGATACAAGATTTTCTGTCGAAGATTGTAATTATGATTTTTTAAAGTCTCTCTGTGTGTGTGCGTTTTTTTTTTTGACCGGAGAAAAAAAAAGACCAGATGCACCAGATATGCATGTGGAGGTGTTAGTTCAAAGGCCCAGGTGATTTACCAAAAAAAAGCACACACAAAAAAAACTCCGAAAAGAGAGAGTTACTTTAACGATACATTTATTTAACGTGAGGTACGACACTGCAACTCCCCATAAGGGGGAGGTAATTCTGAGAGCTCAAGTGAGCTACATGTTAACGGTATGATGGCAATCGGTGAAGTGACGACACAACGTCATAGCCCTTATCGCCAAAAAGTATAAGAAATTTTTCATACAAAGAATTTTGGCGATATTTGATACACCACGCCTTCAGTTAACTTTTGCGGTCTAGGAACCCAAGGATTATTTTTACATCTGCGAATATCTATTAGGGTTACAGAAATATTTTAAGCCTGGGAACTGGTTGAGCTAAGCAGGCCGATATAAACATTGGAGTTTTGCAGACCAAAATTATGTTATCCAGATGCGCAATTAACAGATAAGACAGCACAATCAGGATAAACAGAGACAAAAGTATTTCTAGCATTAAGCATTAATTCTGAGAATGAAAACAGGGTGTGTAAGGCAGATGTTAATAAAAATGTAACGGATAAAAGATTATGATGAACCAAGCCCAGAGCTTTCTTTATTTTGTTAATAAGTGCGGTATCTATGGGCAGATGTTTTTCAAAGACACAACAGAAATTTGTGAGAAATGAAATTCTATTATTATTTTCTACAGAGAGCTCCAAAAGATGAAAAGTTGAAACTTCTAATAGTGGAAGGATGAAAGCTAGAACTTAACTATTAAATGTAGAATTAATTTAATTAATGGGTTTATTAGTGAAAAGGGAAACTAAAATAAAACTAAGAATTTATTAAAGGGAAATAATTATTGCATTTATGAAGGGGAAAAGATATGTAGCGATAATCTCCGCTACAGCATCATCCGCCATTTTGTTTCAAAATGGCGGCCATTTTAAATTTTAAAAAAAATTTAAAATTTAAAATTAAATATGAAAAAAATTAAAAGTTGAAAAATATTTTCCTTTTACGTGTTAGAACTTAAAACAAAGATTCCAGAACACTTTTTATTTTGTCTATATCTTAAAAAATGATTGAGTTATAGCACTTTGAATTTTTCTTATGGCTGACATTTTGAAACGATCTGATTTTTGTCACGTGATAACACGCGTATTTATGAACCGATTTCGATGAAACTTGGTATGCACATAGTACATACAAATGTCTCGACCGAGTTTGTTGGCCAGTATCATCCGCCATTTTGTTTCAAAATGGAGGCCATTTTAAATTTTTTAAAAAATTAAAATTTAAAATTAAATACGAAAAAATTAAAAGTTAAAAAATATCTTTCTTGTACGTGTTGGAACTTAAAACAACAATTCCAGAACACTTTTTATTTTGTCTATATCTTACAAAATGTTTGAGGTATAGCACTTTGAATTTTTCTTATGGCTGACATTTTGAAACGATCTGATTTTTGTCACGTGATAACACGCGTATTTATGAACCGATTTCAATGAAACTTGGGATGTACATAGTACATACAAATTTCTCGACCGAGTTCGTTGGCCAGCATCATCCACCATTTTGTTTTAAAATGGTGGCCATTTTAATTTAAAAAAAAATTAAATTAAAAATTAAATGCGAAAAAATTAAAAATTGAAAAATATTTTTCTTTTACGTATTAGAACTTAAAACAACAATTCCAGAACACTTTTTATTTTGTCTATATCTTAAAAAATGACTGAGTTATAGCACTTTGAATTTTGCTTATGATTGACATTTTGAAACGGTCTCATCTGAACAATCCACAATGTTGCTTTAAAATGGCATACACTTTATGATATCGTGGAATTTGGTGACTCTTTAAATCGCTTAAAATAAAACCAGGTTGAATAAAAGATGACTAATTTCTAAAACTCCTATTAATATTCAGTCTTGACAAAAACTAGTTTCAATCTTATAAAATCAATAATTTTATAAGATTATTTCCACTAATTTGAGCTTAGTATTTTTGAACAATATAACTTACCTTAAAATAAATAAATAAATATATAAGTATATGAAAGCTACCTCTTCCTCGCGGCATTGCTGGAAGGACTTTATTAATCGATTTCGATATGAGAGTGCATGTCCACATGAATTAAGTTTTCGACCAAGCTCACTGGTTTGTTTTATCCATCATGTTGCTTTAAAATGGCATACACTTCATGATATCGTGGAATTTGGCGACTCTCTAAATCGCTGAAAATAAAACCAGGTTGAATAAAATATGACTAATTTCTAAAAATTCCTATTAATAATCAGTCTTGATAAAAACTAGCATTCAATCTTATAAAATCGGCTTTCACTAATTTGAGCTTCGTATGTTTGAACAATATAAATTAATTTAAAATAAATAATATATAAATAAGTATATGAAAGCTACCTCTTCCTCCCGGCATTGCCGGAATGATTTTTTTTTGAATGAGTGAATGAATGAATGAATGAATGAATGAATAAAAATATTCATTTTTTACAAAAACAATCATTTGAAATTGTCGTACGCTATTTATTTTTTTTTGGCTAATTAATTAAAAATTTTTTAATAAGAATTAAGAAAAAAATAAACGGAAAAATGTAATTAAAAAAATATTTTTTTTATGTTTTCATTCCGCCAGTGGGATTCGAACCCACAATCTGAGCTTGCAGGCGCTTCGCGGTTTGATGCCTTGACCACTTGACCACACAACAGAGTTTCACCATTTTCTGTTTATATTTCCATCCGTTTCGTTATTTTCAGGGAAAATGGTGGCGTTTTCTGATTTTTAACGAAAAATGCCCTTTTTTTGTAAGAAAGGACTTTTTCTGTGAAATTCAGGGAAAAAATATTCGTGAATTTCAGAATTTTTTTAACAGTGTACTGTGAAATAAGTTTACAACAGGAAAAGTAACTCACAAAATTTTAACGAATTGCTGGCACATTTAATACTACAAAATCACACAGTTTTCGTAATAAGTTTTCTTCATTTACTTTAGCACCAAATACATCAAAACCTATTTTGGAAGATTTTTTTTTAGTGGGCAAATGTTTTAGAAACGTACGGTGAAAATCTTTCTCATAAAAAGGTGGTGTTATAAAAACGGACCAATTTAAAGTGTTGTATTATTCTCGACTTATTTAAAGTTAGCAATTATTTCTGACAGTCCTATTTTGATTTCATGTTCATGTCATCTTCTTCTCGGCAGTAAGTAACTTAATTCATATATTCATTCAAGTTTTGATAAGTAAAATTTTGAAATACAAACCAGTAGAAAATGTAGTATTTTTTTTTTTTTTTCATTTCCAATTTCCTATCAATGGAAAAATAAGATAGGTAAACATGATCAACATAATAAAAATCATCTTAGTAACAATAACAAATTAAAATCCTGAGGAAAATATGCTGTGAAAATTTCAACAGCACATATACTGCTATAGAAGAGTCTGTCATTTAATGGAAGTCTTTTTTTATAAAAAAATATTTTTCCTCGAAAACGTAATAAATTCTATTTATATTATACTCGTTAAATTATACTCGTAAAATACTCATAATTATTTTAAATAGACAAACGTGATTGTTAATTAACACTTTCATGAAGAGGCCCCTTTGCTATTTTTTTCATCTTTTAGTACTGTTTTTTTCTAAACAGAAAATTTTCTGTAATTGAATCGCAAAAATGATCTGATCAAATAGGATAAACTTTACAATAAAAAAATAGATCTGGTGGGACTAATGAAGGCTTCTTAGCACTTGAAGTTTAATGTATAATGGTCGCACAGCTCCAAGGAGTTAACCCGTCAGTAGTCGCATGTCGGTGTTTTCGCCGCCCGTATAACTTAATTTCTCCTAACTTGTATCATATTACAAATACAACGGAGATCTACCTTGTAGCTGATTTTAAAGCTTTTTCGACCATCTTAGTGAAGTAACAGGACACCTCTGTTTTTCTTTGAGGTAAAGTTTTAGAAACAAGTTGAAATTGGCGAAAAAGTCAACGTAAAAATCACTAATGTCAGTTTATATTATTTTTTCCAATTACTCCAGATCTCATGAATAAAATGCATAATTCAAGAAAACTGCGAATTTATATATTCTTTGTAATGTTATTTTCGTATATTAGGTGAAAAATTTTTCTTATTTTACATATTTGGTATGCGGGGGGCCAGCGGCGAAAAGACCGAGCGCGACTAATGACATTGTGAAAAAAGTCGCGACTACTCGCGGGAAAAAAAAAAAATATATCAAGATTAAATTTCGTAGTTGTTATTTTAGCTAATAACAAAGACATTTCTTGTGATTATACACTGTAAAAAAAATCCGTTAAATTCACGGAGAAAGCTGCTAGCAGCAATGCTGCCAACAGTATTTGCCGGAAAAATTGATGGAAAGATCGCTGCGCATTTAATTTAACGGATTTTTTTTACAGTCTAGGCGCAGATTCTCAAAAATTTTAAAGAGTCAGTGGCTCCAAAACCAAACTATTTTACCAGTAACGAGCGTGTAATTGCTAAGAAAAATAAGAAAGACCGCGAAACTGCGAACAAACATCGGAAATTTCGATAAACACTAAAGAAAGGCTGATTTTGTGAAATGAACGGAGAAAACGCTTCGACTTTCTTCAAAAAATCGCTGAAAAATGATTTTGAAAGAAATGCGATGATTATAAATGATTGATAAAAGAACTCGCAAATCTCTTCAGAAGATCTCGAAAAAGCGTGAGATTCTCGTCAAAAGATTGCAGAAAAAGTGAATTTTCGTTAAATGATTACGAGAAAAAACACAAAATTCTCCAACAAATGGTGACTGTGGTCGTGTTTCTACACTTCTAGTTTTGACCATGTGGTGTAGGAAACACAGAATTCATTGTCCAATGATGCATACTGACGTTCAAATCCTGACGACTGCGAATATAATCTGAATTCATTACGATAAAATCTATTACCCTCGCTGTTCTATGATTCGATTAATTTAAGCTCACATAAATGTTTCTTTTTTTAAATTTTCAATACGTTTTTTAAAATTATTTTATAAGAATTTGCCTATAAAATTTCTTTCATGAACTTCTCGAATTAGTAAGATTCGAACAGTTAAATGTTTTCGTTTTTTTCGTACACTAAAAAAAAAAAAAAAAAAAAAAAAAAAAAAAAAAAAAAAGTTATATTTACGGAAAAAATATCTGGAAACAATGTTGCCAGGAGTTTTTGAAGTAAAATTAGATGTTTTAATACATCTAATTTTGCTGCAATTTTTAAGGCCAAAACTGCTGTGCCGTCAATTTAACGGATTTTTTTACAGTGTTGAAATTATGACTGGAATAATATCAACTCTCTATAAAGGAAAAAAATTGACATTTTTTTATTTATTTAGAACTTTTTAGGAAAAAATAAATAAAACTGCGAAATGTAGGTCACTGGCTGGTAAACTAGGCAAAGCAAACAAATCTAAAAGTTTCCATTCTTCTTGCTGTTATGTTCAAAATTTGCTATTCATGAAATGAGTTGTTTAGAATTGTCTAGGGAGACGACATGGGCTTTTTTATTCGATAAAGATTCTGGACAAAATAATCATATTTTGAATTTACATAATATTTTCATTTTAATATTACGAGATTTAAAAGAAAAGGTATAAAAAAATTCTATACAAATACTTGCCCAGGATGTAACCGCCGAATAAAGAATGGCGACTTAGACGCTGACAACTAGACGTCAATTAAAAATAATTAGTCGTCATAGGACTACACGTGACCGTGTATCAGCACCCGTAGTTATAACCAGGTGATCAGCATACGTTTGTATTACATTAATCGTATAAATCAGTATAAAATGATATTTTTTAAAATAAAGCTATTAGTGACATTTAATTCTGAAACAGGTATTTTCTACCGGAATTGCAGAAAATTTCCATCTTAAAAATGGCCGAATACCCAACCGAAAGTTTCATGAAAAAAGGAAAATAGATGGCAATCTTTTTCCAGTAAATTTTTGTTTTTATAAAAAAATTGTTTTTACATTGCATTTGTCTAAATTTTTCATAACTCTCGCAGATATCATAAGAGCATCTGTTCATCTATGATATTGACATAATAGAGCAAAGTTTACATATACCGAAAATATACATTGAATGTTGTGTTTCTTGTAAGTTGTTAGATTGCCAGCAATAAAATATGTGATAGACTTGGTTATATAAATCTCATTTAAATAAAGTATAAATACATAAACTTTTTATTACAGTTTTAAAAACCTTGTTCTATTTTGAACCAAATTTGGTGCTCAATAGCTGCTACTGTAAGAGGGTGAAATCTTGAACCAATATTTGGAGCTACTATTGAAGCATAGTTCCAATAGTTGGAACGAGATTGAACTAGGAAGCTCCAAATGTTGGTGCGAAATTTCACCTTTTACTTACCCATCATACGTAGTATAGGGTAAGTCTTGCAATCGTTTTGAAAATCGAAAAAATTTTTTTGACGGATTTACACGTTTTAGATAGTGGAGATTCCGAAAAACATATTTTTAGAAAAAAATTTTTGCCGTCCGTCTGTCTGTCTGTCTGTCTGTCTGTCCGTTTGTCTGTCTGTCTGTCTGTCTGTCTGTCTGTCTGTCTGTCTGTAAACGCTCTATCTCCCGAACAAATTGAGATAGAGACTTGAAATTTTGTATGTAGTTAGTAAGTAAGAATGGGACGAACCCTATTTAATATCAGCAACCTCGATTATCCGGAACTATTTTTTTCGGACTCTCGAAAAATTCGTTCTGATGAAAGGTATATAAAAATTTTCGAATTTTTTTGTTCTAAAGAATGGACGTAAAAGGCAATAAAATAACACACATTTTGCATATAGAACGAAGTCGATCGGATTATTAGTTGACGAGATATTTGTAATCTTGTTTTCCACATTTTTCGATTTTTCATGACCCTGTATTTCATTCAAATTTCAATTCAGAGGTATGTTTTAATTGGAAATGAGACGCTTAATCCGACGCAGTTAATTGTTAGTTAATAGAATTATTATTTTTGGAGTTATAAGGATGTTTCTTTTACGCAGTTCGGTACTGTTTGAGTAGTTTGGCGTTTTATATAATTTGTCGAAATTGGTACATCAGCAGTTCTTTAATATAGCATTACTATGTATATTAACAATATTTAAATTTTGTTTATGAATTGCAATGCATTGTATAAATAGTTTTCACATGTTTTATTTTCATATACATATCCATGATGGGTAAGTATTACGGTGGCCCCCAACGACTAGTTTATTGTGGCAGATACTGAGCACCAAAATTTGGTTCAAACTAGAGCAAAATTTTTATCAGTGAACGAAATGACTATATTAGAACTGAAAGGAAGGTGTTAAACAAAAATTCTAGCCAGATTTCCCGGAATTTTAATATGAAAATATTTTTTGGGCTAATATATATGATAAAGATATGAAAAAAATAAAACATATGAATTCGAACATATGAAATTGTACTAAAACTTTCAAGTGTTTTTTAAATGGTAATATTCTCAATTTGGAAGAAAATGCAGATATTAGCTTTTTACACTGTAAAAAAAATTCTGTAAAGGTACTAAATATTTTCTAGGAAACTGGGATTCTAAGAACTTTTCATGTAACGGTAACAGGAAAAACCCATGTAACCGATATTAAAACTTGAATTTTTGCTGTTACCGTTACAGGAAAAGTTCTAGGAATCCCAGTTTCCAAGAAAAAGTTTAGTACCTTTACAGAATTTTATTTACAATGTAGATATAAACACACGAAATCGCTCAAGTATTAACAAACAATTTAAACTATAAATATATGAATAAGCAAGAAAGATAAATAGTCTAAAAGTGGTTTGATATTTTAAACTGTCATTACTTTCCCATTAAAATGTCATTTGCATAGAAGTAAGCAAACATGTTGTTTAAGAAAAAAGAAAAAAGAAATAAATAAAAAAAATAAAATAAATAAATAAAAAATAAAATTGGAGTTAGTTTTACTTGTAACTTTTATAAATACAAAGCTAAAGAAACATGCTTTAAATCATATTTATATTTTCAAAATTGTAACAGCTGCAAACTTCTAGCACAGCTAGAAAAAATAGTACTATTTTTTTACATTTTTGCTTTCCCCATTACACATATTTATGATTTACATTTTTAAGTATTCGAATCAATAGTTTTAAAAAATGTATTTTTAATTTGACTTATTTTCACTCAAATGTTAAAGTATTACATAACCAATAAAAATAATATTCCTAAAAATATTCGTCGATACACACATTATTTTTTAGAGATGTTGGCATGCATTTTTTTCTACTATTATTTTAAAATATTGTTATATTCGTATATTTTTACTTCTAATGTATATCTATACTAATAAAAGAACAAAACGCTCTGTCTGTGTGTGTGTGTATCTCTCTGTGTGTGTGTATCTCTCTGTGTGTGTGTATCTCTGTGTGTGTCTGCGATGGCTAGCAAAACTTACATCAAAACTTAAGTGACTTAACAGTAATTTTTAAGGATAAATACCAACACGCAATCGTTGGTCACGGATTCCTTCCCGCGTTTCCCATTGCAGTCATTTTGTGTATTTTTGCAGCTAAATATCAGTTTTTTTTAAACTGATTTTTAACACAGTAAGATAATGTATTTACACATATTTTGAGTTAAAGATAAAATAATGGAAATTTCAAGATCGTTTAACATTATTATTACGGACCCGGGCAACGCCGGGCAGGTCAGCTAGTACTTAAATAACAGGCTTGAAATAAAAAAAATGCCATATTTTATGAGAGCATTTTTTGTTGTGAAATATTTTAAGTGAATAAATAGAGGTATATTTAGAGACAACAAAGGATTTGACTGCAGAAAGATTTGTTGTTAGGATAGTGGGATAATGACAATTTTTCTTAATGCTTATCATGAACAATGATTAACAACATTTTTTGTGTTAAGTTTTGTTTCAATGACATACTAAAAAGATATTTTAAAATGCAATTGATCTTCAAAACACATTTCTTAGAAAATAGTAACATTTAATTTAAAAAAATAATATTACGGAAATTTGTTAATACAAAAGTTGCATAATGTATCGAACTAAAAATACAACACGTCAAATTAAAAAAAAAATACTCTTATTATTATTTTTTAGCTACACAGGTATTTTAAAAGTATATTTATTTTTCTGTAAAACTTAATGTACATCGAAATAGTCATTAGTTTTGTACAGCATCTAGATAAACCATGTATATGTTTAATTATGTTATGATAGCAAAAACAAATGACATGATTAATATTACAGCATGTAAAGTTATTGTATGGTCCTTAGGAAGTCTTCACATAAATTCGACACAGCAGATGGTTCAAATAAAAAAGTACATTTAATTTACGATACTCTAACGTTGTTAAAGATTAATAATGTTATCTTATAAAATAAAAATTTCAATACCTAATGTTATTGTATGATTATTGGGTAATTGGTACATCAGCTATAGAGAATTGTTGTATCAAAGCATATTGTTCAACACACCTCTCACAAATTTTTTATTGTATACTTAAAACGTACCTCTATGGAAAAATAAAAGTCGGTAATAGAAACAGTCTTTTTCAAAAAAAAAAAAAAAAAAAAAAAAAAAAAAAAAAAAACTTAACGCGAATGTAATTTGACTTGTTTTACGACATCATTTCGAACTCCGTTCGCTAAGGTAACTGGTAACTTTACATCTTCCTGTATTTCAACAAGAGTTTTTAAAATCTTTCGGCATTGTAGTTACGTACTTTTAATTTATAATTGATATTGTCACCTTTTGCTTGATATTTTCTATTTTAAATGAAAATAAATCAAAAATTTAATCTAAATTAAAGTCGAATTAACTCGATTTTAAAATCATTTTATTTTAAACCGGGATAGTAAGGAAAGTGCCAATAACTTTTTTATTTTGATATAAATAAAATGTATTTTTCTCGTTTGGATGAAATAATTAAAACTGAATTATAAATATTATTCTATCTTACAAATATTAACTGGATATTATTAATGTGTTAGAACCATAAAAGATTAAAGATATCAATGATACATGTTCTTTATAAAATGTTTGGGAAATGTTATTAGCCAGATATCTGATATTCTTTGAAAGTTCATATTGAATGTTCATTTTGATATTCTTTGAATGTTCATATTGAAATGCATGATGTTTTCTTGAAACACTTTTTAAACTTAATTTTTGTTCTTTTTTTATTATAGTACACGACATGCATTAAAATAAACTGAAAATGAAATTTCAATAACAAGAAAGCAAGACTTAATTTCTTGAACAGTTATTTGAGAAGGATGATTTAATGTCTTGAAAGACGCTATAGAATCATTTATTTTTATTCCCACATTGCCACTAAAATTGCTCACAATAAATTTCGCATTCATTAAGTTAGCGAAAATATACATTTCCTTGATTAGGAATAAATTTTCTTTTAAATACAGCTTTTATTCAATTATTTCAATATTTTAAGATTACTCGTCCACGAATGGATTAAAGACCAAGGTACGTGTTTCTTTTTCATTATATTTTCACTCTGCTTTGAATGAATATTTTTCGAGATTTTACAGTTATTTTTTCAAAGAATTCAAATGATAAAAGTTTTATCTGTAAAAATCATATCTTGGGAAAAAAAAATCGAATTTTTCCAAATCTTATGATTGTTCTCAATTTGAAAGAGAAATATGAAGTTTTAATATTAATATGTATTGTATGTAAATTAAATTAATTTGAAATAATCGTTCACATGTTAAAATCCATTTTTTATTAATTTCATTGACTATATCTTCAAAAATACTTTGTTATTTGAGGTATTAATTTCTATTTATTGGATAATTTATATAACTTTAATAGACAAAATTATATTCAATACTCTGGTACTTATGCAATCAAAGAGATTTACATTTTTATAGCCTTCTCTGTTCCATATATACACCACGACAAATAATAGAGAACGCTGTTTAAATGCAAATATGAAATAGGAATACCTTCTGAATTAAATTTACATGATGAAAGTGAAGAAGGTAATGTAAAATAAATTTACATGATGAAAGTGAAGAAGGTAATGTAAAAAAATGAATTTAAATACATGAATACTTAGATGTTACGAGTTAAAGATTTTTCTTATAAACGCATGAATGATGTATTTCAATTGAATTTTTTTTAGCAAAATTATATGTAAGAGCTTAAATTAAAAATTATTCTTGATTTATACGCAACCTGAATTATACATAAATACTAAAGAACAAAAAAAAAAAAAAAAAAAAAAAAAAAAAAAAAAAAGATGAAACGAAAAAATTTAATTGGTCAGTTAACACAATTGTCATTTTAACTGGACAGCTTCATTGGAGAGTTAAAACGATTTGGATTAAATTTCCAAAGAAATGTTTTGATGTCGTTTACAAACAATATAATCATAGCTCATAGTATTTTTAGACAGACTTTTCGTCTTTTTCTAGAGTGTTTGATTGAAATATACATACATATTTCATTAAAAAATTATGAAAATAAAATTATTTTTAAATTATTTATATTAAATAAAGAAAAATACTAGTTGGGTGTAAAACAATAATAATAATAATAATAATAATAATCAGATTAGTTTTTTTATGACCTTTCAACCTAACTTGAAAGAGAACTTGGTTGCAATTTACAAAGTTTGGAGAATTATTTTTCTGTTTCGCAAGAACTTCATTTTTTCCTTTCAAATCCATAAAAATTGAAAATTATTTTAAAATGCAATGCGAACTAACCGGTAGCCTTGATGAATTTCTAAAACATTAAATTTGAAAATAAAATCTTAATGAGTAATGAATAGATTTTTCTTTGATATGGCATAGATCAATATTTTTATGTAAATTGTGAAAACGAATATTAAAAATACTAATAATCTGGGCCTTACTATTAATGTAAAAAAATTACAAAACTAAAAATCGAACAAAAATCATAAAACATTTTATGTATCACATAGAGCATTCAACTGAGAAGTTTTACGGTAAATTTTAAAGGATATGTGTTAACATTTTTGTAGCAACGAAAGCAGGCAGAGGAATGAGATAAAAATTTCCAGAAAAATCTATAATTGAAGATTAAAGTTCCGTATAGTGGCATATGTCATAGAATCTTTTGAAATAATTTGCATTTAATAAAATCCTTTTATTGAAATAGTTTATATATTAGACGTTATTGCAAAATAATTATAAAAGAAACAGTTTTTTGAATGATTCAAACTAATTTCAAAGCAAACTTTCACATCTTTGGCAAATTTTAAGTTACATAATAATTTGAGCTTATTTTGTGTTTTATAAAGGTTATTTTAATCCGTTATAGTCTAGTGTACTATTAATAGTACATGATTTTTGAATGAATGCGAGAATGATGTTACCTTAACAATTATTTTTCTCACCATCTATATTTAATAATGGTATTGCATGTCTACACTGTTAAATTTTAACACTTTTCCCGCGTCTTCATTCCACCGCTTTTGTATAATATCTCCATTTAAGACAATGCTCTATAATACAAGAGAAATAATAATTTTTCTGTAAAAGCGTTGGAGGAACAATGCAGCAAAAATTTCAATTTTTTAACAGTGTATGCATCTTTTATTATGACTTCATTTAAGTTTTGCATTTAGTAAGAATGATAATAATAAAAGTTTACTAAATCCTTTTAGCACCGTTGGCGATTCTTTCAAATTATACATTAAGCGTATCTTTAAACAAAGGTTAAAGGTTAATTTACTGAACGAATCATGCATGATAAAATGCAAAAAATATAAGGTAATTGTATTATCGGTTAAATCCTGTTGCCATACGATATTCTTCATAAATTACCAAAAACATTTCTATAGCCTATTATCATTGAATATGAAATTAATAGCCCGAAATATAATACTTTTCTTGAATTTCAGACAATAACATATTCAATAGATTTTAGGAAATCTATTTGAATAGCAACTATTAACATCATTAAAGTAACAGTAATTTATTTGTTAAGATTGAAAAAAAAATCGCACTAGAAGGGGTTACGGAAGATGAATCAGGATCTTTGTTATTTTATCAGATCTATATTAGTTCATCATTCATTGGCTTCAACAGCAGAAGAAGATTGTTCATAGAAGGTCTTCATTTATTGCAGACGATAGACTATTTTTTGGAAATCGTCAATAGTTCTCAAGTAGTGGAATTGACTTGTCTTTGTTCCCGTTTTTGTGTCGACGATGATCGATTTTAACAATGCTTGTTGGAGTTCGGCCATAACAAAAATGAATCCCTAAATCTAATATATTTGAGTATCTATAAAATTAAGAAAATTTTAACCAATAACATTTATAAATTGATAAAGTGAATAAATTTCTACCTTAAATCTTAATAATGACAAAAGAGCCTGAAATATGCTTCACATTACTTTATAGATAACTTCTTTGAAACACACACACACACACACACAAAAAAAAAAAAAAAAAAAAAAAAAAAAAAAAAAAAAACTGTTACGAGATATTATGAAAAGCAGTTTCAACGAAATAAATAATTATAATGATACACATGACTGATACATGGAGAAAACAAGAAAGGTTAAAGCAGTAATTTTCTAACTACCTCCAATGTTGACCTGGGGGGGGGGGGAGGAAGGAACAACTCAACAAATCAAGTTCATTTTTTCAGTATTTTACTAATTTCTTTTCCAGCTTCTATAACTCTTCTGAATCAAGGTTTTTATGTTTTCTGATTTCTTTTGAAGTACGACAATTTTTCATAAATTTAAAATCTAGTCAGTCAAACTTAGTCATTTTTTATAGAGAATAATAGTGATAACACCAATCAGTTTCGACATTTTCACCATGAGAAATCAGGACAGTGTACTAAAAGGAAGCATCATCTTTTAATTTTTTTAAGAACTTCTTCTACATGAGAAATAAATTCAATGGAAAGCCATTTATCATAGTGCAATCACAACCATTCGGGTATCTCCCATTATTTTAATTTTAGTTGTTGATAAATAAAACATCCTTTACTAGGCAGGTTTACAGGATATTCATTCCCATGCTCATAAAGTCTCTCTGTTTTCTGATGATTCACAACTTTGTTTAGTTTCTTGAAACGCAGCTCAAAATTGTTACTAAAAGGAAATGTGACATTCAATCAAATACACATTTATTAAAAATCAAACTTTTTCAACCTTAACTGTTCTAAAGAATTGATGTTTTGTTGTTTCTCGTAAATCATTTATGGTTTTCTTCTCCGATGAGTCAAGAACCTTCAAATTTGACAAATCTTCAATTTTCATGTTTTCAGGAAGCAAGTAAATTACTGTCGTTGTAACATTTTCATAATTCATATCATCAAGAATCTTCTCCATTATACACCATCCAAAGAGTGTCTCCAAGCAACCAATGTATTAGAAAGAATCTTTTGGTGGATAGAAATAAGAAAATCTGCTACATCTGATCAAATCAATAATTTGATTTCATTAGAAGCATTCAAATAATTGTCATCTAAATAAGATATGTTTTTTTTTATGGAGTCTAAGTTCATCAATCCTGTGAAATTAGGTACTTTTCTTACATTCGAACAAATTACAATTTTGATCCAAACACATAAATTTACATTCAAATTTATCATCAACACTTGCAAATTCCACTTTATACTGATGATGTAGCTCAGTTAGTTTGTTAGTTTATACAGACCTGAAATATTTATGAATAATTTTCACTTTAATGGTATTATTATAACCCAAAGTTTTAATAATATCTTCAGTTAGATATCTTTTTTTTCGGATTTAGTAGCAACGATAGTTTGTACGTTAACTTTTTTGTTTTGATTCTTCAACCGAACTGCTAAACTTGGCAGTAAAACTGAACCAAATTTATTAGAAACTTGGCTGAGTAACAAATTATCTTCCTTAAAAAAAATAAACTTTCTGGATTTCCGGTTCTCTTGATTTTTCCGCAATTCTTGGACAGTACTTGGACTTCAGTTTCTCGTTTTTTTCTGCATACGACGCCTTTTACTCTTGCTGTACATTTGCGAGCTAGATATCTTAGTTTTAAACATACAAATCAAGAATTTTTCTTTTTCATTATGTTCTTCTCGAAGACACACGGATTGACATTACCTTGAAACATTTCTCCAATTTACCGCTACAATAAAGTACAAAGTTCTCGATTAAAATTATTTTTATTTTTAGTATATTTATCTCTAATTGGCTGTTTGATAAATATATTGCAGTGTTAATTTGAGAACCTTTAAATTCATGCTTATCGGATGTAACTCTATATTGAAAGGTTTTGTCTAACTTTCACTTGTCAAAATAGCTTTCATCAGCTTCGATTTCGTCTTGTAGAAATACTAAGATCAGTTTTAGACCCAATTCCAACATCATTCTTTAAATATGTATAAAATTTTTTATCTGTTTTAGATTCCCTCTCATTACATCTATATGACGGTTTTCTGTAAGACGATCTGTACCTTTTCCTTGCTCTAAAAATATCATCCAGAAGATTTAGCAAGTGGTATAACATCGCAGCATATATGTCACTAACACTTTCAAGAGTTTCTAACTGTCGCCACAAATTGTGTTTCCATTGATATTGATTCTTCAGCAAAAGATCTCTCAGCCTTGCCTAACAAATCTCTCAGTTAATGTTGTATCAAGAATTCTTCCCATCCAAAACAAGATTTAAGTTGACTTACAGCTTTGGCATAACTATTACCATCAGGCGGAAACTTTTAATCAATTCTTCTACCACATTGCCTTAATCCAGGACGTGTGATAAATAAAAAAATTTGTTGTTAAAACCTAGGGCAGATCTTGATCTATTTTTTCAATTGATTCTTGAATTTCAGCGATTTTTTAATTTCACCATTAAAAATATCAAACTGTATCTTCGGAGAATGAAGTAATACATTCTTATTAACTACCGAAATATCCGATTTTTAATCTTGTTTTTTCACAATCAAAAGTTCGTTTAATTTTTTTTTGCAATACATGTCAGCCATCAATGTAAATTTTAGTTTCTTCAGTATCTTTTTCCTGTATCTCTTCGTCAGCTTCATCATCATACTATATTTCTCTACTTTTATATTGCATCTACCATAAGTTTCACCTTTTCTTCAACCATTGAAGTTTCAAAAATTTCTTATCAGTCGATAAATTATATTCATTTGCACCAAATTTGTTACACGCTTTAACAAAAATTCTCCGCTATTGTTGTGTAGCTATTTTCAACGCATTCATATTATTTATTACCAACAATATTTTTTTTGCCTAACAATAACAATAATTTTCATGCGGAGCAGTTCAGAAATATTTCCACTTTCAGATTCTAGTCTTGTCAGCGGACGCCAGATGTTTTGATTCGCTTACTCCTTACTTATTGCGCTTTTTATTTTGAATGCTCTTAACTAGAATGACTTCCTGAAAATAAAATATATGAGTATCTATAAAAGTAATAAAATGTTACTCCATAACAGTTACAATTGCTAAAGTGAATAAATTTTTAATTTAAATCTTAATAATGATAGAAGATCCTGAAATATGCTTCACGTTGTTTTACTGATAATTTCTCTGGAAAACGTTATAAAACAAAACTAAATTGTTGCAAGATACTGGAACAACAAATTATCAAGCAAATAAGTAATTCTAATGATGTAAATGACTGATACATGGAGAAAACAAGAAATGTTAAATAAGTGATATTCTAACTGTATTTTCTAAAGTATTTGATTATATCGTAGCGATTGGTATCGTAGATAAAAGTGGTGCAATGGAACCATTGTCTGAGTACAGTTGTATAATCCTATTTTACATTAACTCAAAAAAAAATGTACCAGCAATTATTTTTTAAGCCAAAGAAATAATACTGGTATCATTCATAACATTCAAATTTGGTTATAGTGAAACGTTATGTGTAGATTCTTAAATAGCCAACGCTTAAGACTGAAAGCAAAAATTGCATCAGTGAAGTAAATGCAATTAACTCTACAATGAACATGGAAACGTTGAGTTCACACATCAAAAGACACTCTAAGATCATATTTCAAGTGGATATGTACCGTGATATGTTAATTGAGATCTAGAAGAGGTTACCTAGTCACCGATAAAGTTCTTTATATGAAATATTTTCTTATATAATAGTAAGGTATATACAAGTTAGATGCAAGTTACGTACAAGTAAGAAAAATCATGCATTATTAAGGATTATGCAACACTTTCCAACACTTCCTGAAATCTTAAACAACCCTTCGTTATCTAAGGAAAGAAGGTCTTACTGTCTATAGCCAAATATGTATTCCAATGCTTTTAAACAATCTTGTATGTGATATGTCGGTTGATATATATATATATATATATATACATATATATGTATACTACATAATGGTGAAATTTAGTTTAACAAGAAAATGCGTAGCTCGTTGAAATTTTTCTTTTAGAAATTTATACTAATAGATGGAAACATACTTGATTATTTTTTCAGCCCTGCAGTTTACCCAATACCTTTATTATTCGAAAGTATTTTGCTAAAATTTAGTTCAAACAGAAGTATTGTTTAAACTACTTAAATCACATTTCCAGAAATGACCGACCCTCTTAGGCGTCCTATAATCCACCCTGTATCTAGTTCTTTGCGTGACACTGTATATCATTTTATTTGTATCGTATAAACCCTTCTTTGTAAACTGAATGCAGTTCAACATAAGAGTGCCTTGATAAAATTATTTAAATTGAGTTAAATAAAATTATTTAAACCACCTTTAAGAAAATTACGCTCATATTTAATAACCTTTCCGAGCACCTTCTGTAACACTGTATTACTAAATCGTGTAACTATCTAAATTTATACACACCATATAATGTGCATACATTTAGTGATAATTAGAAGCACGTATCATAATTAAAAATGCATTTCATCTATCCAACAGCCATCATCCATAATTTACAGTACTTCGGATAGAATATACTATTTGGAATTTTTTGCATGTCCCTATAAATCATATGCACTTATGTGTTATGCCTGAAGTAACTCATATTATACCTCAGCGACGTATATCAATTTAATTATACATGAAATTGTTTACTATATTAAGAATAGCTCGCAAACATATTCCCTCTTTATTATTATGTGGTTGAATTCTTTTGGCTTTGTAAATGAATAATAGCTATTCTTTTATCTGCATATTTTAGTGCACTTCGCAAATGAATATATATTTACATATGTTTGACCGGGTGTAACACCTGCACCCTTTTAACAGGCACCGTAAATAAAATACTCGTGGAACTGTATTTTCCAAAAGGTAAACGTCAATAAAATCCAAAATTTCATGGCAATCCGAGTATATTTACGAGAGTTAGAACGTAGACAGACTGCCAGATGGCCAGACAAACCGAAAGCATAAACACTTTTCAACTTTTCAACATTATTGGAAAGTTATAAAAATCACAAAGTTTGGTTCCTTTTCCAATCAACTAAGAATTAAAATTCCTCTTTCGGTCAAAAATTTCAAACTAGCTATAACCCTCTTATTTTTTTTAGTTTGAATGTGAATCAAGATAATGTTAATTAAGCGTTTTGAGTTTTAACTATTTAAATGCACATTAAAAAATTTCCTTTTTTCGCTCCTTTTTAGTAAATAAAGTATTTTATAAATTTGAAAAAAAAAACATATAAACACAATCACATAAAGGCAATAGAGGGTTACACCCCCCACTTTAAAATAAAGCTTTTTAACCACGTTAATTCAAAAGAAACAAGTTTGACAAAATTAGTAATTTTTAAATTATTACACATTAAATACTTTTAATATATTATTTTTGAAAATTATGATGAATTAGGGAGGAAATATCAAATTACAAATGATTTTGAACAAATAGTTTCGTCCAACTTCATACTAGAGTTTGAATGTTTCTGAATTGACTATATATATATATATATATACACAGGGTGTCCCTAAACAAATGGTATATACGCTAGGGGGTGATAGAACACATCAAGACGAGTAATAGTAAATAGGAAACCAAGGATCCCAAACGTTTTCCAAAGGAGATAGCCGCCATTAAAGTTTGGGGTCCAATATTTCAAATACACATAAAAAACTGAAAAATTGCTCGATTGACTTGCGGTTTTTGCTAAAATTATTCTTTATGTTGGTATTTTCTTGAAAATAAATTATAAAGATAAATTTCAAAAAAGGGCGATAGAGGGCGCTTTATACTTTCTAGTAATGAAAAATTACTTTTTGCCGTGATTTTTTGCAACTCATTAAATGGTTTCGTAAGCTTAGACCATAGGTTCCCAACGGGGGCGGTACCGCCCCCCAGTGGGCGCTGGAGCCTTCCAGGGGGGCGGTAGCGGATGTAGAGAAAAATGGGGGGCGTTAGGACAGTCGAGGGGGGCGGTCATGGCATACCCAGGGCCTGATTACTACGGGGCACTCTCACATCAGTAAAATGTTATAGAAATGTTTGCCTTGTTTAAACTCACTTTTCATTCAAAATTACTGTCATGAATAAGAAAATTTTTTCTATTTCTTTTTCCTGATGGGAATATGCCCAGTTGATAATCAGGCCTTGGGCATATATGCTTATTTAAAAACTAATATAATGAAAATAGTTGATCTCCTCTACATTGCCCAGTCCTAGACAAAAACCTTCATTGTAACTTTGAATGGAAATCGATACAGACGAATTTAAATCTGAGGGGGGGGGGGGATTGAATTTATTTTACTAATGTCTAAAAATGGCCGTGGAACTTGAAGAAGGGCTATGAGTCGAATTAATCATTATTAATTTAAAGATTGTGGAGGAAAAAATCGCGATAATTGGCTGGCTATAAGTTTTAAACATTATTATTTTTTTCATTAACCTGTATATCGAAAAATTCTGAAGTATGACGACATATGTCTGGATATAGATTTTTAAACAAACCCGTGATTTGCATCAGTTCAAAAAATTTTTATATAGTTATGTATAGGTGTGTATAGTTTTAGTGAAAATGATAAAAATCGTTATGTCTATAAATTTGTTCAAAAGTAAATTTTTTTAAACTTATATAGGGAAAATTTTTATACAATAATTTCCGGAGTATAATCCGCGGATCAAGCAATTATTTTTTACCCAGAAAAATTTTAAATTAAAATGTAATTTCGTAGATCGTGGTAAATATTTGGCTTAAATTAGTAAATAAAATTTCTGGATCGAAAAGGAGTTGTTTTATCTGCGGATTATATGCCGGAAATTATGGTAATTCAAAATATCTTAATCGTAAAAGAAATGTCAGCAGTACAGTATTGAGTATTTGAAATATGGATCTAGGCACTCTCCTACAAACCAATCGTTACTTATGTGCCTTAATTTGTTTTTTATTTTTATTTTTTTTTTCAAATGAAACCTTTTCAAATGAAGCCTTTTAAACTACAAGAGTATTTGAATAAATGCGTGCTGATAGAAAAGACAAAAATATATCCTATTTTTACTTCCTTCCATCTTTACAAAAAGAAACTATTAGATTCGTGAAAATTTTCGAGTTCCGGATTGTGACGGATTTACAGGTTTTAGGGGGTCAGAGATTCCAAAAACATGTTTTTACAAAATGTCTGTCTGTTAGCTTATTTATTTGGTTTATAGGCGCTTTATCTCAACAACCAATGCACGGAATTTATAAAAAAAGCTATATTCAGGTATTCTCTGTTACAAATTGATGCTGATTAGTTTTTGGTGTAAATCACTCAACAGGTGGCGCTGCTATGCTGCTTTTTTTCACAATTTCCACAACAGCTTTGTCTAAAGAATTACTGCATAGATTTTCACCAAACTTTTGATTTGATTATTCCTTAGCATGAATAGATGCAATTTACATTTCATTGAAAATCTCGCTACAGGTGGTGCTTTCCTGCTGTCTTTTTCACATTTCTGGAACAGCTGTATCTCAAAAATTAATGCACGAATTTTCAAATTTCGTATTCAAATCGAATAATCAAATTTCGTATTCAATTTTACCTTGATAAATATTATTTCTGATTATGTTTTGGTGCAAATCGCATGATAGGTGGCGCTTTTATTCTGCATTTTTCTCGATAGTCGCAGAAGTCCTATTTCAAGAACTAATGTACGGAATTCCATACCATTAGAATCCTTACAATGGATATAGGTTGCCATTTAATTTTGATACTGTCATAGCGAATTTTGAAGTATTAACATGTATAGGATAGAAAAAAGTTTTGGAATTGTCACATCTGATCAGTTCAAAGACTGGAAAAAAAAATTAAATTAGTTGACTATATCAAACTTTTTTAAGTCATCTTCTAAACAAGAAGAGGACGGACTACGAGCCTCTTATATCATTATAATTTTAATAACAAAAGTATTAAAATAGCACACAGTCGGCGAAAAATTAATCTTGCTGGTAGTCAGAGAGATAATAAAAACTGTTTTTCATCATAAGAAACCATCTGATATCAACAGAAAAAATCCTGAGTAATAATTTGATTCAAAGAGGAATAGATGGCATTGAAATATCATTATGGTGTTAATTAAAGGCCTGCAAATTTTCCATTCTGCTCCATGGATCACTGTTACCAAATAACAAAAGCTCATAAAAGAAAAAAAAAAAACTCGAGTTTTTATTTGCTAAAAATTTGGAAACTGAAACAAAGAGAGAATCGATATTTAATTTCACAAAGTTAGTCCAAGAGAAATAATTTTTTTTTATCATAATAGTTTGTTATTTGCTACTGATGTTGCTCGACCAACGATGGGACATCAGGAGGGTTTCATTAAAACATTTTAAACAAGCAGTACTAAATGTACTCTGTACATTCCATTACACATCATCAGCAATAGCTTTAAAATAATTGGAATGAACACCTGTATATGTCGCTTCATTACATTATTAGAGCAGTCAATAGGAATAGAAGCAATTCATTAAAATGACAGGATATTTTGCCAACTTTATAGTGAAAATTATTTCACAAGAAAATGAAGCAATTGTTTTACTTTTTAGTGCAGTTGTCACTATCACTTTGTATCAGACTTGCAATTGAATTCAATCGATTGCTGCTGCACACAAAACTTCGTTGTCTCTGAAAAGTATTTGTCTGAGTCGTTTTTTGATATATTTAATTTAATATTACACTTAACTAAAAATAGTGGTGCAAAAATACGCTAAAACCGGATCGCATTGAAAAATGACATCGATTATGTGACAGACCTCTAGAATCATTAATTAAATAAATTTAAATATTCTAAATATTTATAATAAAGCATACGATGATTGCAAGATGATAAGTAGAATTTATTTACAAAAAAAAAAAAAAAAAAAAAAAAAAAACTTTCATGTCTGTTTTTGTGGGTGAACCTCTTTTGCTCAAAAGCAATCTAAGTAGAAGAAAAGTCAGTCAAATTGCCACATTACTCGCAGTCCGTGAAAACAAGAATATTTACTTACTTACTGTCAACGCTTGGACCGCTCTTCATGAAGTTTTCTCAGAGCGATTCCAAGATATATATACATGATTTTACCGAGTTGCTTTTAGATCCTTTCGCAAATGCAGCTACAGCACTATTATCATGTTTGGAGAAGGAAATCGTGTAACTCGCAGCAAACGAGAACTAAAAGTAAAATTCAGAAATGGATACCAAGACATCTAACTTCAAAAACCTACAGCTCTCTAACCTGGATTGTAAGGGAGAATACATAAAATTTTAGTTGTTTTTCTTTCAGATTTGGCTGAAAGTGGGTTCCGTGTAGCAACAAATTTATAGTGTAAGAAAAGGAACATGCATCTTTGAACATGACAATTGTGACCGATGTTGAAGAAATTGAAATCTGATATGAAAAAATTGTTAAAACTCAAATAGCTCGACTATTTCGTTATTATTTAAAGATTCTTATTGTTTTTGTGTTTATTTTTCAATTTTTATAAAACATTTTTTTACTACAGCAATTTCCGGCGTATAATCGACGGATCAATCAATTCTTTTTCGACCCAGAAGTTTTATTTAGTAATTGAAAGCAAATATTTACCGCGATCTAAAAATTTACATTTTATTTCAAAAATTTTCTGAGACAAAAAATGATTGCTTGATCCGCGGATTATACGCCAGAAATTACGGTACATTTTATATTCGTTTTAATTAATTTCTATTTTGATTAATAGATTGACAGACAGATAAAATATAGATAATATGCAATATTATTTTAACATTTTGTATAATTAACTATTATAGAAGAGGGGGGGGGCGTTGGAATTTTTTTCTCTTGTAAAGGGGGCGGTGGACCAGAAAAGGTTGGGAATCTATGGCTTAGACTTAAATTTTGAGCTCAAAATCTGAATAGTTGGAAGCGGTTAAGTAGCACAAACTTAACTGTGTTCAGAGGTTTTAAATTTCAAATGATTATAAAAAACGGAAAAATTGGTCGATTGATTTGCGGTTTTCACTAAAACTATTCTTTATGTCGGTATTTTATTGAAAATGAATTATAAAGATAAATTTTAAAAAAGGCCGTTAGAAGGCACTTTAAACTTAGGAGTAACGAACAACTACTTTTTACGTTATTTTTTGCACCTGATTAAATGTTTTCGTAAACTTAGACTTAAACTTAAATTTTGAGCTCAAAATCTGAATAGTTGGGAGTGGTTAAGTAGCACAAACTGAACTGTGTTCAGAGGGTTCAAATTTCAAATGATAATAAAAAACGGAAAATTTGGTCGATTCGTTTGCGGTTTAAAATAAAACTATTCTTTAAGTCAGTATATTCTTGAAAATGAATTTTAAAGATAAATTTCAAAAAATTCCGTTAGAGGGCGCCTTAAACTTTAGAGTAACCAACAACAAATTTTAGCCATTATTTTTTGTATCTAATTAAATGCTTTCCAAAACTTGTTAAATGTTTTCGAAATCTTAGATTTAAACTTAAATTTTGAACTCAAATTCTGAATCGTTGGGAGGGGTTAAGAAGCGCAAACTGAAGTGTGTTCAGGAGTTGAAATTTACCCCCCCCCCTCGAACACAGTTCACTTTTGCGCTACTTAAACACTCGCAACGACTGAGAATTTGATCTCTAAATTTAAATCTAAGCATTTGAGAGCATTTAATGAGATTAAAAAAATAACGGTTAAACTAGTTGTACGCTACTCCAATGTCTAAGGCGCCCTCTATCGGCATTTTGTGAAATTTATCTTTAAATTTTTTTTCAAGAAAACACTGATTTAAAGAGTAGTTTTTTCAAAAACCGCAAACGAATCGACTAATTTTTCCGTTTTTTTATAGTTTTCCGTTTCGTTTGAAATTTAAACCCTCTGAACACTAAGGTGGGCCGAAAAAAACATTTTTTCGATTTTCGATAATGGTGGGTGCGGAAAAGTGGCCACTGGTGGCACTCAGTTCATACAAAAAATTTGAGATTTTTTTGGACATTTCCTTACCCGGCCGCAAACGGCTTGAAGTTTTGCAAAAATGCTCATTTTTGAACTTTTTTCGAAAAAAAATTAAAAAATGTTAAATTAAATTTATTTTGGTTGTATTTACTTGAAAAGGCATATTTAATGTACCAAATGTTTAAATAAGATCTGATCATGCATTATTTAATATCTATGTGTATTTTAACTTAGGCTATTATTATAGCTTTTTCGCGTATAACAGGCAAATTTGTATTTGTTGGAATCGATCGTTAGTTTCTCTCTTATTTATGTCTCTTGGTCTTCTTTATATTTTTTCTATGTGTCAAACGTCATATATTTGGGCAGCAGACAGCAATATACTTCAGAAATAAATCTGGAAGGTGACAAGGTGGTGAAACAGGACTCTAAGTGAGCACAGTGACTCTTCGTAATACTCAGGGAGTGAAGGACGAAATAGATGAGAGCCAAAATGCGATAAAGGATTCTCCTTGCTCAGTTACCTGCGACATTTGTTCAGTGTTAACTTGAAACGCTTTTCTAGTGATATACAGTGCTTTTTGAGTCACTTAATGTGCCATTGTAGTGTTTTGTGCGTTTTATTACGACGAGCTTAGAAATGACTAGTATAAAGGGCCGTGGCAATGTAAAGACACGCGATAGCGTGAAAAGTAACTTTTTGGGGGCATCATGCAAATTGAAAGAATCGCAATTGCCAATTTATGCTGATAATCATGCGCCACTACTACTGGTTGCTTCACCATGTAGAAGTTGTGACAGCAGAGGATACGAATCTCGTCATCGATAAAAACAAAGTCAGAAGAGTGAAATAGAAACTTGGAAACAAGATACAGGCAGAAGAAGTTATTGAAAGAAGGAAAATTAAAAGCATATTTTTTGATGGTGAAAGGATAAAAGTATATTTAGAGGAAAAAAAAGAACAAGCGGCACCGTCGAGAGAAAGACGAGGAACACATCACCGTGTTGTTTGAACCTGGTTACGAATACTTGGGTCACTTGATACCTCGTTCCGTTACCTTGACACCTCGTCAGTTCAGAAAAGTCTAACTTGTGGTGACTTGGAAGATTCTATAATGATTTTGCTATTTCTTTTCCGTGACCGGAAAGAGGCATCAAGTGACCCAGGTATTCCTAACCAGGGTCAAACAACACGGTGATGTATTCCTCGCCTTTCTCTTGACGGTGCCGCTTGTTTTTTTCCTCTGGATATATTTTTATCCTTTCTACCATCAAAAAATAGGCTTTTAAATTTCCTTCTTTCATTACTTCTTCTGCCTGTATCTTCTTTCCAAGTTTCTATTTCTTTCTTCTGACTTTGTTTTTATCGATGACGAGATTCGTGTCCTCTGCTGTCACAACTTCTACATGGTGAAGCAACCAGTATTAGTGGCGCATGATTATCAGCATAAGTTGGCAATTGCAATTCTTTCAATTTGCAGGATGCCCCCAAAAATTACTTTTCACGCTGTCGCGTGTCTTTGTTTTTCCATGGCCCTTTATAATAGTCATTTCAAAGCTCGTCGTAAAAAAACGCACAAAACACTATAATGGCACATTAAACAACCCAAAAAGCACTGTATATCACTAGAAAAAGGTTTAACGTTAACACTGAACAAATGTGGCAGGTAACTGAGCTAGGAGAAATAATAAGAATCCTTTATTGCATTTTGGCTCTCATCTATTTCGTCCTCACTCCCTGAGTATTACGACGAATCACTGCGGTCGCTTAGAGTCCTGCTTCATCCCCTTCTCACCTTCCAGATTTGTTTTTGAAGTATACTGCTGTCTGTAGCCCAACTATGACATTTGACACATAGAAAAAATATAAAGAAGATCAAGAGACATAAATAAGAGAGAACTAACGATCGATTCAAACAAATACAACTTTTGCCTGTTATACACGAAAAAGCTATAAAAATAGCTTAAGTTATAATACACATAGATATTAAATAATGCATGATCAGATCTTATTTCAACATTTGGTACATTAAATATGCCTTTTCAAGTAAATACAACCAAATTAAATTTAATTTAACATTTTTTAATTTTTTTGAAAAAAGTTGCAAAACTTCAGGCTGTTTGCGGCAGAGTAAGAAAATGTCCAAAAAATCTCAAATTTTTTGTATGAATTGAGTGCCACGAGTGGCCACTTTCCCGCACCCGCCATCATCGAAAATCGAAAAAAAGTTTTTTTCGGCCCACCCTACTGAACACAGTTCAGTTTGTGCTACTTAACCACTCCCAACTATTCAGATTTGAGCTCAAAATTTAAGTTTAAATCTAAGCCTACGAAACCATTTAATGAGATGCAAAAAAAGACAAAAAAAAATAATAGGTTGGATTATTTCGTTAATCCAAAGTCTAAAGTGCCCTCTATCGGCATTTTTTGAGATTTATCTTCATAATTCTTTTTCAATAAAATACCGACATAAAGAATAGTTTTAGTGAAAACCGCTAATCAATCGACCAATTTTTCCGTTTTTTATAATCATTTGAAATTAAAACCCTCTGAACACAGTTAAGTTTGTGCTACTTGACCGCTTCCAATTATTAAGATTTTGAGCTCAAAATTTAAGTTTAAGTCTAAGCTTACAAAACCATTTAATGAGATGCAAAAAATCATGGCAAAAAATAGTTTTTCATTACTTCAAAGTCGAAAGCGCCCTCTATTGGCATTTTTCCAAATTTTTCTTTATAATTTATTTTCAAGAAAATACTAACATAAAGAATAATTTTAGTGAAAACCACAAATCAATCGAGCAATTTTTTCATTTTTTATGAGTATTTGAAATTTTGGACCCAAAATTTAATGGCGGCTATCTCCTTCGGGAAACGTTTGGGACCTTTGGTTCCGTATTTACTATTACTCGTCTTGATGTGTTCTATCACCCCCTAGCGTATATACCATTTGTTTAGGGACACCCTGTATATCTATATATATACAGGGTGTATCTAAACTACTGGGCAAAACTTTAACGGGTGATAGTACAGATCGAGACAAATAATATTAAATGGGAAACTAAGGGTCCCAAATGTCTTCCGAGGGAGATAGGCGCCATCAAAGTTTAGGGTCCAAATTTTGAAATGATTATCAGAGCCCGATCAAGCTGAAGTTGGGCCCAGGGCCTGTTAAAAAGTTAGGCCCCCGCTGCCTACTCATTTTTAGCGACACTTTCAGAAAAAGCATTTTTATTTGATGAGTTGACAAAGTTTTTTGGGTGAAAAATGCCTAAAAATGCCTAACTTCTAAAAATTTTACTGAATCATTCAGAATATTTAAATTTTACATTTAATATTTTATAAAACAATATTTTTGAAAAGTACTTGATTAAGGGAAAAAAAATCAAACACATAATATTTGGGCCCCTGAAATTGTTGGGCCCAGGGCCGAGGCCCTGGAGGCCCGTGCTTTAATCAGGCCCTGATGATTATAAAAGACGGAAAAATTGGTCGATTCGTTTGCGGTTTCCACGAAAACTATTCTTTATGTCAGTATTGTCTTGAAAATAAATTATAAAGATAAATTTCAAAAAATGTCGATAGAGGGCGCTTCAGACTTTGGAGTAACGAACAACTATTTTTTACGGTTATTTTTTGCATCTCATTAAATTTTTTTTAGAAATTTAGACATAAACTTAAATTTTGAGCTCAAAATCTGTGGTTAAGTAGCGCAAACTGAACTGTGTTCAATAGAAGTGGGTAGGTTTAAATTTCAAATGATTATAAAAAACAGAATAATTGGTCAATTGATTTGCTCTTTTCATTAAAACTATTTTTTATGTCAGTATTGTCTTGAAAATAAATTAGAAACATAAATTTCAAAAAATGTCGATAGAGGGCGCTTTGGACTTTGGAGTAACGTACAGCTATTTTTTACTGTTATTTTTCGCATCTCATTAAATTTTTTTAGAAGTTTAGACATAAACTTAAATTTTGTGCTGAAAATCTGAATCGTTGAGAGTGGTTAAGTAGCGCTAACTGAACTGTGTTCAATGGGGGTGGGAAGGTTCAAATTTCAAATGATTATACAAAACAGAAAAATTGGTATTTTCGTTTGAGGTTTTCTCTAAAACCATTCTTTATGTCAGTAATTCCTTGAAAATAAATTTTAAAGATAAATTTCAAAAAATTCCGATAGAGGGCGCCTTAAACTTTAGAGTATCCAACAACAATTTTTAACTGTTATTTTTTGTATCTAATTAAATGCTTTCAAAATCTTAGACTTAAATTTTGAGCTCAAATTCTGAATCGTTGGGAGGGGTTAAGAAGCGCAAACTGAACTGTATTCAGGAGTTGAAATATTACTCTGCCCGCCCTACACAGTTCAATTTTCCGCTACTTAATTACTCACAACGATTTAGATTTTGAGCTCAAAATTTAAGTCTAAGCTTTTAAAACACTTATTTAGATAAAAAAAAAAAAAAAAAAAAAAAAAAAAAAAAAAAAAAACGGTTAAAGTAGTTGTTGGTTACTCAGAAAGTTTATGGCGCCCTCTAACGGAATTTTTTGAAATTATCTTTAAAATTTATTTTCAAGGAAATACTGACATAAAGAATGGTTTTAGAGAAAACCGCAAACGAATCGACCAATTTTTGCGTTTTTTATAATCATTTGAAATTTAAACCTCCCCACCCCATTGAACACAGTTCAGTTAGTGCTACTTCACCATTCTCAACAATTCAGATTTTCAGCTCAAAATTTAAGTTTATGTCTAAGCTTCTAAAAAAATTTAATGAGATGCGAAAAATAACGGTAAAAATAGTTGTAGGTTTCTTTAAAGTCTAAAGCGCCCTCTATCGACATTTTTTGAAATTTATCTGTATCATTTATTTTCAACACAATACTGACATAAAGAATAATTTTAGTGAAAAACGCAAATCAATGGACATATTTTTCTGTTTTTTATAATCATTTGAAACTTTAACCAACCCACTCCCATTGAACACAGTTCAGTTTGCGCAATTTAGCCACAGATTTTCAGCTCAAAATTTAAATTTATGTCTAAACTTCT
Organism: Maratus speculifer; assembly: GCA_964019185.1. Lineage (NCBI taxonomy): Eukaryota > Metazoa > Arthropoda > Arachnida > Araneae > Salticidae > Maratus > Maratus speculifer. The sequence continues at coordinate 137,971,255 of OZ025298.1, forward strand.
AAAAAAAATTAATGAGATGTAAAAATAACGGTAAAAAATAGTTTTGCTTTTTTTTGCTTTTTTATTTCCTTGCAATATTTTAATTTTTACTCACGTGTAATTGGCAACATTTTTAAATTTTAATTCATTTAATTTTTAATTTAGTAGAAATATCTCTCGAACAAGATGCAAACGTAGTCCTTCCATTTCATATTTTCCTGAAGACGCCCGCAGAAGACGGCGCGAAACGTTGAAAATTTTATTTTATTTTAATATGTACTAATGTATATTAAAATTCCTGTTTTGTGCACCACTGAGCAATGTGTTATTATTAGTTAAAGTTTATGGTGCAACTGTCCTATATATATTTATAAAAAATAGTTGTTCGTTACTCCAAAGTCTAAAACGCCCTCTACCGGCATTTTTTGAATTTTATCTTTATAATTTATTTTCAAGACAATACTGACATAAAGAATAGTTTTCGTGAAAACCGCAAACGAATCGACCAATTTTTCCGTTTTTTATAATCATTTCAAATTTTGGACCCCAAACTTTGATGGCACCTATCTCCCTCGGAAGACATTTGGGACCCTTAGTTTCCCATTTAATATTCTTTGTTTCGATCTGTACTACCACCCCTTAAAGTTTTGCCCAGTAGTTTAGATACACCCTGTATATATATATATATATATATATATATATATATATATATATGTATAGTATATATATATATATGCTTTTCTAAATTAAATATTTTTGAAAGCTTCTTTTTTTCTGAATTCACATTTAAAATATTCAGCTATATTAATTTGACACATTTAGCTATAGATATATTTTTTTTTATCAAAAACATATTGAAAAACAGACTTTAATTTATCTTTTAAATGAAAAAGTTTTCAACTTTTGGGAAAATGAGGTTGAAAGAAAGCAAACGTTTTTATAACTTTCGTGACGCTACTCATTGTGCCGAGCTGAAATTCATCAGGCGCCTTAGTCTCACAAGAAGTCTTACTTCCATTATCAATCACACGGTACAGCCATATACACATATTCAGATAGAAATTTGTTTTTTTATATTTTCATTTTTTCCACTGCGAAAGAATTTTTTCCTGCGATCACAATTGTTCGATTTCAAATGATGCAATTTAATAAAAAATGGCTGGGGTGGAATGAAAAGCTAAATGTTGATATTTTCATTTAAAAAAAATTTATAGTACAAAGTGAATTTCCCACTCCATAAAAATATAATATAACAACGAACATAAATATTCTATAACACATTCTGTAACCTATAATGGCAAGATTTTTTTTTTTTGAGAATGATATGAAACTAATTCTTTTTGTATATTCAAAGAAACATGTGCGAATGAAAATATGTGTTTTTTCCACTAATTTGCTGAGATGTTTTGGAATACTTATGATAGATTACTAATCAATTTCCTCAATGTGTAATATATATTTTTCGCATGTGCTGAATTCTCAAACAAACCTTTTTAAACGAGCAACTAAGTTTATACATGCAAGAGTAATAAAAATTGGTAAATCTAAATTATTATATTATTGCATTCAGTTCATCCTGTTTGCCTCTGTTTTTCAACATAAAAATGATTATTTGAAAGAGATTGGATCCGAAAAATCTATGTTCTTGATTGAAAAAAAAAACTTGTTTTTGAAAAAAAATATTTTTGAAAATCAGGGACAGATTACGGAAATGTGCAGCAAGTTCTCCTGAGTTACCCATGAATCCTAAAAAAACGTTTTTTATTTTTCTAAACATTGAAAAGTATGCATTACCCAGATTAAATTACCCATTTCAGAGTTTCAAAGTTTCCGGCTTTTCGTACATCGCAATTATCTTAGAGAAAATAAGGTTCTTTTTAATTGCTTCAGTGTTCCAACTAAATAAAACAATATTTTTTGAATTAAAATACTGGTATCCAAAAAAGCTGAGACTTGATTGCTCTACCTTTACAAAAATAGCTTCTTCTCGTGCGATTGATTTTCAGACAATAATATAAAATAATTTTTTATAGTGTATTAATTAGTTTTTTGAATTTAGAATGTAAATTTTTGATGCATTTAAATTCCTGTTAAAAGCTTTCAGCTACGTAATTCAATTTATCATGACAACTGTAACAAAATAATGGGTAATGTAGTGTTAATTATAATGTCTATTCTTAAAAAAATATTTTCTTGAGAATTCATAGCATCAAAAACATTAAATTATAAGATCAGAAACCTGATAAATACGCATTGAAAATTTTGAAAGCGTTGTCAAAAATATTGGTAATTATATATATATATATATATATATATATATTTGGGACACTAGGGTTTTACCAATAAGTGATTAAACAACTCTCATGGTTTTGAATAAGTAATCGAAATAAGGGATGAAAAATCAAATGTGCGATGTTTTTTACCTCAATCTTGCATTTTTTAGATATGTTTTGTACGGTTTTTTCAGGTAAAATATACATTACGGAAATTTAAGTATGTGTACATAAAAATTCTACAGTAAGAAAAGCTTAAAATAACAGTGTACTTTTCTTTAGAAAAGGGTTGTGGGGGGAGGTTTGACCCAATCATTGTGAGGGAAAGTTGATTACAAAAAATAATTGTGTTAAAACAAAATTTAAAAACTGTTGTATGTCGTTTTAAAATCAAAGTGTAGAGGCTGTGTGAAAGAGATTAAGAACTTGGGAAAGGTATATTGTTACGTCGCCATTCAAAAGTTAAAAATTTCTCAAAATAACATAAATCAGTAAAATAAATCCATGGATACCCATTTTTAGCCAACATGTAAATATATTTTTATTTAGAAATGTGTAACTTTTTTTATGTGCTCATGAATTTTTTATAACTCAAAATAATATCCATAGGGGCATATATATGAATGAAAAATAACGGAAATACGTGCTGGGCTCTTTTTCAAATTTCAGAAGGAGCGCCTCTGTGCCGTTTCAGTACAGGATAAAAACTGAAATACAAAAAGCATACTCATGAATTTATTTATTTGATGGATAATTTTTTTATACTGAAATAAATGTAACTTTTAAATTTGTAAAATGAATATCAAACAATAATTGCCTTTATATTTTAATCATGATAAATAAAACATATTCTAGATTGAATGTGTTATGGGTCCTACTTTGATTAATTTATTTGTCGGTTCGAAACATTTTTTATGTAATCCTTTTGTATAGAGATAAACTAATAAATAAATATATATATATATATATATGAAAAATATGGAAATTAATAAAAATGGCTTAATTTTGGATAGTTCGAGTATCGTATGGAATTCTAAATTAATATAGAACCATAAATACAGATTTTTTTTCTTTATTAAAATTTATTAAGTAAAGATAAATAATTTTCGTTTTCTTTTAATTAAAAAGCAATTGAGATGAAAAAAAGTAATTTTACTAAATATGAATAAATTATATAAAAAAATGTTGTCCGACGTCGGCAAAAGTGTTCGTTGAAAAAATTCAACATTGACGGCAGTTATTTTTGTTTCATCATGCTGATCTATGAATATTAAGGGGTTAAATATATGATATACGGAGCATTGTGGACCTGTCAATAATTTTCATGCAATGTTGTCGCATCAAATCATTCTATTACAAAAACATAAATCTCGTGTCGTCTAAATGAAAACTAGTACAATTTTACATTTGAAACCACGTGTCTATTGTTGAAAAAAAACACAGTATAATGGGTCAATTTTGTCGCTTTGCTATTGTTTTGGAAATCCGTAATGAGTGTGTAATAGATTTCTTGATAATAAATAATCTGCAAAGAAAAATTCACAAGTATATCTGCCAACTTTCACGTTTATGGTTTAGTTTAATTTTTTTTCATATTTTTAAATCGTAAATTGATTACTGAACGTCAAAAATTATTATTGTAATTTAGTTTTAAGATAAAATATTATATTTAACACAGTCTGTAAATAGCGTGCAAATAACAATGTCACAGTTTTATATACGTCAAAATCTTTGAGAGATTTTTAAGAGTGTTTTAATTAAAGGTAGATGATAATGAAACCCCTAGAATTTTTTTCATTGATTTTACAACTTTGACTTATTTTTCGCATTTAAATGTAAATGTAATTTATAAGAAAAACTCTATATTCATAGAAAGAAACATTTTTCCCGAATATGAATTATGTAACCGGTTTTATGTGTATTTTTGAAATTTTTCTTATTCTAGAGAAATTTATCTTAACATGAATAAAAAATATTTTTCATATATTTTAATTTCTATATGTAATAAAAACCGTTAAAATTACGGGTATTTATTAAAACCTTATTCTAAATTTTAATTTTAGTAATATATTTGCTATTCATGATATGACAAGCACTATAGCAGTCATAATTTTACATATTATAATCTTTTACAGAATTTTACAATTGCTTTATTCTTACATTTCTTGAGAAATTAATTATAACTTTAATAAAATAAATACTTTAATTTTGAGTTTATAAATACCAAAGCTTCAGTATCTAACAATGTTGAATATCGCTTTTGAAGGTTTGAAAAGAAATAGATTATGATAATAGATTCGAATCTTTAAAATATCATTACAGAACAAAATTCAATTTTTATCTAAAGTAATTATTAATGAACACAGTGCAATTTTCCCAGCACCAAAACTGTTGATACGGTAATATTTTGCTAATAACGAATAAATGGTCTCTGTTAAACAAGAACAGCATCACACTAGGACAGTACAAAATAGTTAGCATGAATGCTAAAATTAAGAGAATGCAGGTAGAGACAAATATTTGTGAAAATTTTGTTTTATTTTAAAAGTACTATTTATTTTGTTTTCATTTTTTTAATATTATGATATTTTAAATTCTAAATTAGTGCTTTTCTCTCAAGATAAAACAAAAAATTGAATGTTTTTTGAAATACTATGTAAGAAAAACTATTTATTATCAACTATATATATATATGTCTGTAGCGTTGCACATGTTTTCGTGAAAATACTAGAAGCTGCAATTAGTTTGAAATAATATCTTAGAAGACAGTGTGGCTGATGAAAAATCGTATATATATATTTTTTATATTTTTTAAGTCGTCACATCCAGGCAGCTTATATACATTTAACATTATTACCATATTACCATTTTCTCAGAGATAAGACAATTCTAATAAGAAAACAAGTATTCCTTTGCACTCACATTATTGTTTCAATGATTTAAACAGTATTTAGTGCATCAAGGCAATGGGTTAGCGTCCAAAAAGTTTCCACGGGAAAAAAACATAGCCAATTGGTATTCGAAGTACTCTTATTTTCCAAACATATTTAAAAAAACAATTCCCACTAAATGAAAAGTTCAGCTAAGGGCTGAGGACGGAGCTTGATTAGTTCCGTAGTGCGTTGAGATCTCAAATAATAATTTAAAATTGTACAGGACTCTTAAACACAATCAAATATGGTTTTGAAGCACTTTCAAAACAGCACAGAAAATCTATTTCAAAACTCATCATGAATGTGGGTTTTGTAAAAAAAATTGCATAATAACAAAATTGGATTTTAAACTTCGGGCGAACTAATAAAATTTTGAAATCGTTCTCACCGCGGATAAACAAAAAATGGAAAAACTTATATTAAACTTTCGTATAGATCCGGGAAATAGTTAAACTTTTTGTATAATTTTTTTATAGTTTACTTTTTTGATATTTTCATACAAATTTAATTCATGACTAAGTTTATTAATGAGGATTTTAGAAATGTCGATTTCTTCAGCAATATTTCTGAGGGTATTAAGCTCTTTTTCTAACTATTTTTCCGAACATACTTTCAAAGTTCATGTAATATAAAATTTTTAAGCTCAAATTTCATATAAAAAAGGTGATGAGATATTATATGAGATCGTATTATTTGATCTGATCGGTTTCCTATAAAAATTGCTTTCAATGCTGAGAGTTTCTTTGTTTTTAATTAAATTAACGTCAGGAAAAGCTAAGCTTACTCTTTTTCAAATTTATGAGTAAAACTTACATTATCATGAAACTCATTTATTTTATTAAGGAAAAAGCGTGCTAAGTATTCATTATGCTCCTAAATAATAAAATTATTGTCTACGAATCTGTGCGAACGATATTTTTCAAATCAAAGTTTTGTAATATTCTGATTTCTATCAGTCGTAATTTAATTTCGGCAAAAATCCCAGAAATAGGAGAACGCATTGGAGCTCCTTCTAGATTTTTGTAATATTTTTCGTTCAGCAGAAAAAAAAAAAAACATTATTATTTGTAATAAGGTTTATTACTGCTTTTAAAGTGTTTTTTATATGAATATCAGATACCAGCCCTGTATCGATAGAGGTTTGTAATGAACGATTTAATTTCTTGCATATTAATCGAAGGGAAAAAAAGACACTTGCAGGTATGCTTTTTTCGGTAATTGATTTATCTTTTATTTTATCAATAATGTTGCTAATAAAGCTTAAGACATATTCCGAATGTGGTAAAGTTGTTTTCAAAAATCTCATATAAAATCTCGGCTTTCTCTTGAAAATATGTAAGGCTGTTAGACTTGGTTACAGTTGGTCGAGAGTTCAGTTATCTTTATGATCTTTCAGTCTACTGATTAATCTTGCTGTTATTACAGTATGTAACGATAGCCTACCGAATTTATGGTTTAGCATTCTGAAAATAAATCCGGACATCTTGAGCAAAATGACGTATTAAAATTTTTGGTAAAGCAGTTAATATTTTTTATTGATTTTTATAAAGTCACAAACACTACTATTTCGATCTTCAAGCCTCGCTTTAAAAAAAAAAAAAAAAAAAAAAAAAAAAAAAAAAAAAAAAAACGAATGGATGCAGAGTAATAAAGTAAATGAACTAAAATTAATGATAATATATGTCTTCTTTCATTCAGTTTAATCAAAGAAACTATCTGTATTTTCAATTGCAATAACAATTATCTCGTACATTTTCAAAATAAAATCATGTACTTGTATAAATAAAGAACGATTATTTATAAAAATATCCTCTGAGGAAGAGTAATATTAACACTGGAAAGTGTATTATGACATTTAAAATAAAATTAACTTTTAATGTCTGTTTGATTGTTTTTACCGTCTTTTAAATAAAACTGAACATTTCAAAGTTCATATCATATATTTTGCGTTTGAAACAAGGCGAAAACATATGTTTTTATTTATTTTATTATAGTTTTTTTTTAATTTAGAACATTAGCATATGTAAACTTATTATGAATTTAAATCAATCATGGCATGGAATTTTTCAGTTCAAAATTTTCTCATATCCAAAAAACCGATATATTTTACACAGAAAGATAATTAAGGTATTATAAAAACTACTAGGAAATTATTCCGAAATACACGAAATTTTTGTTTCGGAAATTCCTCATAACTCTCGAAAATATTTATTTTGTGTTGTTCCTGAAGATAAAGAAACGCTTTTCAGAATTGTTGGCAGCTCTAAATGCGTATATAATATTTCCATTAACCTTAAAAAATACGAAGAACTAGATTAGCTATCATTTCATAATAGTGTATTATGCTATTATTACAATACAAAAACTTTTTTATGAATGAATTAAAAAAAACAGTTGCACATTGATGTGAATAACTAATTTTAAGAGATTAGTTTGACTAAAAAAATTTAAAAAGTACTAATATTGAAAAATTAATATTTTGCAAATGGAAACATTTGTTTTTAAAATAAATTTTTATGGAATAATTTGCATTTAGTAAATTAAGCATCGGTATTGAATAAATCGATGAAAATATTTGTTTTAATTAAAGTATTAAAAATGGAACATTTTATTATTGAAATGAATTATCAAGATTTGTTCCTTTCTCAGAAACGTAACGAAGAAGTCAAGCTTTATTGAAGAAGCCAAGTTTTATTGAAGGAGTCAAGTTTTATTTTTCTTTAAACAACAGGTTCTGATCTAAGAAAGGAAATTTCATTTAGGTAACACAATTTACAGTTTTAGGGAAGTATTTTAAGCTATTGCATAGCTTTTATCGCGGGCTTTGAACGCGGCGACCGAATCCAAAATTTCCGTAACGCGAAAAATCCTAACACATCCGTAACGAAAAAACCTAACACTCGGCTACCGTCGTTTCACTTCGGCAGACTTCGGCATGGTATCCTTCGGTAGACTTCGGCAGACATTGACGCGGTATTTTTCAGATATTTAGAGGATATCAAGTCTCAAACTTATATATCTTATTTCAGTTACTATAAATCTATAGTTTCAATAATAAAAATTCCTGATAGAATGTGTATAGAAAATAATCGTTTTAAGATAAAACAAGGTAGGATAATGTAGCTTTTGGTGAGTGGAGACCCGCCCAATGGTGAGGATCGAAAAATTTAAAATGCTTATAACTCGCGATCTAATTTTCGTATCGCGGCCAAATTTTGTTTGGTAATTTATTATGAGACAGTGTTAATTTTTGGTGAAAGGGGACCCCCCCATGGTGATGATCGAAAATTTTAAAATGCTTATAACTCGCGATCTAATTTTCGTAGTGCGGCCAAATTTTGTTTGGAAATTTATTATGAGAGAGTGTTAATTGTTGGTGACAGGAGTCCCCCCACGGTGAGGGTCGAAAAATTTAAAATGTTTATAACTCGCGATCAATTTTCGTAGCGCGGCAAAATTTTGTTTGATAATTTATTATGAGACAATGTTGCTTTTGGTGACAAGAGACCCCCCACGGTGAGGGTCGAAAAAGTTAAAATGTTTATAACTCGCGATCTAATTTTCGTAGCGCGGCCAAAATTTGTTTGGTAATTTATTATGAGAGAGTGTTAATTTTTGGTGACAGGAGACCCCCCACGGTGAATGTCGAAAAATTTAAAATGCTTATAACTCGCGATCAATTTTCGTAGCGCGGCCAAATTTTGTTTGGTAATTTATTATGAGACAGTGTTAATTTTTAGTGACAGGAGATCCCCCATGGGGAGGGTCGAAAATTTTAAAATGCTTATAACTCGCGATCTAATTTTCGTAGTGCGGCTAAATTTTGTTTGGTAATTTACTATGAGACAGTGTTATTTTTGGTGACAGAAGACCCCCCACGGTGAGGGTCAAGAAGTTAAAATGCTTATAACTCGCGATCTAATTTTCGTAGTGCGGCCAAATTTTGTTTGGTAATTTATTATGAGACAGTGTTACTTTTGGTGACAGGAGACCCCCCCCCCCCACGGTGAGGGTAAAAAATTTAAAATGCTTATAACTCGCGATCTAATTTTCGTTGCGCGGCCAAATTTTGTTTGGTAATTTATTATCAGACAATGTTACTTTGGGTGACAGGAGATCCCCCATGGTGAGGGTCGGAAATTTTAAAATGCTTATAACTCGCGATCTAATTTTCGTAGTGCGGCCAAATTTTGTTTGGTAATTTACTATGAGACAGTGTTACTTTTGGTGACAGGAGACACCCCACAGTGAGGGTCGAAAAATTTAAAATGCTTATAACTCGCGATCTAATTTTCGTAGCGCGGCCAAATTTTGTTTGGTAAATTATTATGAGACAGTGTTACTTTTGGTGACAGGAGATCCCCATGGTGAGGGTAGAAAAATTTAAAATGCTTGTAACTCGCGATCTAATTTTCGTAGCGCGGCCAAATTTTGTTTGGTAAATTATTATGAGACAGTGTTACTTTTGGTGACAGGAGATCCCCCATGGTGAGGGTAGAAAATTTTAAAATGCTTATAACTCGCGATCTAATTTTCGTAGTGCGGCCAAATTTTGTTTGGTAATTTACTATGAGACAGTGTTACTTTTGGTGACAGGAGACCCCCACAGTGAGGGTCGAAAAATTTAAAATGCTTATAACTCGCGATCTAATTTTCGTAGCGCGGCCAAATTTTGTTTGGTAAATTATTATGAGACAGTGTTACTTTTGGTGACAGGAGATCCCCATGGTGAGGGTAGAAAAATTTAAAATGCTTGTAACTCGCGATCTAATTTTCGTAGCGCGGCCAAATTTTGTTTGGTAAATTATTAGGAGACAGTGTTACTTTTGGTGACAGGAGATCCCCCATGGTGAGGGTCGAAAAATTTAAAATGCCTATTACTCGCGATCTAATTTTCGTAGTGCGGCCAAATTTTGTTTGGTAATTTATTATGAGACAGTGTTAATTTTTGGTGACAGGAGACCCCCCCGGTGAGGTTCGGAAAATTTAAAATACTTATAACTCGCGATCTAATTTTCGTAGTGCGGCCAAATTTTGTTTGTAATTTATTAAGGTATTGCATAGCTTTGATCGCGGGCTTTGAGCGCGGCGAAAGAGTCTAGAAATTCCGTAAGGAGAAAAAAAAAAAACTAACACTCCGGCTAACTCGCTTCAGCTTTGCAGACTTCGGCACTCTATCCTTCGGTAGACTTCGGCAGACATTGACGCGGTATTTTTCAGATATTTTGAGAATATCAATTCTTAAACTTATGTTTTTTATTTCAGCTACCATAAACGTATAGTTTCAATGATAAAAATTCCTGATTAACCTACATGTATTGTAAGATAATAAAAATATTTTAAACGATATTAACTTCACATTTGTTCAATACAAGAAAAAAAAATTGTTATCGGTCATCATGCTCAAAATGTTTAACTTGAATTAATATCAAAGACAAAAAAAACTGCATAAATAAAAAATAAATAAATAATTATAATTGCATAAGTTGATAAAAAATGTTATGCAATAGCTTTACCGCGGCAGTCCCCGAGTGCCACACGTATTTTATTATTATTTTGTCAATTTATTATAAGTAAGTGCATTGGAAAACAAAACTTTTTTTTCATTATAAATATTTTTACTTTCTCTCCCATGAATCAACGTGATAAAATTTTGATTAAAAGTGTAACTATTTTAATTTTCTTTTCTTTTCTGAGAGAAAAAGTTTTTTGGTCTTCAGACTAATTTTAGGCTTTTTTTATTAAAGAATTGTAATTTAAAAAAGGTTTTCTTAGTGTGTTTCAACTCATTTTAAGTACTGTTAGCGAAATAAAAAATTCTTTCTCGTAAGGTAAATAAATTAGTCACTTTTGAAGAGCCAAAAGGTATTGAGAAATTTAAGTATCTTTGGAACTACTAAATCGATCTTTGGAAGTACTAAATCGATTAGTAACAAAATCATAAAGAAAAAGTTAAGCTACACCTAATTTCCTTTATTATTATTATTATTTTAAATAATTTAAATACCATGCGAGGATACACTACACGCATTATGGCATATATGTATAGCACAAAATAAAAAGAAAAAAATGGAGCAAAATGACTTATTTTCTTGCATTTAAATGTTGAATTTTAAGCGTTTGAAAATGCCTGACGCGTAATCTATATCCCAATCTATATCCCAATATTTTTATAAAGTTTATTTCACATATACATATAAAACTGTCTATCACATCTTATACAATAGTACGCCAATTATTCAATCCCCGATTGACCGGATTGTCTAATTAGTCCATGTCATCAAGCGCCAAAACTAATTTTCAACTTTCTCCAAAATATTTGAAGTAAAACCTATCTTTAAACACGGTAAGCTAGAATTAGATGGAAGTCATGGAAATTAACCATTAAATAAAAATTCCTTATAATAAAATAATAGAATTGTTCAAGCATGCAAATATTACAATGCTTAAAATCAACAGTTTCCAGAACCTTAAATGCTCTACTTTTAAGGTGCTCGAATTCCACGCAGGAAAAATAATTTTCTGTACGAAGCAGTAGACTATGAATAATTGGCTTTCTCTATCAGAATGGATTTTTTGTATGTACATGTACCTGTAAAAATTTCTGTATATTGCTATTTGTAACTGCTGCGCCAATTTCAGTTGAAAACGGAATATATAAAATGAAAAATGCTCTGACAATTTTGTCAAAATCGTGATGTTTTTTACGCTTTATTTTATTTTAAATGCTAAAAAGCCATTTGTCCTTTGTATTCAGACATGGAAGGGAATCTCATTCTTAAACCTTACTCATAGTAAGTTATGCCGGGTGTCTCCTGATTATTGGGACACATTTTAAGGCGAGTTAGAGGTCATCACAAGGATTCAGACATATATTGTCTCTACAGCGCCAGAAAAACGTTTCCAACCGTAAGTTGCTATACAAATCTAAACCCTTATGATATGTCTTACATCTGCTTAAAGTTTGTCCTAATAATTTTGGGACACCCTGTATAAACAACCGAAAGTAAAGCACGAGTGTAATTCGAGGTTTTTCGCGATAATGATAAGACGCATATCATTTATTATTAGTCCTCAAGGGACTCCTATCAATTTAATCAATGTTTCCTAAAGGTCCTCAAGGTCAAATTGTAAGGATTTTTAAAATGTAAACTAGATCAATTACGGCATTTATCACTGCACTGAGATTTATGATAAGCAGCTGGACAGTTTAGGTGAAAATGCGTCATCACGAAACCACCAGAGCTTATGCATGAGTTATTTGCACGGATAAAATTTCACTGAAGGTCTGGCAGGAAGTTGTTTGAAAAAATTACAAATAAGCTGCCTCGGCCTTTGACTAATACAATTATATGAAGATCGGCCCTGTATTAATCTTTTATTTATTTTTATACATATTTTGTTATATGTATTTTTTCTATCTTCTTTAACAAAAATTTTATTATGTAAAATTTTGAAATATGTTTTATTAAAAAAAATTATAAGATTTTATGAATGTTTCTCATAAAAATTATTATGGAGTGTTCCCTTTTTTATCCATTTAAAAATATTCCTTAGGTTTAGAAATTATTTAATACAAAATAAAATAAATAAAACTAGTATTAGTTGAAACACAAGCAGACGCGAAGAATATTTTGTCTTATCGAGACTTACTATGAAATATTTTTCCACGAAAGAAAATAATACAAAGATAAATAAGCAAGTAAAATAAAAAATAAAGTGTTTTCACAAACAAATGCTAGATTTCTGTCTTTGTATAAAGAATTCAAATAACACTAAAATGTAAAAAAAAAAAAAAAAAAAAAATTAGGATTTTTTTTATGTAAGAAATGTTGGGAAATTCTTTTTTTTTATTTTATTTATTTTTTATTTTTTTCTGTCAGAATAATTCTCTGAGGCTTTAATCAAAAGAAATCCCTACCTTAAAACTAGTGTTGGTATTATTTAAATATAGCTATATTTTAAATTATAAATACATTTGTGATTTTAAAACTTATGTTATTAAATAATGGTATAATTAGATTTGATTCTTTAAACAAAACACTACTATTGAATGCCGATTTAATAATGAAAACTATACTTTTTGATATAAACTTAAAACTTTCATAAATATGAACGTTGGATGAAATTTTAATTACTTTGCATAGTTGTGTTTTGAAACCGATTCTGGACCAGGGTGGTTAAATAGGCCCATATCCCTAATTCGGATGTGAACTACTTCAACCTAGTATTAGCTTAATCCATTATTTTCCGCTTGTGCCTAAATTAAAACCCGGAACACCAATAATTTTTGGGCAGCTGAAAGCATAAAGGGAAATGGAACCTAATTCTTGTCTAGAACTCATAAGAAAATTCTCGGTCGATCCGAATACAGACGCTTATTTTGCCATTCTTCTACAGTTTTCAAGAATGTACAAGATGTTAGCTGCTGACTTACGGATGTAATCTCTCACATCTTTTTGCTTATAATGCTTGCATTTAATGAATTATGTAAGAAAACATAACATAAACGTCATAATCCTACTTATGAAAAAGGAAAAATTGTACGACTTCCAGAAAAATGTACCTATGTGATTATCCCGTAATCGCGGCTGAAAAGAACTACTCTCTATATAAACGGTGCACTTTAAAATAGTCAATATGATTTTTTTCGGGTATTCGTTTACCTTTAAAACTTTAACACAAGAACCGCGGACACGGGTCCTTTTGACCCGTAACAAATGAATACATGCTGATTCGAACCAGAAATCTTTCACAAAATAAGTTAAATGTATGTTGCACAAACACAATTATAATAAATAAGTTATATAGTCTTAAATAAAAATTCTGATAGGAAGTATTTTTCTAACTTTTGAGTAAAATCTCCCGCGGTTCTAGTGTTAATACTTTATTTTTGCTATAAAACGTAACTTTAATCTTAATAATTTTAATAGTATTAAAGCAGAAATTTAGGTATTTTTACTTACAATTTGAATAACGCAACACATCAGGTTTATGAGGCATTAGAAAGGTTTAAAAAATTAACTAGTTCTCTAATATAAAAAATGATTACACTATACAATTTTCTAAAAAATAAAACAATCCTTATATAAAGCTCATATTTAAAGAACTAAAAATGTTTTATTGTACTTTAATGCATAAGTGTTCTGTTAAATTTCATTGCGGTATTCAAACTATTGTTGGCCATATTAAATACTAATGTTTTAGTGGTTGGCATAAGTATTACATTAAATGTTACGTGAGAGCAGGTTATTCTGACACTACAAAGTACCAGAGCATTAAACTACAATAAACTAGATCCTAGGTTGGATATTCTCAATTTATCCTACAAAGTTATAAATAGTCAGATACGGAATGCAACCAGCGGCAAGGAAACGAACAGCAAGACGCATTTGAACAAACAGATAAATAAAGTGGGCAAATACATAACTAAAGGTTTGGTTTGGTTTATTTTTGTCGCCGTATTATCTACACTAGGGATATAGGACCAGGGGGAGTGCCCTTCGTGGGGGTCTTTCTAAGGGAACCTAACCCGTATTTAGGCAAGGTTCGAAGAAAACCACGAAAACTCCGAACACGAAAACTCCCACACAATCTCCGGCCGACAGCCGCGATTGGGTTCGAACCCAGCACCTGCCGTCTACCAGTTGAGAGGTCCGAACCTCTCGGCCACTGGTGGGGCCCATAACTAAAGGAGGTCATTGCTTTTGGAAAGTTAAACTTCTAAATTCAATAATGAAGCAGATAAATCGAAGCTGTGAAAAAGAAGCATTTTCAATATTTTTGATAATTTCTAAATCTTTTGCTTACAGAATGCCTTTTTTTTCCTGCACTGTAAACAAATTTAAACATTCATGTAATGGAATTGGTTAGATGAATTTTTGATGTTAATGTTACATAAAAAGTTCTAGAATTACTAGTTTTCTAAAATAAATAAATAAATAAATACTGATTTTTTTTCTTTTTTTACTGTGTGTGCATATTTTTCAGATTACATATTTTTTTGTCATAAGTTTTAACCAAAGATTTAACGTGACCGAGTTGAGAACGATTTAAAGACACTTATGTTGTATGACAGGGATCAGATGCTCCATACACATTTCGGTTAGTAGGACGTATTCAAGTTTTTTTTTTAATAGTCGTTGTAGGTTCTATCTGGTAGAAAATGCCATTCACGGATCCTTTGATTGCAAAAGTATATTTTATGATGGAATTAATATATAAAAGTTCCAGAATAATTTTGAAATCAAGGTATTTGATACCTTTTTCTTTCAACTTTCAGATCTCTGATGGGTATGAAAGGCGATTATTGAACCTATAAATAGATTTTAGTATTTTTTAAAGTATCCCCCTTGCAATATTTAGCGTAGAATTACCATAAAATAACAATAAGTAAAGTTATATGGTGTTTTGCCCATGTTAAATTATATTATATGAAAAACCATATAAACATGATGCGTATGGTTTTTCTTGATGGCTCTGTGTGGTAAAAAAATATAATAATATTTTTTGTGGCGCCATCTTCAACGAATACGGGGAAGCAAGTTGATCTTGGTATTGGCTGGGTTTCAATCTAAGGACCTCAGGATTTTGGCGAGTGTCTTAACCAATCGACCATACGCAGCTGCTAACCTGAGCCTAAAAACAAAGACATAAAAAAGGGGGGGGGTTCGGTAAGCCATCATTATTTGCCATTCTAAGAAAATAATTGATGAAAAGGTTTTTCTAATGTCTTATAGGCATATATTTAGAAGTTAATTTATTATTTTAATGAATGAAATAAAATATCTTATCTAATTTTATTTACTTATAAAAGTCAATTAATAAAAGTAAAAACTAATTTCTATTTATTAAAATTAATGTTTAATAAATAGAAATTCGATAATAAATAACTTTTTCATAGAATAAGAAATCAACTGATAATTTAATATACAATTATATTTTGATAATATTATTGATAATATTAATGTAGCATATTAATTCATTATTAATGAGCATCTTTTATTAAAAAAATATATGTATACATTATTTTTTTAGATAATTTTTTACGGAAATTTTGAACCTTTCTTTTAAATTTTAATGCTGAAAAGATTGGTAGATTTTTTGATATTTTTAGAGGTTAAAAATAATTTAATCTTTTCAATAATTATTAACGTTTAAATAAAAAAAATGTTTTTGTATTTAAAATGAATATAAATTAAAAAAATAAGTTCAATTGACATATGAACTGTTTTTTTTTTTTTGTATGATTAGTTCTATAATGAATTATGTTTTTAATGAACTATTTCAAAAATTAATTTGATGATTCAAATATTTGTAGGATATTTTTAAAATCTATTCAAAAAGATTTTCTTTAAATAAACATATGCAATTTTTGACAATTTTTTTATTTTATGAGTTTTCGGGACACCTGAAAAATCATTTCTTGAATTAAAATTTTGAATTTTTTTCTGATGATTAAAAATGTTCTTTTTCAACAAAATCACAATATAAAACTTCTCAGATTTTATATATATATATATATAATTTAAAAGTTAAAGTACATTTAAAAAGGAGGTTTATTTAAAATTCACAAAATATTATTTTTAGAATTTCAGATTTTTTTTACAGTTAAATAAACAGAAACGACGCATTTGGTTACAATTTCCACTAGTTTTGATGGAAATTTATACAACGTTACATATATATGTGTGTGTGTGTGTGTGTTTGAGTGAGCGTGTGTGTGTTTCTACAGTATGAGTATGAATGGAGTTGTTATTACTTTATTCTAATCAATAAAAGGAAGTATTATAATCGAAATTTTTTCGGCATCCAGATTTCGACGGATTTGCACATTTTAAGGATCAGAGATACGAAACAACATAATTTTACAAATTGTCTCTCTGTCTGTCTCTTTCTCCTTGTGTGTGTGAATATGTCGCCATTTTTCCATCGAAAAGTGTATGAAGATATACATAGAATTGAACTCAAATTTTTGTGTATAAGGTATTTGTACCCTATATGGACAGGGCTCTCAATATGGACACCCCTAATATTTTTAAAAGTAATAATGTTGATCGAGAAATGGCTAAACATTTTCGCGAAGAAAAGCAGTTGAAAAGATAATTAAGTCTAGAAAGTGTAAAAAAGCGCGCTGTTCGCCATTTAGGAGGAAAATTGTTATTTCGAGATGTGCTGATCCTAATTTCTTGTAAGCTTAAATTCTTATTAGATATGGTAAAATTACATTAAATGTTGAAAAGTGAAGTATTTTAGAAAGCTAATAAAACATATTTTCGATTGCTATTGCATATTTTGCATAAAATAATTTTCTTTATTCATTTGGTAAAAGATTTCGTAAAACTACGCCCGGTTCCCAATATGGGTAGCTTATGTCCCCATCGACTACAACTGTAAGAAAGAAGAAAATTCAACGTTGCCAAGCAATAATTTGAAAAGTCATCAAAGTGGTAAAATCTTTGTTCAACAAGATGCTATTTGAACAATCCCTCCAAAACCTTCCTCCAAAAAACTCTTGCAGAAAAATAAAAAGAAGCCCCCCCCCCAGTAGGATATCTGTTGGTAAAATTTTAGGTACGAATGGTATGACTTCCTCAAGAAAGGAGAGCTGGTGCTGCTTCTTTTGCAGTATTGATGCTATTTCAAACATATGGCCATGCATCACATGTGGCAGATATGTTCATGAGAATTATGTGGAACTTACTGCCCATGGTGAAAAAGTTTCTTTTTGTCCATGCTGTGAGGACTGAGTAATAACAGATGTAAATTCGCAGTCAGGTGCAATAAAGCTAAGCCAACAATATTGCTTCATAATATTTACTAATAACTAAGGGGCTTTGCGGTCTTTGAAGGGTAAAAACCGAGAATGCCCCCCCTTTCTAAAATGCATGTTCTGAAGATATTTACTGTCCCCGCTCCTCTTCGGAATACTTTAAGATACATTCCCTTTCATCTAAAATCCCTTGGAAAAGTGGCTCTTTCATACACACTGTGTTGAAAGTCAATAAGGAAACACCTGTCCATAATAGGGACAGGTAGCTCCTTATATGGACACTTGTAAACATTTTGTTTTTTGTTTTTATGATTTAAATTAAACCAGAATAATTACAAGGTCGCTAATTTTAATAATGATAGTCAATAGTCCAAGGATAGTGGTCACATATTTTTGGAGTCCTATGACTTGTACATGGGGTGAAAAAAATACATTTTCCTTAGGGTGTCCATATTGGGTACAGGTACTTTATTTTGGGCTATAGCAAGCAGATTCTTCTTCAATTTTGAAATATTCAGGCACTGAACTGGCAATTTTTGTGCTATTCTCAATATTGCACCACAGAAAAGTGTTTGAAGATATGCATAGAATTGAACCAAATTTTTTATGTATGAACCAATTTTTTTGTCAGCAGGCCCTCCCTGATTTGGGAAATAATCCGCTGGAAGGGGTTGCTATAATTGTGATGTTTATGTTATTTTCATTATTGTACCATGAAAAAGAGTATGCAGTTGTGCATCGAATAAACTAAATTTTATGTGTATGATTATTTTTGAGTATTTCAAGCAGATTCTCTTAGAGACGGCATTTCATCTGGATATTTGTAAAAAGCTGATAACAGAATAAAGAAAACTATTCATAGTACACTGTAAAAAAATCTGTAAAGGTACTAAACATTTTCTAGGAAACTGGGATTCCAAGAACTTTTCATGTAGCGATAACAGGAAAAATTCATGTAGCCGATTGTGAAACTTGAATTTTTGCTGTTACCGTTACAGGAAAAGTTCTAGGAATCCCAATTTCCTAGAAAATGTTTAGTACCTTTACAGATTTTTTTTACAGTGTAGTAAATAAATCCAAAAATAATTCGTTTTCACTCCGATTGACTCAAGTAGAAATTTAAGACGAAAATCAAAGTTGGTGAAATATTGTATTAATAATATTAAAGTATTAATATGAGTAATTAATTTTTCAAATATAAAATGTACGTGTGAGATACAAGAAAGTTTTGGGATTGGCACAATCAACCAGTTTTTTTGTATGAAACATGAATTGACTCTGTTGTAAAGGAGAATTATTTTTAAGTATATATTTATAAACAAAATATCTTATTACAATCATTATTTTAAAAATTCTTCCTTTACTTTGTTGACGCATTTAAAATACATTTAAGATGTATTTAAGATGCTTGTTATCGATTAAGATTATATTTCTTATATTTAATGTAATTTGAAATACAAAGCGCCTGGAACAATATAAAATTAAGACGAAAAATTTAAGAAAAAACATTTTATAACCACCTTAATATATATATATATATATATATATATATATATATATATATATATATATATATATATATAATAAAAAATGCTTTGAAAACTTTTTTTAGTAAACAATGTACACTTATTTTAGAAATAACCTAACTCATTTAATGATTTATCCTTTTTTACAACAAACTAGTTCTTGTAAATCTTTAAAATAGACATTTATCCAACGCTAACGAACTCAAAAAAGTAAATGGCAGATTTCAGTTTAGTGTGAAAAACCCACTCCTACTCTCCCACTCACTTTGAAAAAACTAGAATGTCAAATTTACTTGTCTGCCTGTTCTTTTCTTTGTGATTTTAGATTCCTTAAATTCGTGCTTGTCTGAAGAATGGAAAATAATTAATTATTTTATTATTTGAATTACTTCACTTTATTTCAGTGTTTCAAATGATTTTTTTATGATAATCTCAAAGAAAATAATTTAATTAAGTAAACAAGTGATTCTTATGATGAAATTGCTTCAAAAATATTTAAATCAAATTTCTTTTAAATTCTGAAAATATATTTTTTTTATAAGTGTATAATTATATTGCGTAGCTGGAAAAGAATATTTAATATTTATTTATTTATTTATTTATTTATTTTTATTAGACAAAAAACGCCATTGCATATTATGACATAGGGGTAAAGAATTTTTCTTATTTTGTTCCAAATGTAGTTTATTTATATTATTGAAAATATGATCATTAATTTCATAAAATTGTGTAAAAAAAGAACGGTATTAAAAACAATTAGTCAATTCAGAAATATATGCAGAAGTATTAGCATTTTCGAAAATCTCTTGTAATACAGAAACAAAAAAGTTTTGAAATGAAAAAATTGACTAAAATATAATCGAGAATAAGAGTCACTGAAATTCATTTCAAAGAATTTTTTTTTAAATTAATGAACTTATTTTCTGCAGAGATAAAATGCAGGGTGTCCAGAAAATAACGCCCTGATTTCAAAATTAAATTTCTCAAAAACAAAGATCGTTAGTAATATGCGGTAAACGGTTTTTTTTCATTAGGTAGGCTGTAAAAATCTTATATAGAAATTTCAAACAGTGACTATTTTGAAAAAATAGCGTTCTGATTGTACAGAATGCTTTGATTTGACATTTTTTTTTTGTTTAGATTGCCTACAGAGAAATAATTTTTCAGCTTACAGTGCAATATTTTAAAGATTTTTCGAAGTAAATATTTAGAATTTCGAAATTTTAAAAATTTAATAAAAAAAACTATGAAATATGGCATTTTAAGCCGAAAAACATATTATCTGGCAGCAATCTAAAGCATGAAAAATGTCAAATCAAAGCAATCTTTGCAATCAGAACACAATATTTTAAAAATATTTACTGTTCGAAACTTTTGTATTTAGATTTTTACATCTTACCTGATAGACAAACCGTTTACTACATAATTCTATTGATCTTTGTTTTTGAGAAATTTAATTTTGAAATCAGGATGTTATTTGCTGGACACCCTGTATATTCATTATATTGTAAGTAACTATAATAAATGTTTTAATACTGTATGACAAAATAATATTGTGAAATCAGCTTTGCTACAATTTTGAAATTCATTTTCCATATGTTTTATCTGTGAATCATGATATATGATACAGTTGCACAATCAATAAACTGAGATTGTTCAATCGCTCATCAAAGACAATAATATAGATCTGCTGAATTATTAAAAACATGAGTTGTTTGATAACGAATGGAGTATAAGACAACATTTGCTGCAGTTGAAACTAAAGGACACTGGTGAATTTGGAGTTTAAAATTAATTTAAAAAAGATAATACATTGAAGATTAACAAATATTCTCTTTAAAGAGTTTAACAAAAAAATACTGTTAAATGCAATGCTATCATTGAAAAATTTACTAAATTAATAATTATTACTATCAATTTCTATATCTTAGAATTAGTATTTAAAAATGTTTGGTCCAAAAGGAATATTAAAATATTCGATTGTAAATATTAGCCTTGATATACCTTATCTAAGAAAACAATGTAGTTTTTGGGACCAGTGTAGTTTTGATTATTAAATATAGGTATTCTAACTCTATATTTAACATCAGCAAAGTAATTAATTCCTTTTCATTATTCCTTGGAAATATTTGTGTATCGTAGATAACTGAACCCACTTCTTTTCTCATGACATTTGTAATGAAATTTGTCAATGGTTTCTGACAGAATGATAGGAACGATCTTGTAATTGACTAAATAAAAAATATAATTATTTTAATCGTCATATAAACCGCATAAGATTATTGTATCATACTAAATACACAATATAAACATAAATAAATCATTTTAAAACAATTGCTATAAATATAATACACTACATGTCTAAAGGAGAACGAATGGAGCCATTTGCGATTTTAAACATTTTCTTAAATATCTATAAAAATACATGAGGAATTATCCTGAAACTCTAAGTGTATAAACATAATAGTACAGGTCATACATTTCCGTAAAGATTTTTTCCCAAAACTCCAAAGGGGACCACCAATAAATTGAAAAGAACGTATATATTTTGAATAACATGTCAAAACTAATTTAGCAAAAGCGTTTAAACAGTAGATTTTGATTAAGTGGTTTATTCTAATAAATCTCTGTTCATTTTTATGTGGATAGCATGTATACTCATAGAGAAATAAAGGTTTTTATAAAAACAGTCCCAAATTTTTTCAATGTTTTTTGCTTATAATTTGTAGAGTTTTTAATACAAAGAAATGTTCTTTTCAGAAAATATGACAAACAACACTGTAAAAAATTTTGCGTAAGGTTCCTAAGAAAACATGTGGCAGCTATTCTGCCACAGGTTTTGCCAGGAATTTAATCCAAAAAATGCCAGGAAACTTACATATGCCAGGAAAGTCCAGAAATCTATAATCTGGGATGTTACTCATGAAATATCAGTTATGTTTCACCATTCTGAAAAGTCTAGAAACCTTTTATGTGTATCGTTACTCATTAATTTTCTGTTAGGTTCCACCGTTCTGAAACCTACAATCTGAAACATTACTCGTGAAATCTCAGTTAAATTCCTCCATTCTGAAAAGCTCTGAAACCTATAATCTGGAACGGTACTCATAAAATCTCAGTTAGGTTCCACCTTTCTGAAAATTTCCCAAATCTTTAATATGGTATGTTACTCATAAGATCTCAGTTAGGTTCCGCTATTCCGAAACCTATCATCTGGAACATTACTCATGAAAATTCATTTATGTTCCTTCATTTTGAAAGAGCCTGGAGGTTTACTTATAGCCTGGAACTTTACGCAGAAAATCTCAGTTAAGTTTCTTGATATTGAAAAGATCTGAAACATTTCACGGAATACGGTAAATGTTCCTGGGATATCCAGTGGCAGCAATTCTGCCACAGATTTTCACAGAAACTTTACCAAAAATTTGTTTGGAAAATTATGCAAATCTGAAAAGTCCAGAAATCTCTAATCTAGTATGTTAAGGCCCTTTTTCAATAAGTTACTTCTAATTTTCAGCATGATATTCAAAGAGTTTTTAGATGCCTTAGAGTTACAGTTAAGTATGGTTCTTGAACCTGATACAGATTAATGAGTTAGTAATCTTTGTTAAGAATATAAACAATGATTACACGCTGAAAGTTAAACATTGTATTAAAAATATTTCCAATTAGTTGTTTTCATTTTTCAGTTGACAACACAAATCTAAAAAAAAATACAGGATATCTATGAGTAAAATCTATTTTTAAATCATGGATACAATGAAATTACTTTTACAAAAATAAATTGGTTAGAATATGTAAGGGTGCTGGTTAGTGCAAGGGTATTGATTAGTGGAAGGATAAATTATGATAAATATACACTTCAGAAATAAAAGAAATATCTAAATGAGTGATATTGCGCTGTGATCTACAAAAAGACATGCTTAAGTTTTTCCACATTTATATCAAGCTCAATATACCAATTTGAAGGTGTATATTAAGAGATAATGTAACACAAAGTATACATTTTTGGCAAAATCTCGTACAAAGCAATTGTGTGTTTTTAAAATATCCTTTAGATAATTTTGCCATATTATTTAATAATTTAAACAGATTATCAACTTGTCATTTGTCTAATACAACAGATTAGTCATTTGGCATAAAATGGTATATTTAATCTATCAAAGCATTCTTAAAATGTTTTTCAGAATCTGAATATCTACTCATTTTGGGGAAGTATGTGGTTATTCGAAGCTTCCCCCCCCCCTTACACTACTATCTTCACTTAAATTGGATCAATTACCTTTCATAAATCTATTCCTTAAATAATTAATATAATATCACAGTAATAAATGAAAAGACGGTTCTTGATGCATGTGCTATGCAGTACATAATTCTTTTAAAAGATTACCCAAACTATTAAGGTTTAATTATAAAAATTTTCAAGGCAAGTTAAAATATGCACAAATTTTTGAAAGAGATTTTAAAGTTATAGTAAAAAAAACTTTTTAATTGTAATTTAAGCATTAGCATATTTAAAGAGATTTATTAACTTGGTTAAAGCACAAAATTCAATTTCATTATGTCAAGGGAAAAAAATAATATTTAGCTGCCGAAAAAGATAACCTTTTAAAAAAAATGAAAATATTAATACAGTGTATTCTTGATACTTCAAATAAAATATATTTCTCTCTTTGATATTACAAATTCCTGTAAAGGATTTATCTGAACAAATAGCTATCACATAATGCTTTTTCAGAATCCCTTCGACTTATGATATCGAGAATATTATGCAATTAAAAAAAATATAATCAAAAATAAAAATTCAGAGAACATTCATAATAAGCACAAAACTTTATTGATATTATGGTTTGAAATTGAAATCTAGTATTTTATCACAGTTTGCTTAATTTTTCACATAATGTAACCAACAATTTTAGTTCAATGAAAGTGTAAGTCCCAGTGCATTTGAGAGAATATTTTATGTTGTAACAATAATATAAAGAGATTGTCGAAACTACACTCTGTACAAATTCCACACCTTCAATTAAAATTATATCTTCTACTTGCTTTCGTTCAGCTGTAGAGGGATTGTCTGTGTATTTGCAGATTCTCAAAGCTAAATGGTTCAGTAACTCACCTTTTTCTGTCCATTACAAGCAATCTTCATTTAAAGCTTTAGTTAAAGAAGAAAAATAATGATGTGAAGGAATCTGAAAATCCTCGCGCCATGGGTGCTTTAATATACAAGTGACTGCTAATATTTAAAGAGGTGCTTTCAATACTTGAATTTAATTCTGCTGTTCCAAAGTCGCCATTTGTTTCTGTTAATGAACTATCATTACATTCAGATTTGATAATTATCCAAGGTGGCTACAAAGAAACAAAAAGCATATTTTATTTTTTATTTTTTATGCATAAATTATTGGATGCAATATTGTTTATTCAGTTTCTGGAAAAATCAAAATGTTTATTGGAGACGTTATTCTCATTTGCAAAAACACTTTGTATTATGCATTAGCTTGATAATATAGATTGATTTATTGATTGATTTTTGTCGTCCGATTATCTACGCTAATGGGATATAGGACCAGGGGGAGTGCCCTCCGTGGGGGTCTTTCTAGGGAACCTAACCCGTATTTACGCAAGGTTCGAAGAAAACCACGGAAAACTCCGAACGGTTAGGCCGACAGCCGCGATTGGGTTCGAACCCAGCAACTGCCGTCTACCAGTTGAAAGGTCCGAACCTCTCGGCCACTGGTGGGGCGCTTGATAATATAGAATACTTGAATATGTGTCCTACAAAAGGCTTTAATAACAATACAAAAAGTAACACAACTAATTTTGTATATTCCCAGAATGTTTAACAAAAAATAAAAAAAAGTTTTAAAATATTCAATACATATCTTTTAAACAAGGGGTTTTTGCAAGTGCACTGTTGTCATGTTGCGCATGGTCAAAAATGAATCTCCATGAAATACACAGGGTTTTGTTCTATTTTGAAAAATGTATTGCAGTATTTTGGATATTAACGGAAAATTTTGAATTTATTAGATAAAAATGGGTTTATACATCGTTGAAACATTTTATTCTCAATTATATATTGATTTTGTGAAATCTCCAATCAGTAGTGTAACTATAGTTTTGAGTCCTCTGCAAAATTTTCCACAAGGCCCCCTAGAATCTATAACATAACAAAACGGGGTTGCCGTTTCGTGACTTGTCTTCTGGGTATGATTTTTTACGCGCAGATCAGGTTTGGAGTACGCAAAATTTACATTCGTTATTCAATACAAATTACTCGTTCTTAAAATCCTAAAATGATCAACCGTTTATGACCGTTTAAGATGTTTTTTTTTCACAATTACTTCCATGCCCCTCCCCCCCCCTACGTCGCAGGGTTTTGCGGATCTCAATTTTGCCGCTGTCTTCGATATTGATATACAATATAAGTTCATTTACGCTTCTTCATTTACATATATTTTTTGGTTAGCTCCGTGCACTATAGCATAAAATTAGCAGTTTCCACTGTCGAGTAACACTAAAAAACGTGGAGATTAATTTTACCGCCCTGAGTCTGCAAACTTGATGGGTATTACTCGCAAAACATGGTGGTTGTAAGACATATCAATACCAGGGATGAAAGGAAAAAAATCCGTTTATAATTTTCGGAGTCAAAATTAACGATTATTTCAAACACTAGGAAAAAAAGTAGATAACTCTTTTTGGTTCAAAGATTGTTTCACGGCTGGTGGGAGGGGATAGTTAATTGCCCAGGGATCTTTTTTATCCGAGCTAATTAAGCATGCTATTATGCAGTATCAAATATTTAAAACAAGGGTCGTAGTTTATTTGAAATTAAAAAAAAACCTGAAATGTCTGACTTTAATGCTTAATCCTGAAATTCTTAAAAGGTCTTTCTCCGACTTATTATACAATATGATTAATTTCATTTCTGACAAAATTGAATTTCGAAACAATTACAAGTCAATGTTATTTTTAATATACTTAATCCAAGAATCTCACTTCTGTGCAAATTAAATCAATCAATTTACAAAATCTGCTAAAATACTGCAAAACCCAAAATTTGGATGAACCTGAAACATACAAGACTCATGTTCCTAAGCAAACTCGCTTAAGTTTACTAAATAAATTCCACTTATTTCGTGATGCTGATTATTTTGGGGTTTTGTGGGTTCTAGATCAAACATAAAGTGACTGATAAACACCCCTCCCCTCTTAAATAGGCTTAAACAAAAAAAAATGTTTACAATTATCCATTTTCCTTGAAGTTTGGGTATCAATTTATTAGAAAATTAGACGATAGAAATAAAATCAGCAATGTTAAGTCAAGTATAGGTCAAGTATAGGTCAAGTGTAAAAGAAAACCTCCCTCTCCAATTAATTTAGCTTTACCTAGATTTTCCATGTCGCGAACCAATTAGTTTCAAATTTTGGTCTCCTTTTATTAGAAGGATATTTACACCTTTAACACGTTGAATTCCACGTCAGTCATGGATGACTGACACTGAACTTCCCGTTCAATTAATGATATCCTTTAATAAAATAAAAGGAAAATTAAAAAATGCAGAAATTTCTTAAATCAATATAATATTTAGTTTTATATAATAATTTTACACTGTCGGCCACGGGCAACTGACGCAGCTAAAACGGAAATTTCAATGTCTGTCACCGGTGAATGACATGCCACTTAACGTGTTAATGCAAGGGTTTTTAGGTTAAATATTTGGGGGGGGGGCAGAATCCACCACTTTCATTTTGTTTATTTTAAATTGCAATTTCCCTGCATAAAATTATCTGAATAGCTTCAAATTTTGGGTACATATTTAACAAAAAGATTGATTAATCTCACGGATACTTAATTATATTTCTTAACTATCATTTTAATTGCAGCAAACTTTAAACTTCCCCCATACTCCCGCTCACTTTATCCCTATCAGTAGCTGAGAGTTTTGATCTCTCAACTGGTAGGCGGCAGGTGCTGTGTTCGAACCCAATCACGGCCGTCGGCCTAATCGTTCAGAGTTTTCGTGGTTTTCTTCGAACCTTTCGTAAATACGGGTTAGGTTTCCTTAGAAAGCCCCCACGAACGGCACCCCCCTATCATAACTATCATAATAATTGCAACAAACTTTAAACTTCCCCATACTCCCCCTTCACTTCAAACACTAATAAAATTTGTCCCGATGTTTTATAAAAGTAATGTTGTGAAAATTTCAAAATGCATTTGCTAACCCTGTCAAAATAAAAATTTTCAGATTTAAGGTATACTGAATGACACTGAAATAGTTCAGCAAATCATAACAATAGATGTAATAAGATTTAAATTGAAAGTGATATTTAATGCTTTGAAATTATTTTAACGTTTCTTCTCAATTCTTTTGGTAATAAATAATTCGGTTAGATAGTTTACTTTTGGAAATCTTTTTGGAAGCTTACTTTCAGAATTCTTGTTTCTAATATACTAGTTAATGTGTATTTAAGTATGTTGAATTATATAACATTAAAATTGTGTTATTTTAAATCAAATCAGAGAAATTCTCGGTGTTATTCCATCCCCTGTTAATGTGGTTTCGAGTGCTTTTCCAATTCTTTATGCAGCTTTATGTTAATCTGATAAACTTTAATTTTGAAAATTATTTTGGAAACAAGATTTAGAAATTTCCGTTTGCGTGAATTTTAGTTGAGCTTTGGAAAGCTTGCTAACGCGGATTTCCTAGCTCTTGTTTTTCAATATGGTCATAATGCGTATTTTAAGTTTGAGTACATAATATATTCAAATTTAGAAATTAAGTTTGAGAAATCCTCGATGTTACGCCGCCTTTTAACGCGAATTCAGAGCAGTTTTTCTAATGTAGCTTTTATTTAATAAATTTTAATTTTAATATTTTTTTCTAAGACTTTTGGATGCCTGTTTACGTAGATAGAATATAATTTGGGGTTTGTCAATTCGCCCTCTCCCCCACAATACACACCCACGTTAATGCGGATTTCCGAACTCATTTCAAATATTGTTAATTTGACTACGGTAATTTCTTACTTACATATTTTTCTGTTAGATACAATTTCAGTTTTCAGTTGAGTGTAATCCCACCGAATGGAAATAAAAAAAATAGTAATAAGCTACAATGTTGATGGTTAGAACTGTACGAGCACTTCATAGGATTTTATATGAAGTGTTTGCAACTTTGTTAATGGTCAATAATTAAAAATCTGAGCAACTGGCCAGTGGCCAATGTTAATTTTTATCTATATATTGCATACAAATACATACTATATATTGCATACAAATGCAACATACAAATTAAAGATTGGTGTAAATAATTATGCACAGATCTGTATAATAAAGACATATACACATAAAGTATTTCAATTATTCAGAATTTTTAAAAAGAAAATAACATTCAAAAAGTATGCCTCACAAATGTTAAAAAATCAGCATAATAGTTGAAATATTGACTTCCTTAAAAACCTGATAAAAATCAAGCGATTCTTAATTTATGTAACATTCTTTTTCTTAAATTAAGATTGTAAATTGATGCTATAAAATTTTGTTTAGTTTTTTCTTAATCCTTCATTTAATTTACAGAAAGTTTTTTGCTTATGATAATATGCATAGAATTTTTTATTTTATATATGTCTGATTATACATGTAAGTTAACCCTCTAAGCGTTTGTCCCGTAATATTCCGTACACTAATCTCCAGGTTTCACTGCAATATAAGCAATGTTTAAGATATTATAATTCTATAAATTTAATGAATTTTCAAAGCATTGAAGAATGATTAAGACTCTCAAGGATTACATTTATATTCCTAAATAAGATTTTTTATGTAATATTGAAAGAATCATATTTTATTTGGATTTAAAACAAAGTGCAGAGAAAACAACATTACAATTTTACCCATTTGCAAGACACTTGGAGGGTTAAATTGCTTAAATGCATATTGCTAAGTTAAATAACATTTTTAAATGGAGAATTATACGACTTACGACAGCTTAATTAAACATGAAATTTGCTTTAATTATTTTTATACACTATATAAAGAATACCATACAAACTTACCTGGTATTTGTTTAAATTCTAATCCACAAACTGGGAGCTTTTTTAACAGTTTATGGGTCAGTTAAATGAAACAGGCGTCGTTTCTTTACGTTAGTGAGATTATTTGATCTTCAAAGTTAAAAATTCGAGAGGCAATTTAAGGAAATTCCATAAACTTTCGAAACATGGAGGCGCTATTAAATCGACGATGGCTATTCGATTGAAAATCTCTAAGAAAATGTTATCAATGCAGAAAAATGCTTACAGTTTCGTTAAAAATCGAATGCCTTATTATGTAGCATTTGGGATTCTTGTATTAAGATTTAAAGTAAAAAAACATTACCGTACTTATGAATCACATTTAGGCAAAATAACCTTGCCACAAAATTAGTAATTTTTTCTAGTAAGTAACTTAAAATTGTTCCTTTTCATCCTCTATAGAGATATGTAGCTTGCAGATACTAAAGAAGGGAGGGGGGAGGGGGACAAAATTTAAACATTTCTCTACTGATATCTCTTTAATTTCATGTTATAGACTCAATATTTTGAAAAATAAAATAGTTGGCCAGAACTTCTCCCATTTACCCTACAAGCGTTGACTTTGTTTATAATAATTTTTATGCTAGATTTATTGTTTTAGGAAACAGTTGAACCCGCTTAAGACGTGATACCGATTAATACCTGAATTTACTCCAGTTCCAACATCACTAGAACATCACTCTTACAACAAATGTAAAAATTTTTCATTCAATATCAGATAAAGTTTTCATTCCTTGGACAAAAGATCTCGCTTACGACGCGAATACATATACATGGATATTAGATATTTGATATGAACATCAAACTATTTCCGAATAGTAATAATCGCTTTATTTAATGACAGAAAGAATACTATTCGGAAATAGTGATAGACATTGTAAAAAAATCTTCTAAACTGCCATGCTGATTAAATAAGGCGAATATTACTAATCGGAAATAGTTGGTATTTGGAGAAAAAGTTGCGGTACTAAGATCGAGAATTTCGTCAAACAATCACTGATAAAATAATTTCGTAAAACGATCATTGGTCGAATTTGGAAAAATAGGTTTCAAAATGCACAATAAGATGGGCATACGCGCTTTCATTCTAAAGTTCGTTGCTCTAGATCCCATAGTCTTTTTCTTCAACTGAGGCAACAAAATGACCTACACGCAAAAATGTAGTTCATATGGAAATAAAGACCAAGAAGAGTCTTCAAAGTATAAACTGGGAAAAAAAAATATTCGAGAATTACAATTAAATGCGTTGTTAAAGCTTCGGTAAAAATTAGTGACTCTAGTTTCTATACTCGATTCATAACTAAGCGAGCAAAGTGATAAACACACAAAAATTAGTTTTTACATGTAAAATATAGCTCTGGAGTTGTACAGAGCAGAAATTTGAACAAGAGCTTCGAGATGCACAATTAGAAGGGTATACGCACCTTTGTGTTATTTTTTTATAGCGCAAGATCCCGTAGTGTTTTCACAACTGGGATAATAAAATGACACAGGGGTGCCCAGAGAGGGGTTTGGTGAAGCAAGATGCGTCATGCAATTTAGTTTTTTTTGGGGGGGGGGATTTGAGAAAATGTACATTTTTGGGGGAGAGGATTTTAAATTCTTAATATTTCCTTTTTTTTACTCGTAAGAAAAATATTTATTTTTTTAATATCACTTATCCATTTTTTCAACATTTAATTTCCAAAAAAATGTATTTGTGTTTCCTTTCTTTAAATTCTAGATAAGGGCAATAAGAACTCGTTCTTCTACATTCAACTCGCTATGTTTTGTAAATCTTGATTCATTTAATACCACTTTTAAATTTTTTCAGCATTGAATTTCCAGAAATGTTCCTGTGTTTTCTTTCAATTCTAGATAAGGGCAATAATAACTCAACTCGCTATCGTTTGAATGTGCAGTAGGTTATAACTAGAATATATTTTACAATTGATATTCTGTTTAGGGAGCAGGGGTTAATGTTAAAGTATGAAGATTTTTTTTTGGGGGGGGGATTTGCGTCATTGGGTTTGGGGGGGTCACCACTGATATGACATACACGCAAAATAACTTTTTTTTTGGAATTAATATATTAACCACAAAATAAGGAATATTACACACAAAACAGATATAACTTTGCACAGATTACCAATAATTTCTATTTTAGAATAAATCCGAAAAGTTACACAAAAGCTCAAAAAGTATGCCTTCTAAAAGTAAGGAATGATACACAGAAAATATTCGGAACGTTTCACAGTTTATCAGTAATTTCCACTTTCTCAACTATTCCGAAAAGTTACACGAGATTGTGTAAGGTATTACACAAGATTTCTCGGTATTCTTGTATCAGCAAAAATAATCCGAGAAAATCCAGGAATGTTACACAGTAAATGTCAAGAACATTGCGCAAATTTTTTACAGTGAACATTGAATACGATACCTTGTTATCAGGATTAAAAAACAAAAGAAAAAAAATTGTATGAAAAATGAGTAGGTTTGCTGATTAATTTTTCACTGCGCATGCGTGAAGGCTATCAACATTTCATTTGCATACTGTGTTACCTAAATGTATAGAGCAGATTTTGTAAAAGTCTCAAATTCATAATTTGAATATTCTGAAAGTAATCGTCTATATAACAAGCTCAAAAACCTTTATTCCCAAAATGAAGCAAAAATATGAGAGGTTGTATCCAAATCTAGTAGTATGTGTCTTATTGTGTATTGTATATTGATTATAATCAATGGATAAATGGATACAGACTCTCAACTTTTTATTTTGGGAATAACGGATTTTGAATTTATTCTATAGACGATCACTTTTAGAATTTTTAACTTATGTTTTAGAGACTTATGAGACGGAAGTTTTTCTATACATTTAGCTAACACAATATGCATCTGGAATTTTGATAGTCTTCACACATTCGCAATGAAAAAACTATTTAGAAATCCTGATCATTTTTCATACATTTTTTATCATTTTTTTATTTTGATTGCAGGGTATTGTGTACAATGTTGTTTGTCATCTTTTCATAAAATAACATTTTTTATATTAAGAAATCTGCAAATTATAAGTAAAAATCTTGGAAAAATTTTGGACTGCTATTTTAAAATCCCTATTTTCTGTACGGGTATCCATGCTATCAGCACAAAAATGAGACACAAAATGCACAAATATTTTATTACAAAAAGCCACTTAATCAAAATCTATAGTTAGAACGCTTTTGCTGCATTAGTTTTGACAGGGATATCTAAAAGATATAAGTTCTTTTTCAATTTGCTGACGGTCCCCTATGGAGTTTCGGTAAAAAATCTTCGCAGAAATGTGTGACATTTACTATTATGTTTACACAATTAGAATTTCACGATAATTCCTCATGTATTTTTCTAGATATTTAACAAAATGTCTAAAATCGCAAGTGGCCAATCACCTTTAGTGATATGGTGTATATTACTTTGCATTTTTACTCAATATGCACTGACAGCAAAATGATAAGAATGAAATAGATTTGTCTAAATTACAGAAATATTTCATGTCAGTTGGGCTTCTTTTGTGTTTAATAATTTAAGTGCAACAATGTAGCATAAAGTTTACATAATTTTGAATTAGTTGAGGTGACAAAACACATCATATTTTCCAAATTTCGGATTTTAATTCTGCTTTCGAGTTGTATTGCACGGTGTAACGATCATTCATAACATGTTGTACCTTGTAATATCCCAAATGTTGTTCATGCGATTTAGATTTAGATTATTGACTATCCAATCAAGTAGTGTTAGTCATCTTCACCCCCCTTTTTTGAACCTTTCTCTGAATGAATTTAGGCACTAACTTGTTGAAAATTTCGTAAAAATCGGTCCTTTTTTCACTCAGGTTCCACAAATGGCATTCTAATATGTGAATATAGGTTCGCCTGTTTTGTATATTCATATAGAAAAGCAATTATAAGCTTGCCTACCTAAAAAAATTTAGCGGAAACAATTCGGGAGTCTCCACCAAATTCATGCTTAGAAAATGCGTCTTTTCGTTTTGAAGTCCATACAAATATAGATGAATAGTATGTGGAAAATTGAAATTAAGCCTCTTTTCAGCACTAAAAATAATTTTAGACTAATTCGTTTGTGCTTCTGCATAGAGAAAAAGGACTTTTTTTACTGCCAGATGTTAAACACAAGCATTGTCGAGATTTTACATTTTTTTTTTTTACTGTTCTTCGTACGATCAATTTAATTGTTGCCGTTTTTATAAGTTTTCCAAATGCCTTTCTTTTGCTGCCATTATTTTACTTGGAACCGTGCAAATAGTCAAACTCTTAGATCGTTTAGAAGTTTTTGGTCTCAATATAATTTTTTTTTGTATAAATATTTGGGTTCTGTAAGAAATTAAATATGTCAGTCTTTAAGTGTGTAATTTCAAGAGCAATTCTTTGATATTACATTCCGATGTTGTCATAAGCTAGAAATTGCCCTTTTTGAAGTCATAAAGTGTTTAGATTCATCCGGTAATCTAGATGTTTTGCAAACTAAACAAATGTGCTCAGAATCTCATTTAAATGCATTTTTAAATGATAATATGTGAAAATATCCGCCAATCATGTTCCGCGGTTTTGGAAGTATCAACAGCATTCTTATCATTTTGCTCGTAAATTGAGCAAAAAACGGATTTTAATAAAGATTTAAAAGTTACAAACATTTTTTTTTGTTAACGACTGCTTTAATATTAATCGGAATACCATGTACTTAATTTTAGAACAAAAATTTACGCATTTGCATTACAAACGGAAACTAATTTCTTTGTTTTTATATCGTTACTATCATTTTACACTGCACTATAGTTTGGAGGAAATTGTTTTGGTTTGTAGGGCTGATGGCTTTAAAAAAATTATATTTTTGGATACCTTTTAAAAAACAACAATTTTAATATGAACTAATTTGGTACTACTAGGTTATCCCGTCGACCAAAAATCTGGCGCCAAATTATAAGATTAAATGCCAGTAATGGATGATTGTGAATGTCACATTAAACACGATACACATGTTTAAAACGTCATCAAGTGGTTTTAAATTAACTTTTTAACTGTGTTTTTAGTCATGTGTCACTAATTTATTTGTTCTTTCGTTATTTAAAATAAGAATTATGTCAAAAAATATAACTTGGCTATTAGTTTGGCGATTTTTATAATTTGCGAAAATGGTCGACGGTATAACCTAGAAGTACCATTAATTTCCATATGTTGATAATATGTTGTTCCATATAATTTACTACTTATTTTGTAACTTACAAATGATTAAAATTTAAAGGAATATATATATGATTCATTTATATCACAAAACGCATCATATTTTTTCTTCAAATTTATATATGAGGACCCCAGAAGCCAAGGGGTATAAGTGACAAAATTGAAAAAATTGAGTTAAGTGCACAGGGTATCTGGAAATATGCTTTTTTCATTTCAGGTAAAGAAATATAGGTCATTTTCTGATTATTTGGGGAGTTACAGAGATAAACCACTTTTTTCGAAAAACAAACAATATTGATTAATTATACATTTAAAGAAAATTGTACTCTATTTTTTTAACAGTTATTGAAATGAGAGTTCAAAGATTAGAATGCAACAAGCAGTTGTTTCCTATTTCAATTTAGTCAATTGTTATTGATGTTCCAATTTAACATCAATTATCTTTAAACTCAATTTACTCCAAATAGACATTTTGTCACTTGTACCCCTTGGCTTCTGGGCTCCTCATATAAAAAAGACATATCATTGAAAAATAACATAAAAATATTAAACCTATTTAATAAAATGTAAATATCAGTGAAGGGTTTACTGTTATTTCATTGTTTGTTTATTTTAAACATTCTTTAAATTAAAAAAAAAATCGTCATTTGGTAATTTTCTCTTAAATACTTTATGTAAAAGAAAAAAACAACAACAACAATGAAACATATAAACGACTTTGAGTGACATGGAGTTAAAATTCTCAATAATATTCTTTCAGTTTTGTCGCGTGATACTTTTCCTTTGTTGAAACATTGTTCCTAAAATATGACTTTTAAAAAGAGACTATAAATAATGTGTTTCTTTTTAAAATGTAATTTTAAAAAAGAATTTTTATTTTAAGAATTATCTTAAGCTCTCTCATCTTGTTAAGTACAGTTTGACACAGTATTGCGACACGTGTAAAATTTTTCTAAAAAACCCCAAAAAACTTTCACTTTTTTTCTTTTTGATCCTTTTATAAGATAATAACCTAATATCTTTAGATAAATTCGTTAATTTACCTGAAAACTACTTGATATCGGTTGAAATAATATGATATTTTAAACAAAAAACGTTACCTAACATTTATATTCAAAACATGTAAGTTTTAGAAGTCTTGTTGAAATTACACACTATTTCAAATTTTGTTTCACAACACATCAAAATCTTTTCATTTTTAAACAGTTACTTTTTTTAGAGTTACAAAATTTAACCTTTTATACGGTTTCCGAACTCTGTAAATTATATTAAAAATTTTTTTCACTTATCTGTAATGAATAAGGCACAAAAAATCAATTTTCGAAAATAAAATTTTTAGAGGCTATATTATTTATTTATTTATTTATTTATTTATTTATGATATTGCGTTTAATCAAAATAAATAAATTAAAAAAAAAAAAAACCTCAATCTTTGTGATGGAAAACGACGAAAAATAATAAAAAATGGATTCATATAGTTCTCTCACTTAAAATTAATTTTTACTATTTTACTTGTTATAGTGTAAAGGAAATTTTTCTAGATAGTTTATAGAACTGATGGACTATTAAAAAAAACTTCATTTTTGAAACTTTTAATAAGTTAACTAATTTAATTTAAATTAATTTTCATATGTTGAAGAACATCATTTGAAATATTGCATGAATTTGAACTTCATCAGTGAAACTGATAGTTAAGGATTGGCTGACTGGGTAAATATAGAAACTGAGCCGCTTAATGTGAAAAGTTTAAAAGAAAAACGATGACAAAACATTGTTGTGAGATTCGCACACTCAGTGCGCCATTTAGATTTGGAGACACAATACCCTTTCGTTATTATGGAATGGGATAAAAACCAACAAAAATATATTTGAAGAATCATATGGATAGCAAAGCAAAATGAAAGTTCACTCGCTTAAAAGGGTCTGGAACACAAAAATCTGAAAAAAAAAATCACTAAAATTTTCTCTAATCTTTTTCTTTTAAAAAATGATGTTTAGAGCATTTTTCTGTTTTAATGGGAACAGAAAATATTGATCTTTTTAAATTTAAATATTTATTTTTCTTCATGTTTAATTAGTTTAGACTCAATAAATATATGTATACATAATTTACGACGTATTTTGTAACATATAAGTGATTAAAATGCAAAAGAATAAATATACGATCCATTTCTATAGTAACTGGCACGTTAAGGATTTGTCTTTAAACTTACTTCTATTTTCTTTACCAAGAAACAAAATATTTACTTGCAAATATTTTTAAATCTAAGAGTGCACATCTATGCACATCATATTTGAAAAAGTATTTTTATAAAAATTTGTTTATAAAAAGTTGCAGTAATTACCAGTAATTGGCACATAGACTTTTACGCAATTAAAGTAACCCTTTTCAACTAACAAAACTGTTGTCAATTAAAATTTAAAATATACTATAAATCAGATAATAATATATTGAAATGCATGCCTTTCTTAAGCCAGAGACGAAGCATTTGCAACAAAAATGGCTAATTTGATACAAGCCATAATTGTTTCTCTTTCCTCGGCACTATTGTCATTTAGTAGCATAAATCAAAGTTATATTCTGTAAAGTAAATGAGCATATGACTGGTATATGATCTTGCATTTTTAAAACACTGGATATAAATCTTATTTTAGGGCATTTTTGTAGGATGTGCCAATCACTGGTGCTTGCCAATTACTGGGGATGTTACCCTATATTATTGAAAAATAACATAAAAGTATTAAATGTATTTAATAAAATGTATATATCAGTGAAGAATTTTCTGTTATTTCATTTTTTTTATTTTAAAGATTCTTTCAGTGTAAAAAAAATCGTCATATGACAGTTCTCTCTTAAACACTTTTGTAAAAGAAAAAAGAGAATAACTAAATATATAACGACTTTGAGTGACATGAAGTTAAAATTCTAAGTAATAATTTTTAAGTTTTGACGTCTGACATTTTCCTTTCGTTGAAAGATTATTTTTAAAATATGGTTTTCAAGCAGAGAATATAAATCCTGTGTTTTTTTTAAATGGAATTTACAAAGAAAATGTGTGTTTTAATAGATTCTCTTACGAGATATTTAATTCTATAATACAGTTTGAGATAGTTCTATGACACATGTAAAAAGTTTTTTTGGTAAACGCAAAAAAGTTTCGCTTTTTTCATTTTCGTTCTTTTATAAGTTCATAATCAAATATCTTAAGATAAATTTGTTAAATTACCAGAAAACTATTTGATATCGGTTGCAAGAAAGTAATAATTTAAGCACAGAATGTCACCTATCACTGACTGTTAGCTATTTTCAAAACATGTAAGTTTTAGATGCATTTTTGAAATTAAAATTTATTTCAAATTTTGCTCCGCAATACATCAAAATCTATTCATGTTTAAATAGTTATTTTCTTAAAGTTACAAAATTTAACCTTTAATTTCGTTTACAAGTTCTATAAATTTTATTTTGAAACATTTTCACTTATCTGTAATGAATAAACGCATAAAAATTTAATTTTTCCAAAATCAAAATTTGAGAGACTATATATTTTTCCTTCATTTTTTAAATTTTTTTTTATTTTGCGTTGGTTTTTTGGCACAAAAAAAAACAAAGCTTATTTTTATACTGCTTAAAACTGCTTATTCCTATTATGCATGTCTAGTATGTCACCCCCCACTCTGCCCCCAGGGGGTGCACATTTTTAATTTCTTTACTACACCAGTCGTATGTCACATCATTTGAAAGGTCTTCAACTGCTTATTCCTATTATGCATGGCTAGTATTGCACCGCCAACCTGGCCTCCAGGGGACACAATTTGAAATTTTTTTACAACACCAGTCGTGTGACACATTATTTGAAAGGTCTTCAACTGCTCATCCCAATTATACATGTTTGGTGCGTTACCCCCCAATCTGCCTTCTTCAGGGGGCACATTTTTTAATTCTTTTCCATACGAGATGTGTGACACATCGTTGGAAAGGTCGAGAACTGCTCATTCCTGTTATGCATGTCTGGTGCTTCACCGTCCACTCTGTCCCCTCCCCAGGGGGTATGTTTTTAAATTCTTTTCTACAGTCATCATGTGACAGATCATTGGAAAGGTCTGTAACTGTTTTTTCATGCATCGCACCTCCAGCGTGCTGCCTCCTCTTCGCCTTGGGGTAATATTTTTTAAAGGTGGAGGTCCGCAGCGGTTCTGACGTGTTAATCGATCCTCAGATCCGGGTCTAGGGGCGAAAGACTAATCGAACCATCTAGTAGCTGGTTCCCTCCGAAGTTTCTCTCAGGATAGCTGGCGCTCAACTGATTCAGTCTCATCCGGTAAAGCGAATGATTAGAGGCCTTGGGGCCGTAACGACCTCAACCTATTTTCAAACTTTAAATGGGTGAGAGGGCCGCCTTGCTCAATCGAAGGCCGGCCTTTTTCAGGATCGGAGTGCCCAGTGGGCCACTTTTTTCTTATCGGTCATCACGCTCAAAAAGTGCAACTTGAATAAATATAAAAGATAAAGAAAAAACTTGAATTAATATCAAAGACAAAAACTGCATAAATAAAAAATAAATAAATAATTATAATTCCATAAGTTGATAAAAAATGTTGTGCAATAGCTTTACCGAGGCAGTCCCCGAGTGCCACAAGTGTTTTTTTTTTCACTGTGTCAAAACCTACCTATGCGGTAAAGATGTTCTCTTGGATGGAGATTAAGGGAAAAATAATTGAAAAAATTAATTTTAAATTTTACTACTGCCACAATGAGGTTGAATTTCGAAAAAAAGTGAAAAAGACCTAATTTTGGTTAGAGGATTTTTGATTCAAAATAATAGTTTAAAAAATTATCCAAAACCTACCTATGCGTAAAAGATGTTAGATTATATGCTGAGAAACATATTTTAAAAAACTAACTACAAAATTTTAATCTGCCGCAATGTGTCTCAAATTTATGTATTTAAACGTTTTAACGGTAAAAAATCAATGTTTTTGGAAAAAAAAAAAAATATGAATTTTAGAATTTTTAACATTTATTGCAATGAGGGGATATTATTTGCTTACAAAATAAAAACTTTAGTTTCTTATTTAACAGCTTCTTTTTCATTAAATCAAGAAAAATCGTCAACATTACAATTGGCGATAATGATGTTTGGTATTGAAAATCGGCATGAAATTTTGTAATTCAATTCGATTTTTATAAAACCGTCTCTTATGTATGGTCCATACACAACAGAAAATGCTTCTTTGACTATTTTTATTATTACTTTTGTAGAATGAGCGTTACGCGAATAGATATTATTGATAGTAGATGTTATTGCCACTGGAATGATTGCTGGATTTACTATTGCTTCTGAAATCATGTCATTGCTAAATCCCTCAGTTAGTGGAGGATACACATTTTCCTATTCGACACATTTTCCTATTTAGAATTCATCTACTGACATAAATACAAAGATCTTCTCACATGCAGCGAATATTTATTTTTTTTTCACCAGTGAAACATTTGTGCTCAGCTGCGGTTCCATACACGCTGTGATAAGGTGACGTAGTGGAACCTCATTGGTGTGTAACTTGCACAGAAACCATTGTAGTGGACACTTGAAGATCAGTTCCATATTTCGAATAACACATCTTTAACATCTATGTGAACAGATATTCCATCCCAACAGATTGCAACCAACTTTGTTACATGTATATTATTATTAACGCATTACAAAAAAAAAAAAAAAAATGTATGTGGTATTTTCAAACTGTTTGGTACTCTCACAGAATTTACATATATGTGGCCGATGTAACACTAATAATCAAGAAACCTCCCATACTGTAAAAAATATACTTGATTTTTTAAAACATAATATGCTAAACTTTAAGATTATATATAAAAAAATACCAAACTTTTAAACTAAAAAGAATAGGACATAAACTCCAGGAAATCAGCAAGATCAATATTAAATTACTCAAAAATATCTATAAACTTTCATTAATAATTCATAAATTTCCGCCCCTAGACAGCACCAAAAACTGATTTCCTACCATTTAAGCACCTTATAAGTTTTTTAAAAACTTTAAATTTATTAAAAATTTTAAATGTATAAAAGAGTCTATTAAAACATTACACACTTTATTCATAGTTCAAATATACTCTCAAATCTTATATTTTTCAAAAATCCTCAAATGCAGGTCTGTTAATTAATATATATATATATATATATATATATATATATATATGTAGATGTAACAATTTTTAACTTCATTATACTTAAACTTCAAAATTAAATTTAACAGTTTAAATTAAAAAATATAGCAAAACTAATAAGGTTTTAACACTTCATTTTTAATAAATATCTCTATATAATATTTTTCACATAAACTACTTAAAAATTTATCCATTTAATTATTTTCTATTAAACTAAAGAAAATCATTTCATTTTCAATAAAAAGAATTTTAAAAATTTCACTTTTACTGCAGAAGTCCTCCATCACACAAAGTACCAGAACCGGTAGTTCTGTCGAGAAAATATGCAAAAACGTCATGGCCAAGTTGATTACCAGTTTATCAGAGCTCTTGAAGGTATGCAGGATACAGTCTGTCACAACTAAGTCCATGATTCCTTGGAACAAAAGCTCATTCATAAATTCATTTCAAGCGCTGTAGATCACAGTTCATGATCGAAACAAAACCTCATCAGGATGAAGTCCTTTCAGGCACCATAAGGCATCACAGCAAAAAGTCCAACTGGTCAAAGTCGTCATAGGCTATGTAGAGCACAGTTCAAGAAAAACAAAGCTGAAAGGTTCTTGTGAGCATTCAGGGCAATCAAACTTTTATAC
This sequence comes from Maratus speculifer, assembly GCA_964019185.1. Classification (NCBI taxonomy): domain Eukaryota; kingdom Metazoa; phylum Arthropoda; class Arachnida; order Araneae; family Salticidae; genus Maratus; species Maratus speculifer. The sequence continues at coordinate 138,012,856 of OZ025298.1, forward strand.
TGCTCACACACTTCACTTGCTGCACCATGACATTCACGACAAAAATGCACAAACTCCAATGTTTGGGACGCAGACCATATTCAGGTCTTATCGTCGTTCTTCACACTAATAAAATAAAACCAGCACTGTCTCTTTAGAAACGATAAATTTAAAAAAAATCAGCACAGTTCCTCTTATTATATCCCACGAAAAAAGATTGAAAACATTATTCTCTCAATATGCAAAAAGTCCACTGAATATACAAAAAGCCAACTTATTTGTCCATATTTTAATCACACAATAATTTAAACAGGTCATCTTCAGATTTAACCAACATATGACTTCTTTAATTTTAATTGGCAAAGTCGTTTCAAAGAAAATTTTCACGAAATATGAAGAGCAGCATCTAAACTTCTGACTGCTTCCAAAAAGCATAATTCCAAAAAAAAAAAAAAAAAAAAAAAAAAATTCCTGCGATCGGTATCAAAACTTTTTTTGTCAAAATATTCATTAACTCTTAAAACAATATCTTCTTAAACACAACACTTCCATTATTTGAACAAAATACTTCATTAATTTAAGCGAATCTCACAATGAAAGTTTCAGAAAATACCTTTGTAAAACTCTTAATTCGAATATTATTTACTCACATTAATAATTATTTTTACCTCCTTGCGAGACGGGCCATGTAAAATAAATGCACACACTATACAAATTATTCCATAGGCACTGATTATATTAAATAACACTTTATTAAAAGAACAACACTCGCTAGCAGCTCACTGCTGCATTATCGTCTGCACATGTCTCAAACACAACTTTGGAATGATAATATAAAAAAACACTTCCCTTCTTTTTACTTTCTGGGCACTGAGATTTTAATTATAGGTAGCACGGTATCGTCTGCTTACATGGAACAGTACTGAAGTACAAAATATTAATAAGTGGCTTGCCGATTTTAAAGATATTGTTTCATTGTTTAATGCTAGTGATTTGCACAAATTGATTTTGGCTAAACGCCGTATGACAGGCAAAGCTAAATTATTTATTGAAAGTGAAATAAAAATAATTTCGTGGTCAAAATTGAAGTCCCTATTTATTTCTGAATTTGGTCAAACGTGCAATTCAGCTGAATTACATGAAATGCTATCCAAAAGAAAAATTAGATCACATGAATCATTGGACGAATATTTTTTAAATATGAAACAATTATGCTCAAAAGGCAATATTGAAGATTCTGCTCTTATCCAGTATGTTAGAAATGGATTTAATGACCCTATTTCTAAAAAAATCTTTTTTGTACGGTTGCCCCAATATTGCTGAATTTAAACAAAAATTAAAGGTTTATGAAAAAATAAGGTCGGAGTATGAAAATGCAAAATCTCATAAATATGAAGGAGCTAAGCCTAAAATTAAATCAGAAGTTGAAGTTAAGAACAAATTTAAGCCTGTAAAGCCAAATATACGTTGTTTTAACTGTGGCAGGAATAATCATAAGTTTTTGAAGTCAATTGTTTTGCTTGTAACGCTTATGGTCATAAATAATTTCAGTGTAATAAATCTAAAGATACAAATGTTAAAAATGTTCAGTCACAAGTAAACACTATTACATCCCAAGATTTAATTCTGAAAGAGATAAAGCTTTATTCTTTGCGTTTAATCTCTTTAATAGATACTGGTAACCAAAAGACTTTGTTAAAGAAAAGTATTTATGATAATTTGAAGAACTTTGTAAAGTTAAAACCTACGAGTATCACTTTGGCCGGTCTAGGAAAAGCCTCAATTAAACCAGAAGGTTGTTTCAATTCAAAAGTCGAAGTAGATGGTTCAAAATTTAAAATTACCATTTTTGTCGTTAATGACAATTGCATTAATTTTAATTTAATTATTCGCACTGATGTTATTCATCAAGGTACATTAACTATTTCTGAGAATGAAGTGAAACTGTTTAAAGCTGAAGTTCAGTCTGACTTTTTAGTTAATATTGTAAATGATTTGGATGAGCCTAAAATTTATTGAATTCACATTGCTGACAAAAATTTACGTTCAGAGTTATCCTCTTTAATAGAAAATTATGTGCCAATTAAAACTAAAACAGTAGATGTTAAAATGAAAATTAATTTAACTGACGAAATCCCCGTTTGTTCTTCCCCTCGAAGATTACCGCCATGCGAAAAAAAAAAAAATAGTCGAAGACCAAATATAGGCGTGGCTAGCTCAGGGAATCATTCGAAAAAGTTCTTCTAATTTTTCTTCGCCGGTTGTGTTAGTCAAGAAGAAAGACAATACAATGAGACGTTGTGTTGATTACAGACGTCTTAACAAAAAAACAGTACGTGAGCATTTCCCCTTGCCAGTTATCGATGATGTAATAGACCAATTACATTCTGCCGAAGTATTTACCACCATAGATTTGAAAAACGGTTTCTTTCATGTAGATGTTGAAGAAGACTCGCGGAAATACACCTCTTTTGTCACTCAGGAAGGAGAATAAAATGTCCATTCGGGTTGACCAATAGCCCTAGTGTTTTTCAAAAGTATATTTATAATGTAATTCGAAGCCTATTAAAAGATAACACTGTAGCTATTTATATGGATGACCTATAATTCCTGCTAAAAACGAAGCTGAAGGTCTAGAAAAATTAAAACTTGTTCTTGAAACTGCATCGGAATATGGGTTAGAATTAAATCTTAAAAAGTGCAATTTTTTGAAGCGTGAAATTGATTTCTTGGGGTATAGAATTATAAATCGGAAATTGTATCCCTCCCCACTGAAGTCTAAAGCAGTAATAAATTTTTCTGAACCAAAGTGTACCAAAGATGTTCAAAGTTATTTAGGATTGACAGGATACTTTCTAAAATTTATAAGAAATTATTCAGTTATAGCTAAACCGTTAAGTGACCTCTTAAGAAAAGATTCCAAATTTAAATTTCAGATAGAAGAACAAAAAGCTTTTAATGAACTCAAACGTATTTTGTCGTCAGAACCAGTACTTTCGATTTACAATCGCAAAACTGCGACCGAAATCCATTGTGATGCCAGTATTGATGGCTATGGAGCTGTTTTAATGCAACAATCTCCAGTAGTTAATCAATTTCATCCAGTTTATTTCGCCAGTAAAAAAACCACCGAAGCTGAACGAAAATACACTAGCTGCGAATTAGAAGTTTTAGCTGTAATTGAAGCACTGAAAAAGTTTAGCGAATATGTTCTAGGTATTCCGTTTGAAATTGTAACCGATTGTAATGCATTTAAAATGACTATGGATAAAAAAGAAATGAGTACAAAAATAGCTAGATGGGCAATAATGTTATCCGATTTTGATTATGTTATTGAACATAGACACGGTAATATGCCTCATACTACTAAGCATGTTGATGTATTAAGCAGACATCTTATTTGTATGGTAATCCAAGATAGCTTAACTTTAAAAATTATCCAAGCTCAAGAAACCGATGAGCATATTAAAACAATAAAAGAAATCCTAAAAGTAAAATCTTATGATTATCTAGTTAAAAATGATGTTCTTTATAAATGTGTTAATGGTAATGATTTGTTAGCTGTACCGGAAGACATGCAAATGAATATAATCAAATCCGCTCACGAAAAAGGTCATTACGCAGTTGCAAGAACAGAAAAATAAATTAGAAAATGATTTTTACATCCCCAAAGTTAAACAAAAATTTGAGAAATGCATAGAAAATTGTGTTCCCTGTATTTTAATTAATAGAAAATGGGGTAAACAAGAAGGCTTACTTCACCCAATAGAAAAAGAAGAAATTCCGTTACATACGTACCATGTTGATCACTTAGGTCCATTGGAAAGCACGAATAAAAATTATAAACATATCCTTTCGGTCATTGACGCATTCACAAAATTTGTTTGGTTGTATCCCACAAAATCTACCGATGATGCCGAAGTAATTTCGAAATTAGAAATCCAAAAATCTGTCTTTGGAAATCCAGTTCACATAATATCAGATAAAGGTCCTGCATTTACCTCTAAAGCTTTTGAAGATTATTGCATCAATGAAAATATTAAACATATCCCGATTATCACTGGATTACCCAGGTATAACGGCCAAGTTGAGCGTCTAAATTCTGTTATAATATCTGTTCTGTCTAAATTATCTGTCGATAATCCTAAAAAAATGGTATACACATGTAAGCGATGTCCAACAGGTGATAAATTCGACTTTTCAGAGAAGTATAAGCACAACCCCTTTTGAATTGATGTTTGGTACTAAAATGAAAATAAAGAATAACATTGAGATTACTAGCCTGCTGAATGCTGAAATACAATCTGATTTTACTAATAATCGCGAAGATATGAGGAAAAATTCTAAAAAATAAATTTTAAAAGTCCAAGAAGAGAACCGTAAAATTTACAATCTCAGACGAAAGAAAGCTAACAAATTCAAGCTTAATGATTTCGTTGCTATAAAACGAACACAACAAGGTCCAGGTTTCAAATTAAAATCAAAATAATTAGTTACATACAAAGTCATAAAAGTAAAAAAGAATGACACCTACGATGTAAAGAAACTTGGATTCAACGAAGGTCCCATGGTCACCAGTACTTGCGCCGTGTACGGACAAAGCTTGACAAAAAAAAAAAAAAAAAAAAAAAAAAAGAATTTCACCGATTGTGACCCAATACCGACTATGACAAACCACTGGACTGACAACTAAATGAATTTTAACTTTATTATTCTCGAAAAGACGTAAGATAAAAGAAGATGAAAACACGCAAGAAAGAAGAAGACGAAAAGACATAAGATACAAGAAGACGAAAAGACGTAAGAAAAAGAAGACGAAAAGATGTAGGGTAAAAGAAGACGAAAGGACGTAAGAAAAAATAAGACGAAAAGACGTGAAAAAAAGAATACGAATTTATTTTGAAAGAAATTATTTAAATTTTCATCATCATGACTTCTTTTTTTCAATTAAGACTTTGGATACTGCTGTTCTGTTTGGATACATTTTCCTTTATCTTTCCAGATGATCCAACTGCTGCTACCTCCAAGGGACGAGCATTCGAGGACTAAGGCCTCGTCAGGACGGCCATTGTAGGATCGATATTTTTCCTACAGCCAACTAGCCGTGTTAGTAGATTCTCCATGGCGCAACTCTGATGAAAGAGGCTCTCAGTAGGCAGACGATTTAAGAAGCATCTATTATTTCCTACGCAGCCAGACGAAATGACGCAGAAAAGAAATGAACTGAAGGAATGGAGAACGGAATGTTTTTAGTTTGAGCGGTTGGAAGAAGAATGTAAGAGAGAGAGACGACGAATTAACTAAAGTTTATGATTGTTTAAGATGTAAATATTGTTTTTTGTAAATAGTCTTTTTTTAAATAGTAATGTTTAATATAAATATTTAAAATTAACCGGAGTCAGATCTGAATTAATTATGAGTTAATTATAATTCCGAAAGAACTTTTAGAAGGAAGAATTCCATAATATTTTTTTTCATGCGTTTAGTTCATTAAAAACAAACTTCGATGCAATATAATACAGACCTTTAAAAAGTTGAACACTAAGTACTAATGTGGCTGAGACAGAAATACAAATATATAATTCAGATCATATAACTATGGGATAGATGCATAAATATTATTGAAAAATGCATTATAAATTAAAAATAATTTAAAGTGACTATCCCGATTGATATCGTGACGCATCGTGATCCATCTATATTGTCTTTTAATTGTGTTTTGTGTCTCAGGAATCATTTTTCAAACTTTGCAAGGAAAACATGAGTTGTTTACCTCTCTCTCAAACAATAAACAAAGATTTAATTTGCAATACATGCAATCGAAAGATATTTCTTATTTTTAAATTTTAAAGACTCTCGAAATTAATTTTGCTAAATTTATTTTATACCGTATTTTATAAAAATGCCTAACCTATGGTTTATTTTGTCTAGAATAAACTAGGTAGAAAATGCATGATGATAATATTCAACTGATAAGCTGACAGTTTCATGAAAAGAAATCTTAGTTTGATGTACACAGACAGAATAAACCGGTACACATTTTTTCTTCTTTAACATGATAATTTTTAAAACTATTCTGTCACATTTACCTCACGAGAGTTAAAAATGCATTTTTTAATATGTCAGCTTAAATGCTTAAATGTACATAAATTTAGATCTATTTTTTATCTAATGTAATTTTAAAGTAACATCTGACATTGCCATTATTGGTAAAGTATAAAGGCATCTCTGTTTCTATGAGTAATTACTATCTTATATGTAAATTAACATAAACAAAAATAATTAATTCAATATATTTATTGCAAAAGTACAGTTTTAATTAACATTTAAGGGGGTAGGATACCTTTGAGCACGTGGAAAAAGCAAAAAATATCGCTATGTTTCAAGCTTCAAAACTTGTGTAATAGTTCAAAAATAAAAATCAAACTTCATTTAAATGTGAAGCTCATATTTAAATTTATATAAAAAATATATATATTTATTTATAAATTCATAAATAAATATTGAAATGATAAATTAAAAAATATACATAAAAATGAGAGAGAAAAAAACAGCACGTCTTGCGCGCATGATAAATTTTCAAAATATGCATATAAAGAGGAAATTTTGATGAAAATAAATACATAATAGATGCATCTTTATACTAAAACCAGCATATTTCTAAAAAATATTGTCTAAATTAAAAAAATTACTTAATAATTTAAAAAATTAAAAATTTTCAATTTTTTAAAAATATTTTCAAAGGAAAAAAAACAAAGAAAATCCAAAATTTTATCTTTTTCTGGTTTTAAGTTGTAGATAATACAGAAATGAATATATGGTAAAAATTTCTTTTGATTGCCATGCATAGTTTTTTAGTAACACTGCGCGCAGTATCAAAATTCATCGTTTTGAATAAATGCGACGCAAAGTTTAATTATCACATTTCGCTTACTATTATTGATACTTTGAAACTGCCATAATTAGTAAACTAATGGGAATTTTTTAATGCGGTTTTTTGCGTATTGTTCAGAAAGGATTACACAATCAATACATGTAATAAAAAAATTCGAAAATTTTTATGGTTTAAAGGTATCCTACCCCCTTAAAAATTTAAAACAGTTTTCTGCGTTACAAGAATAGAAGAATCTTTGGTGACATAATATCAAACGTTTGTGCATCTGATTTTATATTCTTCTATAATACAAATAAGGATACACAGAGAAAAATTTATACATAAACATTAATTTCATTACTTATAAAAAATAATTAAATATTAAAAATAATGCAGTTAAATCTATGAAATTTTATTCAAAATTATTTTCAGGAAACTTTAACCATAATAATTACAAATATCTTCAAATACTTTTACAATTATGCTTATAAAACTACGCACATTTCAGCTTGTTTTTTCAGTTAAAAACTGCAATAAAAATTAGTAGTATAAAACATTGCATGCGCATAATTGCTAAAGAACTTTAAATAAAGATGTGCCATTTAATGTAATGCACGAACAATTTACACAAGAATTAAACATGATTCTGAAATTCTTTGTAAAGGAAGTTTCATAAAGTAAGGTATGATTTCTGTAGGTAAATCGAGGAAGATGCCACATAACTGGATGTTTTCCTTAATAGAGCGAAAACAGAAAGGATGAGATTAAGAAAAACTATACCAGCACTCTCTTTAGTATTTATTTGTTTATGTACATCCATTAATTCCTTTCTCAGTATCAAATGACTCAAAAATCTCATTTTAAATAAACTCATGTAATTGGGGCATCTGCCAAAATATACTGGATGAAGATGCCACTAGTTATGGGAGAAGATAAAAAAAGACTGTAAATAAGAAAAATAATACAAACATTGGATCATTACTTTTGAATTAATAATATCTACGGTCAAACAGATCAGTAAACTGATACATATATTTTTTATATTTAATTTGCTAAAACTAATAAAGGCACAAGCCTAAGCAACAGAATAAATTATCCCATTTTCACACTGTTACAAAATTTTTAGAAATATTAGATGATCCAAAAGTCAGTACGAACTCGAAAAAGAATCAAGTATTAATAATTATAAAATATTAAATAATTCGAAAAAGAATCAAAATACAAAGATGCGGTTTGCAACAAACGGGTTAAAAAAACTGATCTTGTGTGGCAATGAAAAAATATAGTTTTTTAGCGACCAACAGATGGTGCTATAGCGTTTTGTTGCAACAAAAGATGATTTACAAATGAAATAAATGTTGACAACTTGTAATTCAGCTTACTCACAATAAATTAGTAATAAAGTAAACGTTCAATGTGCTGTCCATCATTCAGAAGTATAGCTGTGAGACGAGGCACTACAACTTTTACAGAATTTAGTAGCATTCCTTGCGTTATGACAGACACAGTTTGGCGGATGACATCTTTCAGTGCTGTTAGTGATGCCGGTTGTTTGCGTTACACTTTTGACTTTGAGAATCCCTACAGCCAAAAGTCACAAGGTGTCAGACTTTTAGCTTGATTAAAGAAGATCCTCTCCAAATGTTGAGTGTAGCAGGTGTTGCTCAGACAGATCAATATGAGATTGTGCTTCATCTTGCATAAGTAACAGCTGAAATGGCCTGTCGCGCTTTCAGTTCAGTGATAATGTTGTTCTATAACAGTACTACATATCGCTCACTGACAGAAACTGTTTTGAAACCCGTCTTTGTGACTTCCTCGAAAAGGAATGGACAAATTATGAAATCCGCAATGAATCCACACTAGGCTGTCACTTTAGGATATTGCAAGGGTACCTCAACAAATACATGTGAATTTTCCGTGATCCACACTTGACAATTGTGGTTGTTAACAACGCCAGTGAGTGTGAAATGCGCTTCATCTGTCCAAAGTACAATATAAAGCTAATCGTGTGGCTCTTTCCATCTTATTCAATACCAATTTCGCAAAATTTCTGAAATAATCGAAGTCAGGAGGTTTCAGTCCTTGGTTATGTTGCAACTTGTAAGGATACCGTTGCAAAATTATTCGCAGTGACACTCCTGTTTGCGTTGAAACTTCTCGAGCACTATACTTTCCATGTACAGCAACCACCGACATGGATTGCACCGTCTGTTCCACTGTCGTGGCAACAGCAGTGGTTGTTGAAGGATGTCCACTTTTTTGACGCAACGCCAAAGAATTTGTAGCTTGAAGTTTCTTCATAATTTTATTCAATGCAGTAGACGTTATTAGTCCTTTGCTATTTCGCATACCCTTCATATGTAACGATATGCTCACAGTGCCACAATGGCACTTTGCGAATTTTTATAATACAGTTTAACTAAGAGGTCTTTCTCAATTATAAACAGCAATTCGATGCTTACCAGCTTCGCCTATCATTACCTGGTACAATTGCTTCTTTTTATATTGTCTGCTGCTTTGCATAATGCTACATAGAATTCCAATAGCACCATCTGTTGGTCGTCAACTGAACTGTTTTTCTTTTGTTTCCACACAAAACTCGGTTTCGTTTCCGTCCGTTTGGTGCAAACTGCATCTTTGTAGCTTGATTCGTTTTCGAATTATTAATTTTTAATGTTCGTCCTGATTTTTGGATCACCCGGTATTTCTTGCATTTGATGTCCCAGCCTGAATCCAGCCTGAATCCAGCCTCACTTGAAACGTTATTTTAACGTAAAAGTATCCTTTACATACAGCGCGAAAATCATCATCATTATCGACATCAAAATAAAGACCACGACTATCCAGAGGAATTTTATCACTTGAGGAAGACAAACTTACACGTCACTTTTACTTCTGTTTTGTCATTTTTTTTTCTTTTTTTCAACTTGCCCTACATTTTTCCGCATAGTTTTTCTTCTCTTTGTTTCTTTCGCTCAGATAGTTTCAATCGTTTTTGGTCAAACGACAAAACTGGACACAGAAGTGCCACAATGTAGTTTTTTCAGGTTAGTCCCGGTTTTTCATACAGTATTCTGATCGGCATATACTTGTCTTGAGGCTCCGAGGAGAACGAGCACCCCGTTATTGCACCCTTGATTTTTGTGCCACGTACGATAGCGTAATATATTTATAGATTCATATTTTGTACGAGAAAATATTCTGAAAAATATCAGTGTTCAGCGTGAAACCAGTAGGTATTGTGAATATGCTTATGATCTGCACCTCTGTAAATTTAATTTTCGGAAAATCCTAACGTTAGGATTTTATTTATCACCAATTGCATGACACTCATAAAATTTCGAAAATTATAAAAATAAACTATTATAATAAATACAATTTTTCATCATTTCAAAATTGTATATTGACAATAAAAGCAGTCATTCGTATGGTTGTGTTCATGCTCAGTTCATTAAATTAACTAATAAATATATAATACTTTAGGATAAAACTTTTTCTGCACTTCACGAAACATTTTAATTATTTTATACGTTTGTATTTCTTAATAATGTTTAATATGCAAGGAGGCATGACTATATTAAATGATATAGTTTATTTATATTAATATACGGAATCGCAGAATGCAGTCCTTTATTCTTCAGTTATATTTTACATTCTCGAAAGATTCGGCTGTCTTTCACGCGAAAATTTACAATTTAATCTCCAAATCTTCTTTTATTGAGTGCACCAAATCTGAACACAGATTCTAAATACCATAGTTCTCCATCCTCTCATAGTTCAAATGAATAATAGGTAGTCTTGCTCTATGACATATTTAAATAAAACACTTAAAAAAAAAAGCCATTAAATATACGGAAAACTGCTGGTAGCAAAGTTGCTAGCAGTTTTTGTCGCAAAATTTCCATTAAATTTGCGCATAATTTTTTTTTATTATATCAAATTTTACTGCAATTTTTCGGGGTTTTTTTCCGAAAATTTAACTTTTTTTAACAGTGAAGCTGTTTTTATGAGTCCTCATGTTTATGTTTATTTAAATTTTCCCTCCCATATTTTATTATTATTATTATTATTACATCGTATTTTTTTATGATTCATAATTATACATGTTATAATAGCATGCGAACTCTAAGATTAATTATCATCTATAATATTATCATGATTAAGTTGCTGATTTATAGTTTCATTAATCCCAGAACACCAGTTTTTCTTAATCATTTCATACCTAAAATATAAATTTCTGTCTTAGAGAAGCCAGTATTCCTTCTCGTACCTAGATAATCCACGTTTAGCAATATTGATGAATTTTGTAATAATGTCTTTTATTAAAATGTTTGAAAATTTAAATTTTATACATGTTTACATGACGCTTTATAACAATCATTTTAAAATGCGGGACATTGTTACCTCCGATTCAAGTTGTTCCACATTTTCAAAAAGATTTTTTGTTAAAGTAATAATACTAGTAATAATAACTATTTTGACAAATTTATGATAATGATGTGGTTATTCTTAGAAATAAAAAAAAATAACAGGATATTAATATTTTTAAAATACAATAATTTATTGGAGATGACGAACAGGCCGAAAATTTGGGTTATATTTACCTATATTGATTTGTAATTAACAGTTGATATTCTGTATAAAACTAACAATATCCTTTTTTTACTTTCAAATGCAAAAAATAATATACCTCTGACATTTTGGAAATATTTTCCTTTTTATATAAAGTTTCAAACGTATTCCAGTTACAAGATATTTATCAAAATCCCCAATATATATATATATATATATATATATATATATATATATCCCAGAGTTTTACATATATATTTTATATTATCGTTATCTGCAATCAACTATAAAAAAAGTTATTACACACAGCCTTTCTTTTTAAACAGGTATTGGAATGAAAATATATGAAAAATTATAAAAAGGCTTATTTCATAGCGGAAGCTTTTGAATAGATTTGAATGTCTCTAATTCAAAGAGCAATTTATTTTCACAGCGAGAAATGTGGGCAATTTAAATCGTTTTATGGGGTAATATTGATTCACCATTGGGAAAAAAATTCCATGTGCGAAATTTACACTGATATTTTCTGCATAAATGTATTGTATAAATTTTAAAACTGAATTCTGTTTTTTATTAGCCTAAAAATGTAAATGGAATAGAATAAAAATTAAGTGTGAATATGAACGTTTCATCTTTCGTTAATACATTAAAGCAATTTTTTTTTAAATTATGCAAATAAAGGATACTTTGTTAAACACACGATTTATTTTTTTCCATTACAAAATACTCTTCCAGGAACCTAAAATACAAAACATTGTAAAACTGGTTTCTTAAACGAAGTAAGCAGGAAATTAATTAATCTTAAAAAACCACGCATTTCCTTATTTTTCATTATTTTCTATTTACACACGTACAAATTAAGGATATTAAAAATTATATAAATTTATAATTTGAAGCAATAGCTGAATAAAATTATAAAAATAATTTGTTTTAAAATTTATAAACGACAAACGAAAAAGGATAATTTCTCAACTTTGTTGCATAAATCTATAAAATCGATAAATTTCTACGGTGACATACATGAATATGTCATTCTTTCAAACTATTCAATTGACTATCAATCTTGCCGTCAATCATCTCCCGTGTACACTGTAAAAAAACTTCAAGAGGTTACTAAAAATTTTTTAGTAAATTTGTATTCCACAGAATTTTTTAGTAACCATTACAAATTTTTTTTGTAAGCGAAACAAGCATTTCTTTTGTAAACTAAACAAAAGAATTTTTTGTATAACTAACTTAAAAATTTTTAATATGAGCCACTAAGTAAATTTTAGTAATAGCTCCAAAATTGTTTTTAATAACCATTACGTGGGCTCGAAGAGTTGGAGTTTCCTTCGAGCTGCATCCAGACTTCTGAAGTGGAAGATTTTCGGCAAAACCGCAATAGATGGCAGCACCAAACATTGCAACGGCTCCAACAGTATATTCGTAATCCCTTCATTAACGAGTACTTACACAACATATATTCGGGGCGTATTTGAAAGTGGCCAGTATCGAACCCGGGACCTTTCAGCCTGGAGTCCGTTACTATAACCACACTATGCTATCAATGCCACACCAAGTGAGTTTTAGTAATAGCTATTAAAAATATAAAATTATTAACTCTATTTGTTGCTAACTTTTTTCTAGTAATTCTTACAGATTTTCTTGTAAATGACTAAGATTACTAAAAATTTTTTAGTAATTACAAGGATCACTAAAGTTTTTTTTTTAGTAAATCGACATTTTTTTTTACAGTGTAGTTGTTAAATGATGTAATTTTTCTTTTACAAACTGCCCTTTTCAACGAATTTGAATATTTCTGACGTACCACCAGATAATTCATGAATTCACTATCACAGAATGTATCTCGTAAATTTATTTCTAAACAAAATATGTACAATTTCATTTTCGAAATATACTGACTAGTTTTATATCACAAATAACTTTTCTGTTACATTTTTACTAGTTTAAAAACTTTTTTACATACTTTATATACCGATAATGTATCGTCAAATTTTGCAACAAGCTTATTAAATGCTGATACATAACACAACAGAAAATATAAAAAAATGCGAAAAACGAAGCATCACGCACAGGACCACTGTGAGCACTTTTGGCCACACACACACACACAAAAAGCTTTTTTATGCATACACTGTAAAACAAATCCGTTAAATTACAATCAATAAAAAAATTTACAACAATGTTGCCAGCAGTTTTTGCCATAAATATTGCAATAAAATTAGGTGTAATAAAAATTTACATCAAATTTTACTGCATTTTTTGTTTATTTCAATTAAAATAAATCTTTGAATAAACACCCAAAAAACCACATAATATAATTCCCAGAAATTTTTCGAAACTACTGATTACAAGCAGTAATCTATGCATATAATTGGAGGTAAATATTTATATAATACAGTGGAGCATCGTTTATACGACGCCGAAGAGGCTACTGAAATACGTCGTATAAACGATAACGATGTATAATCGTTTTTTCCTACCAAAACTAGAATCAATTTTGTATTCACTTAATTTTAATGGTTAACGTGATGATGTGCATGAATTTGTAAATTAAAAAACCAAAATAAACAAAAAAAAAAAAAAAAAAAAAAAAAAAAAAAAAAAAAAAGAGGAGGGGGAATTAGTAAGCAATTTAAATATGCGTACTTTTATTTATGTTTCACAGAAAGGTTCCTCATTTGTAGTACATCTTTTCCTTTCCATTTAAAGTCAAAGATCAAAAACCCCGCGTGGCCAACTAAAAGTCGCCAATACTGATAGCAGTTAGAAAGATAGTCTATTTGCAACTTAAAGCAGGTCGGGAAAGCTGACCATCACCGAAAAAAGAATCACCCCTCCTAGTGTAATCTGTTACACGTAAGCTGATTTTTGAGACTAATCGAACATCAGCCCACATTTTTATAATGTGAAGTGCATTTAAACACCCTCTTTGGTGTCATTCGTAGCTGCCAACTTCCTATCGTTCGTAAAATGCACAAGAAAAATAAAGAAAAATAAACCTATACAAAATCGAAAAATCGACGTATAAACGATTTTGGGCGTCGTATAAAAGATATATTTTTATATTAAAATGCAATAGGAATGAATCGGGACCACATGAAAACGTCGTATAAATGTAAACGTCGTATAAGTGATCGTCGTATAAACGATGCTTTACTGTATATAAAATGTTATGCATATAAAATATCGAAAATTAAATCTAGCTTATCTATAAAATACGTACATTGTAAAAATAATCGTTAAACTTACGGTAAAAACTTCTGGCAGCAATATTGCTAGCAATTTTAACTTAAAAATCCCGGTAAAATTAGTTGTAAATTTTGTCGTATGTTTTCCGTTATTTCAACAGTTAATAATTGAAGTGAATTGCACAGATATTTTTCAGTAGAAATTACTGCAAAAAGTGCTGCAATTTTAACTGCCACATTTTCAAACGAATTGCCACAATAATCTCCTAAGTCCCGATGTCGCCCACAGGCGACATAGGAATAATATGGGCTAAATAATCTTTTTTAAATTAATTTAAAAGGTTTTATAATTTTTTTAACTATATCTAGACTTTTTAAATAAATGTGTACATAATATAAGCTCTAATATATAGAATGGTACATCTTTTGAGATGTTGGATTGTAGTTTGAAACTTTTTTTTGGGGGGGCGGGGGGTCGTAATATGTGTCTCAGGACAGGGGAAAATACATGCAGCAATATTTCCACAAATTACCACAAGTGCTTAATTTTAACAGTAAACTTTGCGTAAGAGAATTGAAAAAAATATGTGATTATAGCAGAAAATCACCATAAAAAATACATAAGGATTTGAAATTTTACCGGCAAAATTTCTGCAAAAAGTACTCCAATATATTTTGCAGGGCATGATACGTTAAATTTACACTAAACAGTAAAATGCCTGAAAATCTGCAATAATATTTGCATCAGATTCTTTTTTATTCTTATACAAAGTTCAAAATTGCTCAAGATAGTGATCACCATTATTTTTCAATAGAAGTTAATTATTTATTCTATCAGTGTTTTTTTTTTTTTAAGTAAAAAAAAAAAAAAAATGTTTTCTGAAATACTGTTGACTATGATGATCCAGAAACTGCTGTGAAATTTACCATAATAATAAGCACTCAAATAACGGAAATTGTGCAATGAAATTTACTGCTAATTTTACTGCGATTTTAAAACGGCTGGCAACAGTGTTGCCAGGAGTTTTTACCGTAAGGTAAACAGTTTTTCTTTTTCTTACAGTGTAATTTAAATGGTATCTTTTAGCAAATATCACTGATGCATAAAAAGACACCAGAATGTTGTTTTTATTATTATTGTTTAAATGTACTTATATTTATTCATTCCTCAGAAAAAAAAGCTTAGTTAAGAATGAATAACATATTTGAAATCTTAACTTAAACAAATCTTGTCTCCACTTAATAAATAATTGTGGAGGAAAAAAATATTTTTGCAATGTTTAGAATGTTTATAGAATGTGTCTGTCCCATATAATATACTACAGAGCATTATTTAATACAAAGATTTAGTTAAGTTTGAAAGCCCGTCACAATAAAGAAAAAAAGGTACATATGCAATTTCGGGTATTAAATTAATACAAAATATTTTTTTAAGTTCATAACATAAAACAATAAGCTATATTCCTATTTTTTATCTAGGAACTTTTATCGCACATTTTATAGAGTAAATAAATTATAAAATGTGTGTATAAAAAAAACACAGTAAACTACAATGTAAAAAAAAAATAATAATCAGTTACATGTACAGCAAAAACTACTGGAAGCAACGTTGACAGCATTGTTTGTCGTAAATATTATAGTAAAATTAGATGTAAAACTTTTTATTACATTTAATTTTACATCTATTTTCACGGGAAAAACTGCTGGCAGCATTGCTGCCGTACATTTAATGGATTCTTTTTAGAGTGTAATAATAATTTTACAGTTCATTGATTTGAATTGTAAACGAATATTTTACAATGCCAGAAATGTTTGTTAAATTTACTTTTTTACAGATTTCAGTGGTTTTCCGTCGCAAATTCATCAGTAAAACGTATACACTGTATGTCTTAAGGTAACCAGCCACTTGCAATTTTAGACAAATTGTTAAATATCTAGAAAAATACACGAGGAACTATCCTGAAACATCATGTGTTAAAACATAATAGTACAGGTCATGCATTTCTCCGAAGACTTTTCCCAAAACGGCATAGTGGACCGTCAACAAATTGAAAAAGAATGATTATCATTTGGATAACTCTGCCAAAACTAATGTTTCTGGGGAAAAAATCCACTAAGCTTACGGCAAAATCAGCTGACAGCGATGTTAACAACAGTTTTTGCCGTAAAAATTGCATTAAATTTAGATGTAATGAAAATGGCAGAGAAATTAAATTTTCATATAAACAGTTGCATATTTTACAAGATTTTTGCTCATAACACACATGGATCTTAATACAAAAGAAGGTACTTTCTTAAAAGTATCACAAAAAATACTGTACACAGTACCTTGTAATTAAAATTAAAAAATTATAAAAATTCTATGAAAAATGAGCAGGTTTACGAAATAATTTTCACTGTGCATGCGTCAACCCTATCAAAATTTCATTTGCATATTACATTAGATAAATGTATAGAGCCGTCGATCAAAAACAAAGTCTCAAAAATATAGCTTGAAAATTCTGAAAGTGTTCGTCTATAGAATAAGCTCAAAATCCGTTGTTCTCAAAATGAAGCTTAAAAATGAGGGGTTGTATCCAAATATGTTACTACGTGTCATATTCTATATTGGCACTAATCAGTGGATATATGGATACAACCCCTCATCTTTTTGTTGCATTTTGGGAATAATGGATTTTG
This sequence comes from Maratus speculifer, assembly GCA_964019185.1. Classification (NCBI taxonomy): domain Eukaryota; kingdom Metazoa; phylum Arthropoda; class Arachnida; order Araneae; family Salticidae; genus Maratus; species Maratus speculifer. The sequence continues at coordinate 138,030,157 of OZ025298.1, forward strand.
TGCTTATACAAGTGACGATTATTTTCAGAATTATCAAGCTATTTTTTTAGGCTGTTACAAGAGTTTTTCTATATATTTAGCTAATGCAATGTTCAAGTGAAATTTTGATAATGTTAATGCATGCACGGTGAAAAATTATTTAATAAACATATTCATTTTAACACATTTTTTGTTTGTTTTTAATTTTGATCACAGAGTATTGTGTACAGTGTTGGTTGTTATGTTTTTGGAAAAGAAAATTATTTTATTTTAAGAACTCTGTATATTATAAGCAAGAAACTTGAAAAAAATTGAGACTGTTTTTATAAAAACCTAAATTTTGCTTCGAGTTTACATGTTATCCTCATACAAATGAATACAATGTATTTCAATAAGCTACTTAACCATAATCTTCAGTTTGGACGCTTTTGCTACATTAGTTTTGAAACTTTTGGGAGTATCCAAAAGATATTCGATCTTTTTCAATTTGTTAATGGCTCCTTATGGAATTTCTGGAAAAAAAATTTTCGGTAATATATGACCTGTATTATATGCTTACACACCGGAAGTGTCGAGATAATTCCTTATGTACTTTTATTGATATTTTAAAAAATGTTTGAAATTGCAAGTGGCCGGTCAATTTTGGTCAAATGGTGTAGATAGAGATATCTCATTTTTTTTAATTTTTTAGTTAAGGTGAGTTTTGAAATTCACGCCCTTATTTTGTTTCATAACTTGTGTTTGCGTTATCCATATATGTGATCATAAATTTTTATCAAAGCTCTTAAGAACCATTATTTTGAAATTCAGATAAAGGAATGATATTTTGATAGTTGTGTTTGTTGATTTGCTTGATTTTTTTAGATGTTGAACTAGATTATATTTGGTGAATAATCTCTAAGTTTGAAGCCCTGAAAAAATTTCCTCTTTTCTATAGAAAATGTCAAAGTTCAAGTTTGTGAATGCCAATTTTCGTGAAAAGTGAAATGCTGGTATATTTAGAGCACTATATCTCTCGCAAGCAACAACATCCCAAAATGTTTTCGGCTTAAATTGTTAGTATAGCCATACTTACTTATTAAAATTTATTTGCTTCCATGGGGCATTGTTAATTTACATTGTTATGTTGCCACAAAGTACGATCAAAATGACGTTTTTGTCCATTTTCCGCCCTTAATATCTTATTTAAGCAATAGCACCCCAAACTTTTTCTTATAGAATATGAAAGTGTACTACTAGGAAAAGCAAGATAATGTAGTACTGTACCGAGATATTGTTGCTGTTAGCAGATAAAACCTGTTAAATACTCAACATTTTCAAAATCCGCAACCTTTAAAGCAATGTTACTTCAAATAAGCGCAACAGTAAAATAAAACAAAATATGTCACGCAGTAGGTAAATATATGTACAAAAACACCAAAAAATCAAGCAAATCAAAAAGTACAACTATTTCACTTTGTCTGATTTTCAAAATAAGGGCTTTTGAGTTGAATTTTCAAGTTTATTGTATTCCTCTTGAGATACAACTTCATAGTTTTTGATATATTGTCTTGTGAAATCTCTTGATGCACAAAACTTCTATTTTTCTAAATCACGGCATAGTAAATTGTATCCATAAATTGTTATGTGTGTAAATAAATATATCCTAAATCAATATATGTTAGTAGTAAACTCTTTAACTGCAGCACGTTTTCCTTTAATGCGCTTCATTCGGTAATTTGTTTCATAATCCATTATCATCTTTAACTTTTTGTCTTTTATTGTTTCTAAATTACCAGTTAAAAATGTCAATAATCCTGATCTATATCATTAATAAATTATGCGTCATTGTAATTCTAAATACTTTCATTAAAACTTCTCTTTAGATTTTTGGAAAATCCTTAGAACTAAAGATAAATCACCTTGAAAATTATCATATTTAAAAGTCTGTAAAATTTTTTATTTGACGATTGGCTGTAAATCATTTTATTTATTTGACATTTTACAATAATTTATTATACTGTAGAAGTTTCCTTAATAGTCCATTATAGAAAAGATCTTATCAACTGAACTTAGAAGGCGGTTTCTTAAGTTATGATCATTTTGCAATCTTTGATTCATGATTCTTTATCGCAAAAAGTTATATCCCAAATCAACATTATTATTTCCTGAATTAAAATTCTAATTCTTAAAATATCCGCAATCACTGTCTGAAGTAATATTTGTAGTTACTAAGCTTTTATAAGTATTTAGATTTTTCTAATGATTCACATTAATATGATGTTTGCCATTACTGATTATAAATTCATGCCTAATATCATGATACATATGGAACATTTTGCTAATTTCGGTTACATATGCTGTCCCAGAGTAAAAAGAAGAAATTTCAAACATAAATTAATATTTAAAGTTTGATTTGAGCTATGCTTTAGCTAAAGAAGATTATATTGAACATTTCTAACATGAAAAATTAAAAAAGTCAATAAAAATTTTTCAGATATAAATCTTTAAAATTTTGGTTCTAAGCAAAAATGCCTGTCCCACACTGTAAAAAAAATCTGTAAAGGTACTACACTTTATCTAGAAAACTGGGATTCCAAGAACTTTTCCTGTAACGGTAACAACAAAAACTCAAGTTTTAGAATCGGTTACATGGATTTTTCCTGTTATCGTTACATGAAATGTTCTTGGAATCCCAGTTTCCTAGAAAATGTTTAGTACCTTTACAGATTTTTTTTACAGTGAATTCCAAGTTTTATGTTTTTAACTGGTTTTTTTTTAATTTGAGCTAACTTTTAAAAATAAAATGGTTTAATTATTTTAAATATGAACTGTTAGTGTTCTATATTAATGAAAAAATAATTACAAAAGATATTTTCTTTAAGAAATTCCCTGAAATCTTTTGTCCCACACTTTTTGTCAAGTCCGTTACCTTGTGATTATTTTACTCAAAATAGGTTTGGAATGCCGTCTAAAGTTAGCAGCAAATATTCGGCATTATAGTTAAACTATTCATGCAACTACTACTTGCCATATTTTACTCTTCCATTGTGAAGCAATGTTATAGTGGCAAGAATAAGCTTTTATCAAGGTTGGTATTTTTTTTTTCCCCTGTCAGGACGGTTACCGTAAATATTAATATTTAAATAATGATTTTTGCGCTTTTGTAATTAAATATTATTTACTTAATAGTTTCAGAAGGTATGAGTAAGTTATCTAAGTTAGAAATTATACAACACTTGACATTACACTTGACATTTCTAATAGTTTTATTTGAAATGTCAAGTCCGTTACCATGAAATGTAAGCGATGAAATCTAAGCTGCTAAGTAAGTTTACTAAATAGTTTTAAAAGGTATGTAAATTATTATCTAAGTTACAAAATATACAAGCTAGTACATTTTAATAGTTTTTTTTTTAACTTTTATTTGAAATATCAAATCCGTTATTTGCCAAGTCTGTTGATTACTCTTAACATTCTGTCTATACAGTCCATATTTTATCATAATTTCTTTCTCACACATCATTCTTTTAAATTTATTTAAAGCAATATTAAATATATTTATATATAAACTTTCTGAATAATAAAAACCATTGAAACGAATGATATTGACCGTATAAATTGAAATAACTACAGATGTTTTGAATGAATTACCTATTTAACAATATATATGTGTTATTTCAGTTTATAATCAGTGAGATAGAGATAAATTTATTGAAAAAAATATTTAAATAACAGCTCCAGACATGTTTAGTAAATTTTGTATCCTATAATTATGGAATACGCAAAAACCAATGGTCCAGGTAATATGCATAAAATGTAGTTGACATATATATGGGTCGATCCAGAGATTAGTGTACAAGCATGAAGCCATGGTAGAAAACATCGTTAGGAATAACAATTACATAGGAAATGTCCCCCTCATTTGTTAACTTGTTCTCGGAGATTAGTCTGTCTATGAAATCACAAAATGTTTAATACAGGATGTAACCATGACACTAGAATTTAAAAATTATTTTAGCACTTTCCAACAAAGTTAAAAAGTGCTTATGCATTCGGATTATCTAGCCGTCCGTCCGTCTGGCCGTCTGCCATCTGGCGTATGGCCGTCTGTCCGCCTGTCCGTATGACCGTCTGGCCGTCTGTCTGCGCTCTAACTCTCGTAAATATACTCGGATTGTCATGAAAATTTTGGACATTAAGGAAGTTTACAGGAGCACGAACCTTATTGAAAATAATGTGTCTGCCATGATTCGTTTATTTACAGAAACAGTCAAAATTTTCCATTACATTACGACATATTGGGAAAAACTGTTTCAACTGATATTTAAAGATGTTACACCCTGTCAAACATTTTCAAATTTATATGCATCTACAAAGTGCATTAAAATATGCATCTTGTAAAGTATGGAGCGAAAAGAATAATTATTATTCATTTACTGGGCCACACAAAAGAATTCTAATACATAATAATAAAGGGGGGAATTTTTATCGACATATTTTAATTATGGTAAACGATTTCATATATAATCAAATTAATATACATTGCTGAGGATTAATATGAGTTATTTCATGCATAATACGTAGTGCATAGCATTTACAGGGACACACAAAATATTTCAAATAGTATATTCTATCCGAAGTCCTGAATATTATGGAAGTTGAGTGTTAGATGTATGGAATTCATTTTTAATTATGATATAAGCTTTCAAGTTTCACTAGATGTATGCATATTATATGATATATATATATATGTTAATTGTTACACAATTTAGATACAAGGGGTTACAGAACAATCTCGGAAAGGTTACTGAATATGAGCGTAATTTACTTAAAGGTGTTTTTTAGATATGTTATGCCTTTCTACGAAGAACTTCATTTAATTTACTAAGAAATATTTGTAGAATATAGGTAAAATGATATATAGGGTCACGCAAAGAATTGAATACAAGGCTGCCTTTGAATGATAATTCCTGGAAATTTTATTTAAGTAGTTTAAAGAGATTTTATTTTTAAACTAAACTTTAGCAAATTACTTTCGTGTATTAAAGGTACTATGTATTTTACAGGGCTAAACAAAAGTATTCAAGTATGTTTACATCTATTAGTATAAATTACTGAAAGGAAAATTTCAACCAGTTAGGAGTTTTCTTGCTAAACTAAATTTTACCATTATATAGTTCATACATAACCGGCTGATGAAATACTGGGCTTTTCAAAAGTATTGGAATACATATTTGGATATGGACAATAATACGTTGTTTTCCTGGATAACAACGGTTTGTTAAAGATTTCAAGAAGTGTTGGAAAGTGTTTCATAATCTATGCTTAACGCATGATTTTTCTTACTTGTTTCCATTTATCATGTGTGTGGAATATTGATTTTTTTTGTTTCCACATAATTTTTTTAGTAATTTCTAATATCATTCATATTTTTCAATAATTTTAGCAACAGAAGTGCTTTGTCAATGAAAGATATAAAGAGACATAAACATACAGTTAGACCAAAATACCGAAATCTCTGTAGAACACTTTAGTACATCGAAAAAAATACAAAGTTTGACTTAAAAGTATCTCACATAAGCTGTTCGAAATTATTTTGATTGTACGGATTTATGGACACTATGTGACAAGGAATGTTGTGATTTTCGAAATTTTTGGTTGTTACTCTGATACCAGCCACAGAGACGGAGATTCATTCCTCCAGATCCATTTCAGAATTCACAGGTTGTCATACGCAATGCTCCAGTGAAAATAATCAAGAGAAGATACATCAAGTAATCTAGGTTGCAACGCGACGGAATCTCAACGACCAATTAAATTTTCTCCAAATGTCATATCCAAATGTTACTCACGCCCTTTGTGTAATGATGTCGTCCGATTATGTTGAAAACACACACCGCATCATTTATGTCCGATGGCATCATTAAGCGATTTCAGTAGATCCTCCTGAAGCTCCGAGATATATACTAGTATCCAGTTGACGTGGTAAGATGTACGGCCCCATTAAACTGTAGACCAAAACACCCGTCCACACGTTAACAATGAAAGATTGCTAAGCGGCTTGTGGCCGGATTCCGATAAGGTTCTTGTCCATGTGATTAATATAGATCGCACGTAATCGGTGTCTAAGATGAAAAAGCAATGCGTTCCGATCCAGTCGCGTATTTGCCAAGTTGACAGTTGGCTAGTTTTCTATAATTCAGACTTTTAGATTGGCACCATTTGTTTCAAATGATCAAATTCGCCTTATTTATGACATTTAAATTAAGACGAAAACAAAGGGAATCACACAATTTGAAAATATTGGCACCAAACAAGAAATTTGAATCAAGAAAAAATATCTCACTGGCAACACTGTATCCTGCGAGTTCGCATACAGCAGTACATATTGATTTCCGCTCATGATGTTTTTAAAACTATAATTCCTAACTTTGGTCTCTAATTTACCTCCAATTTTGAACAAAAAGTTCTTGGACTTACAGTTTGTATAAGTAGATAGATAAATGTATATTTGGGGGGGGGGGATTTTAAATGGTTACACACGGATTGTCAAGTGTTTTAAGCTGTTGAGTTGTACTGTATGGAAGCAGTTAACTGAGAGTTGAAATTTTGAATTATATATGATATTAGTAGTATGAAGTTACTCACATTTTAGTAAAAGCTGTTTACTGAAGGCAATTATTATCTCATCATGCAAACTAAAAAATTATTCCTGATTCTTACCATGAAGTCAATAAATGACCCAAAGTAAATTTTACGGAACAATATTACAACTGTATTTCACTTAATATATATTTTTAAATATTAGTAGCGGCTTAATCTGCTATCAAAACATTCACCAACTGACTACAAGCACAGCATAAAACACGTTATACCGTGCTTGTAGTCATCTAGTGAAATCAGTTTCCTGAGGGGAGCTTTATAGAAGCTTGAAGGGTGGAGACTTTTACCCAAAAAAGTATCTTAGAATAATAAAGAATTTAAATTATTTCCACCGCAATACTAATGTAAATGAATTAAAACTGAAACTAAAAATTGATTTTGAAACCTTTCGCAATATTAATTAATTTTGCAATTCCACCTTTTAATTATTCATGATCAAAATATAAATTAAATATATTAAACATGATTGCATGAATGTAAATAACACGTAAAACTATAACTAATTAACTATAACTAAGTAACCTCTTTCTGGAAACCTCTATTTTTACTTATGTATAGATTTCCACAATATTTTCCTTTTAAAATAATTCATTAAACTATTTTCCACCAATTTCTATTGAGTAATTGTGGTTGGTAAAGTCTGAATCTTTTCCAAAGACTTAACTTACAAGAAACTATATTTTCCGAAAAAAAAACTTCACAATTTACCTTTGAGATTCGCCCACAGCTTCAAAAAGTCAAAGTTTATTCATTTAATTTTTGTTGCTAGGTTACGTAAAAAGCAACAAAGAATTCTCAATTTCAAAAATATTTCTGGTTATTTCAGTAATAGAAAATCAATAGTTACATTTAAGTAAAAAATAAAATGTCTTGTAAAGATATTTAAATACTTTTGAATTCTTAACTAACAAATAAATAATAATAAAAATAATCTGGTTTGTTAAATTAAATATCTTACACAATTTTCTCTTTCAAGATAAAATTCTTTGTTTCTTGTTTCTTTATTTTACATTACTTACATAAAATGAAAGTTATTGGAATTCAAATATAAAGAAATATGCTTTATCTCCATATTCATTTCATAATCCAGGCAATGGAGGATTTAACCTGGCAAAATTCATGAGACTATTGAAAAAAGGCTTACTTTATGTTATTTGGAAGCTGACCTGCTATTTGGGTTGTTTTTACTTAACAAAATTAAATTTAGTTCTAGAAATCTACTTATTTTATATTTGTTGGTCACTAAATCCAAATTTGTAATTTCCCACCAAAATTTTTCACGGCAATTCCCTCCCCACTCGGTAATTTAATAACTTACTGCACGCAGCGTCACAGCGACATGGTTCAGAAACATGGTACTCCTCTAACAGTTCAATCTACGTCAAAATGTCATGTATGTAATTTGCTGCAAATTTTGTCTGCTTGTTAAATTCCTAGATGCTTTTTTCTCTAAAACAATAAAAGATAAAAAAAAACTATTTTGAGGATCATTTTACCAAAATTTGGGGCAAGGGATTCTGGGAAAAGTTAAAATTCGGATTCAGCAACGTCCGAAAAACAAAGTAACATATGAAAAGTTTAGAAAGGAAATGGGAGAGATAACGCAAACGATGCGAGTGGTTTAGTGGAATTGCATTACCTCGTGCAGGCAGTGCCATCGCTCAAGTTAAGAAGCAGACTTCCCCATTCTCCTTCATTGGATGTTATAATGTTGTACATCTTATTTGCTAAAAAGGTTGCCCTCTTTCTAAATTTTTAGAAAGCTTTTCCCTAAATTAATTTATAAAAATATTTTTTTTAAAAGTTATTTTGGGGAAGTATTTTACCAAAATTTAGGGGGATGACAGGGAGAAGTTTGGATGGGAAGTTGAAAATTCGGATTCAGCAGCACAAGGTAAGCACTTTTCTGCCACTACTATGAATTTTGCCAGGTGGACCCCTATACGGTTTTACATTGCCTGATCTAATTGCTATCTAAACTAAATTTGCGATTTTTTAAAAAATTTTTAAATAAGAATAGTAATTCATATCTAATATTATTGTTTCTAACTTAAAAAAAAAACATAAGCATAATTAATAAAATGTAAAAAGGATTTTATAAACTCAATACAAAGAGTGAAATATAATTTTAAGTTCAAATGTTTTATATTTATTTTTTAGATAAACTATTATACAAATATTTATTTAAATTGTATAGGAAAAAATCGTGTGTGATTATACAAAACATGCATTTAAATAATGAAAGTATTTAATTATGCATTCCATAATAAAATGGTTGTATTTAATAAAAGACGGAAAGATCTGCGGCCAATCCGTTGAACATAAGTGAAGCTTCAGGAAAAAATACCTAAATGTAATTGACATCATTGAATTCCTATCTATGATATAAAAAAGGATTTTCTTCTTGAGCTATTAGATGTCTTTCTGCAAGATCTACCCCTAGATTACGGGAATCTGCTGTAAGATAAAACCAGTTATTCATATGTTACCGCAGATGACAAAATAGCTCCCAGAATTTTTAAATTTAGTTATTCTTTTTGGGACATTAAATTTTGGAACTTTTTGTGAAATTCTATTAATGGTTTCAAATAAATTCCTGTGAGGAAAATGTGATGTAAAAGAAAATATTTTGATCATTTGATATTTTTGCCGCTATTTTCCCATTAAAAAGGAAAATTAATCATTTATACTGAGTCTTATGCCGTGCTTCTAGTCTGCTGGTGGAAGTATTTGGTTTTATATCGGTTAAATAAATCAATTTAAATAGTTTTACTCTTTTTTTTTAGAAAAAGCTTATTAAAAAGAACATTTTTGAATCAGTATTTACTATTTTTTACGATAAATTGGAAATATTGTAACTAGATAAGTAACATTATATCGCAAACGCAAATTTTCCCTTGTTTTAAATATAAAATTGATAATATGAATTTCAAAACGATATTTTAAAAGCTAAAAATAAACATTTTAATTAAAATTTCTTAGTACTTTCAAACCTTATCGAAGCTCTTCATCGGAGAATATTCTTATAATTAATTGTTGTTTATTTGTACAAACACGTGATTTTGTTTTGAAAATGAGCAAGTCAAAAATCGTTACAGTTGAAAGTAGAAGTAACAGTTTTTAAATTAAATTTAATAAGAGAAATATATATTATTATTAATTGCAAATCTATTTATAATTTTTTTTCACTCTCATGTTATATAAGTTTTATTTTTTGTTTTATTGCATGAACTTTATGTTCTTCATAAGGTTCTGATATAAAATAGGGATAAAGCATATTTAGTATCTTTGTAGGGTATAATGTACCGACTGATAAGTCTGCTACAGTGAAATTGCCCACCAGCTAATCCATCTTCTGGTGTTGAATCCATTTTCGTACAAACTAGTTCCTTTAATTTTTTTTGGTGGACAAATTATTAAAATTGCATTGTGTTTTAGTAGGTTAATACAATGAAACCTCCGAAAAAGGGACACCTATGGGACCGGAAATTTTGTCCCTTAAATAGAGGTGTCCCTTATTCGGAGTGTCCTTTATTTGGAGGTTTCACTGTATGTATTCTCTTGCAAGCTATGGCAAAAATCATGTAAAATTTCACATAGCAGCACTATCTGTTGAGTTATTTATACTAAAATAAAAACAGCATCAATACATGTCAAGGACTAAATGAAACTGAAATTTTATGAACATATGTGCATTAGCTATTTAGATATAGCTGCTGTGTAAATCGCACATAATATAGCTAGGCAGTGCCATCTGTAAAGCTATTTACTTTAAAATCTAATCAGCATCAAATTAAATTAGGATCTACTTGAACATGACTTTTTATAAAAATGCAAGCATTATTTCTTGATGTTGAGTATATTTTTGTCACATACAGCCAGACAGATAAATAAAGTCACCAAATCACAGACATATACATTGTAAAACATATTTCTTGGTACATCTGATACCTAAAATATATATATTCTTCAAAACGGGAATTCAAAAATGATCACGAATCCAATACTTTCTTCTTGTAAAGACTAAAAAAAATAGTGTAAGTTTGCAGAAATAAAAGAAATTAGTTTGATGTTACAATCTCAAAACTTTCTGCTGTCTCATCCGTGTTCATATATTTCAAAATTCACTACCAAAGAACCAAAATTAAATGGCAATCTGTGGTCAATGTGAGGATGCTAAAGGCATGACATTTCGTGCATTAGATCTTGAAACAAGATAATTGTGGATATCGGGAAAACAGCAACATAAAAGAGCCACCTGTTAGGAGATTTCTACCAAAACATAAAAAGCAATAGCATTCATCAAGATGTAAAATAATCTGAAGTTTGAAGAAAATTCATGAGTTAGTTCTTGAGATACAGCTGTTGCAGAAATCAAGACAAAATCAGCATTGCAGCGCCAACTGTTGTTTGACGTTAAAATTTAAAAAGTACCAGTTCTTATCGCGAACTTATTGAATCTGAAGTTTAACGAAAATCCGTACATTAATTCTTAATATAGCACTTTCGCGGAAATCGTGAAAAATGCCGCAAAGCAGCACCATCTGTTGAGTGATTTACTTCAAAATGTAAACAACACCTTTTTTCAAGGACTAACGGAATCTGAAGTTTGATGGAAATCCGTGTATTAGTTAAAGAGATAAAGCCATTACATTGATAGCAAACATGCAACAAAGCAACGCCTCCTGATAAGCAATTTACACAAAAATCTAGCCAGCATCAACCTACATTAGGGACTACCTAAAAATATATTTTATTGAATTCTGTGCATTAGTGAATGAGATGGAGCTATTGCAAAAATCGTGAAAAATGTAGCAACGCCACCTTTTGTGCAATTTACAACAAAATGTAAACAGCATCAATTCCTATCAAGCACTAACTTAATATGAAGTTTTATAAAATTCCAAGAAATAGTTATTTAGTTATAGCTGTACAAGGGAATTTATGAAATTTATCTATTTCTTGGATGAAAGTTTTCGAAGCTTCTCAATATTTTCTAGCGTTGTCGAAATTATAGCCGTCTATTCGTTATATTTTATAGATGCTTTTTGTTGTGATTACATTGAGAAAACTGGTACTAGTAAATGGAACTCGTTGTTGCAGAATTCATTTAATGTGATTTAATAATCTTTCTTTGTTTTATTTTCCAGACAATTATCCAGGACACGTGCTGTCTTTATTCGTCATCAATAAGTGTGGTGCTCCTAAGTCTTGCAAAGAATGTCAAATGCTCCAGATTCTTCTTTTACCGGATTTCATATCTTTTGCACAACTTCCACTACCTCAGACAGATCATTTTGACTCTAGCTTTCTTTTTTTGACTAGGGCTTTCTTATGTATTTATTCAGGACTTTCAAACTTAAAAAAATATTTAGGTGGTGTCAAAATCTCAAAACTTTCTTCTACCTCATACATGTTAACATTTCCTGAAAGGTACAGCATAGCAGTGTCACCAGTTAGGTGATTTACATAAAAATTTAGTAAGCAACAACTTATGTATACTTTTAAATGGATCTAAAGTTCGATGAAAATCCATGCAAATGTTTCGAGCTAAATTTATTGGGGAAATCTTTAAAAAATTCTGCATAACAGAGCCGCCTGTTTGGTGATGTACGCCAAAAATTAATGAAAATCAATTTTTATCAGGTTCTAATAGAGTTTGATGAAAATCCATGCTTTAGTTCTTGAGATACAGCTATTGCAAGAATTATGAACAATAGCAGCTCCATGATCTGAGCGAATTGAACCAAAGAGTAATCAGAACTAGTTTTTATCAAGTACTTACTGAAACTAAAGTTTTATGAATTGTAGCATAGCAGCGACGCCTCTTGAGCTATACGCCCCATAAACTAATCATCTTCAGATTATATCAATTTCTAACAGAATCTAAAGTTTTGTGAAATTCCGTGCATTCGTTCTTGAGATAGCATGCTCACAATTTTTTTTCACATTCAGAGCAACACAGTGACAGATATACGGAAAGACATACATACAGACATTTTCTAAAAACTATCAAATCGTGTTCCCTCAAAAACCGGAAGTCGATTTTTTTCACGAATCTAATACTTTTTTTTTTCTTGTACAGCTAGAAGAAAGAAAGTAAAACAATCGTTAGACCTTTTTTTTATAATTATTGAAATATTTCTATTAGTTGAAATGTAAATAATTATATCAATTTATACTATTATAAACATACAAGTTATATAATTATGTTAGGTCTTAAAATAGCATGACCACAAAATTTTTATTACGTACAGAGCGACAGACTGACGGAGATACGGAAAGATTTACTGACAGTCATTTTCTAAAAACCATCAAATCGTTTTCGGGAACTTTAAAACCTATAAATCCATCGAAAACGGGAAGTCGAATTTTTTCACAAATCTATTACATTCAACGTAAAATAATCGTTAGACCTATTCTTATTAGAATCATTCAACTAACTCTATTAGTTGAAATACTTCTATTAGTAAATAGTTGTATCAATTTGTACTATTATAAACATAAGAGTTAGATAATTATTTTAAATATAATTATTTTTAGTTAAATTTTACATTTCATATAATTTCTAAAAGCCAATTCATAGTGTTCATCACTCCTCTGTTTGATGTGGACATTTGTCCTAAGGTTGCCTTATAAGAAATTTTAAATTTCTTTCATTTCGATTTACATTACCAAAAATAAACAACATATTACTTAATGTATTATATATGTTTTAATTTATAAATAATAAAGTTTTAATAACAAAAATAAAGAATAAATGCATATTGAATGTTTCATATACCTCTGACAATTTTCTTAAAAAATATTTTAAATTAATTTCAAAATCTCTTCATATAGAATAAAATCAGTGGAATTTTTTTCCACCCAGTCTCATTTTGTTCAAAGTTTCTTTTAAGGAGAAAACAATCATTATTTAGTTGTTTTTGTTTAAACAATTCAAGTGAAAGAAACTGTAAATAAAAAATACCTCGATTTAAAGTGATATGAAATTTATTTCTATATCAAAGAATATTCTTTAAGTTTCACGCATGATAATTTTACTGTAGTGAAAGATTGTTGTTAAAATATTGCTTTTTACTAGAAACTATAAATTATATTTTTTATACAAAATAATGCATTTGAAAAGAGTAAATATATATATACATATTTATTTACCAACAATATAAAAATCTATTGTGTTTGGTGATAGCTGCTTAAAAATTAACTCTATCTTTTAGTGCATATTTTATTGCAAAATACAGTTTGACATAGTCGTCTACACGTGTTAAATATTTCCTAATAAATATGAGCAATTTTTTTTCATTCTGATTTTTTTTCTTTTTTGTAAAATTGTACAGGAATTCGTTTAGAGAAATTAGAAAAACTAAAGCAAAATTATTGGAATTATTTGAAACAGTGTAAAATCAAAACTTAGAGTCTGGTTTTTCCTAATATTGATATATAGCTAATTTACATACACGGGGTTTTTAGAAATATAGTTACAAATGCAAAACTTTTTTAAATGTTGTCTTTCATTTTTTAAAAATCTGCATGCATTAAAACAGTTATAATTTAGAAGTTAGAAAACTTTTCTTCAGCTCCCGCGCATTGTAAAATACATTTAAAAAATGCTTTTATCCTCCAATGGCTAAATAAAATAAAATTCACTTTTCCCATGTTCAAAATATAACATGTTATGCTACTTTGAACTTCTCGTGTTTGCATATTTTATTGAAGCTGAAAAGGACTTCACAGTGAGAAAAAAGTGGTAAAATTTAAAGTATATTAGCAAGAAATATTTTGTTCTTGTAAAAGGGAAAAGTTTTACCGTTTTACCGATTCAATCATGGATAAAAATGTTATAATTTTTTTTGATCAATACACCGTATGAAGATAATTTTTTTTATTTATTTAAACAAATTGTTTTCTTTTAAATAAATTTTCATGTGTTGGAAAATAGTATAATATATGCCAAACAAACAGATAGCCTAACTATTAATATAAAAATTACTGTTTTACTGATTCAAGCATGTATAAAGATGTTATAATTATTTTTTAGGAACAATAAACCGTGTAAAAATTTAAAAAAATTATCGATTTAAACAAATTGTATTCTTTTAAATAAATTTGCATATGTTCAAAAACTGCATGATATATGCCAAACATGCCGATAGTCTAACTATTGATATAAAAAAACTCCTCATGAAATAGGGAGTTAAACATTTTCTCTTCATTTTTGAAATGCCAGAAATATTTGAGAAGTGTATATATATATATATATATATATATATATATATAATAAAACGTCAAAAATTAAATGTAACTGGAGACTTTCCTTTATAAAATACATTTTAATAATAAAAAAATCAACATAGAGAAATGAATTCATATCTGCTTTGAATAATATCTAAATATAAAAGGAAAAAATGTTACTAGTTAAAAGAATATGAACTTTAAAAATAGTGAATTATACAAATATTTCCATAACTTTGACGGAATCGCCATACATACGTGGTTGGCTCCACAATTTTTAGAGAATGGTGTGAAAAGGGGGCAGGGGTGAAAAACTTGTCTGGAGCTTATGAGGTTAGATTTCTGACAGGCGTGGCTAATGTCGTATGGATCAGGATTATAGTGATGTAGGTACGTTTCAACCGTTGTCACAAGTCTAGTCCCTTAATCTCTAAAACCAGCCGTTTACCGTCACCGCCTCCTTTAAAAACTCTTTTCAAAGCATGTCTGTAAAACATCACTCCTACCATCTATTAGTGTTTATCTTTTTAATACGCGAAGTGTTTCTGAATAAATGAAAATAATTTTCTTTTATTTAAGCAGCTATACTTCTGAAATTGAGCATTTAAGACACCGTGTTTTGATATTAAACATCAAACATCGCAGTAAAAATATTTTATATAAACTAAGGACAATAATTGTTGAAAAACCCTCTTATACGAGGAAGAGTGATTAACTACGTCACAATGGATATAATGTACTTTCATGTCGAAAATTACACTTCCCGAGAAAGTTAGCAAATGGTAACACTTCGCATCTTTATCGTATATATTAGATAACGTTGGTAAACTCGCGTAGTTTTTAAAAAGTGATGGTTCTAGAATATACTACGGGGCCTATTGAAGAGCTTACACAAGGGTCAATTTGAAAGTTTGATTGCCAATGTCTACCATTATCTATCTGATCGTCTTGACTTAGCCCAAATTGGGTTTTGTCTGTGTAATCCACTAAAAACCTTCAGAGACTATGATATTTCTGACCAAGAAAGTTTTAACACAAATCCTAATATGGCTAAGAAACTTGTCGTTGAGGGCCACCGTACTATTTATCCATCATGGATACATATAATATATGAAAATAAAACGTGTGTAAACTATTTATAAAATGCATTGCAATTCCAAAACAAAATTTAACCCACTGGCCGCCGAGCAAAAGAGCAAAATT
Source organism: Maratus speculifer (assembly GCA_964019185.1). NCBI lineage: Eukaryota > Metazoa > Arthropoda > Arachnida > Araneae > Salticidae > Maratus > Maratus speculifer. Next base: position 138,046,219 of record OZ025298.1, read on the forward strand.
TTAATATTGTTTTCACTGTAATTTATTTTAAATGTTAATAAAACAGGAATTTTCTAACATAGTATAATTTTTTTGTTATGTATATCCTTATAAGTCTTGAAAGTATCAATCATAGCTCAATTTCTTCAAACTGGTTTATATATGTAGAATTATATTAATTTAAATAAAGCTTGAATCACAGTGAAAGCTGCAGCCTGGTGAACGAATATATCCAATCGTGGCAGTGGGTAGGCTAAACATATATTTAAATATTTTTAATATACAAAGTAATGCTCTATTAATGAATTGTTGATGAACCAATTTCAACAAATTATATAAAGAGCAAAATTACTCAAGTAGTACCGAATTGCGTAAAAGAAACATCCTTATAACTCCAAAATTAATAATCATATTAACTAACAATTTACTGCCTCAGATTAACTGTCTCATTTCAAATTAAAATATATCTTTGAATTGAATTATGAATGAAATACACGGTCATGAAAAATTGAAGAATGCGGAAAAAATGTTTTACCGATATCTTGGCAACTGACTATCTGATCGACATCATTTTTTACGCAAAATTTGTGTTACTGTTTTGCCTTTTACGTTTACTCCTTAAAATAAAAAAATGGAAATTTTTTATGTACCTTTTATCAGAAATTTTTTTTTTTCGAAAGTTCGAAAAAAAATAGCTCCGATAATCGAGGTTACTGTTATTAAAAAGGCTTCATTCTATTCTTACATACTAAGGAAATACAAAATTTCAAGTCTCTATGTAAATTTTTCGGGAGATAGAGTGTTTACAGACACACAGACGGACGGTAATTTTTTTTTTTCTAAAAATATTTTTTTCGGATATTCAAGTATCTGAAACGTGTAAATTGGTCAAATTTTTTTTTCGATTTTCAAAACGATTGCAAGATTTATCCTGTATTACGTATGGTGGGTAATTAACTCATAAAACTGTGTGCAATTGATATTGAATCACTAATAAAATGTTCCCATAACTGTATAGATATCGACTGATAGTATTTTGAAAAATAAAAAATACTTTTGAAATGATTATCACTGTAAATTATTTTTTTTACTTATGTTTTGCGGCTTACTTAATTATTTCCTTCTTATACGTCTACCATCGTGTTCCATACATATCCCGTCGCATGCATATACATCACACACATAAATATAAGCGGATATTCACGAACAACAACTGATAATTGTACAAAAATAATCTGAAATTTCCGCTCTCTCTCACAGAAAAAATGGCAAATAAAAAATCATAGACTCTGAACCACTTTTCAGAAGATTCCAAATATTGTAACAAAATTTCATATTTTACTAGTGAAAGTGGATGTACAAATAAAGAATTTCGAAAACGCATAATGCAATTGAAAATCTTATCTTTTCTATTATTATTTTTTTACAGCAGGCGATACAGATATAAACCTTAAGCCGAACAGAGATCACAAAGAACAGAAGTATATGTAAAAGATAGTATCAAACACCGGAACAAAGGAAAGGAAATTAACATGAGAAATGCACAAAGTCAAGATAATAAGATACGTAAAGAGTCTTTGGTCTCCCAGTGACTGTAATAAATATAGTTCTAGGCTTGAGCTGAACAATTGGAGAGATGGTCAGCAGTCATCACCTCGCCACTGCGGCAAAGGGGAAAGACAAGACTATTCACTATCTGGAGACGGAAAAGATAAGCACATAAACTGTTATTATTATGAACAGTCGAAAAAAAAATCCAATTGTTTGTGAAGTCCTGACATGCAATATTTTCACATTTTTGCATACTGTGTAGTATTTTAAAAGGTAGTTAATATAAACAAGTAGAATACTGTAAATTTCCATTCAGCATAATATGACCATAAATGCATGTTGTTGAAATCTATAAGATTTACAATGATTATACGCACAGAGTAACATTTACAAAATAATGAAACGTAAAAGCGCATACAACAACTGAAAGCACACATCCAGCAATTTCTTTACTTAGGCTTCAATATTTCAATTATTGTTTTTTCTTTAAATCTAATGCAGCATTTTTTACGATATGTCACTGTAAATAGATGTTACTGTAAATAGTAGGACCTTTTAATATACTTCAGTAATAAATATCCTTTTCAATATTATGAAAATAGTGTGGTATTATTATAATACACCCCTAATAAATTCCCACATACATGAAACGGAAGTATTTTAAATATCCTTGTAAATGAAATATTAACGCTAAACACTTAATTTTCAATATCACACATGTCATAGCAACACTCAACAATGTATAATAATTTTATGGCCAACGAACTACATAAACGTGATTTTAAGCATAAACAGATAGACGGGAAGACAAACCGAATTTATACACACTTTTCAACTACTTTTAAAAATGTTAAAAATTAAATTTCGAATTCGCGTTACTGAAAAATAACTCATAATTCTTTTTAGGTGCGTTCGTAATTATGTAAATACGTAGCACCTATTGTTGTCGCTCAGTCCGTCCGTCCGTCTGTCTGTCCGTCTGTCTGTCCGTCTGTCCGCATATAACAACGCAAAAACTACCCAACCGAATCGTTTGAAATTTAAAATACATAATTATAACATAATTTTGTCGAGTCATTTCAAATGTTATGAAAATCGGATGGATAGATCAATTACAGGGACATTCAAAAGGATTCCGTTACATTACGGTCAATAGGGAAAAAAGTTTTAAATGCATTTTAATCGTTTGAAATTTAAAACATATAATTATTGCGTAATTTTGTCGAGTCATTTCAAATGTTATGAAAATCGGATGTATAGTTCAATTACAGGGACAATCAAAAGGATTCCGCTACATTACGGTCAATGGGGAAAAAGTTTCAAATGCATTTTAATGGTGTTACACTCATTCGAACATAATAGAATTGGCATGAATCTATGAAATATATACTAAAATATACATTCTGTACAATCTGTGATGCAAAGAATTTTTATTATTAAATTACAGGGCCACACAAAAGTATTCTACTATATAATGCTATACGGGGAAACATGGTTTGTTATGTGTTTTAATTATATTCAACTATTTCACATTTTATGATAAGATATACGTTGCTGAGGTGTAATAAAAATTACTTCCTGCATATTTACAGAAACGTAAAGATTTCGACTACTTTACTGTATCCGGAGTACGCTCTACTATATCAACAAGATCTGAATATTTTTAAAACTTCGTTATCGTACGAACGCACCTCATTTGCTACGTTCACGTGCAATTTCCAACTTGTTTATTTTTTCATAGCTATTTTGGTTATGATTGCTTTAAATTGTATATTATTTAAATTTTATTTTTATGCAATTTTTTCTCTAGAAACAACAATTTAAATAAAAGCATTACTAAAATGTTATTCAGCTGTAAATTAATTAGATTTTTGTATAAAAAGAATTCGGAATTTGATAAACGTAGTTAGTGTAAACCACTTCATATTTATCTTTTTTACCCTGATAAAATTTAAAAGTTCTTTAACATTTATCTTGGAAGGGTTCAAAACTCTTTTCATGATACATTAACTTACGTCATTTACTTCTCAAGAAATGCTTAAATAACGTTGAAATTTAACTTTGCTTTTCATCTAACTTAAGTTTAAAGTGACATCTGTAATTGGCACAGTGTATTAAGGCAGTTTGCTTTTTTAAATGAAAAGAGTGACATAAAAAAGTTTAAAAGCAAAAAAAATAATTCAATCTGAAAAATATTTAGGTAAAAATTTAGTTAGTGTCTAAAAATTTAAAAGTGACTGATATGTTAAATAAAAAGATGTATTCTGAAAAAGTTTGTTAAAATAATATTAAAGCGATTTAAATCTAGAGATAAGACATTTTATTCTTCTATATATACATTTTTTTGGCAGAAATGGAGAAAATCTCAAAAAATGTTAGTTTATTTAAACGTAAATGACATTTGTAATTGAAAACATTACTACGGAAAGTTATAAAAATTACGCTAGATTTCTGTTTCAAGAACTTTTATTATTATCCAAGATTCTTTTCTACCAGATATTGTTTTGATGTATACTTAAAAAACAATATCCATTAAAGTTTATTTCTCACCCCTTTGAATAATAATAATAATAATAATAATAATAATAATAATAATAATAATAATAATAATAATAAATATAATAATAATAAGATATTGAATATTGTAACTGGATAATTTCTAGGCAATTTATTAAATGAATAACTATCCAAAATGACATTTTATAAAAAGTCCAAATGTGATACTACATTTGGATGATTATTTAAAAAATAAATGTATGATATGAACTCAGAAAATTATTGTTAACCTATACTTAAAGAAGATATAATTCACAATCGGACAGTTTATTTCGTTTTTCTCTACGTTTATTAGCCACTAAATAAGTATGTCAAATGGACGCTCACACAGTTTAAGAGGAATTCAGTATCCTTCCTTCAGAAAAAATAATTTTAAATTCCGATTTGTTATTTTTTTTTCTTAATTTATACTTTATCCTATGGCACGTGTCATATTGAAAACGAAGTGTGTAGCGTTAAGAGTTCATTTTCAAAGACGTTCGAAACACTTCCGTTTCTTATGTGTACCAACTCTATTCATTCTTATAAAGTTTCGTAAGGATCCATGTATTATAACTATTATTGAAAGAGATTTTACGACATCGCTGTCCATTTAAATGCAACAATCCACTTTGCTTATAAGTGCTTTTTCTTCGTTTTTTATTTTTTGTACGAATAAATTTGCCTAAATAATTTTAACAAATGTGTATTTTTCGATTGAGTCGAAGATTTTTTTGGTTGTTCCTTATGGACTATTTTATAAAATTATGTTTCGGGTTTACAATAATGTAAGAAAGATTTTTTTTACGCATAAAAATTTATAACATTAAAGAAATAAGTTTTTGGTGATGTTCTGAAGACATTACAGCAAATAAAGCTACAAAATTTCAGCGGAAAGTATCTCTATATATGAAGTTTTGCACATCTAGGGCCGAATTTTGATTTTTTTTATTTAATTTTTATGCTAATTCGAGTTTATGTTTTTAATATTCCTTTTATTCCATTGTAGTAAATTTTCTTTTCTTTTCACTAAAGTTTATTCGAAATTCGCACCGCCATTTTTTAATATTTAGCGAATTTTTTATTGCGGTTTTTAGTGTTTTTAAATATTTTGAAAATTTATTTTGATATTGGTAAAGCAAATTTTGTTTCAAATTTTTAGCTTAATTTTCTACATTTAAATTTGGGCGAGTTGTATTGCGATTGTCAATGCTTTTTTTAGCAATTTTTTGAGATTTTTTACGTTTAGCGTAATTTATTTTCCTTCGTAAAGTATTTCTGATTACAATGATTAAAATTTAATTAGCTCAGTTTTGCTTTTTCTAACTTGGTGAGTTTTGCACTGATGAAGAATCTCGATAGTAGATTTGAAGCAACTGTTTTCTACCTTTTCATACATTATTTGTGCATTTAAAGTGTTGGTTTTCTATCTTCAAATATCTTTATACAATGTTTAACTCTATTAGAGTAAATTCCGCCTTCCCCTCCCCCTGCGATTTTTTATATCTAGTGACTTATATTTCGTTTTATTCAGGATTCTTTTAGTGAAATCAACCAACAAAACGGGCGAAGGCTGCTAGCGTAAATTAAATTCCGATTTTAGTGTAATTTTATACGTATTTGTATATTTATTTTATGCATTTTCTCCCAAATAATAATAATGCTTAAAATTATACAAAAGACTTCTACAAAAAAATTTATAAATAAATTTGCTCAAAAGTATTATAATTGTACAAAAAGATACATTTTACAATTAATTTAATTTTTCAAAAACGAAGGAAATTTTTCTAATTTTGACATTAAAATTGAACAATTTCTTGTTAGAATCATCTTCTGTCATTGAGTTCTTTATCTTTATGCCAAAAAATCTTTTTAGAATTATGAAATTTGGAGCACCTAATATTTTGTGACATTCCGTGCTTTAGTTTTGTACGTTAGTCTGAGATACAGCTCTCACAAAACACTGGCATACAGGATGACAGACTTATATTTTCTAAAAAATATGAAATAGTGATTAATATATTTTAACTTAATCTGTGGATCCATCTTAATCCACTAAAAACAGCAAATTGAATTTTTCGAGAGTGTAATATTTTCCTTCTCTAAAGATATAATGTGTTACATCACATCTATTATTGATATTTTTCTAAAAGCTTAACACATTGAAATCTAAACCGTTTTGATATTTCGGACCAGCTGTAGAGATATCTTAAAAATTCAATCAAGTAAATAAATAGAAATTTGTATTTTTAATCATTTTAAACATTTTTCATCCCCTTAACGATGTTCTTCCAAGACTTTTAGTTGTATTTCTCCCAGCAAAATTGTGGCGTAGTCAGTAATGAGTATTAATATCATGAGATATACTTCTTAAGTGTTTTACAATGAAATAGCAATGATACGAAATTGTTATCAACTGCAAATGGACTAACGTTTGTTTTGCAAAAAATGTTTTCATGGATATTTTACTTCTTTTTTTTTTTTTTTTTTTTTTTTTTTTTTGCTGAATGTTTCTCCAAAAATATTGTAAATCAATGATAAAGATATTAAAAGATATCTGTTATACAATACATACAAGTCCTAGTGCTCACTGACTATTAATTATCTATCTTATTATCACTATAAATTATTTAGAAAAATACACTAGAATAATTTTTGTAAACAATGCTTAAAAATAACCCGTTAAAAAAATGTCTCCTTACAGTTTCATCTAGCCACGAATGAAACAAATAATAGGTCGATAATTACGGTCGTTGTTACTACCAGAAAAAAAAAAAAAGAATAGTGAATGAATTTCATGACAGACTGTAAAAAACTGCCTACCAATAGAACGAAAGTTGTAACTGCGAAATTTTAAAAGCGATTTTATTTAGTTAAAAACTGACGAGTTTCGATGTTCGAGGATGTTTAATCCAGTGAAAAACCTATTCGCTTCCGAATTAATTCACAAAAGCTCTTGGTGGAGGTAGGTGTTTGAGTTTGTTCATAATTCAGAGAAACTAGAGAGACTAGAATTAGAATAACAGAAGCTAGAATTTGTATTTCTAAAAATATAAATTTCAAATATCAGTGACGTTAACAAGACCATTTTTATATGAAATGATAGTAAATTTATCCACACTTTTAGAAAAAAGAAACTAAACACCCTTTAATAACTCCTGAAAAAATTATTGTAGAAGAAGCTTACTGGTACCAAACGACTAGAAATGATGTCTACTTATACAACCCTTGGCAAAAAGTTTCTGATCACTGTTATCAAGTTTATGAGTTTTGTATTTCGAAGCGTATACTTCGCGATTCAAGAGCATAGGAACGTTTTGCAATATGCCAAATAAAAGAAAGAATGTTAAAATATAAATAAAAAGTGAATTCAATATTGCAATCATATAATTTATAATTATAAAGCAGGCAAAAATGTTTCCTCGTGAGAAAAAAATATCCGATCAAGATCGAAGTTGGAAAATAGTAATCGATCACTGAGGAAAAAAGTCTGAAATTTGCGTATTGAAGATAGATTAGAGTGCCAGCGCATGCGTATGATATATGAATCCTATTTAAAAGAAGAAATTTTCCAATTGCGAGATAAAAAACAGCTCTGAAGTGCTGGAAAATGACTCGTGTGAAAAACCTGTCTCCCGATTTAAATATCCGCATGATTTAATTATTAGAAGAAGTAAATTCACAATGGAAAGTGGTTGATTTATGAAATTGTGATCAAAGTATAGTATGCGATATTTGGAAAAAATATCAGTTGACTAATAGCGTGGAAAATTTACCTGGAAATGGACGACCACGGATGTCAATATCTAGGAAGGAAAAGAAAACTTGTGAAAATATCGAAAAGAAAGCGGCGAGCAACCTCAAAACAACTTGATTCCGAATGGTCTAAGTATAACGTAAAGGCATGTGACCGCAGTACGTAATCATCTAAATGTAGCAAGATTTAAATCTTGTAAAATTAAAACAAAATCTTACATGATAAAGAAGCATAGAAAAGAGCGCCTGCAATGGTATAAAAATATGTGCAATAGCCATTTGATACATGAAATAAAGTTATTTTTAGCAATGAATTTCGCATATCTATCGGTAAAAGTGATGACTGTGGAACATTTGTTTGGAGGAGAGTTGGTGAAAAGTTCAATGATAAGTGTATCAATACTAAGACTAAATTTTCACCTGCATTTGCAGTTTGGAGTTGTGTTACATCACGAGGCGTCGGCAAGTTGTGTATTGTGTTACGTACAGTAAGCTTTGAAGTTTACATTGACATTTTAGTTAATTTTTTTAATCCCAGCATCGATCAATAGTTCGGAAATCAAAATGACTTCTTATTTCAAGATGAAAATTAGCTCCCCAACGCACCAAATCAATGAAGAAATTTCTATAAAATGTAGGTAATATACCAATTCAAACCATGACGTGACCGCCCAATAGTCCGGATCTTAATCCCATCGAAAATATGTGAAATATATTAAAAAGAAATTACGATTTTCGATGAATTCCAAATGCCATAGAACTTACGTAAAGCTATAAGGTAATGCTGGGGTGTTTTGCTCCCAATGAGTGTAAACATCTTAATGAGTCCAGTCCACTAACAATTTCGACTGTCATCCGAAATAAAGGTGGATTTACGAAATATATAAATACAGTGATCGGTTATTTTTTTCCAAATCAAAGCATGATCGGATAATTTTTTCTTTGGTGCATAAATTTCAATCACAATTTTTCTGTTTACAAACTGATGAATGGTGGTTTTTCTTTATTGCATATTATTGTTCATTATATGTAACACAAATGTATTATCGCTATTAGCCGTTTCATTTTTATGCAGTGAGAATAAATAATCTTTTCTTACAAAAGATGGTAGTGTTGATGTAATGATCGGAAACTTTTTGCCAAGGGTTGTATATAATGCGTATAAAATTTGCTTTGATGGCCATCTACATATTAAAACGAACCCATAACTTTTTTCAATGGTAATATCCAATTTTTAAATAGCATTTCAAGTATTCTGTTCAAAGTATGCCTAAATACTAAATTTCGAGGCATTTTGAGACATAAGGTTTTTTTTAAACATTCAAAATTTAGTGCTTCTAATATAAGCTACATTTACATAAATTTATTAATATCTCCGGAATTTATACTCCTAATGAGCTAAATTTTATGTTGCAATAATATTTAAAAGCCTAAACGTTGAATTTGCAACTGTTAAAATTTTATGATATGAATTATGGAATTAATATTGTAAACACTTATGAATTGCAGCCTACAATTTTTTGACGGATGTAGATTTATTGAGTATCGCGTTATAGATAAATGAATTTTCAAATTTTTCTTCCAAGTAGGTTTCAAATTATGCTTAAAAAATGGGCAAAAAGAAGAATTAAGGGGAGTTGGCAGTTTGCAACTTCTTATACCATCCTGAGATATAGCAATCTTCAAAGACTGTTTGAATGGCTCTTAACATGTCTTGGTCGAGCAGAAGGATTTTTTAGTCAACATTTGAGTACCGAACTTTAATTTGGATAGCATCACTAAAATATGCTAGTTAAAAATAATCGTTTTCTCGGAAACTTGTCATACGAATTGCATGGAAATTTGTTTTTAGTCTACTTGAAAGATGTATAATAAAATTATGCTGTCAGAAATGGGTACAATGGGTAAAAATTAAAAGTCTTGTTTTTAGGTAGATTTTGTATCAAATATTACCTACTGCGGTTTCTCCTATATTGCAATTTCTGAAAAATTTTTGCAGATCTTCACCGATCATGACCGTTAGACCCCAAGACTACCATTAGTAAAAAACTTTATGTATCTATCTATCTGTATGCGTATATATGTAATAATAAAACATTTTCCTTAAGCCTAAGTTAATTACTTCTAAATTATTTTAGCATTGAACTTTTGTCTTTGTTTTTATAATATTTTAAAATATTATTTTTAATTCAATACTTTTAATCTACCCTTTTTATTTTATTTTATTATAAAAAACATTAATCTTTCAAAACAGTTTGTTTGTTAAAAAGAAAATTCCATTACCTAATTCATTGTATCTGTTGCGTAATATTTCTTTGTTTATTCTCTCAAATGTTCGAATACCCAGAATTTCATTCGATCGTTTTTGTCTGAATGAGGGATTTGAATCGACTATACGCGACCGTTGGTGAGAACTAACTTGATATTTGTATCAGCAGGTTAAATTTCATTGGTTAAAAATCAATTCTCAAATTTTTATTGGTAAATTAGAAGTTTGTTGTGAAATATCTTTTTCCCTCGATGAGAACTTATATGAAGGATGACGTTGGCTTTGGAATTAGAGTTCGATCAGTTTTAGTTTTGTTTGTGTGTTTCTTCATACTTTGTGTCACCTGGTGAAAGCTGACGTAATGGGCGAATATCTAATGCAATAACATACATCTTTTTTGTGGGGTGGGGGGTAACTTATACTAGTGCAATTTTTAAATAATCATTAGTGGAACTGTTTTACTGTGATGTGAAAATTGAATAAAGGCGCTTCTGTTTACTTTCAATGAGGAATATTCCTCAGGGATATATTTTGTTACTTTACTACTTTGTGCTACGCGATTGCTAAATCTTCGATGGAATCTTCATGATAGCTGATATGGTTTCGGGCAGAATCTCTCTCTCTCTATATATATATATCACTTTTTATGGACACCGTAACTTCAAGCATTCTGCTCAAATCTCTTCCAAACTGATACATAAAATCAAGGTATATAAAACCTCGGTCAAGTGCGTTATCGGTCAAAATTGGACACAGGAAGCGGAAACAGGGAGGGTTTTTGTGCAAACCGAAAAATCCCCATAAGTACTTATTTAAAATAGATATCGAATCGGTGTAATGTTTACACTGCTTCTATAAATCAGCATAAAATTTATGCTTGACAGATTTTTAATAAAGTTAAAAATGGGCTCAAGGGACGAAAAAAATAATCTTTGAGAGAAAAAAAAATCATAGCTTTGTCGATTCTGAAGAGTCAAATACAATTGAATTTATTATAAATTTTCTTAATTTTATCTAAATCTTTTGTGTTTACAAGTTTATGATAAGAGCATTCGTTATCGCAAAAAAAGGAGTGAAAGAAAAAAAATCCATAACTTCGTCAATTCATACGATACCAAATCCCATTAAATTTATTATAATCTTCTCAATAATATCTACAATTTTTATCCTGAAAAGTTTTTGATAAGACCAATATGTGTAGCCAAAACAAATTAAAGGAAAATAGGAATTGAAGGAAAAACCTTATTAAGGGCTTAATCAAACTTCTGATAATTTGACACATTTTAAAATTCTCTTTAATCTCAAACACATCCAATTGACAGGCTCTCTTATTTAGTAACTGAATAAAATTCCGTAACGGCCAGTATTTTAATAAAGTCAGAATATATTTCAAGAAATGCTGTCAAACTGGGCATTTTGAACGGAATTTCTCGAAGCGATCGTGATTGAAGTGTAGAGGATGTATTCAAATAAAGAAATGCTTATTAACACGCTTTTATTACTTTCACCTGTATGTGAGTTTGTGGGTTTGTAACTCTCCTTGTTATCTAAAGATTTTCCTTATTATCTAAAGATTTTCTCAAGCAATTTTGACTAAAAATTGCATTCTATAGTTTTCGGGCACGAGAAAATCATTGGGCTAGGTTACATGTTCGAGAAAAAATTTTAATGGGTCATATTGGGTCATTAAGAGTCTGGGTCAAGCTATTTATATTTAAAGAACGGCGTGATCGATTATAACGAAATTTTGTATGTAACAGTTTTTTGGCACGAGAAAACTATCGGGTTGGGTCACATGTTCGAAAAACTTCGATTAGTGGGTCATTTTTGGGTCATTATGGGTCAAGCCATTTTTATCTAAAAAACGGCTCTAACGATTTTGACCAAATTTTATATTTTATCGTTTTGGATTACAAGAAGACCATTGGGTTAGGTAACATGTTCAAGAAAATTCGGTTAGTGGGTCATTTTTGGGGTCATTGTGGGTCATGCTATTTTTATCTAAAGATTTTCTCACGCAGTTTTGGCGAAAAATTGCATTCTATGGTTTTCGGGCACGAGAAAAATATTGGGCTAGGTTACATGTTCGAGAAAAAATTTTAATGGGTCATATTGGGTCATTAAGGGTCTGGGTCAAGCTATTTATATTTAAAGAACGGCGTGATCGATTATAACGAAATTTTGTATGTAACTTTTTTTGGCACGAGAAAACTATTGGGCTGGGTCACATGTTCGAAAAATTTCGATTAGTGGGTCATTTTTGGGTCATTATGGGTCAAGCCATTTTTATCTAAAAAACGGCTCTAACGAATTTGACCAAATTTTATATTTTATCGTTTTGGATTACAAGAAGACCATTGGGTTAGGTAACATGTTCAAGAAAATTCGGTTAGTGGGTCATTTTTGGGGTCATTGTGGGTCATGCTATTTTTTACCACGCTTTTATTAACTTCACCTGTATGCGAGTTTGTAACTCTCTTTATTGTTACTTGATAACACGCGTATTTATGAACCGATTTAAAGGAAACTTGATATGTACATAGTACATATAAATGTCCCGACTGAGTTCGTTGGCCAGCATTGGCCCACGCTTTTTTTCCTCGATAATTTTATTTATTGCTTATTTATTGATATCTATAATAACAATGATTTTATAGTAATATAGTATTTTTCATCTATTTTTGTTTTCAGCTTATAGTACGAATTATTTTTCACTTTTTAGTTTGATATACTTAAAAAGCGTGTTTTTTAGTTTTTTTAAACTATATTTATTTTTATACTTGCTTTTAAATTCGATTTTAATCTCAAACGAATTCATTTGGCATTTTCTCTTTTGTTAGGAATTATATGATGTGCAGCATTGGTCGATATTTTTCATAAAGTCGGAATATATTTCAAAAAATACTGCGAAAGAGAGCTTTTGAGCCGAATTTTGCTTAAGATGATTCTGATAAAAAGTGCCCAATTAACATCGTCATACTGTGTTTATCACTAACCATATTTTTTTTTTTTTTTTTTTTTTTTTTTTTTTTTTGGTGCGATGAGCATTTAACTTCGAAATCTATCTGTGTCAAAAAGCCGAAAGGGAGCCAAATTTAAGGGATTGATTAAAAGGAATATAAAAATAAAAACATTTAGATCATAGGTTACGATAAGGGCGGATTCACACAATAGTGTGATGCCGGCTTTGTTTGGTTTGATTTAGTTTATTTTATGACAACCAATTTTCAAGAAGAGGAAAATGAGGGTGTGCCCTCCATGAAGGGGGGTGGGGGGTTCCAGGATATCCTATCCCTGTTTATGTAAAGAACTGCAAGATTCGAAAAAAAAAACAAAAAAAAACAAAAAAAACACGGAAAATTGAACGATTAAGTCGACGGCAGCAATTTGATTCAAACACAGCACCTACTATCTATCAGCTTAGAGAGCAGAGAATCTCAGCCACTGGATGAGTCCAGATACAGGCTTGGTTTAAATCAAAGTAAAAGAGAAAAATATTCTTTCTTTTTACTTAGTATTGCCTAAAACATTGTGTAGGCCAATTCTTAAAGGATTATTAAACGTTACTTAAGATTTTAAAAAGTTGTTATCATATTTTACAAAGAGTGCCAGCAAAAAAAATCTTGACACTTGAAATTTTAGATGTTTTGTTAAATATCTAGAAATATGATTAAGGAGTTATTCTGAAACTCGAGGTGTGTAAACAAAATAATACAGGTCATATATTTTCGCAAAGATTTTTTTTTTTCAAAATTCAATAGAGGACCGTCAACTAAAAAAAAAAAAAAAAAAAAAAAAAAAAAAAAAACTACGAACGTTTGTGTCTTATTGTGATAAAGTATGTTCTTTTTATGAATATAGTGTATGTAGTCGTAGAGAAATTAAAGTTTTTCTAAAAACGGTCCGAAATATTGTCAACTTTTGTGCTTAAAATTTGCAGAGTTCTTAATAAAAAGCAATGTTTTTTGCAGAAAATATGAGAAACAACATTTTACGTATTACCCTGTCACAAAATTAAAAAATGTGAATAATTGTATGGAGAATATATCGGTTTACTAAATAAGGTTTAATTGAGCATGCGTGAACTCAATCAAAGTATAATTTGCATAATGTGTTAGCTAAATGTATAGAGCAACTTTTATGAAAGTCTCAAAAACAGCTTGAAAATTCTGAAAATTATCGCCGATAGAATAAAATCAATATCCGTTATTCCCAAAATGAAGCAAAAAGATGAGTAACTGTATCCAAATAGAGTAGTAACTGCAATATTGTGTAGACACTAATCAATGGAATATAGATACAGCTTTTTGTTTCACTTTGGGAATAACGGATTTTGTGTTATTCAATGGTCGATAATTTTCAGAATTTTCAAGCTATGTTTTTTAGACTTTCACAAAAGTTACTCTATGCATTTAGCTAACATATTATGCAAATTACATTTTGATTGAGTTCACGCATGCGCACTAAAACCTTATTTGGTAAACGTGTTCATTTTTCAAAAAAAATTCAATATTAATTTTGATTACAGGATGTTGTGTACAATATTAATTGCCAAATATTCAGAAAAGAAATTTGTTGTTTATTAAGAACTCTGCAAATCTTAAGCAAAAAACCGTTTTTATAAAAACCTCAATTTTGCTACGCGTATACATGCTGTAATCATAAAAGGGAACACAATGTATTACAGTAAGCCACTTAATCATAATCTGCAGTTTGAAAGTGTTTGCTACATTAATTTTGACAGAGTTATCCAAAAGATCTTCGTTCTTTTTCAATTTGTCGAGGGTCCCCTATTGAATTTCGGAGAAAAACTTTACAAAAATGTATGACCTGTACTATTATATTAACATATTTAGAGTTTAAGGACAATTCCTTATGTATATTTCTAGATATTTAACAAAACGTCTAAAATAACAAGTGTTAAGAATTTTTTTTTTTTTTTTTTTTTTTTTTTTTTTTTTGCTGATATTGTATGACAAACAACATTGTTCATAACGCCCTGTAATTAAAATGAAAATATATTAATCATTGTATGAAAAATGAACAAGTTTACTTATTAAAGTTTCACTGCGCATGCATCACCCCAATCAAAATGTAATTTGTATAATGTGTTAGCTAGACGTATAGAAGAACTTTTAGAAGACTATAGAAAGTCTTTTGTATGCAATTTTAAGAAATATTTTATTATACGATTTTGAAAACAAATAATATACTTGAATACCTTGGAAAAAAATACTACAGACAATAGGCATTAGTGTATATATGTAGGTTGTACACCTTTGTACGTGATGCATGGAATATTACACATACCATATAATGAAAATAAAATATAAGTCTGCTGTGAAGCGCATAAGTTAACCCTTTCATTCATACGGCCTCATAAGAGAATAGTTAAAGAAAGTCGTATAAAGCCCCCCCCCCCCTCAAGTCAGCATTTATTTATGAGGAACTAACTTGTGGACAAATAATAGCTAGCATAAATCACAATAAAAAGTATTCTATAATGGATTCTCATATATCACTTTGTTAAAAAATATATCGAGAATAATTATGCATGAAAATGTTTAAAAAACGTTGCCTGGCATGTATCACAAATGCACTGTAATACATCCATCCTCCTTTTGTAAAATTCATTTTTAGGAATCTAAATTATGCTCACATAAGACATAACAGTAAAAATTCATTTCTGCTAAAAAAGAAAAAAAAAGCTAAATCATTGTTTTAACAAATGACGTCTACAGAGAATAATTAATTGTGAATGAAATAATTCAATTTTGCGATCACTGTATATTTTATATGGCATTTATGATGTGTGATTTATAAAGATCAAAGAAATAATCTACTTCTTAATTATTAATTTAGACACATACTTCCAATTGCACAGTTAAAAAAATAGTTTCAAAATTAATTGGATGAAGTTTGTAGCAACTCCATTTCAGTGGTTTCTTTAAGAAACAAAAAAAAAAATTATAAGACCCCCGTGTAAGCTGAAATTTACATTAGTAAAAAAATTCCTTATCCACTTCTGAATTAATCACACACACACGCACACAGAAAAAAAAAACGTGTTAATATCTAAAAAGATCACAGAGATATAAAAATCCAAATTTCGTAACTTACATTATTTAATTCAGAACATTGCACAAAAAAAATCGATAATTTGGAATAAAAAATAGAATGATTCACAAATAATTTATTATTTAAAAGCCGATTTATGACAGTACCCCTCTTTGGGGATATTTTTTCATTACTACACCTGCAATATATTTTGATGTAATTGCCTATTTTTTAATTGTTTTGCTTATACAGTTTCTTAGTTTTTACTAAATCATAAAAATCTTCAAACAGAAATGTAAATTTAGAATTTTATAAAGAAGTTTTAAAATTGGTTTGGGTTATAAAGCAGATACAAAATAATAATAATAAAATAACTTTTCAAATAAACGTTAATTGTTTAGAACTGCTGTTAAAAGACAAACTAGAAAAGGAAAAAAATAGTTTATTTTGTATAAGAATAATATCATATAAACCATTTTTAATGTGCAATGTTTTTTGTTTATAAGATTTAAGGTTTTTTCCAAATTAAAATACATAGCTAAATTTTGTATTGTGTAATTATTAAATTTCTAAACATTGTCGATTAGTAATTTTATAATTATATTAAAACCTATGAATAAGTGTTTCCTTTCAGAAAATAAATTTTATAGTGAAATAATTTAAACAATAATTATATTTGTAACAATATTTGTAGGTTAATAATGATATATCGCTACAAAATTAAAAATCAACATTTGAGATAATCCGATAGAGTAGCGACAATATAACTTTTTATAGCTAAGAAACATTTTTGCACACATAATATTCACAAAAAAGCAGCTTTTTTTCATTTGTTTCACTTTAAAAATGGAATTTGACAACTTGTAATAAAAAAAAAAAAAAAAAAAAAAAAAAAAAAAAAAAAAATGTATGTTTAACATATTTAATATCGCTGCGTTTAAATTTATTCTTTCATGACATAGAACGATTAACATTTAAAGAAAATTTTATTGAAGCGCTGCTGTCATTATGTTTTCTATCTAATATATATATATATATATATATATATATATACAGGGTGAGTCATAAATATCGAAACAATAGGCTATCTCCTTAAATATTGCCCGTAGACCCATACTTCCAATTGCAAAGTTTCATTAAAAAAAAGTAAATTTTTTGATAAGATAAGTTGCAACTCCATGGGGGTCTATTTTAAAAATTACGAAAATTAAATTTTTATACGGCCGCCAGAGGATAAAACTTCCAATTAGAAAATTTTTCCTTATCCATTCCTGAATTGAACAAAAAAAATTCATCTTGATATCTTAAAAACTCAGAGAGTTATGACAATTTTAATAAAACCTGAGGTTTCAAGGGATGAGACACAAATTGAAATGCGTGTAATTGAAGAAACAATGTTACTGTAAGGTGTCCAGGAAGCATTTATTTATTTATAGAGTTAGAATTTTGAATGTTTTGTGATGGTTAACCATTTAATTTATAAGTATTATAACATCATAAGACTTAATAAAATATTTTTTTTTCAAAAAATTTAGAGTAAATTAAAATTGTTATAACTAAAAACATTATTTGTCGCGTTGAATTTTTTCTTTTAATTAAATGAAATTGTCTAATTTTCAATTTTGATTCAGCATTTTAAGTAATACTTTTTTAAAACAAAAGTATTTAAAATAGCAATATAAAAAATATGCAATTTTTTGTAAACAAATCATATTTTTAAAAGTAAATTTTCTGAGGTGAAAACTTTTTTCGGCTCGTTGGACAGTTTGAGATGTTAAAAAACTATTGAACTAGCGGGACTGTTACCGTAACTGACGGTTATTGACTTATGTAAGTTTAAAAATGAGAAATACTGAAATAAAAACATCTGATGCAAAAAAGTGCATTTAGTTTTAAACAAACATGAGCTTCTAACATTTAAATGCTTTTTAAAAGTTCCTAGGTGATTAACTCCGTCTTGTATAGTTTCGATTTCAGATTTTGCTTAAGTTTTGAAATTCTAGCGTTCTTTAACTACTATTTAAATGCGTCAATTGATTAAAACCCCATTTTTTTATCACGTCGATTTCAAATTTTTTCTTTGTTTTGGCCCCGACAACTTCATAGTTTTCTTGTTAAAATTTCTATTACACGATGCGTAAAAGGTGCCTCTAATTACGGGCCTTCAAACTGGTAGATGGTAGGTGCTGGGTTTGAACCCAATCGCGACCGTCGGCCTAACCGTTTGAACTTTTCCGTGATTTTCATCGAACCTTGCGATTCCTTGTATAAATACGGGTTAGGTTCCCTTATAAAAACCCTATCGGAGGAACCCCTCCCCTTAGGACCTATATTCCTACTGTAGATAATTGGTCGGCATAAAAAAACCTAATTACGGGCGACACACTGTTAAACGTTTTAAGTTGAAATTATTCAATTGAATTTCTTAAAAGATGTTTTGTTCGAACGCATTAAATCTTGATCAATTAAATACACTTATAACGGAATATTAGTGGGAACTTAGCATAAAAATTACGCAGCAGAAACGTTATGCTCTTAGACTTTAACATTCGAATAAATATTTTTGTTTTTTTTAAATGCCGTTTAGAATAAATAAACTACTCGGATGTAGCAATCTGAGGACTCTAAAGATACGAAATTCGTATTTGATATCACTGAAATCCTGTAAATTATACAAAATTCAGTATAACAGCGACACCTGACAGACGATTGATACAAAAACGTAAACAAAACCAATTCATGTCAAGAAGTAACTGAATCTGACTTTTTATGAAATTTCCTGCATTAGTTCGTAAGATAGAGTTATTGCAGAAATCGTAACAACTGCAATGTTGCAGCGCCACACGTGGAGCTACATACAACAAAATATAAAAAACATCAATTCATGTCAAGGACTAACTGAATCTGACATTTGATGATATTCCTTACATTAATTCTCGAGATACAGCTATTACGGAAATCGCACAAAAGCCTGTACAGTAGGGCCACCTGTTAAGCGATTCACATCAAAAACTAATCAGCTCCAATTTATATTAAGGACTAAGTAAAAGTAATTTTTTATTAAATTCCGTGGATTAGTTCTTGAGATAGGGCGCTCAAAAATATATGCCATATACAGAGATACAGGAGCAGTCACAGACAGACATTTTGTAAAAACATGCTTTTCGGTGTCTCTGAGCCTTAAAACGTGTGAATCCGTTGAAAACCGGAATTCAAAATTTTCATAAATCCAATACTTTTCTCTTGTAAAGATAGGAAAAAGTAAAAATGGGTTTAAAACCACATAAATTTTGAAGCTGAGTAGTAAAAAGTAGATTTTTGAAAATATTTCTGTGTAATTTATTAAAAAATGTTTTCAATAATTCCGTTGATAGAAGTGTCATTATCGCTATTACTATTTTTACTAAATTTATTGCCTGCGGCAATAAGTTTTAAAGATACGTTTAATGAGAGTTTAATTAATATCATTTAATTTAATAACACTTTTAATAAGTGTTTAATAAGACGGTCTGGCCAATGGGTCGCGCCAGTTACGAGTCTGGCGCCAATCTCGAGATATTGAAGAAATCTAGCATATTTCAAGGAAGTTTAAATCAAAAACCTATATGCTTTTATTTTATATCTAAAAGTTAAAGTATTGTCTTGGATCGAAATTTAATAATGCGTAAATTTATGGTCGATCCCTAAATTGTACTTCAAAGGAACTGATATCGCTGCGCTCAAAGGTATGCTTAAGTAGTGTAAGTCAAGAATTTTGGAAAATTTTAGATTTTAATATCTTTTAGGGATTTAGAGATATCGAGATGAATTTTTTTTCGTTCAGTTCAGTAATGAATAAAAAAAAATTCTAATTGACAGTTTTATCCTTTGGGGGCCGTATAAAAATTTAATTTTCGTAATTTTTAAAATATACCCCCCATGGAGTTGCAACTTATCTTATCAAAAAATTTACTTTTTTTTATGAAACTTTGCAATTGGAAGTATGGGTCTAGGGGCAATATTTAAGGAGATAGCCTATTGTTTCGATATTTATGACTCACCCTGTATATACACTGTTAAAACTAATGGTGACACATTGCACCTTTTAAGGGTGAAAGGCTTGTCTCACTGGTGGCACCCCTAGAGGAGCTAAAATGGCACCCTTAACTAGGGTGAAAGGATGGCACCCCTAATCCAGGCTGTTTCAGGGGGTGAAAGGACGGCACCTCAGGGAAGAATAATGGCACCCCTTATCCACAGTGTTCAATAGGGTGAAAAGATGGCACCACAGGGGAGAATAATGACACCCCTTATCCAGGGTGTCCCAAGAGGTGAAAGGATGGCATCTCAGGGGAGAGTAATGGCACCCCTTATCCAGGGTGCCCCAGAGGGTGAAAGGATCGCATCTGAGGGGAGAGTAATCCCTAGTAGCAAAATGTGTCTGGCCCTTGAATGGCTTCTCATCGAAATCTGATGACACGATAAGCGGCCAATGATCGTATACTCATCGGCTATGGATAAATTTCATCGGCAATTACTCAGAAATGTCTCATTGGCCCTAGATCTAATGATATCGAAATCCGATGAATTTTAGAAACAAATTTGATAAAACACCGAGGAGTACGATTTCATGCTGATGAATGTACGATGACTATGAGATAAGTATCCAAGCAAATTTTGATGAGAAAGCGATGGATTATTGATTGGTTGGTTGGAATAAAAATGAAAGTTATTTTAGAACATTTATCTTTTGATTTTGTGAAATATACATACATTAAAATTTTAGCAGCTAAACATTTAAATACGGCCACTTTTAATTTGTTTTAGCTGTACAACAGTATTAAAAAAAAAAAAAAAAAAAAAAAAAAAAAAAAAAAAAAAAAAAAAATATTTTTTGGCTGTTAGAGTTCCTTTTTTTCTTAGTTTATTTCTTAAAATTATTACTCCTTCATTAAAAAAAAAAAAAAAAAAAAAAAAAAAAAATTAATTAAATTCTATTTAATTTTTTTCCTAAAGCCTTTTATTTTAAATCAATTGAGAAATGAAAGAAATAATTAAAAAACATCTTTAGATATAAATTTTAATATATATATATTAATGTAAATCACTTTATTGAAAGCATGGAAATTTAATCGATTTAAAATAAATGCTTCAGGGAAAGGATAAATAATATAACTTAATAGGATTATTTATATGAAGGTATATCTTTTCAGAAATAAAGTATGATATGTTACTCTAAGCCTCACTTTTTATCAAAAAATAAAATAAAATAATTTTGCTTGAATATTTTAATATTCGATAAACAATTACCACTCTTATTATGAATTGTTTTAAATATTTTAAAATAATTTTATTATTAATTCCCAGTTATTGCATGTTTTGCTTTGATAAGTTTTGACCTTTTAAAATTTTCTCTATAACTTAAAATGCCCAAAGCTTATTTCTTTCACTATATATGACTTTAAAATGACAAATGTGTATTTCTATTTAGGTACAGAAGGCTTATAAAATTTTGAAAAAAAAAAAAAAATACTGAAAAGCACATTTTTAAAATTTATTTACTGAAAAATAAATAGCAGTTCTATCTACTAAAGTGTTTGGTGTAAAAAAAAAAAAAAAAAAAAAAAAAAAAACCTTAAGCAATGTTTTTTTTTTTTTTTTTGGTAATGCACAGATGAGTGTATAAACACTCATAACCTTCCACTGTAAGGTAGGATTCATGTATCTAATTGGGTAAAATTGTGGTCTCTTCATCCTTGACAAGAGGCATACAAAAGCAAGGGGCCTTACACATTTCTCATTTAAATAAAAATCATATTTTAATTACATGAACTGTCCCAACGATGTACCCATACTTGTCAACAACCTAATTTTTAAAACATTTTAAACCAGAAAATTTAATTAAATGTGTCATGCCTCTATATGGTAGTGATTTGAAATGCTTTATTTTATTAAATAAAATTTCTGGTTCAAAGCATTCCCCCCCCCCCTTTCTTAAGGTGGAAAGTCTAAAGTATGCTTATCACATTTTCATTGTTAAGTATTTGGTAATTCATATTTGTAAATCTTTATGTGGGAAATCAGTAAAGTATGCTCATCCCATTTTCTTTGTTAAATGTTTGACAATTCATATGTATAAAGTTTAAAAAATAAAACTCGTGAAGAAGCACATCTTAATAACAGTTTGTTTCTACAATTTTAGGAATTGGGCGCAGCTTTGCAATTCACAATTTTAATTCTCCTTTTTATTTAATATTCATACATTTCTGGTTGGTTAGTTCCTTTTCTATTTGCATTACATAAATGTTTTTTAAAAAAAAAAGGCTCCTATGTCATGTTGATATTCCAGGATGTCTGAAAACTTCTATAAGAGGCTTCTCCCCCCCCCCCTCCCCTTCACATTGAAATTGAAATCTTTGTTTCTTTAATATAATTTAAGAACAGTAGATAGGTGCACTACAGTATACCAGTGAATTGAGCAACAAAAAACACAAATCAAGTGACAATTTCACCTGCAAGCAAAGAAGAAACCAGTTCGAATATCACAATTTGTCTCCTGCCTCATGCTTTTTGTTGCATTTGTCCCTGGTGTGAAGCCTGTTTAACTCTTTCCGGCATGGGCAAAATATGTACGAAAAGGAGAAATTATCGACTGACACCGGAATTCACAAACGAATTTTTTAAATATTTTGAATTCCTTTATTTAAGCTTTTATTGTAAAAGCAAAATTTTTCTAAAATATTGGTGCCGTTTGCAAGGTTGGAATTAAAATTAGGTATCCAAGACCAGGCACAGTGTGCTAGAAAGAATTAAAAAAATGTATCCATGAAAATGATAGGCACAAATCTGAAATAAAAGCATTTCCAATTTTTAGAGCAGTATTAAAAAGCAGTCTTACTATAATGTGAACAAAAAATGTGTCATTACACAATTTATAATATTTATTAACTGTATAAATAATAAATCATAATAAAACTGATTGCTGTATGAACTCATTATAGAAACTACAAAAAACATGATTTACCCAACATTACATAATTAACTCATTTAATTTATTATAATTTGAAACAACTGAATTACAGTAAATGCAATTTTCACATTAGTTTCTTAATTACATTTAATGTGTTATTACATGCTAAAACTAATTATTCCATACAAATTATAATAGACTGCTCTTTCTTATTAATCAGATAAATTGCCATTGTCATTCCAGGTTTGTGCCCAACTTATGTCTGTACTAATTTTTTGGCAGGATGGATGATTGTACAATTTTTTTAAACACTCATAAATTTTGCATTTAGTGATGTAATGCACATAAAAGTTCTATTTTCAGTTAATATTATGACAAGATTGTTTGACAAGACAGTGCATCTGCATTTCATGAAGGTGCATGAACAAATTTTATCGTACTACAAAATAAGTTATCCAGAATTTATCTTTTATTTGTATGTTTAAAATTCTATAACATTATTGAATTCCAATCATGCTTAATCATTTATTTTTTTCAATATCACATTAATGTTGTTAACCATCTTATTGTTTCTAATCTTGAGGTGCTGTTGTAAGAATCCATATATACTATCTGCATCTTTTAATTACTATATAAATAAAAACTAATTTCTAATGTATAATCTGCTGATCAATCAAAAATGTTTAGATACTGAAATTTGAATAAAATTTTTCTTATTTCTATTTGCTACAAATAAAGCAACATTTAAGGGGGAAAAAAATCTTTCTGGTGTAAAATTTATTTTATCTGCTGCAAATTATATATAGCAAAAATCAGAGTTAAAAAAAAAATTCAATTATTTTAATCATTTAATATTATTTATCTTCTGATTTAGTATTTGAAATTTTTCTTTAAGGTTAATGCCAGAAAAAAACTTCCAGACACAGACTATAAAACAAATCTAAGCTAGATTATTTTCTGAAACAATTTACTGTCATAGAATGATTCAAGTGTTACATTCAAATCCTATAAAAAAGTAGAAATACAATATTTTTTTTTAATATTCATGCACAAAAATTTATTTTTAAATAACAAAATATAATATATACATCAAAAGAATTAAGATAAATTTACATATATAAGTGCATTATTTACACTGTTTATATTTATAAATAACATTCCAATTGGAACAAACAGAAATTAATGCATCTTAATAATTCGAAAAAAAAAATATCTTAATGGAAAGATGGATATGTTGTTTTCACAATTCTTCTACAAAGATCTGCAATTGATACTCTGATGTCTAGCTAAACCTTAATGATGTTATTTTGAATTTAAATTGCCAGACTTTTTCTTCAAAAAATAAGTAGCGTAACTGCTATCAATAGTCCACTTTTTGCACCGTAGAGGGGATCTCGTGAATTTCATCAGATGTAAAATGCCGTCCACAGAACTAGACAAAAAGGGAAAAAAATAGTAAGTTTTTACATATAATCACATTATTTATATACATAAAAAATATATAGCTTATTTCAGTTAGCTTTATTAAGCACATTTGTATTTTAGTACTTTATTTAAACAGGAGAGATATGAAGGTATTCTAAAAACAATGGTACATTTTGAAATTTTTAAGAAAGAAAAAATATCTTTCGAGATGGTTGAATATATTTATTCAAAAATAGAAACTGGTACTGGTTAGTTTGTGATTTTTGCCCCAGGTTCATTTTTTTTTCTCCTTGGATTTTTGTAGTGTTTCCACAGATAGAAATAACAGCAAAATTCAAAATTGTTTGAATTATGAGTCAAGATAGAATTTGTTCAGGCCGGGGCAGAAAATTTTGGTCTGTACACATTTCTTTTGTCGACAGTCATTTAACAATTATTAATTTTTCTACATCCAACTTAAATTTTCTATAATACGACTTAAAATAAAACTTTTCAATGCTAACCCCCAAATTTATATATATACATATTATACACCTTATGAGCAAAATTTACTCTGTTTCTGCAAACAGTTTCAGCATTATTAGCCATTTTACAAAGAGCGAATTTCGGAGATATATCTTCAAATAGAAATCTGGTACTTATATCAAGTATACCCTACACATTTCACCCAAAGGTTATTTTTAAAAATAACCAGCTTTTTGCTATTATAAGAAAATGTTTTTTATGATTTCACAAGATCCTCTATTTTCTGAAAAAAGTGGGACACTGTTCAAAATTCCTTAAGCCTTTAATTTTTTTTTTTCTCCTATAGAAAAAATAAAGTAACATAAAAACTGAATTTACCAAGTTAGTTATTATTCATAATTTGATGTAACAGATACAGTCGGCTCTCGTTAATTCGAACTCGTCAGGACCACAAGAAATGTTCGAATTATCTGAACTTCGAATTATGGAAAGTATGAAATGAAAACATGCTTAATATGGTGTTATTACAAAGGAATTAATGTTAGTGTTTTTTTTTTTATTTCTTTCGTCTGTTCGGAATTCTCACTAGTTTGAATTAAACGAAGTCAAGAGAAAATGAGTTCGAATTAAGGAAAATTTTTAACGTTATTCTGCCATTGAAAACTCCAGGACTTCATGTTTAGTTCGAATTAAGCGAAGATTCGAATTATACGATTTCGAATTAATGAGAGTCGACTGTATTTATATTATGCAACTATTGTTAAAACTCATGGAAATATTGTCAGTTAAATATACAACATTTTCAGCATGATATGTAAAACAAATGGATCAACCAATCATGATTTTTCTTTTGGGAAATATCAGAATATTTTATGAAGTCATCAGCTTTTTACATTGAAATAATATATTCTGTGAGTTACAATGAAGTTAGAGAAAAAAAGGTGTGCAAAAGATGACACATTTTCTAAAAACAATTTGCTTCTCCCCCCCCCCTTCCCTCAAAAATGAATTTTAATGAGCTTCTGTAAAATTTGTAAAAGATTTACACCACCATCATTATATCATGCAGTACTTTCAAAATGAGACATACTGCAGAAAGGTTCAAGACAAAATTTCACTATTTTGGCTTTATTTTCAATCACACAGACTAAAATTTTACTGTATCTGCTTTATTTCAGGTCCCATGTCCTTAAACTAAAATAAAAATCCAGATCTTTGTATAAATGTATTCATACAAGCAGAGAGAAAGGAAAAGAAAGTCAAATTTTCACAATTTTAGTGCGATAATTTAAAATATATTAAAAAAAAATGGTGCATCAATTTTTAAACACTTAAGCGTGTATTCGAAAAAATGATTTTCCATCTTCAACAGCTCAAAATTTTCAGATACATTTTCAGACTCATTTTTAAAAGTAGAAACATGAAACTTGCTGGGAGGATTTTTGAAGGATGTATAAGATGCCGTGTGATGTAATTTCTTTCTGAATTAATTAGAATTTGATTTATCAACAATTATTTTTTCAGCATGACCCTTTTTTTCGTTCCCAGATTTCCCGCTCTGGAAAATTCGGTTTGAAAGGCCAACTTTGAGAGCATTTTTTTCAATATTTTCTACATTTATCAAAAAAATGACTGACACAGCACCTTATATAGTTTCTAAATAAGAGATTTTCAAAGTTTGGGGCATTTGAGAGCAAAAGTGAGTCTAAAAATAAATCGGAAAATAAGCGGTTTTGATCGGAATACATCCTTAAGTCTGTTTTTTATTCATAGTAGTCATTTCAACTGATTCAAAGGTAATTGAACAATATCTCACTAAGAACTGGTTGCCTTGCTAGAATTCTGTATCTGATACCGAAATAAATGGTCAGGGGAAACTGAGGTGGAATGGGATAAAGTTAATGATCTGCATAAGCATGCAATTGCATAAAGGAAAAGATTATTTCAAGAATCAAAAGTTTACTTTTACATACTTTTTATACTTTCTGTATATTAATGAACTGTTTCTATGTAGATGTAATAGTTTTTTTATTTATGCAACATATATTATTATACTTTACATTATCCATAATTTAAACTATGCCTAAAAGAAAATTTTTGTTTCTACAAGACAAAGCAATGGGGGGGAATGCGGCAATCCCTCAATCTTTCAACAAAATTCCCCTTTCTCCCTGATTTTTCAACAAAATTTGTGTATTTCTCCCAATCTTTCTACAAAATTCACATTTTCTTGCACAATTTTTCTAGGGTATTTTTCACAATTCTTTAACAAAATTAAAGTATTTTTCTGCAACTGTCCATGAAAATTTCCCGTTCAAGAAAATCGCATTTTTCCCGCAATCACGGAAGTTGTGTCTTTTCAACAATCCTTAGACGGAAATTGCATCAATTCCCGCTATCCTCTGAAAATACTAGTATCTTTTTCTGCAGTCATTTGACGAATTTAGTTTTCTTTTTCCATCCTTAGGAGAAATTTGGATTTTTCCAACATTCATCCCAGCAGCAGAATTTTCTTCTGCAGTCTGCAACACAAGTAAAAGCTTAAAGAACAGTCTGCAGGCCAATCCCTCCCATTACATAATATGCACTCAAACATCCCAAGTATTTGTGATAGACATAAAAGGAAAGTACAGTAGAACCCCGATAATCCGGATCGGTTTTTTCATTTTTTTTTCAACTTTAAGAAGCGATTGGCGAAATTTTTTTGTTTTATTATACAGAATACGACGATGCAACAAGTTAATGTTATGGAAATTAGCCAATCGCTTCTCAAACTTGAAAAAAAAGTGAAAAAACTAATCTGGATTATCGAGGTTCTGCTGTACTTTTAAAAAAAAATTTTCGTGATCCTTTAAAGAAATTTGCCATTATTTAAGATCTTTGGACGAAGTTCGCGTTTTTCTGCATTCCTTTGACAAAATTCACGCGTTTCCCGTGATTTATGGCGAAACCTTTTTTTTTAAAAAAAAGACTTTCGTCGAAATTCGCAATACATTTTATGTCTGAATTTTTGGATTTAAGACTTAATTTTTTTTAATATTTGCTAAATTTTTAACAGTTGAAAAACAGCCTGCAGACCTTTCCTTCTGAATTTTGTCTACTTGTCGAAAGGTGAGACAAAAATTTTTTTTCTAAACAGAGCAGTAAGGACAGTTTCCCCACAGGTTTAAAAAAGGGCAGGGCGCTACTGTTCTGAAAAGGGCACTTTTAACATTTTTCAGGGCACTTTTTATATTTTTTAGGGCAGTTTTCATTTTTAAGGGCATTTTTATAGAGTTGAATCTAGAATCTAGCGATTAAAAATGTCGTGAAAAAACAGAAACTTCATAAAAAGTAAATTTTGTTAAAAGATCGCGAAAAAAAAAAGGGCAAATATTACTAAAAGATTCAAAAAATAGCAGATTTTGTTAAACAATTGCAAATAACGGCATATTTTGCTAAAAAAATCGTGAAAAAAAATGCCAAATTTTGTGAAAAAAATCGCAAAAAATGGCAAATTTTATTGAAAGATCGCAAAAACAGCAGTTTTTGTTAAAAGATAATAGAAAAATACATATTTTGCTAAAAAATAGCGAAAAAACGGAAATCAAAAACAAATCTTGTGAAAATATCGCAAAAATGGAATTTTTCACAGAATTTTCCATTTTATTGTGATTTCTGGGTGAAATTTGCATTTTTTGCGACTCATTTTACAAAATTTTCTGTTTTTTCACGACTTTTGGAAGAAATTTGTCATTTTTGCACGATCTTTTGAGGAAATCTACTGTTTTGTGAAATTTTGAGATGAAATTAGCCATTTTTTTGCGAAATTTGCTGGGAATTAGTCGTTATTTGCGATTTTTAGCGAAACTTGCTGTAATTTAGCGATTTTTTTTTACGAAATTTCTCGTATGAGGCTGTTTTTTGCATTCCGTTGCCAATCTTTTGCATAATTTACCCTCTATAGCGCGTTCGGATCATCACTGGAGGGCTGCGTTTTTTGAAATGTGGAGCAAGAAGAAAGCCCTTTTTTTTTTATGAACGACAAGAGGGGTGCTAGTTTTTGGATGACGGGGCAAGAGGGGCGCTAGTTTTTAAACTAAAAGGCAGGAGGGGCGGAGCGCCCCCCTGAAACCCTCTGGGGGAAACTCTGGTAAGGATTTTCAGGCATGCAAAATACATAAAAATATCTGTCGGATACTCCGCCCCAAGAAATGAACCTGTCATCAACACTGATGAAGAAAAAAACTTAAAATCACTGAAACTCAGGGTTCGCAGAAATGGGCCCAGCCCGAAAAAACCCGCCCGGGTTTTTTCGGGCGGGCCCACTTGAAAAAACCCACCAAAAAACCCATTTGTGGGTTTTTTCAAATTTTCTCGTGTTTCACAACTGTTTCATTATTTAATCTAAGATATAAGAATGGAAAGATAAATGCCAATTTAAATATACTTCAAACCAACCATATTTAAAAGAATTTCTAAGTACTATTGATAAAATGATCATAAAATAAATTAGTTTGTAAATAAAGATTTTCATGCCTATATATTTTAAAATGCTTCCAAGTGCTTTAAATCTTAATGTATACCTAAAGATGATGCTTAAAATGTGATCCCTATCATGATTGCTTGTATTGTTATAGCTTTTAAGATTAATCGCAACATATATTATCCTGCTTCGGTGTTCAATGAAAGTTTACACAGTAATTTTCAACATAAAAATGGTGACAGATTATAACGAAAAAAAAAGAGCCAAAAAATTTTGGTATAGTACTTTAATAATAATTTCATTGTTAAATTATTACTAATAATTTTTGTAAAAAGAAAATTATAATGTTTATTATTGTCATTGATTTATAAATTTTTTCTAATCAATTAGTTATTTTAAATTGTATTTAGTAATAAGTACCTTGTTTTCAAACATTCGGAACCATATTAACTTAAATAACCCTGATAATATCCAAAAAACCCTGATAAAATATAATCTAAAATGTATCCAGATACTTTAAATGACTGCTTACAGATGGCATACAAAACTAAACTAGTAAAACTGTATTGCCATTTACGATCTAACTTTATAAATATGACTGACATTGACTTTTAGATAATCCAATTTAATACTATTGCAATATAATGTTGCTTAAATTGTAACACACACACATATATATATATATATATATATATATATATATATATATATATATATATATATGTGTGTGTGAATTCTATTTTTTTCTTCACAAAAATAAAAATATTTACATAAATGTTGCTGCTTAAAATTGATTTCTATTGATGTAAATGAAAGGAATTGCATAAATTAGTCTAACTTAAGATTTATATAAAGAAATTCAGTTGCACTTGGTTTAATATATTATTCTTCCAGTAATCTAGTTCCATGAGATACAAAATAATCTTTTTACATCCATATATATTTTTTCTTTTTATGTGTTTTTTTTATTGTTAATCTATTCTTAATGCAAAATTATACTTTTGTTTCACTGATAAATGAAAACTTAGGTACTATGCACATGAAAATTAGAAATTTGGAGAGTTCTCTAAAAATTTTCATTAAAACCCGAAAAAACCCGGGTTTTTTCAAAAAAGCCTGAAAAAACCCGGGTTTTAGACTACTGGGCCCAGTGGGTTGGGCTTTTTCAAAAAAACCCGGGTTTTTTCAAACCCTGCTGAAACTCGCTTGAAAGAATTTTTTATGCATAAAAAATAGGTTTCAGCTGCATAAAGGAGGGAGGGGGTGATTGTGAATTTTGTCTTTGTTGAAAAGTGCGACACATGCGTGACTGAAAAAACTTTGTTGCTAAACAGACCAGTATAAGGATTTTCAGATGTGCAAAATACATAAAAATATGTCAGACACTTTGCCCTAAGAAATTAACCTGCCATCAACACTGATGGGGAAAAAAACTGAAAATCACTGTTATAGCAGTATCACACGGACGTCTTTCGCAGAACTTTTTCCCCTACACAACATTACATCCAGCAAAATGTTCCGTGTCCTTGATATAGGGAGAATTTGTTCGGTAGTTTCGTTTACCGAGCGTTTCCTGCATTGCATAAAAAATGTTGGCCATTCATTCAGTGCTGATAAACTGACCAATAGGAGCAGAGCGAGAAATTAAATAACCCCACGAGAAGTTTGAAAAACCTGTTTACTGAACACGTTGCAAAATGAATGATCCTGTTTTGTAAAATGTTTGCACAAAAATCTTTCTCCGTGTGATACAGCTCTTACTCACTTGAAAGTTTATATATAAAACATAGGTTTCAGCTGCATAAAGGAGGGGGGGAGGGATTATGAATTTTTTCTACTTGTCAAAAGGTGTGACACTTGTGTGACCGAAAAACTTGCTAAACAGAGCAGTATAAGAATTTTCAGACGTGCAAAATACATAAAATTATCTGTCAGACACTCCGCCTTAAGAAATTAACCTGCCATCAACACTAATGTGAAAAAAAAAAAAACTGAAAATCGCTGAAACTTGCTTGAAACTTTATACATAAAAAGAGGTTTCAGCTGCATAAAGGAGGAGGGGAGGGGGGATTGTGAATTTTGTCTACTTGTTGAAAAGTGCGACAAACGTGCAATTGAAAAATTTTTTTGCTAAACAGAGCAGTATGAGGATTTTCAGACCAGCAAAATACATATCTGTTGGACACTCCGCCCAGAGAAATTAATCCGTCATCAACACTGATGAGAAAAAAAAACTGAAAATCACTGTTACTCGCTTGAAAGTTTATATATTAAACGTAGGTTTCAGCTGCATAAAGAAAGGGGAGGGGGAATTGTGAATTTTGTCTACTTGTCAAAAAGTGTGACTGAAAAACTTGCTAAACAGAGCAGTATAAGAATTTTTAGACGTGCAAAATACATAAAATTATCTGTCAGACACTCCGCCCTAAGAAATTAACCTGTCATCAACACTGATGAGGAAAAAAAAAACTTTAAATCACTGAAACTCGCTTGAATTTTTCATATATAAAAAATAGGTTTCAGCTGCATAAAGGAGGGGGGGGGGGGAGGATTGTGAATTTTGTCTACTTGTTGAAAAGTGCGACACACGTGTGACTGAAAAAACTTTGTAGCTAAACAGAGCAGTAAGGGTTTTCAGACGTACAAAATCTATAAAAATATCTGTTGGACACTCCGCCCTAAGAAATTAACCTGCCATCAACACTGATGGGGAAAAAAAAACTGAAAATCACTGTTACTTACTTGAAAGTTTATATATAAAAGATAGATTTCAGCTGCATAAAGGAAAAGGGGGGGGGGAATTGTGAATTTTGTCTACTTGTCAAAAAGTGCGACTGAAAAACTTGCTAAACAGAGCAGTATAAGAATTTTTAGACGTGCAAAATACATAAAATTATCTGTCAGACACTCCGCCCTAAGAAATTAACCTGTCATCAACACTGATGGGGGAAAAAAACTGAAAATCGCTTGAAAGTTTATACATAAAAAATAGGTTTCAGCTGCATAAAGGAGGAGGAGGGGGGGAGGATTGTGAATTTTGTCTACTTGTTGTTTTTTGTTTAATTATTAACTTGTGAAACAAAAAAGATTCAAATCATTTAGTTGCCAAGATTGGCAAACGAAAAATGATTTATAAAAAGTTTGTGTTTTGCCTGATCATCTAAAGTTTATTACAAAAGAACAAACAATTAAAGGATTAGGAGGGGGACACCTGGACTTAACCTGTACCTACCACATTCTTTCTGATAACAATCCTGAAAATACCAGAAAAACACCTTTACTGTTACTTATTTACACCTTATTTCTTATTTCTCTGCTAATTAATTTCCAAAATGAAAAAAGAAAAAAAAATTGATTTAAATCAAATGATTTTTTTTTAAATCAGTTGATTTAAATCATGCCAACCCTGTACAAAATTTCATTTATTGTTAAGTTTTTAAGAAGGGGTGTCCATTAGGGGCTGTGCATGTATAACATTATCATTTTAGGGAGGAGGGGTGTCTGGTACATGATATCATAAGATATCACTAGGGGAAGAGGGGGGGAGTGTCTCTAGCTTTCAATATCATTTTTGATGCAACCAAAATTATCTCTTATTTATAACATTGATCGTAGGTTTTTAAATAGCAAGTCAACCTTATATATATATAAATACAAAGTCATTAAAATCACTAAATTATTAATAAAGTTATTTAATTTTACAATATGGAACACTTATGTTTGTCTTTCCTATTTGTTTTCATTTGTATTTGAATATATAAACAGGGTTTCAGAAACCATATGTGAAATACATTTGAAATGAAGCACAAATAAAAAAGGAAGAATGTCAATGTAGTACACTCGTTTTGTTGATAAAAATTTCTGTCTGCTCCTTACCCTTCCTCTATTCGGAGCAAGTGTAATAAGACTTTATTGCTGTTAAATGTATTATGTAACAAAAAAAAAAAAAAAAACTTTTTTTTTTGGTGACTTTTTTTTGGTGTTATTTGATATAAATTTATATTTTATTGACTTGTATTCACTTGAACAACAAAGTGTGCAAAAAATAAATATAACCAGATTTGTATACCACTCCAAACAAAATAAATACTTTTTTTTTTTTTTTTTTTTTTTTTTTTTTTTTTTTACATTTTTAAAGCAATATCATTACCGGTGGTGGTGGTGGTGGGGGGGGGGGGGGTAATTGCCTGACATTTTGTAATCATAACAAATTTATTAGAACACATAACTATTTTGTTTCATTTGTATATTCTCATAAAATTTTCGTTTTAAATAGTTCAATTATATAAACAATTATATTTTTTATTGGGTATCCATTACTGAGCTTTTAATATATTTCTGTTATTAAAAAAAAAAAAAAAAAAAAAAAAAAAGAGAGAGAGATTTACATTGGGAAATGAGACCATGAGAGTGGTTAAATTTTGTTGATTAATATGGAAAAAATGGAATACAATACTATAAATATTAATAAAAAAATAATTTAAAAAGAAGTTCCTTACATGTGATCATTAGTGACACATCTATCCTACATTGAACCAAAATCGTTCAGTTTTTTTTTTTTTTTTTTTTTTTTTTTTATCTTTATCACCACTGATTTAAATTAAAATCATAATGTAAATAGCAATAATTTGATACAAAATATTTCAAAGTACAAATTGACATGAATCAGATTAATAATAACATTGTTTCTTTTATTTGAACAAAATTTTGTTGTCCCGTGTATTCTCCTTTAGCCTGTATATAGTTAGTTACTTTTATAAGTTGTTTATTTTGGGTGTTGATTAGTGGTAAAATAACAAAAAATAAGTGATGAATTAATAAATTTGTGAGTGCAAAGAAGTCATTAAATTTGTTTGTGCAGTTAGATTTAAGAATAAAAAGGTAACTGAATTAAATTAAGAATTTAATTTTAGTTAAAATTTATCAAAACAGCAAATGTATGCAAAAATGTTTATTTAAAATTTTTAAGTATTCGGTTACCGAAAAGAAAGTATTCGATAGTCGAATACGGAATATTCGGCAAATACTTCAACCGAAGCTTGCGTATTCTGCAAATTTTCTGCTTAGATCAATCCTTAACATAATTCAACATTTATATATTAATGCCATATGTAACAACACTCCAATAAATAAATAATGTGTACGTCTAAAATTTAAACACATTATTTTTAGGTTGTTTAACATGATTTGAAATTAATCACATACAAAACAATAATGTAATAGTTGTAGACTTTTAACGATAATAAAAGATCAGACTGTAACACTTCTTTGAAAGTGCTTCACCAAACTCTAAAAGAAATGAGCATGTAATTCAGGCGTCTTGTCAAGTTCATACACATTTTTTCATTAAACAAAATAACAACATGAGAAAGAATGAAATGGGTACTTACCTCTCAATATTCTTCGATATAATGAGTTAAATATTTCTTCAAATAATTGAAAAACGCAACACGAGGCAAGCAATCAATGGCGCGCCGACAGTCAACAAACAATTTCAACTTCTTGTTCTTCCGGTGTTTCGGCGGCTTCCTGTTTCAGTTTCAACCAATCAGAATGCGCTTCGAGAAAACGCTGTGATTTTCTTCAAATTTCGCCGTGATTTCATATTGGGCCATTATCTGTGACGTATGAATATACTATCAGCGCATTTTTAATTCTCTATAATACGAAACCGGTTCTCAGATGCTGCTCGCAATGATATGCTCATGTTACATCGCCAGGAATTGATGAAAGGCCTCGCAATATACGATAAAACTATGCTACTAGGGATGGCACCCCTCATCCAGGATACCTTAAGGGGTGAAAGAATGGCATCTCAGTGGAGAATAATGATACCACTTATCCAGGGTTCCCCAGAGGGTGAACGGATGACACAGATAATCCAGTGTGCCCTGTGGCATCCTACAAGAAATAGCACTCACAATCTATGGCCCACAGTTGCAACCCCTCCCCCCACCCCGCTTGTCAAGAAATTGTATTGGTTTGAATCATGAAATACAAAGTGTTTACCCATTTTTAAATTGAATTCTGCAGAGAAAATTATCATGATCAGTCAATATTTTGAGTCTTTTTTTTCTTTTAGATTAAAGGAATATTATATTTTTAAACTCATTATCAGGTGTCCAAAGAAAAATTGTAGCATATTTTTGTAACTCGGAGAGGGATAATATGAACTACAAAAATAATCATAGAAAGGCAGATAATTCAAATTGTACTTTCATTTACATGGAGAGTATTTTAAGAAAAATTCAAAATTTTTAACTTTTATACAGTCTTTGCATCTCAAAATCGCCAATCATAAGTCATCACTATTGCATTGTTAGTCATACCCAAAAGGTTTTGTTAGAATAAATCGCAAAATTTACACAACCTCTACACCTATTTTCTGCCTCTAAAAATCACTGAGTTAGAGTCAAATATTATGACTTTGTCATGCAATTTGAAGCCTGATTTTCAATTTTATGTTTTGAATTTCTTGTAAAATGAAATAAATCATGATTTTTGATTGTCTCTAACTCGGATGTTTGGATCAAGCTTTTTGGGTATGTTTAAGAAAGGGCCAGTAACTATTTTTGTGATTGGGCATTTTTAGATGCAGGAACATTATAAAAAATTGATGCTTTTTGACTCTAAAATAAGAAATAGTACAAATTGAATTATCTATCTTCATATGAATATTTTTATAATTTTCTTATAATTTCAGAAGTAATCCGTAACCATCTTTTTTGACACATAGTATATTGCTTGACTTGTATTTTCATTATTTTATATACAGGGCAACTGAAAAGCATGGGGACACAGAAAAAAAGCTATATCCTGTAAAATATATGCCATATTTTAAGAAAAAAAGAAAAGAAATAACAATATTTTAACAAATTGTTCACTGGCTTGATATTTATTTTTTACACAAGTTTGAAAACTAAAGATCACAGAATTGACAGTCCGCTGCCGGTAATTCTGATTTAAATCATTCTATGCTTTGATAATTTCGCATCACATATAATACAAACTGGGGATTTTCTATTTCTAACTTTTCTACAGAAGTCAAGTGAGTTAAGATCTGATTGTTCGAAGGTTATACACCTGTTATTAAATATCCACGCAGATGGACGTTGAAGGTCAATGTTGTTTTTGCTCCATGTGAATGCCCCAATACTGGTGGATGTTCCATTAAAAATATTTTGCTTCCATGAGGCCAACACTTCGTTGAACATATTAGTTGCTGATCACTTTGACGGTTGTGAACTTTTCGGAGGATTAAGATTTTCATATAATAGAAGAAATGCTACAAAATTTTAAAATAAGCATATCTCAGGTTTTAGTTGTGAAATGTCAAACAACGCACCAATATTTTTTCAGATACCCTGCTGTATCTAATTAAAAAAATGTAAAACACAAATTAGAAAAGAATATGTAATAAATGCTGTGTAACTTTTAAATTAGTAAGAATATTTCATATTCTTTAAAATTCTTCCAGAAAGTTAGCCATCAAGCTATGAAATGAATTATAGAAAATAAGTTCATTTTATAGTTGTGGTAAAATCACAGATGAAATTGAGTAAAAAAAAAACATTTTTACAATATATGTAGTACTTACCTTTACAGTGAAATTATGCAAATACCTATTTTATAGCATATATCCACACAGGATTAGAAATTAAGAACTCTATGTAAGGTGTCAAAATAATGCCTACAAATTTTTTTCGATGTGCCAACTGCATTTCATATTTTCTTATTTCTTTTCACAACCATGTTAATAGTAATAATATTGCATTGCATATTTAGTTTTAATGTATTGAAGGGAAGTGGAGAGGAAACTTTATATATTAAACACTTTTTCTTACTAAACAAAATAAAAACTGACTTTGCATAAGTATGAAACCTGATTAAACTACAATATTTGGATTCTGGAAAAAAAGGATTTTTTTATATTTATTCTTTTTCTTCTTATTTGGATTCTTTTTATAAAGCTAATATGCATACAAAACAGATAATCAAGCAAATATGTCCACAGAAAGAAAATATGAGCTTTAGATATAACCAGGGATAAGCTAATTAAAAAAAAAATCTGAGACTAACAGTACATCAGAAAATAAAAAGTTAGCAAATAAATGAATCTCTGATTGTCAATTATGGTGTGGCATTTAAAACATTTCCAAATCACACATATTTTTTTTTTGCTTGTTTGAGGAAGGGAGTACAAAAATTTTAAAACAATTTTAATACAGTTTCTTATTTTAGGAACATATAAGGATGCAGAAATATCTCATAATAAAAGAAAATATTGTTTACAGGGGTGTAATATCCAAGGACCAGTTTTATCGGTCATTAGTTAAATTGAAGTTAACTTAGAGGTTATTGACAGGTTCAAAATTCTTAAGACACGTGCTGATGTCATTGTGCAGAGGGGGGGGGGGTGTATGCTAAAATACAAATGAAAACATTTGCTAAACAAAAATTAAAGTTAAAGAAAGCTAGCTATCAAGATTAGACGACTAGGAATAATTTTTCTATAATTTAGTTTCATTTGACGACTAACGACTGCTGATTTCTAGTCCTGTATCCACATCAAAACACTTTCTGCCAAATTGTTTTTGTGTTTTGACTTATTGCATCTGAAATTTTAATCCAAAGAGTAATTATAATGAAAGGAATAAAACACTGAATTAAAAAAACAACCTTTTAGTTCAAATAATCTTTTTATTGTAAACACCAAGAATGTATTAAATATTATTAAACAAAGACGTGACACTATGTGGAACTGATGCCACTAAGAAAGTTTTGAAGACATAAGTAGCTAAAAAAAATGATAAAAATTTAAATTGGCTTTTGCTATAGTTAACGTTAAACAACCAAAATAATGTATACCACAAAGTAACTAAGCTTATAAAATTATCTGCTTTTGTAATTAACTGTTTATGTAAAATTAATATATAGCATGAGTAATTTAACAAGTTGCTTGAGTTTTGGAGCACAATAACAGGTTGAAACACAGAAATTTCTGCATCTTCTTCATGATAAACAGTCGGAAACTTTTCTTGTATCAAACATGGTAATGTAAGTACTGCAAATGTAAGTTCACTATCTGAAATAATAATAATAACACATTAAGGAAAACACACAACAAGACAGTCCAATTAAAATGTATCATCAAAGTACAGCAAAAATGGTAGATGAACAAAAAAAAGAATGAATAAAATTTAAATAAAATCTAAATTATAGCTCACAAGGCTATCAATGCCTGGCAGCTAATGCGCCGGCAGGTTCTGTATGTAACGTGATAACTCTTTATATAAATATCAGATTTGGTTCAAATTTTATATGTGGCTCATTTTGATATGGTTCTTCACTGATTAGCATTGGAGGTTCATTGGTTAAATATGAAGGGGGGAGAAGAGAGTGCTACCCCCCTTAATTTATATAAATATTCAGAAATCATGCAGAATTATCAGATTTTCTTCAAATTTTGTTAATAGGTTCACTCTGATAAGGCACTTCTCTGATTAGTTTTAGGGGACCATTGGTTAAGTATAAAGAGGGGTGGTAGTTAATCCACTGTCCAATAACTTACAGTTGATTTCTTTTATTTTTGGAAGGGCATTATTCTGTGAAATAAGAGTATAATATACAGTTAGTTGTATGTATAGCCTGCGAGCTCAATGCCATCAGTTTAACTGGTCACTTTCCTCTTTATTGCCTATTTTCGGACAGTACGAGAAAATTACATGACCAACTCATACTTGTCATTCAGATATTCTTTTCCTGTGTTATCATTAAGAGTTACAAACTATATACATTATTAACCATATTTACAGAACATATTTTGCAACAAAGTGTCTATTCAAGATTAGCAACGAATTTCCCTAACATGTCCAGGTATTCCATACCAGTAATAATAATAAAAAAATAAGGAATTTTATTCAAATTTATTAGTACGCCCCTATTATGTATCCTATATTGGCACTAATCAATGAATATATGAACACAACCCCTCGTGTTTTTCCTTCATTTTGGGAATAACGAATTTTCAACGTATTCTATTGAAAATTATTTTCAAAATTTTCAAGATGTGATTTTGCGACTTTCACAAAAGTTGCTCTATGCATTTGGCTTACATAATATGCAAATGAAATTTTGATATCTTTGACGCATGCGCAGTGAAAAATTATTTAGTAAACCTACTCAATATTCGAACAATTTTTATTATTTTTTAATTCTGATTACAGGGTATTATGTGCAATGTTGTTTGTCGCATTTTCTCAAAAGAATGTTACTTTATATTAAGAACTCTTCAAATTATAAGCAAAAATCTTGGGTAAATTTGAGACTGTTTTCGGATTAGTAGAAAACCTTAATTTTTCTACGACTATCCATGCTATCGACATAAAAATGAACACAGTTTATTACAATAAGCCATTTAATCATAATCTACAGTTTGACCGCTTTTGCTACATTAGCTTTGACAGGGTTATCCAAAAGATATCCAAAAGAAATCCATTCTTTTTTATTTTTTTAACGGTCCCCTATTGGAGTTTCGGAATAAAATCTTGGAAATATATGACTTGTATTACACTACTTGACCATTGATTATCGTCCACTAATGATTTTAGACATTTTGGAAAATATCTAGAAAAACACATGAGGAATTATCCTGAAACTCTCAGTGTATAAACATAATAGGACAGGTCATATAAATCCGTGAAGATTTTTTTCCAGAAACTTTACTGGAGACCGTAAACAAATTAAAAAAAAAGAATATCTTTTGGTTAACCCTGTCAAAACAAATGCAGCAGAAGCGCTCAAACTGTAGATTGTGATTATGTGGCTTATTGTTATAAACTGTGTTCATTTTTATGTCGATAGCATGTATACTCGTAGAGAAATTAAGGTTTTTATAAAAATAGTCCCAAATTTTTCCAAGTTTTTTGTTTATAATTTGCAGAGTTCTTAATATAAAATAATAATATTTTCTGAAAATCTGACAAACAACATTGCACATAATACCCTGTAATCAGAATTAAAAAATAATAAAAATTGTATGAAAGATGAGTAGGTTTACTAAATAATTTTTCACTACGCATGCGTCAACGATATCAAAATTTCATTTACATATTATGTTGGCTAAATGTATAGAACAACTTTTGTGAAAGTCGCAAAATCATAGCTTGAAAATTCTAAAAATAATGGTCAATATTATAAGTTGAAAATCCGTTGTTCCCAAAATGGAACAAAAAAAAAAAAAAAAAAAGAGGGATTTTATCCAAATGTAGTAGTAAGTTCCGTATTGTGTATTCTATATTGACACTAATCAATGAATATATGGATACAAACGCTCTTGTTTTTGCTTCATTTTGGAAATAACGGATTTTTAAGTGATTCAATTGACGATTATTTTCAGAATTTTCAAGCTATGATTTTGCAACTTTCAAAAAAGTTGCTCTATATATTTAGCTAACATAATATGCAAATGAAATTTTGATATCGTTGACGCATGCGCAGTGAAAAATTATTTAGTAAACTTACACATTTTTCATACAATTTTTATTATTTTTTAATTCTGATTACAGGATTTCATGTGCAATGTTGTTTGTAACATTTTCAGAAAATATTATTATTTTATATTAAGAACTCTGCAAATTATAAGCAAAAATCTTGGAAAAATTGGGGAGTATTTTTATAAAAACCTTAATTTCTCTACGAGTATACATGCTATCGAGATAAAAATGGATACAGTTTATAACAATAAGCCACTTAATCACAATCTACAGTTTGAGCGCTTTTGATGCATTAGTTTTGACAGAGTTACATTCAAACTTTGTTTAATTTGTTGGCGGTCCCCTACAGTTTCTGGAAAAATCTTCACGGAAATATACAGTTGGCAAAAAAAGTATTTGTACACTCTAAAATGTTTAATTTTTAACTAAATAAAAACAGATATTTTGGCAAAATAGTTTTAATAGAGTCTGTTTACCGCGCGTTTTAAATTACACAACAGAAAATTTCGATAAAGATGTAAAATAATTTTCTAATAAGAAAAGTTTAAAAATTTCTTGCAAAAAAAGTATTTGTACATTTCTCCATCCTGATATGTACTGTGTTTTATTGTGTTTATGGTTCAAAGGACTACTTATACAGAAGCTGTTAATAATTTTTAACTTCATACTATATTTGTCTGACATTTAATTCAATTTGCACTTGAAGTAATTGAGAATAGAACTTAAAACTAGAGAGGTACCTCCAGATATACGAAATCCTATAACTGAGCATAATAAAAATTGAAACTCACAACAAGAATTTGTAAAAGCTATTAAATTACCATCTACAACTATTGGATGCATATTGAGAAACTATGAATAAATTAGATGCATCGAAATTCAATGAAAACCAGGACTCCTCAGTAAACTAACAATGAGGGAAAAAGAGAGTGTTGTTAAAAAAGCTTTAAAAAATCCTATGCGTTCGGTTCAAAAATTTGCTGGAGACCTTGCAACATCTTCTCGCATCAGAGTAATATCTCAAACAATAACAAATATTCTTCTCAATGCAGACTTAAAAGGAAGAACCTCAAGGAAAAATCCATTCATCAGCAAAACAAATAGGCGAAAACGCATAGTATTCGCTTTCGTATACAGAAGTAAATCATTGGATTTTGGGAAAACAGTAATTTTTTCTGATGAGGGAAAATTCGGAATTTTCTTACCACCAAGCATTCGAAAAAATTGGCGTAAAAATAAAACTCTTCTAGATCCAAAACGTATACTTCAAACTATCAAGCATGGTGGGGGGGAATATTATGGTTTTGGGGTGTATAGCTTCTAATGGAGCAGGACATTTAAAATTTATTGACAATGGAAGGACAGGTTTAACATGCATTTATGTGTCGCGGTATAATTTATTAAACCGTGCTAAGAAATTAGGCGTAGAGGAATCTTTTCACTTTCTGCAGGATAAAGACCAAAGCATACTGCTGTGATCACCAGCACATGGTTACTACAATACTCGAAGACGACTGGCTTTTCCTCTAAAATCTCAAGACTTGAATCCAATAGAAAATTTGTGGATGCTATTGGATGCCAAAATCCGAAAAAAAAATATGTATCAGTAAAAAACAGTTTTAAAGAAGCTCTTATTGGGTCATGGAATAACATAAAC
This sequence comes from Maratus speculifer, assembly GCA_964019185.1. NCBI lineage: Eukaryota > Metazoa > Arthropoda > Arachnida > Araneae > Salticidae > Maratus > Maratus speculifer. Next base: position 138,088,822 of record OZ025298.1, read on the forward strand.
CAGACCGCTACAAAAAAGTAGGTGGAATCTATGTCACAGCATCTAGAAGTAGTCATAATCGCTAAATGAATTCACACGAAATATTAATTTGTATCATTTTACTAAAATTTAATTAATTATGTTACATTAATACAGTGTACAAATACTTTTTTGCACTATATTTTTGTATATTTGTTTATTATAATGTAAAAAATCGATCCGTTTAATTTTGTTTTTGCTTTTATAATATTATAATGCATTAAATGAATGCATTACAGTATTTTTTGCTTAAATCTTTTGTTTAATTTCATTATAATTTAAAAAAAATGAAGTGTACAAATACTTTTTTGCCAACTGTATGACCTGTACTATATTGTTTATACACTGATAGTTTCAGGATAATTCCTCATGTATTTTTCTAGATATTTTGCAAAATGTCTAAAATCGCAAGTGGACGATAACCAATGGCCAGGTAGTGTATTATATTTATACACTAAGATTTTCAGGATAATTCCTCATACATTTTTCTAGATATTTAAAAAAATGTCTAAAATCGCAAGTAGACGGTCGTCTCTGGCCATATAGTGTATATCAGGAGCTTTAGGGAACTGGCTAATTCTTTATTTTCCCTTTTGCTATATGGGGGAAAGTCGGGTGGAATGGGACAGTAGGTTTTTCTTTTTGTGCATTATTCTAAACATTTCATCGATCGCACACAAGATGAAGCAATGGTAATCCATTCTACAGTTTACAAAAAATATTGTTATGCATAAACTTGCAAATGTATGAAAAAAAAAATATTTTAAAAATCCAATTTAAATTTCATTTATTTGCTTTCAATATATTAAAGGCTTGTTTATGTATAAATGTAAGAGTTTTCCTATTTATGGAACATTATACTGTATATTATCCATAATTTAAACTTCGCCTAAAGCAGCATTTTTGTTTGAACAAGAAGTTTAACACAAATAAGAAAGTGGCGAGGAATGGGACATACCAGAAAAGGGAGGAATGGGACGCGCCCAGTTCCTTTTTTTAATTAATAATAATGTGAATTGCTAACATGCAAATATTTTTAGAGGATAATATATTAATTATAACATTGATAATATATATATTCATACTTCAAAATGTAAATAAATTGGTGATTATTTAAGGCGCAACGCTAGGCGCAGAAAAAGACCCGGCAAAGATAATGCAAAGTCTATGGGGGCGTTCTTTTCAAATATTTCGCCCAAATTTTAATATTTTTACGTGATTGTTTTGCACAATATTGCTGAGGGCGATCCGCAACCGGCGTAGTTTTTACTTTCTCAGTTTTGGTTTCAGATTTTTTTTAAAAATTACTTTAACTTACGAAATCGGTTTAAACTGGTTCTGAAATTGAAACTATCGTTATACAAAAAATATAAAGCAAAATCGAAAAAAAAAATAAAAACTAGGCCGGTTATGAATCATCCTCAGCTGTCTTGTTGAAAAAAATCATGTAAAAATATTAAAATTTGAGTTAGGTATTTGAAAAGAACGCTCCTATAGACTTTTACATTATCATCCGGGTCTCTTTCTGTGCCTAGTGTGGGGCCTTAATGACTTAGTGTGGGGCCCTATGACAAAGAATCCTGAATTTTCATTCCAGTCATGAAGATACTGGAATTTTATATTGTCGCATATACATTATCAACTTACAACCTTTGTTTGATTGTTTATCTTACCGATACTATAGGTTATTTTGTGCCTTATGGCTTTTTTTTATTATTGCTGTCCCATAACTCTTAATGAGGAGGTATGAGACACATTTTGAAACTTATGTTCTTTTTAAAATAAAATAGTATTTGCACATTACGTTTCTATATTGTTCAAGGGGATTAAAAAGTGTTTTACCTTGCATCCTATAAAATGAAATTTTTCTTTTTGTATATAAAAAAAAAATCTTACTTTTGTAAAAAAAGTCCCACACCACCCCACTCTCCCCTATATCGATATTATATATTAATACACCATTTACATGAAAATAGAATTTTTATCAATAGTATTAAAATACAGTTTAAGGGCTAACAGTTTATTTTACATCCTTAGGCTTTTACCACCTCCTCCCCAGGTTTTTACCGGTAAAAAGCCAACCCTGTTTATTGGTCTTGTTTCAGAACGGGTGGAATGAAAGGTTCTTAAAAATTATATCATTAGAAAAATGTTTAAGATTTATAAATGACAGTGCAAAAATCGCCATTAAAACACGAGGTCTTCATCACCTGCGGAAAAATTTCACATTTGTGTAAAATTACTATATAAGTTTTTATTCATTGTTATATTTTTTGAACACACACTATTTCTGTAAACTATTCTGAAAGTTCAGTGGAGTAAATACAGATTGTTTTCCTTTTATAATTTGAATGTTTATGACTAAAAATTTGTCATATCGGATGATGTTGATGATTTAGAAAGGGGGGGGGGACTGATTACGCTCTAATCAAACTTAAATTACAATTATTGAAAAAAAAATATTTTATTTAATTTAACCATAAAATTCTGCTACTAAATAAAGTTTAATGCGAAAGAATACTTTTGAAAAAATGGGTGTAAATCTGCACAGCCGATAATCAGATCATAAGGTATATTAATTTCAATTCCCTAACATTTTCTCACCTTTTTGGAAGAAAATGAAACCAAAAGTATCAAAATATGAAGAATCGGGAATAAGAAAACATAATGGTAAACCGAAGATACCGCTAAATTCGGCTTTTTAGGCATTTCCCACCAAGGTATGACTTGGCTGATTAATAACGTTTTAATATGCAAATCGAGGTTTTATCCGTGATTTTTATTTTTAAATGAGACTAAATAATTGTCCGTGCTACCGCCCCCCCCCCCCCCACGATCTAATCTTATTATGAAGATTATTTTGGAAATAATGGTGGTTAATAAGAAAAATATTAATAATGAAAACCCTGTAAATAAGTTTTGATTACTTTAAGATTTGCAAGTATTCAATTGTCTTAATTGTCTTACCCCCCCTCTCAAATAAAGACAAATCAGGTATACTGAAACAATATTAGAGAAGTTACGGGAGGCTGCAATATGGTGTGAATTAGCCTTTACAGGAGGGGTTCGGATAGCATCTATCCGACAATATATGCAAGGCCGGCCAGATGCTGTCCGAGATCCCGTGTAAAGGTTAAAATTAAAACTTCGCAAATAAAATTAATTGCTTTTAACTGTATATAGACGGAAAGACATATTTTAACCTTAACTTCTCTGACAAAAATTGTTACATAACTACTGTGACCTGTCTGTCAGACCATTTAATCTGAAGATGAATAAAATGTTTCATTAATTCTCAGAATACTATTTATGTATTAAACTTTATGTACAAGAATATTATAAATCAAATTCAGCTATTCAAAAGTATTTAGAGGTAGTAATAAGACTCCAAACTAAAAAAAATTGACCAGTATCTATAGTTAAACTAAAAATTACAAGTTAAACTGTGAAACTTGAAAAACTCACGGTGTCTGAGACCACTAACAGCAGTTAAGGGTTAAATCTAAACAGTTGAGTTTAAACACAAGGTAAAATGGTCATAGAATATTCCGATTGCAACAAGATTCGTCTATAATAACTGATTTGTAATGAAAAAATATGTAAATATTTTTACAAACTTTCATTTCGCTCTTTCTAATTGTGCGTCCTTAGGATTCCTGTGCCTAGATCAGTTTGCTCCAATTGCTCCTCGGTAGCTAAGGCCTCGATAAATCATTTAAAAATATTGACATGTAAACGAGAAATTGTAAAATAACTGCCTCATAGGTTTAACATTAGCAAGCGGGTATTTTGGTGAGAGTGTAGCTTGTAGCTTCACATAATAAACTTACCAATCAATCATACTAACAAAAAAATCTAATTTACTGTTTTCTTATGACATTACATATAGGGATATACGATAAATTAACATAACAATAAAATACAATTAAATAAAATTAAATCTTACCTTTAATCAGACTTTGCCCGGTTCACTGGTCGCGCAAATCGGATAATTAAGTCCTCATTGTTGTTTTATTGTAGCTCAGTGGTTAGTCCTCAATTAATATAGCCAATTTACACACCGCCATGTTTTGCTTTGCTCACACCCGTAAACTTTACTTGCCGACACCGAAAGCAGAAAGACACACGTTATAGCGCATGCGCAAGTAGCCAGTCACCCGATGAGGTGGTACATTGCTACTAATACGAAGTGCATGGCACCTTATTTAGCTCCCATCATCCAGGAACAGACCTGTCGTCACACCAACCACATATTCAAGCTCCTGTGATACCCTAGGGTTCCAAATGGCACCGCCTTTTCACCTCCCAGTCCCGAATGGCACCGGTTTGTCACCTTTATTTTTAACAGTATATATATATATATATATTAGTAAAACTTTTCTAAAGTGACCACGTTCCTTTAAAATAAAAAGTGGTCGCTTCGAGGAGTAGTCTCTTAATTAAGGTCATGTTTAAATCTATATTTTAATTATTGGAAAAATATAACAACTAACGTTACTGAAATTTATTTTTTACACCAAAAAAATAAATTTAACTATCAAAACAAAAGTTAATTACAGCAGATTACAAAAATTATTTCACTGACGCTTCTTTTGAAGTTACGGTTTTATCTTTTATAACTTTTATTTTAAGGTACTTTCAAAGTTCAGTAAATAAATGCTTTTTTATGAACGGGAACAAATAATGATGATTTCGTTACTTTATCTGTTTCTTTGGGAGTTTCCTGACAAAAGAGGGCAGCGGAGTTTATTGACAATCATTCTTAATTCTGAATACATTGCCTATAAAGACAAAAAGAGATTTAACCCTCAACTGCTGTTAACGGTCTCACAGACCGCCTAGTTTTTTAAGTTTCAGAGTTCAACTCTTAATTTTTAGTTTAACTATATGTATTGGTCAATTTTTTTTTAAATTGGGGCCCTTGAACTGCTCTAGAGACATTTGAACAGCTGAATTTTATTTATTATAGTCCTGTATATAAATTTTCATACAAAAATAGTACGTATTCTGAAATTTAACATTTTATTTATCTTTCGATTAAGCAGTCTGACAGACCACTCACAGTAGTTATGCGACAATTTTTGTCACAGAAGTTAAGGGGTATACACTTATAAGTCACCTGAATTAAAAAAAAAAAAAACTTAGTTTACAAGTTACTTCGTAAACTAGTAAAGTCAGTTTACAATTTAAACTTAGTTTACTAAATTTGTTTCAGTTTTTCCAAAAAAATGGGTGGTTCATGGAGGAAGTTCAACTGGGATGATGACCGATTGAAGATAAAATTAGTATTGAATCTAAGGGAATAAATTTTGTTCCATTAAAAATGGTCGTTCAAGGAGGTTTCACTGTATTTAATTTTTATGATAACAGAACTTATTTTAATAACCATTTTAATAAAAAAATTATTTTACTTAAGAAAGGTGTTATAATAATTAAAAATAAATGCCATTGACATGTTTCGGATCCGTCTAATAAGATCCATAATCATAATAAAAATATAAATAAAATTAAAAAAAAAATCACGGTCAATATAAATGACACGCGACAATGAGATATAAACAACAAAAAACAAAAAACCAAGCATATCCGAAAAATGCAAATCCGAAACATGTCAATGTCATTTATTTTTAATTATGATAACACCTTTCTTAAGTAAAATAAAATTTTTGTTAAAATGGTTATATAAAAGGTGAATCTTTTAAAATCTGGTGATTTAAAAAATCTAATGGATTTAATAAACTTTTTATCATGTAACTCATTTTATTAAAAAATGATTTTTTAAAATGCAACAGTTCTACTCATTAACCACATGTACACTTTTTTAAACTCGTTTCACGTATGAGTCAATAAACAAAAGCAAATAAAAAATGTCTCACTGATTACAAATTTAAACAAGTTGGAAATTGCACGTGAACATAGCAAATGAGGTGCGTTCGTACGATAACGAAGTTTTAAAAATATTCAGATCTTGCTGATATAGTAGAGCGTACTCCGGATACAGTATAGTAGTCGAAATCTTTACGTTTCTGTAAATATGCAGGAAGTAATTTTTATTACACCTCAGCAACGTATATCTTATACATAAAATGTGAAATAGTTGAATATAATTAAAACAAGTACCAAACCATGTTTCCCCGTATAGCATTATATAGTGGAATTCCTTTGTGTGGCCCTGTAATTTAATAATAAAAATTATTTGCTTCACAGATTGCACAGAATGCATAGTTTAGTATATATTTCATAGATTCATGCCAATTCTATTATGTTCGAATGAGTGTAACATCATTAAAATGCATTTGAAACTTTTTCCCCATTGACCGTAATGTAACGGAATCCTTTTGATTGTCCCTGTAATTGATGTATGCATCCGATTTTCATAACATTTGAAATGACTCGACAAAATTACGCAATAATTATATGTTTTAAATTTCAAACAATTAAAATGCATTTAAAACTTTTTTCCCTACTGACCGTAATGTAACGAAATCCTTTTTATTGTCCCTGTAATTGATCTATGCATCCGATTTTCATAACATTTGAAATGACTCGACAAAATTATGTTATAATTATGTATTTCAAATTTCAAACGATTCGGTTGGGTAGTTTTTACGTTGTTATATGCGGGCAGACGGACGGACAGACAGACAGACGGACAGACAGACAGACGGACAGACTGACGGACTGAGCGACAACAATAGGTGCTACGTATTTACATAATTACGAACGCACCTAAAAAAAGACCTTTGAATATTTAGCAGCTGAGGCTTTTAACAATAACTTAAATGTTGCTTGTGTTATGTGTCATAGATCTAGTTGGTAAATGAAGTTAAGAATAATCGTAACAACATGTAAAAAATGTTTAATTTTACTTTTGGATGCTTTCTAAATGTTATTGTTTCTTTTTAGAAATGGCTTTAAAAAATCTCCGCTTTAACATACATATTGTGGCTATTTTTTCATCTACATTTTACTTTATAAACGAAGAAATGTGTTTTTCTATTCAACTTTTTAATGCCTGAATTATTGTCTTCATTAAAATTTAGATTTTGCATTTTCTACCATTCTTTTTAAAATATGAGCAACTTTTATCTTAACTTATCGAGAAATTTGTTTCGCGAAAGAAAGTATTTATCTTCCTTTTCACGGGTGTGAAAAGCGTTTACTTGCCATTTTTATAACCGTCCCAAAAATGGAACGCTAGGCACTAATGGGTTAAATCAGCATACATTTTATTAAACAACCATCATTTTTTTAATGCAACCTATATAGCTATAATGTACGATATATAGAAGTTATGTACACAGAAGATGCACTTGATAACAAACAGACACTATAGCAAACAGCTCTTAGTGCAGACCAGCGGTTCCCATGCTGGGGTATGCGAAAATAGTAATAATGACGGAAATCAAAAAAGGGTTAGTAAAGTCACTAAAATAATAGAAATGACAATGTAATTTGTATCGATTTATTATATGATTAAAATAAGAAAACTGCTAATAAACAAAGGCATTTTTACGTTATCCAGTTGAGTGGAAAAGGGGTAAGGGTATTTAGGAGAACTGGAAGAGAATATAAGAAATGGAGGGTTATTTTGAAATGAAAAGACTAATAAAAGGGTAGCAAAAAAATGGTTGGAATTTGGAAGCACTGATGCAGAAGATTTTCAAAAGCCTTGAAAATAACATTTTCATAACATCTTTCACACGAGTTGTATTTTCTAATTAAGATAGTAATCATATGTTAGACGCAGAACTTAATTGTTTTAGTACATCCATCCATACACCCCCCTCCCCGAAAGTTAATCGTGTTTCTTCTTTCATACTTTCATTCCCTTTTCCACGCACGTGAATTGAAATTCCACTTCCCCCTGTAAACAATTGGGTTACTGGAAAAAGAGTAGAAAGTGAAGATTTTAGCACTTTTAGCTCATCGCGATTTATCGCGCCAAAGAGCTCTAGTCTTTCTGGATTGTAATGTAGCCTCCCGGCCTGATCGGAAAATGAACTTTTATTATTTTGGAACAGTCATGTAAAGTTAACAAAGTTAACAGTCATGCAACAGTGAGGCATTTTTTTCTGAAGGTTCGGTCTGACCTAACCTCGCTTTTGGCTTGTCCACGAGTGAGTGATTTCTGTATTTCTGTCTTTAAAACCCAAGTTTGGTTAAGAACTTATGTTTTTCTAAATGATGGGGCCATCCTTAACATATGTTTTCGGTAACGTTGTGATCGTCTTCATTCTTCTTAATTTTGCACGGACGTTATTTCAATGTCAGTTTTGACCCAGTCCTTGAATGAATATCATTGTCATCAGTCCATGAATATCATTATTTTATAACAAAACTTTAATAGGTATGATTTTTAATAAATAATAGAAAAGAACCTAAATAATATATTTCCTATAAGCAAAAAATGCTGACATTGAATTTTCAACAATGATATTAGTTTTCTTCCTAAACTAAATTTTAGAGCATGATACAGAATCTGTACACATCTATTTTCCATATACAGAGTAACACATAAGAATTAGACAAATATTTCAATTAAAGCCGGCAATTGTGGAAATTTGACTATCAAATTTTTTTATATATATATATTTAAATGTCGACATAGTTATACATCTTATTTATCTGATAAGATGGTGAAGCTTTGTTAAAATATTCTAGAAATGTTGGAAACGGCTTCCTAATCTATGCTTGATGTGTCACTTTCTTTCTTATGCATATAGATATATATCACTGAAAAATTTTATTGTTAAATCTTGCTTTTCAAACGTTATTTACAAAAAAATTCATTTTATATGGGGCCTTTATGTAACTTATGAAAATCCCCCCCCCCCAAAAATAATAATAATAATAATATTTTTTCCTTCAAACGAAAATCGTCTGAAATATTTAATTACACAAGGCAAAATTTTTCTTTTGCATATTTACTCAGAATTAAAAAAGCATTTAAATATGTTTAGGAAGCATTTTTTATTTTTATTTAAATGTAACTATTGATTTTCTATTATTGAAATAGCCTGAAATATTTTTGAAATTGAAAATTCTTTGTTACTTTAGTACGTATCCTAGCAACAAAATCTACATAAATAAGCTTTAGCTTTCTAAAGTTGTGAGCGAACATTATAAATGTGAAAAGTTATGCTATTGTAGAAAATAGGTGAGGAATAATATGCTTTTGAAAAACTATAAATCATTCGGAAAGGTAGTATTTTATGAGAATATAATTAATAATTAGCAAATGGGATAGAAAAAGTTTAATGTGTTATTGTTAAGAGGAAATACTTCAAAAATCCAATGCTACTCGAGTCACGCAAATAAACTCTGATGATAATGTTAAGTCTATGGGGCATTAGTTTTAACTCTCACATTGCATATTTTTTCATATTTTTAAATTTTTTTTTCATACGATATCTGCGAACGATCTACAACCGGGCTAGTTTTTACTTTTTCGATGCTGGATTTTTTTTTTTTTTTTTTTATATATATATATATATTATGATAGTTTCAATTTCGCAACCGGTTCCAACCAGTTTTGAGATTTAAAGTAACATTATCAGAACAATTTAAATATACATTTTGAAAATAAAAACTAGCGCTGCTATAGATCGTTCTCAGCAATTATATGCAAAATAAATCGTGTAAAATCATCAAATTGAGCGAGATATTTGAAAACATTACCCCCGTAGACTTAAAATTATCATCCGTGTCTTTATGAGCGGGCTCTTAATGCGTTACTGTAAAGCAGAAATTCATGCGCTAATTAAGGTAATGTGATTTCTCCGTTCTCTTTATTATGTCATTGTTCATTATAATATCGCATATTTTATTAATAAATTTGTATATTTAACACACGTTTAATAACCATACTAAACTAAAAATTTCTAATAGTGATAAATAAATATATATATAAATGTACTTAAATAGCATAATATCTTTACTTAGATCGACGTATGTTTCATTGCACAAATTTCAAATTACATTAAAAAAAAGATTTCGCAATAATTCCTCCTCAGTCCTGATGTTGCCTGGAGGTGACACTAAAAAACAACCTTTAAATTCATTTAATGCTTCTAAAATTGTTAAAATTACACCTTGACTTTTTAAATAAATATGTGCATATTAAAAGCTTTGATATATAGACTGGTGTATCTTTGGAGATGTTTTATAATAATTTTAATTTAATTTTTGTAGTGCCACGTAAATTTTGTCTCGGGACTAAAGAAGGTTAAAACAAGAAATTGGTAAATGAAATCGCAAGACTTCATGTAGAATGAAAGACCAGTTTAAATATATAATAAATAGAAAATAAATATCTGTGAGCTGAAACTTACTTCTTTTCTTGTTTCCAACCATGCATAGCATCTCGTTTAAAATATTAGGTAACGCAATGTATATTGAATCATAGCAAATATTCTCACTGCGGTGAAAATTCCCTGTTGATTCTAGTATAATCCGTATAAATAAATTCTTGATGGATAAATTATTCTACTATTTTTAAAATCAAACTGTAAAGTGTTCTGCATAATCCACTAAATCTATAGGTATCTTACTGTATTTGAGTTCTTTAATAATTAAGCGTTTTCCTGTGTGTTCTCAACTTTTTTGCCGTATTAGTTTGACATTTACATAAGAAAAGTCTTTCAGTCTTTTAAACTGATATAATAAGCTTTGTATAATAAGTTTTGTTCTGTATTATTTCTAAATTACTGTAATGTCCATTATTTTTTACATATTTACAGCGACATTTTAATGATTTTCTTTTCAGATACGAAAGTGTTTTTTGTAAAATTGTGCTTTACGTGTGATTAAATCAAAATTGTATATTATCCATATCTATTCCTACACTGTAAAAAAAAATCTGTGAAGGTACTAAATATTTTCTAGGAAACTGTGATTCCAAGAACTTTTCATGTAACGATAATAGGAAAAATTCATGTAATCGTTTCTGAAACTTGAATTTTTGCTGTTACCGTTACAAGAAAAGTTCTTGGAATCCCAGTTTCCTAGAAAAGGTTTTGTACCTTTGCAGATTTTTTTTTTTTTACAGTGTACAATAACGTTGATGAGAATGCTATAAAATCTTGAGTATCCCAAATCTAATTTTAATTAAAGTAAAATAATGCAAGGTTGATGATAAGTTTTTACTCGATGAGGGAGGGGACGTATTCTGCACAAGATTTATCGGTCGAAAATAGTGAGAAAACTATCTTAAAAAATAACCAGCAACGATTCGCCTAATACACTGTAAAAAAAAAAAAATTGTAAAGGTACTAAACATTTTCTAGGAAACTGGGATTCCAAGAACTTTTCATGTAATGGTAACCGAAAAAATTCATGTAATCGATTCTGAAACTTGAATTTTTGCTGTTACCGTTACAGGAAAAGTTCTAGGAATCCCAGTTTTCTAGAAAATGTTTAGTACCTTTACAGATTTTTTTTACAGTGTGTACGTATACATTTGATGTTTGGTTATTACCCTTGTTTGATTACAATTGATCAGTTGTCTTACTGAATTTAAAATTTTTATAAATATTAATGTTACAATGGATTATTTAAAAAAAACAGTTTATATTTACAGGGTGTTTAAAAAATGACCGGTATATTTGAAAAATCAATAAAATCTAAACGGGCAGCGATAAAAATACACCGTTTGTTGCAATATGCTGCAAAGTAAATTTTCAGGTAGAGAATCTTTCGAAATTAGTTACAGTTTTCAACAACAGATGGCGCTGTAGCCGGAAAAAATATAAATTACGATATTTATATACGGAAATAAACCACATTTTTACACAGCAATCTTGCAATCCGTGACCAGCATACGCTTAAAACAGAAAGATGACTTACAGAATGGCGATCTCACAGACTGTATTTTCTTCTATATCTTTCAAATCGCCTGCAGCGCCTTCTGTTGGTGAAAATTGTACCTAAATTGGAAAGTTTGTCGTCCTGAAAATTTACTGTTATCCCAAGCATATTGCAATAAACGGTGTATTTCTATCTCTGCCCGTTTAGTTTTTATTGATTTTTCAAATATACCGGTCATTTTTGAAACACCCTCTATATGTGCGTTTGTTTGTTTGTTTGTTTTTTGTTTTAGAAAATCAATGATATTAACAAAATAGATGTATGATTAGCTAATCATAACTCTAAACTTAAAGTGATAAAATATTATTAATAGGCATATACGAGATCATTATGCAAGGTACTGGATGAAAAAAAGTAGAGCTTCCCTGAAGAAAACTGGGTACTACTCTGTTATCCCGTCGACCAATTTCGCCAAATTATACAAATCGCCAAACTAATAGCCAAATTATACATATTTACATAATTTTTTTTTAAATAACGAAAAAACAAACAATTAGTAGAATATTAAAAAAAATACATATATAAAAAAACGAAATAAAAATCACTTAATGACATTTTAAACACGTGAATCGTATTTAATGTTACTGAATGTGACATTCACGATCCACCATTATTGGCATTTAATCTTTTAGTTTGGCGACAACTTTTTGGTCGACGGGATAACCTAGAAGTACCAAAAATTGTTAGTTGCAGTAACATGTCTTTATATAACTAATAAACAGCAGCAATAGTAACATAACAAACATGGTGTTTTTTCGCGACACAGCGAAGTTTTCTGAACAAATCTCATCTATACATATAATAAAACAGTAGGACCCGGTGTGTCTGTACATTGAAGATAATTGACAAAAATGGAGTCAGGGCGATAAAAGAAAACCAATGAAACACAAAAAAAATTTTTTTGAATTTTTTGTCTGTCTGTCTGTCTGTCTGTCTGTTTGTTCGAGGTTATCTTCGTAACTACTGAATGGATTTTTATGCGGTTTTCACTAATGAAGAATGCACACTCCCGGGCAGTGTATAGGCTTTGTTTCATCAAAATCGGACAACAGACAAAAAAGTAACAAAAAGAAACAAAAGAAACTATTAGGTGCGCTGCTCACGTTTTTTAGTACATAACGTTTTTTAGTACATATAAAATCCAATAGATGTCACTGTGCGATTTTAAAACGCGCTATCGTTATGTTTTCGCCAGTCTACTTAAGTATGAGAAAGTTTCAAGCTGGCTGTCGTTCCATGTGGTTTAGTCGGTAGAACGTCAGTGCGCCATACTGATGGCCCGGGTTCGATTCCCAGCATGGAATTTTTTTTCACTATGTTGGCATTAACGCCTATAAGCAATTAAAAGAATTTGAAATATTGTATTCAAGGCGAATTTTCTCTCTGGGAAAATTTCCTTGCATTAATATGTCAGTGTAATTTTTTTTTCGATTTAATTTTTTTTTTCGAAACTTTGTTTTTCTTAAAAAATTACAGTAAATATTTGATATTTCCCAACGTTTTTTGAATAATCGACTTGCTTTTTTTTTTTTTTAATGTATGTCTGAACCTTATCTAACTACTTCTTCAAGATTTCTTTACATAAACCGACCAGCGTAGCGGGCGAAGGCCGCTAGTTCTATATAAGCCGTGTAAATTGCTGCCTGTACACAGCCAGCAAAAAATCAGAATTCCATGTTAATTAGTTTGTTATTGGCTTTAACGCTTCCTTCTGAGACTACTGCTGCGCATTTCGAAACAAGAAAACTTTGAAAATGCATAGAGAGTAATTTATTATGCGATTTATTTCTCGAACCACCACTTCATAATCGTCTACCTGCTATATTTTGCTACTTTATGATCTGTGGTGTGTGATAGCTGATTTTAATGCGGTTTTATCAATAGCGCTGATTTTTCACGAAAAAAAAAGTAAGAACTGGTTTTGTAAAACTTAATACCACCGTAATACTTAACCATCATGGATATGCATAATATAATTTATAAAAATAAAGCATGTTTAAACTATTTATGAAATGCATAGCAATTTCAAAGCAAAATTCAAATGTATGTTTAAATATTTTTAATATACATAGTAATGCTCTATTTATGAATTGCTGATGAATCAATTTCGACAAATTATATGAAACGTCAAAGTAGTATCTAATTGCGGAAAAGAAACATTGTTATAATTTGAAAAATAATAATCATATTTACTAACAGTCAACTGGGTCAAACTAACCAGCTCAATTCCAATTAAAATATATCTTTAAATTGAAATTTCAATGAAATACAAGGTCATGAAAAATCGAAGAATGTGACAAATAGGATTCAGGATATCTCGGCAATTATTAATTCGATTGATCTCATTCTTTATGCAAAATCCGTGTTGTTTTATTGCCTTTTACGCCTACTCCTTAACACTAGAACCGCGGAGACGGGTCATTTTGACCCGTTCTCTGTGAAAAGATCTCGATTCGAACCAGATAAGTCATCTTAAAATAATTTACAAAATATCTGCGCAAAAATTATTTAAAATAAATAAGTTAAATAGAATTAAATAAAAATTCTGATGCGAATTATTTTTATAAATCTTGGGTAAAATTTTCCGCGGTTCTAGTGTTACATAAAAAAAAATTTTTTTTTATATCAAAAATACTTTGTAACGTTTACTGTTCTGCTAATTAAATTCACTAACATATAACACTCAAATGAACATAATTGTTCTTTTATTGTTGTAATTTTTGTATTGTTTTATTATAATTAATATATTTAAATCCTTCACAAGTTTAAGACACACCTGTATATACAAGAGCAATAATTAATAATAAATATTTTAGAATACGAATACACAAGAATACGAATAAAGAGTGAATTTGTACAATTTTCAAATGTACATCGGTTATTTAAAATTTGTAGAAGAAATAGTTGAATTGGCAGAATTTTCCTTTTTTTTTTGGGGGGGGGGGCAATGTAGAAAGCAATTCATAGAATATTGTGGAAAATTAGATTTTTTGGGGGGAATGGGACATATGTCATCTTATAAGTTACCCATTATAAGTAGTAAAGGGTAAATCTTGCAATCATTTTGAAAAAAAAAAATGACGGATTTACTCGTTTCAGATACTGGAGAATCCGAAAAACATAATTTGAGAAAAAAAATTGCCATTCGTCCTTCTATGTATCTGTCTGTCCGTCTGTCTGTAAACTCTTTATCTCCCGAAGAAATTGAGATAGAGACTTGGAATTTGTACTTAATATGTAAAAATAGTACGAAGCCGTTTTAATATCAGTAACCTCGATTATCGGGAACTAGATTTTTCGGACTCTCGAATAATTCGTTCTGATGAAAGTATAAAAAAAAATAAATTTCTGAGAAATTAAAAATTAAACTTTTTATGCTTGTTTCAGATCGTCACATTTTGTCACTTCAATATATTAAAAAATTGACATGTTATTTTTTTTTCATTTAAAAATTAGAATGGTTAAACAGTAAACAGAAACAACAAAGAAAAACACCAACAGAAATTTAAACAGAAAAAATATCACCTGACAAAGTGATACATTACACTTTTCCAATATTCAAAAGTGTTGTGTGACATTCAAGTTCAAAATTATGCAACAGCACATGCAAATACGTATATGTATTCCCTTGTGAATTGATTAGTTTTCTCTAAGCGTATTTCGAAACAAATGAAAGGATTTGATATACTGAAATATAATAATTTAAAAAAAAGAACGTCGATATTTAAAAGGACATATAGGAAAATGCCTAATATCTATTTAATACGTTTTATCTTCTTGTTTAACAATTGTTGATTATGTAACTTACGGTGCCTTGTATAAATTTAAATATGCAATTCTTAACTGCTTTTTTATAAAAAAGAAGTAACTTTCCACTTTTTCCAATTATTTTTTAAATAGAATTATATTCATCCACATTGTATTTTAAAAAATGACAATATATATATATATATATATATATATATATATATATATGTGTTAAATAAATTGAAATACATTTATTACCTTAAAGTTAGGAGATAAAAGTAAAATTCAAACTGTAGTCTTTTATTCGGCTGTGTTTAAGGAAATGTGTGGACTACTCGGCATGGACAAAACTCGAACTACACTTCTACATCCGCAATCGGACGCCATGATGGAGCGGTTCAATCGTACCATCCTAAATAGTCTCTCTCTTCTGGTGTGTAGAGAGACCAACAGGACTGGGACAAGAAATTGCCTCTTTTCCTGCTTACTTACAGGAGTGCCAGTCATGAGGCCACTGGTTACTCCCCTTCTCAAATGCTCTTTGGTCGTGATCTTCGTCTGCCTGCGGATCAATTGTTTGGCCGTCCTCCTCACGCTCCTTTGTCGCCTGAAGAATACGTGGATGGACTCCAAGCACGGATTGAGGAGATTCATCGTCTAGCGAGGAACCGAATCGGACTGGCATCGGAAAAGATGAAGACACGGTACGACACAAAGGCAACTGGACATGAGTTCAACGAAGGTGACAAAGTTTGGTTGTGGAATCCCATACGTCGTAAGGGACTGTCGCCAAAACTACAAAGAAACTGGGACGGTCCTTACACAGTCGTCAACAGGCTGAATGACGTCTTCGTTCGCATACGAAAATCGCCACACACCAAGCCCAAGGTCGTACATTATAACCGGCTAGCCCCTTTATATTGGCCAAAGTGATTAGAAATTCAAAACTGGAATTTCAGACCATGGTCATGAAAGTCACTTTTTGTAAATATGTAAATAGTAATTAGTTTTTATTAAGGAAATTTTATTATTATTGTTATTGTTTATTTATTTATTTATTTGTTTATTTATTTTAAGTGTTTTCCTCTAACTCAGGGATTGCACTGCCCGGGACGTGCAGTCTTTGATGAGGGGGTAGTGTTACGAATTTTGTAAATAGTTAGTGTTTGTACTGTAAAATAATGTAAATAATCTTATTAAGCTCCATTTCTTTACTAATATTAGTTTTAGTTACATTGTCTCTGTTATCAAGCAAACTTGTCTATTATTTTCAGTGAATGTCTATGGCAGCTTTGCGAAATATTAGAGATATCGCCAAGTTGGCGTCACTTTTGGCGACTAATTTTGGTCGCCAAATTTGGCGATATATCGCCAAGTTGGCGACAAACTTGGCGATTGTTGGCGATGGTAACCCTTCCCTACTCTATGGTAACCCCCCTATTGATATACTGATACATTAAATGTTGTTTCGTAGATTTTTCGAGATGGTTCTAGAAATTTTCAGCACCTGCTGCGAGCCTATATAAGGAGAGCGATACGAGCTGTTGTGGTTATTATTTACCAGTCAGTCACTGAGTGAACAAGGCGATTGTTAGGCGAGTTTGCTTGAGTTTCATTTATGTTGTTTTGAATGTTATTAAGTGTTGAGGCGTTGTATAAAGAGTCTCTGGGATCTAAAGCTGTACTTTACGATAGATTTTAGCAGTTATTTTTGAATATCTACTAATATTTGTGAGTTTTGAAGACTCTGTTGTTCTAAAGATCTGTAAATAAATTATTTTCTACTTTTCTAAGAGACAAGAGTTTGAAGTTCTCTAACCATAAGATCGAAAGAACCCCATATACGCTGCAACTGTATTGTTTTTACAGAAGTACAAAAACGTAAAGGTTTAAATAGGCACATGGCATAAAAAATCATTTTTGTCATTAATTTTGTAAATCTCCCGGAATCTTAGAAACCCTTAATACTTTAGGTAATACCTAAAATTCTTAATTTATTTTTTTCAATGGTTTAAACCTTTTCCAGGTTTCTTTTTACTGCTGCAAATTTGCAGTTATCATACACTTTAAGTTATCAAATTTTTAATTAATTTGTTACTTTAATATGTTTTCCCTTATGATACTAGAAACAATTATTGAATTAACACACACACAAAGAAAAATAACAACATTAAAATCTAGAAAGTGTAATATTTAAAGAGAAAGGTTTAAATTACAAAAGTTAAACAATGAATTTGCAAAAGGTGATTCGAAATAAATCTTGATTTGATTGCTTATTTATCTTGATCGATCTTGTAGGCAGAACACGACAATTATAAGCAGCTTTTTTAACCTACCACGAAAGATTTGGTTTTTATTTTATTTTATTTATTTTCGTTATTTTTATTGTTTTTTCCACATTTCTCTCTTTGTTTTTTTTATTTTATTTTATTGTTTTGGCATCAATTTTCCCTTCCCCCTGTGCTATTTCAGCTAGTGTCACCTGTCGGACTGTTTGAAATCTTATTTAAATTACTATATCTATTCAGATTCAATAACGGTTCAGTCAATTCTACGAATGCCTGCAGCACAAGATAATTTTTTCTCCTTTCCTTTTCAAAATCTGGGATGTCTCTGTGATCAATGTAGTTGCCTTCAAAAGTATTCATATCAATTTCATGAAGCTAAGAAGGACCCTTCCACCAAATCTCGTCCTTAATTAAAGACCGAGCACTTATACCACGTGTCAATTGATCCGCTGGATTTGACTTTCCATCACAAAAATTTCATATCAAGGAATTTGTTTTTTCTTGAATTTTTACAGTTCGATTGCATATGAATTGTTTATAGTCATCGGCTTCCCTTGATCCAGTACAAACATATTTCTGAATCAGCCCAATAAAAGATGTTATTTTCAGGTATTGTCGGAAAGGTAAATCCCAGATATGGTGATAGTCTTGCCGAAATCAAAGTTCCCAATAATTCGAGTCTAGGCAATGTTATTTTCTTGAGCGGTGCTATTCGAGATTTAGAAATGATAAAACTTGTCAGTATTTTCCCTCGACAATGGCATTTAAAATATGCAACAGAATCGTACGCTTTAGGACTTGCGTCCGTAAATATGCCGATTTCGATTTTACTTACCCATCATACGTAGTATAGGGTAAGTCTTGCAATCGTTTTGAAAATCGAAAAAAATTTTTTGATGGATTTACACGTTTTAGATAGTGAAGATTCCGAAAAACATATTTTTAGAAAAAATGTTTTGCCGTCCGTCTGTCTGTCTGCCTGCCTGTCTGTCTGTCTGTCTGTCTGTAAACGCTCTATCGCCCGAACAAATTGAGATAGAGACTTGAAATTTTGTATGTAGTTAGTATGTAAGAATGGGACGAACCCTATTTAATATCAGCAACCTCGATTATCCGGAACTATTTTTTTCGGACTCTCGAAAAATTCGTTCTGATGAAAGGTATATAAAAATTTTCGAATTTTTTTGTTCTAAGGAATGGACTTAAAAGGCAATAAAATAACACACATTTTGCATATAGAACGAAGTCGATCGGATTATTAGTTGCCGAGATATTTGTAATCTTGTTTTCCACATTCTTCGATTTTTCATGACCCTGTATTTCATTCAAATTTCAATTCAGAGGTATATTCTAATTGGAAATGAGACGCTTAATCCGACGCAGGTAATTGTTAGTTAATATAATTAATATTTTTGGAGTTATAAGGATGTTTCTTTTACGCAGTTCGGTACTACTTGAGTAAATTGGCTTTTTATATAATTTGTCGAAATTAGTACATCAGCAGTTCTTTAATATAGCATTACTATGTATATTAACAATATTTAAATTTTGTTTATGAATTGCAATGCATTGTATAAATAGTTTCACATGTTTTATTTTCATATACATATCCATGATGGGTAAGTATTACGGTGGCCCCCAACGACTAGTTTTCTTTTTGTAATTCATCGAAATATGGCCTAGGTATTTCGAGTGGCTTTAACTATAGTATTTCATGTAGGTATTCCTTGAATTGTGATTCCAAATCTAATAAAATATTTTCGTCCCATTTAATACCCTTTTGCCACAACGTTTGCATTAATAGCTTAATTCGTATTGTGAAAGGATTTATTATACCTATAGGGTCGAATAGCATATCACATACGCTCCATACCTGGCGTTTTGTTGCTGTCATATTCATTATTTCCAATAATGGACTCAATTCAATTTTAAGAGTGTCAGAATTATTATTCCAAATTAAAACCAAAATCTTTAAGAACACATTAGAATCAACATGATCTTCACGACATTCTAGGTTGTTGGCTTTCCATTGTTCAGTTAAATTTGGCGAATTAGAAGACCATCCCCTTAAATTCATGTTTGCGGCCTTTAAAATAGATACGGCATTATTAGTTACCGTAATGGCTTCTTCTACAGTGTCCGTTCCATTAATTAGGTCGTCGATATATAGTTCTTTCATAATATTATATGCCTTTGGATTCGAAGTTTTATATTTCTTCAAATGCAGTCTAATGGTACCGCTTAGAAGAAATGGGCTACATTTGACACTGAAGGCGGCTCTGGCGAATCTTAGAATTCTGACATCACGGCCACAGAAATCGAGATCTGCCCCACCCTTATACCATAAAAATCTTCCTCTACAATACCGACTCAAGAAAGGCTCTTTGTATGTCCGCGCAAAAAGCAATTCGATGATAGCGAAATTTTAAAATAATGTTAAATAAAACTGGATTAAGATTGGGACCACTATCTAAACAATCGTTAAGAGATTGTTCATGTTTATCCTTGGAAGACGCATCGTATACAATTCTATCTTTAGACTTTCTTTAGATTCGCGCACTACATGGTGAGGTATAAAATATCCCTTATCTTTATGAAGTTCAGATTGACATTCAACTTGTTCAATTATACCCTCTTTTAGCTGTTCCTAAATAACATCCTTATACTTAATGTACAAATCAGGATCGCGACAAAATTTATTGCATAGGCTCATCAAACGCCTTTCTGCGATCTCATAATTACTTTTAAGCTCCTTAAGATTTTCCTTCCACAACAGCCTAGTTTCATATCTGTTATTTTTACATAAGGTATTTTATTCAAATTTATTGATAATGTCTAAATCTGATCGCGACATTTCCTTATCTGGTTTTATTCCTATTGCCTCCAATTCCCACAAATTTTTAACTCTCTCATATTCTAACACTTCCCTCATAACAATCGCATGATTTACCAAAATATCTCTAGATTCCGAATTTCCTTCTCTACCTTGAACTACAAATCCGAACAAATTCTCTGTTGCAACTAAACATCTACTTAATCTTACAATTTTATCACACAAAACTTCCCATATATAGTCTGTACCGATCAAAATGTGTATATCTTTACTAGTTGCATAATCAGATAATTCAATTCCTTGACGTAGTGCAAGATTCTTAACCCATTGAGAAAAAAATTCCATTTTTCCAAGCGTAATCTTATCAATCACTACGGCTCGTATTTTGGTGCATTTATGTGGATCTGTTCTATTTTGCAATTCAATTTCTACTATATCATAACACTCACTTGATTTAGTTTGTTTATCCGCAAAGGAATGAATTCGAAATGTTTCTCTTTTTATGATCTTTAAACTTAACGAATCCACAATCCGTTTTTCAACAAAAGTCTGGATTCGATCCCACATCTAACAAAACACGAACAATTTTAGATTTTTTGTTTCCCTTCTGCTATTGCATTGAGTGTCTGCAACAAAACAGGAGAACATTCTTTTCTTTCCCTTTTATTGTTGAAACATCTGGTGGAAGCTAATGACGTCACAATATGTGGCGTCGAGTCAGAGTTTTGATCATCCGAATTATTTTTATCGGAGGTCAGCGATATTGTCGCAAATTAATTCATTGTGACGCAATTTACAAATTTTGCATAACTGATTCCTTTTAAAACAGACATTAGCGATGTGCTTTCGTTTGAGGCGAATGAAACAACGACCATTTCTTTTAAGAGAATTTTTTCTTTCATTTATTGTCAGAGGACACACTTGCGTGATTCTTATCAAGACAAAAAATGCAAGTTTCATCCGCAACAGTCGTTAAGACAGCGGCTGAAGAAAGCCTTGTGTTATCATTTCTTTTCTGATTCAAATAATATTTATTTTTACTGTTTTGATTTATTTCCTTTTTACGGAATGTTGATTCATTCACATTCCCACCCTTACAATTAGCTAACAATAATGATGTTTTCCGATATTCTACCTCCTTTCTCAAAAATTCCATTAAATTCTTATCAAATAATTCACTCGTTTCCCGATTCCTATTATAACTCAAATTTAAATCTTCGGGAATTTTCTGTAAAATTTCCGTACATAACAAGTTACTATATGTTTCAGTTGCAACATCAAGCGATTGCAGTGATCGGATCTGTACTTCAATCGCGTCATGCATTTTTCTTAACCCTACTACAGTTGAAGAATTCCTTACCGGTTCCGTAAAAAAGCTTGTTCATATGGGAACTAATTATTAAATCCGATCTCCCAAATGTACTTTTCAATAACTGAAATGATGAATCATAATTCTCATTCGTTAGCAAAAAATCAGAAACAGCACTTAATGCTAATCCACCTAAATACGTCCTTAAATAAGTGAATTTCTCGATTTTCCTCAATGAGTCGTTGTTATGAACTGCAACCTCATATGAGTTCCAAAAATCTAGCCACTGACTACAGTCCCCATAAAACTTAACTATATTCAATTTTGACAATTTAAGTGTTCTGGTTTCATTATTCAAGATCGCGTGTGAAAGGTCATTTTTGTATATCACTGGCTTAGCGTTAGTGGCAGTATCGTTAGATATAATGTCATTTTCTTTTATAAACGAGTCATTCTACCTCGATATTTGACAATCTTTTCAATATACTCTTCAGAACACGAAACTTCATTTTCAACCTCATTAACATCCGTAAGCTCAAAAATTTCTTTATCTAGCTCTTTTAGTTCCCAAAATTTTTCCAAAAAATTAATTATTAATAAAAAATTAGTTCAAAAAAAAATTCCATATCGTTATTCTTCAAAATAGATTCAAATTTAGAAATTAGTTTCGTTGTGCTTCCCCGAACGGAAGTACGTTTTTTTTCCAGATCCATATTCAAAACGATATAATAAAATATTTCCTAGTATAATATCATTAAATATTTCCAAACGAAACTAAATTTCAATAATCATCTATTTTCAATCCGAGATTAAAATAATTTATCAGTTTCGAAACTAAAACAATAAATTTCAGAACGAAACCAAAACTTCTATTTATTTATTTTCAAACCAAATTCCATGCAAATTTATAGATTAATAATCAAATTGGACCCACCCCAATCTCTCGTCGTGGCCGCGACTTCAAAACCCGTCGGATTCGCCAGATAAATTCTTTAAAAGATGAATCTGCTCTCATTATTTCCAGAGAAAAAAAATATTCATATTCCTTAATGCGTGAAAAAAGGCTTCTTCATAAACATCAATATTCCAGCAAACACGATCACATCCGTTGGGCACCATGAAGAGAAATTAATCCATATCAGAAGGTTTTCTTTTTCATAATAAGTTTATTCGAAATGTTGAAATATATTACTTTACATTATTTACAGTAGCAGACAATCTGGTAAATCCAAATTGTTAAATAAATATAACATTCCAAAGATGCATAATTCCCCCCAACAACTCTAATAATAAACTAAAACATTCCAAACATTGCGATCGTCAAAGCAACGAAAAATTAGTTGCCACTTAGCATCATATAAATACATCGCTCGCTCGCAGGCGAGAAAGAAACGTCACTTTCATCGGAGAAGATTTCGCAACAGTGTCCTTATAGACATGTATTGTTTTAGCTGATGACGAGCTGTTATTGTTATAGCTCGAAACGCTTACTACTTTATTTTTCATTTTATGGTGATTTTACAAAGTGTTTTACTTTATTTAAATATCAATTTGACTTCATTAATATTGTAAACAAAAAAATTCGTTAGTTAATGCTATAGTTGCGTTAGTTAATGCTTATATAATATTTTCTATATTCCTGCTTGCTATACTCTAAAACTTGGAGGAGTGAAAAGCTAACCCCTTGTAACAAATACGATTTCGACTAATCTGCTTTAAAATATAAGTAAACAAATAAACAAGATGGGATAATAATAAAGAAGAGAAACACAGATGAGAAAATGACATAAGTTTCAACATGAAAGAATTGAATCTAAGTTACATATATGGGAAAAGACTACTTTTCACGTAAAACATAGTCTTCGCTAAATCTGATTCTGGCTTAAAAAAGTACTGTAAATAATTAGAATGTTTCAGGAATACTCCGTAATCTGCTTTTTCACCAATGTCGTACTTTAAAAATTTACGCTCAATGTCAATTTAATTTCATAGTTGCGACTTTTTGAGGAAAAGAGAGAGGTGAGATTGCATATATATTCACATTTGGATAAAAACTTTAATTTTTATAACTGTTTCTTGTAAAAATAGCTATTTTTATAAAGATCGAGTTTCATTCGAAACATATGTTTCTTGTCTTGTTTTTTGCTGGAAGCTAATTTCATATTACAATTGTAACTATCATACATTTATAAAAATAAAAAAGTAATTTTATTGTTCTTAATTATCGTCAATGTTGCCTGAGTATCTGAAAGCGGACTATTTTCCCTTTTTCGAGTACAAAATGTAGTTGTTAGGAATTTATTATATTTGGTGCACTATGTACCGATTTCAATATTAATACTTTTATGGTGATAAATTGTGATTAATTTTCCAAATCTCATTAATTTCAATATAAATATAAACCTTTCTTTCACTTGATTTAAAATGAATAATTTTAACTAATTTCATTATACTTTTCCAATATCACTTTGCCTTTTTTTTTTAACTCTTTGGAAAATGGAGTCTATTTTCGTTTAATAATGGACCCTTGTGATACACGTATTTTATTTATTCATTCATTTTTTATAAGTGTTTTGAAGAATATTAGCGTATAATCTATAGCGTATATAACTATATGTATATACTATATATACTATAATACTATACTATAGTATACTAATACTATAATATACTAACTATATATATTATATATATAGCGTATATCTCTTTTATTACGTAAGACACGTGTCGATCATCATAAGACTAACGTTTTTACGGATTTTAATTTACCCAAAGGAAAAATATTGCTTTGGACAAAAAATGTCCGTTTTTATTATTATTATTATTATTATTATTATTATTTTACATTTAGAAGAATTTTGTTTGAATAGGAAATCGAAATGTCGTTGTTAATAAAGAAGAAAGTAAAAAAAAAGTAAAATGAATAAATAAAAAAAAAAAAAAAATAGATAAGACGTTATATGAAAATTAGTCTTTTAAGCCAAAAAATTAGGTCTTATTATCCAATCCCCCAATTGCGAAACGTGCGATGATCACGAAAAAGCAAATAATCGAATGTTGAACCCATTGATTGCAAAAGACCGTGTTTATACATAAATATATATAGAATTTGTTTCTAATTTGTAAATTTTACTGTTTGATAAAATCATTCTCCAAATGGTAGTTCTAATTTGTTAACGTATTTCTTTTTTTTAATTACTGCAAATTCAATTTTTTTTCTTATAATTAATATCTTAATTTTTATGAAGTTTTGGCTCCAAAAAGTGCTCTCTGTTGCAAAAAGATATAAGAAGCCATAAAAACAAACCTGAGGAACGTTTATTCTTATATTTATAAATAATTATGGCACATTTGTCCTATACGCACCGAGGTACTTAATTGGCGCCAAAATGGAGTTTATTCCCTTAACATGGTTACCATATAAATCTATATTAATAAAAGAACAAAACGCTCTGTCTGCGTGTGTGTGTGTGTGTGTGTGTGTGTGTCTGCGACGGCTAGCAAAATCTACAGCATGTACGAGGTTCAAAATTTTTTTGAGAGTAGCCTCATATCTCTCCTGATGCACCTGAGCTTCAGAATTTCGAAATTCTATTTATTAACTGAGTAATTAATTAAATTCCAAAGATCACTCTCATAAAAAGTCGCATTTTTTCTTCTTTTTTCCCCCTTAATTTAGTTATGGTTGGTTGGTTGCATAAAATTTTCGCATGAATAATTAAAAAAGCTGGAACAGACCTTTAAAATTCATAGACTGGCAAACTGTGAGTTTAAATGAGGATTTTTTATCACAGCGGTTGTAAACCATGGAGGAAAAAGATAGGTGGTGGAGAAGTAAACCGAAAAAAGGGTTGCAATATTAAACCATTTATCGCTCAAATTTTAATGTCCCAAACAAAAGTGTGTGGAAGGGATTTTGTATTAATAAGATGAATTGAAAGAAATGAATTGCAGCTAAAGCATATTTTACGAAGAAATAGTAATTTTTTAAAATGGTCTTTTTTTCTATTATATTATTTATTTTTAAAAAATGTTTGCTTTTAAAATAATTGAAATTGATAAATTCGAAATAATTAAATGTCAAAATAAAAATAAATAAAATATTGAAAACACTTGATTTGAACTAAAAATTGTAT
The DNA here is from genome assembly GCA_964019185.1 of Maratus speculifer. NCBI lineage: Eukaryota > Metazoa > Arthropoda > Arachnida > Araneae > Salticidae > Maratus > Maratus speculifer. The sequence goes on from OZ025298.1 coordinate 138,115,021, forward strand.
TACTAAAAGTTTTCTCTTTTTTTTTCAGAACTTTTTAATACTTTATAACGTAGATGAAAAATGTTTATGATTTAACAACATATTAATAATTCTATGTCAATATATAAAATATATTTATGAAAACATTCTTTTAAAATCATGCGCGAAAACTTAAATAACAAATATTAGTCTAAAATCTAGATTTCAGAGTGCAGATGATTTTAAGACATTAACGAAAGAATGTTAACTTTTCAAGCAAAATCTTAAATGATGCTTCTATATTGATATTTCAAAGTGATATGATAAAAATAATCACATAATTCTTGCCTATGATTGATATATTTGTATCTTTTATGCATTCCGATCGTGTATTACAGTCAATAATGGCACAAAACGTTATTTTTTAAACGAAATTTTAGTCATCTATTCAATAACAGTTTAAAATGTAAAAAACAAAGAAATACGGGTTTAAACCAGTTTGAATTGATCTGCGTGTCAAAGCACATGGTTTTGTTGGTGCTTATTTGGACTTGATGTAGCGGATTTTAGGGTTACATTTTTGGCGTCAGCCCAAGACATTATACTTCCACTCAATTTCTTTTTACTGTGTGGTTGTACGCAGATCTTTGGCATTTCGAACATTAGAATGTATGTGTCATTAGCTGCGTTGCAGTAAAAAAAATCACACAACACTTTTCTAGGAGTTTATTTTTTATCATTGATAAAATTTAAATGCATTCTATTCAATTTAAAATTAAATTATGGCTTTAATTTGGTTTTAAAACAAAAATAAAATATAGCTGTTTGGCGTACAATTGTTCGAATTCGCAAACGATTCATACACCATAATAAATTATCAAATAGCAAAGTAAATTATTTATCAGAAATAGCCATAAAAAGAATAGTAACAAAACTGATTATAACCTTAATGTTTAGAATAATTAACACATAACCCGATCCCAACCAGAAAAAAACAGACCACACTCCGATTCGTGATAGACAAAATATCCGTTAGTATAAACCCGACCTGAACCTAAAAATTCTGTTTGAAAAAAAAACTATGGATTTGATAACTGACCCGAACAAAATCTCAATCCCATAAAAATGTCCAAATGAAACATAACTCGATCCAAACAAGGCAAAATAATTTTAGTGGGCATGAAACCTGACCCGAACCTAAATATTGTCTTAAAAAAAAACTCGAAATATGACCCGAACAAAATCTGAAACCGATAAAAATATTCCAGAGAACTATAACCCGATCCCAGCAAGACAAAATACTTTCCGTGGTCATAAACCCGACTCAAAACTAAAACATTCCATTTGAAAAATTCTGAAATTTGACCCAAACCACATCTAAATCCGACCAAAATATTCGAAAGAACCATAACAGGATTAGAGTAAGACTAAATAATTTCCGTGGACATGAACCCGATACGAATCCAAAACTTCCATTCAAAAAAATACCTGAAATTTGAATCGAACCAAATCTGAATCTGACAAAACTATTTCAAAGAACCGAAACTGGATCCGAACAAGACAATATATTTCCATGGACATGAACCCAATCCGAACTCGAAAAATTTCTTTGAAAAAATTGCGATATCTGAACTGAACCAAATCTGAACTTTGCAAAAATATTCCAGTGAAGCATCTCCTTATTCGAACAAGACAGAATAATTTTCATGAACACGCAAGAAGACCCGAACTCAAAAGTTCCATTTGAAAAAAAACCCGAAATCTGAATTGAACCAAATTTGAACCCGATAAAAGTATTCCAAAGAACTATAACCCGATCCGAGCAAGACGAAATAATTTCCAGGGACATAAACCCGACTCGAACCTAAAAAATCCGATTTGAAAAAACATAAAATCTGATTCAAACTACATCTGAATCCGATCAAAATATTAGAAAGAATCATAACCGGACTCGAGTATGATAAAATAATTTCCATGGACATGAACGAGATTCGAACCTAAAAATTCTGTTTGAAAAAATACCTGAAATTTGAATGAAACCAAATCTGAACATAGCAAAAATATTCCAAAGAACCGTAACAGGATCCGAATAAGACAAAATTTCCATGCACATGAACCAAATCTGAACCTAAAAAAATTCTTTGAAAAAATCTCGAAATTTGAAATGAACTTGATAAAAATATTCCAGTGAAGCATGTATTTATTCGAACAAGGCAGAATAATGTCCGTGAACACGCAAGAAAACCCGAATCCAAAAATTACATTTGAAGAAAAAGCCGAAATCTAAATTAAACCAAGTCTGAACTTGACAAAAATATTCCAGTGAAGCATGTCTTTATTCGAATTAGACAGAATAATTTCCGTGGACACGCAGGAAGACCTGAACCCAAAAATTCCATTTGAAGAAAACGTTGAAATTTGAATTGAACCAAATCTGTTCCCGACAAAATTATTTCCCAGAAACATAACTGGATCCGAGCAAGGCAAAATAATTTCCATGGACATGAACTCCATGAATGATTAGGTAACATTTGGGTTACGATTAGGTTGCAATTACATTACGGTAAGTCTTTGATTTTATTTAATTTCACGTTAGGTTACAGTTAGATCACGGTTAATTTAAAGTTAGGTTAAAGTTAAATTGCATTTATGTGATGGTTAGAATAATAATAGGTTACAATAAAGTGACGGATAGGTTACATTTATGTTATATTTAAGTTACGGTAGGGTACTGTTAAGTCGCAGTTAGGTTACAGACAAATTATGTTTACGGTACAAAAGTTTACGGTCAGGAATTTGTCCACAGAGTCAACATTACGCATGCTTTGATTAAAAATATACACTTTTGTTAAATGGCTCTGAAATTATAATACTATATACCAATCTTTTATCATCGCGTAATCGATTTCATTCACGGTATAGTCGGATTTAAGAGTAATATAATTAGTTTGAAATTCAAAATATCTCACTTGGGATTTCTATGCGAAAAAAATAATTAGTTACGTGATTTAACAGTGATTTTTACGGGTAAATATCAACACTTTAACACGAAACTAACGCAATCATTGGATACATGTTCCCTCCCGTGTTTCTCATTGCTCATTTTAAGTACTTTTAGAGCTTAATAATAGTTGTTGTTTTTAAAACCGATTTTTCACAAAGTCAGCTGCGACGTATTTCAGACAATGCATTTCTGTGTGCTTCCAGTTAATGATAAAATCGTACAAATTTCAAGTTCGTTTAATATTGTTAATACGGACCCGGGCAACGCCGGGCGGGTCAGCTAGTGTTATAATAAATTCTTTTTTTCTACAATTGTTATAGTTTTTTTCAGAGGTATCTCCTTTTTTAAAATAATAGAAATTGTTTAATTCATCTCTTTATTTTGTTTTCATTTTGAAATAAAAATAACTTGTTATTATAGCATGCTATATGTAACTCGTAATCGAAAATTTATGGAATATTTTGGATGTGAAAATCTGGAAAAAGAAAATTTCTAACAAATCAGAACTTAAGCAAGCTCTTAGGGAAGAATGGCTACATATCATCAATGAATATTTCACAAATTAATAGAATTAATGACCAGACGATTACAAGGTGTAATTAAAACAAAGGGCATTCATACTAAATATTAGCACTGTTTTTAACTTATAAATAATTACTCTAGTTCTATTTTTATTGCTAGTGTGCAAATATTTTTTTTGGTAATGCAAATGCTACTTTTTTTATGTTTTCATATTTTAAATATAAATATTATGTCAGATACTAAATATGCTTATTTGTTTTGTAAAAGTGTTAGTACTTTTAATTCTTAGTTGCTTTTAATTTTTTTATATATATGCTACAGCAAATTTACTTGGAGTGCAAATACTTTTTTTGCTCACTGTTTATGCATATAATTTTTTAATCTCATCTTACTCTAAACGTGCCAAATAATTTTTATAATCATTATAGTCTCATCAATCATAATTACTCTTTAAAAATTATAAATTGTGCACAAAATCTCTTAAGAAAGAAGAAGAAAAATAATCGATATTTACACAAATTGTAGTGTTAAAAATAACTAAAATGAAATGCTTCCTCTGTGAAATAATCAATATTATAAATGTAGTACTTTGCTTTCTGATGTTAAAATTACATTAAATATTGTTTAAGGCTGTTATGAGATCTGCCCGACATATTTAAATAAGTTTACCATTCATAAAGACTAAATAAATGAGCCTATATTCCTTTCCCTCAAATCTGATTTTATTTTTACTAATCATTAGATAAACCACTAGGACATTTTTTATAACTTCACGGTGATTTAATTAAATAACTGTTTTTTTTTTCAGGCTGATTCTTATGCATCAGATGTAAAATCTCAAAACTCATTGTTATTATTAGGGAAATGAAAATGGTATTTACTGAAATTTCAACATAATGGAAAAGCTTTTATGAATTCGATTTGTTTGTCTGTATTCTTTTTGCTTAAATGTAATCATTTTGGTATGAAATTTACGTATGAGAGGCTCAAAACAACAGTAGACATTATTCATTTTGAAAAATATGATAAAGTCCATTTAGAATCTGCATAAAATCTGATTTATTAACTCTCACAGTAAACAAGTATGTAAACAGATGACATATTATCGAGGATATGGAGATGACAAGTATGTGAAAATAGATGAGGTTCACTGCAGGAGTGAATAAAACTGATTTTATAATTCTTTTGATTGGGAAACAAGCAGTGGCTAAGAGTTTTTCCTCTAGAAACTTGTAGAACGGTAGGAGGTAAGCTAGACCACAATCGCACCCGTTGCCCTAAACTTCCGTGGTTTTCTTCGAACTTTGGCCAGGGCAACCTCTGCAAATACGGGTTTAATTCCCTTAGAAAGATCTCCCTCGGAAGGTACTTCCCACAGGTCCTATATTCCAAGTGCAGATAATCGGTTGTCATAGATAACACCATCGCACCTTCTCAATTATCTCATTTTTTTTTCAAAATGGAATTTGTCTATTGTGGTTGTGCCTCCCTTACCTATTATTTGGGTTGACTACTTCGAGTTCGTTATTCAAACAAAATTTACAGCATTCAAAATTTGTATACAGGGACACTCTACAAAATTTCTTTGCATTGGGTGCACTAGGAAAATTCGCCTGCGATATACTTTAATGGTATTACGTTACTTTAAACATATTGAAGTTTATCTTCATCACTTTTTTGTTTATTTAAAAGAACACAAAAATATGTGGCTAACATAATGACTATTATTTACGGTTTGGCCCCACTTCTTGTACATTTTTAAATTCAACTATATTTTACGTATTACATAGTGAATATGAGTGCAGGTCTATACAACAAAAAAAAAGCAAGTCGGTGCGTAATTGCAAATTTCTCAAAGAGTTTTGTTTATTATTTCTTTCAAAACAACTTATCCTTTCATTAATCCTTTGCACCAAGAAGGCGACTCTAATTCACCACTAGTGTTGCGAGGTGTCCCTTGGATATCGTAAAACCAAATGCTTTTACACCACTAATATCTTACAGTTTATTTCGCCGTCATTTATCACAGATTAATCGGCCATTAGATAAGGGGAAGAAAATTAGTTTAAAATATTTGTGTCCAAAGAATTTGGAGTATTCATTTACGCGTCACTAGTAGTCACTACTACTAGTGGTGAGGACACTAGTGGTTAGTAAGGATCACCTCTCGAGTGTAAAGAATTAATAAATCGAAATGTTTAATTTATAATTACTAAATTCTTATATCGATCGTATTATCAACAATTTAATTTTTTAATAATTGTAAAAGGAAGTTATATATTTTAATCAAAATGGTAATGTTCAAACCAAATTATTTTAACAAAATCTAAAATTCCAGTTTCTTTTAGAAATCCAAAAGTAAAAAGCTATTTTTGTTGAAATGTAAATAAAATTTTTCATTTCCAAAAAATGAAAAAAAAAAATGTTTATGATAATCATTAATAAATTTTAACAGTTTTTAAAATAAAAAACAATTAAATTGTTAAAAAAATATTATGAATATCAGGGATAAAAAAAATATGGCTAAAAATACGAAAATCCTTTTAATTAAATCTATCTTAGTATAAAAAATTTAAATTCCAGTACCAGGATTTGAACTATGAACTTTTGTTTACTACCGAGATGCATTACTTCTAAGCTAAAGGTCTACACAAAAAACGTTTAAATTAAGGTTCTGTTTCAAAATTTGAACCGCAAGAATGAAAGAAGGAAACTGAAAAAATTAATCAAATCAAAATAATAGACTTTTTCAAAATTTTATGATTTACCGTGAGACAAGAGATTTTAAGCTGTAAGTGTTCAAAATTTGAAATCACGGAATTCTACAGTTTTTGTGTAAAGACTCTGTGACGAACAGACAGAGTACCGAAACAAATATTGTTACGCCAGATGAACGAAAACCTGAAAAGCGATAACGAGTCAAAGTGAATCTTGAATTGCCTTTTGGTCGAGATATATATACAGGGTGGTCTTAAAAAAACTTTGCCGATATACGGAGCTCTAGCGGCCAGTCCGCTCAACCGATCGAAATGAAACTTCAGATATAGCTATTCAGAGGTATGAGCTCGAGATTCTGTGAACGACAACAAAATAGCGCTCACTGTTACGGTTATAGTTACAGAAACTCGAAAATTTCCAATGGCAACACACATTTTTTTTCATCGCAAAATGCTCAGCGTATGCGAAAACCCTAAAGAATGTTGGAACTGTACGTGTATCGCAAGAAACGGACATGTTATGCACGCACAAAAAACCGTTCTGCGAATCCTCCCCCTCATAGAAAAAACTCGATTAGGGCGCAAGGAGGAAATTTGTATATGACACAGAGTCAGTACACTAATCTCTGATTACAATACAGATCGGAGAAACTAAAACTTTTATTTTGATTACACATTTTCCACATGGGTGTCATCACAGGCAATTAATGGTGATGGCACCCATGTGGAAAATGTGTAATCAAAATAAAAGTTTTAATTTCTCCGATCTGTATTGTAATCAGAGATTAGTGTACTGACTCTGTGTCATATACAAATTTCCTCCTTGCGCCCTAATCGAGTTTTTTCTATGAGGGGGAGGATTCGCAGAACAGTTTTTTGTGCGTGCATAACATGTCCGTTTCTTGCGATACACGTACGGTTCCAACACTCTTTAGGGTTTTCGCATGCGCTGAGCATTTTGCGATGAAAAAAAATGGATGTTGCCATTGGAAATTTTCGAGTTTCTGTAACTATAACCGTAACCGTGAGCGCCATTTTGTTGCCTTTCATAGAATCTCGAGCTCATACCTCTGAATAGCTATATCTGAAATTTCACCTCGATCGGTTGAGCGGACTGGCCGCTAGAGCTCCATTTATCGGCAAAGTTTTTTTATGACCACCCTGTATATATATATATATATGTGTGTGTGTGTGTGTGTGTGTGAGTGAGTAAATTCGTTTGGCATTTGTACAACGAAATATTAAGATGCATTTGGCGAATTCGACAATTTCTTTATAGGTATGTTAAGTGTGAAAACACCTAAAAAGTTACACATTTGGGGGGTGGGGTTAGAATTATAAAATGTCGTTTGGTACGAAACGCACGTTCAAGTAATTTAACCACTAACATGAAAGACAACATTTGTTGCACCTGGACGTAAATAACAGTATCTGCACTTGTGTTACAAATAAATGAAGGATTTAATTTTCAAATATAGTTTCTATAATTCCTTTTGTATTAACATTTCGAACTCTGATAAGTGAATTTTCTACCACTTAGTTTTAATCTCCAAATATCGCATTGACACTGGACTAATTAAGCAAATACATCTGAATAAAGTTTATTGCATTTATCTTTTACATCATAAGCTGAATCTTTTGTTTACATATTACTGGTGACAAACTTGACATTTGAGCATTTTGAAAAAATACCCCCCTAAGCTCAAAAGGTGAACCATTAAATTTATTTATGTAAATAACAAGTTCTAACATCAATCTTTAATTAGTTACTATCTTTGATAAATATAAATTTTAATGGTTATTGGAAGGTCATTTACTTGTATATTTTACTCAATAATTAGATATCATGAATATAAACAATGCTGAAATTAAAATAATAATATATTTAAAGTGAATGGCGGAATATTATCACCTAATGAATAGACCCATTTTTTATTTCTCAAACATTCTAGATCAGTGAACAATTTATAAATAAATAAATTATGTATGAGTTTCAAGTACCCCATTATTATTTCAGCGCTATCATTTCAGCTTTTCTTTCTTTTTCTAGACGAATGATGGATGCAAGAAAGTACAGCATGCTATTATTGATCTAAATTTTATGCATGATATGTAATTTATGATTGATCTCTTCTCTAAAAATACGGAACTATCAAAATACGTTGTAATCAAACATTGGTGTTCAAATAGTTTTTTTTCTTTTGTTTTGTTTTTTTAGTTACGACATATACTTATAAGCAAATTTAAAAACAATTTTGAAGACTTAACTTATAGGTAGCTTCTTCTTTATGTACTTAACATCCTTAACGTTACATTCTTCTTTCTTTAATGGAAGAAAGTAATTGCCGAAACGTCAGTGAAGGCTTACTTTGGAGACACGAAATTTTTTTGTGTGTGTCTGTCTGTTCCGCGATAACTTCCGACTGACTTGAAATTAAGTGGGTAAGTTAGTGAGGCACTGGGATTAAGCTGTATAGTTTTTTGTAAGATTTGGTTCTTTTGTTCGAAAAATATAGAATATTTTATTTTGCGCAATAATGCTTTTCTATGGCAAATCCAACGATTTCCATTTTTTTTTTCTTGAGAGAAAATGTCAAATTATGATAAATGGATGCTGAAATTTACCGGTTAAATTATTCATATTGTTTTGAAATTTTGTCTATTCATTTGTCAGATTTTTAAAATTATTACTGTAAATTTTGGAGATTTTTTATAAATGTATTCCAATAATATAAACTAATTTGTTTTAGAGACTTCCTTATTTCAAATGTTTTTATTTCATTTTCTTTATTTTCTCTTAATGGTTGCTAAGAAACCATTCATCCTAATCCTTATTTTTATAATGTTATAAATTTGAATGCGTGTAATTATTGAACGCGTAAATTTAAATGAAGTCAACGTCAAAACTGATGAATTAATGTCTTTGTATCTTTGTGTATAACTATAACATAGCCCAGAAAAGAACATAGGCTATGTTTTATTGATTTTATTCACATATTTTCCTTCATAATTCAAAATTTCCTTCTTTTTCATGCAGAATCAATAGCGATCTTTTAGATAAAATTTAACCAATTTCCTTTATCGTTGCCAAAAAAAAAAAAAAAAAAAATCAAAATCTGGAATAATTTGTCAACGGCAATAAGTTTCAATTGAGCAAGTTCTATTCGAAAAATCAAACAAAGAAAAAATAAATATGACGTCAGAATTAAAATAAAAATAATTATAGTACTTTGTTAAATATTAAGCACGGAAATTTGTTTCGTTAATCAGAATTTTTCTGACAAAAAGGGAGCATAATTAGAAGTAAAAAAAAAAAATAAATAAAAATTAAGTATATTTTTAAAAAATATTTCACCTGATAAAATTTGACGTCATAGTTGAAATAAAACAGGTAGTTTATAGTAGTCGTTAAAAATATAAGAAACATGGATAGCAATAACTCATGAGTAATGACGTCATTGCCGAAACTTCAGTGAAGGCTTATTTTGCCGACACAAAATTTATTGTTTTACCCTTGTCAGTCTGTTCTGTCTGTCTGTCTGTCTGGCTGTGATATCTGCCACAAAATGCAATCAAAACTTCTTTTTTTCGGAAACAAAATTGTAAAACCCTAGATTACTGAGTTTACACTTTCAAAAGTTCCTGATACATCAGATTTAGGTGTGGACAGGTATGTAGAAGTATGAGGATAATGAAAAACGCTTATTAAAACTGTTACTTATCTTTAAAAATCAAAATGTATAAAGAAATACAAGATATACGATAACCATTAGCGAATTGATAGAAAGTTACAAATTTAAGTTTAATGAGACTACGGGGGGTTCAGGGGGCGGAGCCCCCCTGAAGAAATCTACTATGTTATAATAAAAAAACAAAAATGATAGATCATGAAAAATTCAGAATATCCTAACGTAACTAAATCTTTAATTTAACGCTTTTGTTGGCTGAAAACTTCTTATTCTTATTTTATTCTTATAAATAATTACGTAATTTGAAAATTTTAAATTACAGTTTCCAGGAAGTTGAATATTACCCAAAGTGTGTTTTAAAAAAGAAATGATGTGCAACGCTGACGTTGAGGCTCTTGATCTGCAGATTTACTAGTATCATTAATTTTTTCAAATTTCGGTATTTGGCGAATTTACGCGTTTTAGGGATCAGAGATCCCAAAAATCATGTTTACATAAAATTTTTATGTGTACCAGGAATAGTATATGAAGTTATGCACAGATTTGAATTAAATTTTTGTTTATGTTTCTGGCAGTGGCAAACAGGTCCCCCTTTCATTTAGAAATCATATGCCAGTAGAGAAGCTGTAACAGAAATTGTTGTGCCATTTTAAATAATTTACCTTCTGAAAGTTTATCAAATTATGCACATTTTTTTTTTTGTTATGATTAGCAGCTTTTCCTTCAATTTGAAAATATTCCACTGGAAAGTGGAACTAATAGGGGACGGAAGACTGGGCCATTTCCTTTATTGTATATCCAAATACATTATAAATTTCTAGATTTTAAATAATTTTTTTTTCTGTACGTTTTTGTCTATGTTCAGCAAATTATTTTTGATTCAGAAAATATTCTGCCGTAAGTGAAGGTGTAATCGCGATTTTTGTGCCATCTCATAGAGTTGAACCATTATTTTGTGCAGGTTTTTCACAATGGGTAGTAAGTAGACCTTGAATTTCGAAATATTCCTTTTAAAAGAGATGCTGTGATTTTTGTGTAATTTTCTCGATTTATTATAGTTCTATTGTCCGTCAGCAGTTCGTGCAGTTATGGGAACTCGGATACTGTTAATCTGACTATTCGAAAAAAAGTGATGAAAACAGAATAAAGAAAAACATTTTATTTTAACAAATATAACTATGTAAGATTAAATTAATTTTACCTTAATTAAATGACTCAAACAGAAATTTTACAGGTAAATCAAAGTTAGTACGGTATTCAATTAATAATATTGAAATACGAACTTGTGTAACTACTTTTAAAATTATCAAGATATATAAGACAGAAGAAAGTTTTAAGTTTGACACATCCAACTAGTTTTTAACCCTTTCCGACCCGATTTTTCTTTAACTTTTTTCATTTTTTCGTACTTAATAACATTGAAGTTATCTATCAAAATAGATTAATTAACATTTAGCGAATATTTCATTATCTGTAGGATAAAGAATGTTATTGTTTTGCTTACTATTCAATTAATATTCATGTGACAATAGAGTAAGGAAACGTTTTTGGGTATGAAAAAAAAAACTGTGTTACAATAAGGTAGAACTTATTTTACAACTTTCTAATACTTTTTGCGCTTTATTACACACGATTCTTTCAAGAAAGCAACTTCTGTTATAAATTTAACAAGTTGTAAATTGCACGTGAAGCGTAGCAAATGAAGTGCTTTCGTACGATAACGAAGTTAAAAAAATATTCATATGTTGCTGATATAGTAGAGCATACTTCGGATACAGTATAGTGGTCGAAATCTTTGTGTTCCTGTAAATATGCAGGAAGTAAATTTTACTACATCTCAGTAATGTATATCTTATTCATAAAATGTGAAGTAGTTTAACATAATTAAAACACGCCCCATACAATGTTTCCCCGTATAGCATTATGTAGTGGAATGCTTTTGCGTGGCCCTGTAATTTAATAATAAATATTCTTTGTACAGAATATATATTTTAGGATATATTTCATAGATTCATGTCGATTCTATTATGTTCGAATGAGTGTAACACCATTAAAATTCATTTGAAACTTCTTCCCCATTGACCGTAATGTAACGGAATACTTTTGATTGTTCTTATAATTCATCTATGCATCCGATTTTCATAAAATTTGAAATAACTCGAAAAAAATTATGTAATAATTATATATTTTAAACTTCAAACAATTAAATTGCATTTGAAACTTTTTTCTCGATTGACCGTAATGTAACGGAATACTTTTGATTGTCCCTGTAATTGATCTATGCATCCGATTTTCATAAAATTTGAAACGATTCCAGAAAATTATGTAATAATTATATATTTTAAATTTAAAACTATTCGGTTGTGTAGTTTTTGCGTTGTTATATGCGGACAGATAGATGGACGGACAGACAGACGGACGGACAGACGGACGGACTGAGCGACAACTGTAGGTGCTACGTATTTACATAATTACGAACGCACCTAAAAAGCGAAATATATCGTGAGATTAAAAGAATCGCGAACGGCGCAAATAAAATTAAGAAAATACTAGTAATTATTATTGTTATTAAATATCTAAACATAAATTAAGTCTTGTAATAAATACATAGATATAACCTGACATTATTACATTTAAATAATAACAAAGGTATTTATTAAACAAGGTAATACTCCATTAAAAGACATGTACATTTAACTATAGTACAGCAGACCTGGAAGTGTTAAACTATTTTCACAAATGAACATGTTCAAAATAACAGTACAATAAAACATTATTTGATTGAACAGTCTTTGAACACTGTGTATAAACCGTGATGTATTACCCTCCAAGCGTCTTGCAAAAGCGTAAAATTGTAATGTTGTTTTCTCAACATTTTGTTTTAAATGCTAAGAAAATATGACTTTTTTAACATTGTAATAATCACTTTATTATAAGCACGAATGTATTCCTCCAGAGAATGAATCATTCTTCGATGTTTTAAAATTTCATTAAATCTATAGATTTATAGTATTTTAAATATTGCTTATATCGCAGTGAAAACTGGAGCTTAGTATGCGGAATATTAAGTTCCAGACGATTAGAGGGTTTGTAGTTAAAAGCATTTTATCCATGTCATATAAATTTGATTATATACCTCATAAACAGTATAATTTTCAGTTTCTCATCTGTATCTGTATATTTCAGGGTGTAATGTGAATTTAAATTTTGCTGCTATGCTGTATGCATTATAGAACACGTTCAAGAAGGCCACAACAATCGAATTGAATTTATTATGAGCGTTTGTAATTATGTAAATACATAACACCTATAGTTGTCGTTCAGACCGTCCGTCTGTCCACATGTAAAAACGCAAAAACTACCTATCGAATCATTTAAAATTAAAAATACATAATTATTATATATATTTTTCGAATCATTTCAAACTATTTGAAAATCGGATTCCTTGTTCAAATACAGGGACAATCAAAAATATTCTGTTACATTACACTCAATGAGGAAATAAGTTTCAAATGCATTTCAATGGTTTTACATTCTTTCGAATATAATAAAATTGATATGCATGTATGTAGTATGTATTATAATATACATTCTGTACAATCTGTGACGCAAAGAATAATTGTTATTGACTTTCAGGGCCAAACAAAAATATTCCATTGCATAATGATATAGGGAGCACATTGTTTGGTGCGCGTTTTAAAAGTATTAAACTATTTAACATTAACATATTGATTTACATTGCTGAGGATTACTGCAAGTTATTTCCTGTATAAATGAAAGCGGATAATATTTACAGGGACACACAAAAGATTTTGACTATTACAATGTATCCCAAATAGTGCACTGTTTAGAATAAAATGTATAATAAAATAGTATAACAGAAAACGATTCCTTCACTGCATTATGAAGCATTCTCATTGGTTAAAATAGAGATATTTTATGAAAGCAGTGGAGTGACGACGCAGCAAAAGTTTAAAATTTTTTAATAGTGTGCATACTGTCACACGAAGATTTGAATATTTTTAGGTGCGTTAGTAATTATATAAATAAGTACCACTTATAGTCGTCGTTCAATCTATTTGTCCATCTCGTCTGCCCGTCCGTGTACCAGTTCGCATATAACAGAGCAAAAACTACCCAACCAAATATTTTGAGATTAAAAATATGTAATTGTTGCATAATTTTGTCAAGTCATTTCAAATTTTGTGAAAATAATATGGATAGTTTAATTAGAGGGAAAATCTAAAATATTCATTACATTACGGTCGACAGGAAAAAAATAGTTTCAACTACATTTCACTGATGTTACATCTTTCGAATATAACAGTATTGACATGAATATATGAATTATATATGAAAATATACATTTTGTACAAGGGATACAACGAATAATTATTATTAATTAACAGGTCCCACAGAAAGTATTCCACTTTATAATGTTACGCGGGGAAATAATGTTAGGGCGTGTTTTAATTATAGAAAGAATATTGATACTAATAAAAAGTACTAATAAAAAGTAAATAGTATTTACAGGAACAAAGAAAAGATTTAGACCACTATACTGTCTCCGCAGTAATGTATACTACAATAGCAAGATCTGAATACTTTTAAAACTTCGTTATATTACAAACGCACTTATTTGCTAATTTTCACATGAAATTTTCAAGTATGTGCATGTTTGTGTGTGTTTATCATATTTCTTACGTAAATAAGTAATTATGTTATAAACTTGCTTTTACTGGTAAAAAGGTTTGTTTCTTGAAATACAATAATTTGCAAATTCTTCAAATAAGCAGTTATTATTTTTAAACTAATATTTAAAATAAATACGTAATATTATAACTATAAATGTACTCTAATTTCGAATGAAAGTCTGTTTCTTTAAATACATTACGTCTAAAATATTTCAAATAAATATCTGCCACGTAGTTTTAAACTATTATATACCTAAAAATTCTTATATAGTTTGATCATTTGCAAAAATATATATAAACAATATTTTCCTACATTTAATTATTAGATTTTAAACTCAATGTAAACTTGTTATTTAACCTGAGTTTGTTTTAAAAAATAAGTAGACCGAAAGTTAAAATAATTCTTTAGAACACAATTATACTGAGCAAAAATATTTGAATTCCTGCTTCTAAATTGAACTTATTTTAAAACTAAAAAAATCTGTTATTTACTACATTGAGTTTTAACAGAATGTGAAACAGAATACACTTGTAAAAATTTAATCTAGTTCGAAAATTATTATCATAAAGTTTCAACATAAATAAAATCATTAATCTTTTAAAGTAGAAAGAAGTATTTCCCACTAGCTCTATCGTGAAACATCGTTTCAAAATATTACTCATACATACTTGTAAGCAGCAATAGTTATTTATTTAATATTATTCTTAAAATTCGCTTCAGTGATCGCCTAAGTATTGTAATATTAACATTTTTTAAAAGTTTTAATATTGACTGGGAGGCTGCAGCTCAAATAGTCACTACATACGGCTGGAAGTTAAAATTTGACAATTAGTTGAAACTTTGATTTGCATATTAAAATGCAACCATCCTGCCAAATCATATCTTGGTGAAAAATTGTGAGGGAGTATCACTTCATAATAAAGGCACTCCTATGTTTTGAATGAGTTCGTGACGTCATTGATCTAACATTTGTAGTGTAATAGCTACATCTGTACTTTAACCCTTTCAGGCACGGGCTAAATCTATGCTAAAAGGAGAAATTATCGACTGGCACCGGAATTCACAAACGAATTTTTTAAATATCTTGAATTCCTTAATTTAAGCCTTTATTGTAAAAGCAAAATTTTACTATAATATTACTGGTGCCGTATGCAAGTTTGGAATTAAAATTAGGTATCCCATACAGGGCACAGTGTGCCGGAAAGGGTTAAGCAACTCCGAAGCATGATTGACGCTACGGGTCTACAGTTAACTATGGTTTGCGAGTTTAATGCAAATTTCAGGCCCCGTCTTTTCAGTCTGCAAGATATAAAAGCGGTGAATTCGTATGCAGGGTAGTGAGAGATTGTGGTCGTTCTACGCACTGAGATGCTTTAGACCAGCTGAGTTTAGCTATGGAGTTTGAAGTCATATCGACGGTAGATTAGAATTTCTCGTTCTTCTGAATGTGGGGAAAGAGTAAAGAGAGCCGTGGTAAACTATTTTAGAAGTAATTTTGCAGTTGATTTGTCCTGATAAATAAAGATTTCAAAAACAGCCACGGGCTGTCGTTTTCAAGGCGGCTACAGATATCCCCCAAGTTTTGCAGAGGACCAAGGGAGGGGCCATAGACGGATTAGAAGGAGATCGTGAGTAAAACAAATCATTCTTCTTTGTAGTAATTAGACGTTATTAGTTTGATCGTATTTCTAAATTCACGAATCTAGCTCCCCACCCCCAGTACAATTATCGTTAAAATAAAAGTATTTTGGTTTTAAATCTGCGAGTATGTCTTCATTTACACGTGGTGGTCTAGCCGGAGCCGTCCCAAAACAACTTAGGAGAAATTACAGATTTCTTTAAATTAGAAAAAGAGAAAAGTAACAAATGTAATACGACATCTAGAGAAATAGTTTGTACCGACAATAATGGAAATACACCATATGGCTAAAGGGTGATTTGTTAGATTAGTTGATAGAAATTTTGTTAAATAACTCAAAAAACACATGAGGAATTATCCTGAAATTCTAGGTGTGTATACAAACTAGTACATGCCGCAAATTTCTGCGAATATTTTTTCCCAAAATTCCATAGGGGACCGTCAACAAATTGAAAAAGAACGAAAATCTTTTGGATAATTGACAGGATAACCCTGTCAAAACTAATGTAGTAGATTATGATTAAGATATTTATTGTAATTAACTGTGTACATTTGTATGCGGATAGCCTGTATACTTGTCGAGAAATGAAGGTTTTATATAAACCGTCCCAAATTTTTTCCAAGTTTTTTGCTTATAATTTGCAGAGTTCTTAATATTAAATAATATTCTTTTCTGAAAATATGGCAAGCAACATTGTACAGAAAACCATGTTATCGTAAATAAAGAATAATAAAAAAAGCATGAAAAATGAGCCGGTTTACTAAATAATTTTTCGCTGCGCATGTGTGAACGCTATCAATATTTCTTTAGCATATTGCGTTAGCTAATTGTATAGAGGAACTGTTGTGAAAGTCTTAAAAACATAGCCTGAAAATTCTTAGTAATAGTCATCAATGAAATAAGCTCAAAATTAGTTATTCCCTAAATGAAGCAAAAAGATGACGAGATGTATCCATTTATCCATTGATTAGTGTCAATATAGAATAAACAATATGGCAAGTACTATTATATTTGGATACGACCCGCCATTTTTTTTACTTCATTTTGAGAACAACGGATTTGAAGCTTATTCTACCGACGAAAATTTTTAGAATTTTCAAACTATGTTTTTGAGACTTTCACGAAAGTTGCTCTATACATTTAGCTAACTTAATCTTCAAATTAAATTTTGATAGCCTTAACGCATGCTCAACGAAAATTTATTTAGTAAACTGTGTCATTTTTCTTATTACAGTTTTTCTTATTCTTTAATTCTGATTACTGAGTTGCGTTTAATGTTGTTTATCACATTTTCAGAAAAGAACATTTTATATTTAATATAATTTTATCAAGGAAATATTTTTAAATAAAAAAAAATACCTCGTGTCTATATGTGTAATTTTTCACAAGTTAATCTTATTTATGTAACAAAATTATACCGTTTTTATAGCTGTTAATGTTGACTTAAGATTTAATAAGTTGATCGTTACTTATGTAAAAATTCATTAACAAGGATTTCATCACATTTTATTGATGTATTTCTTTTTGCATTGCATCATCTAAAATTGTAGTTACAAACAGCATTGGTTTAATTTTTGCTGTGTTACTTTTAGATAAATCATTATTTTAAATTAATGATTACCAAATTAATTTGCATTTATTAAATTGTTTAATATTTATATTTTATATATTTTTATCCAACGAACTTTAATTAATATTTTTTTTATACAAGTGGGGAAATAACAAAATTCTTTATAATGAAAAATAATTAGTATAGTAAATATTTTTATCTCCGGACATGGACAAAAATTTTAAATTTATTTAAATTATAACTTCTGTTCGTATTTAATTTAACACGAGTAATTTATATTACAGTTTACACCATTGAAAGTTTACATATCCAAGCATAATCGGTGAGGAAGTTTCTATAATTGAGTTCTCATTGTATTACTATATGTAAATGCCCATCCGAGAACGGTTGGTAGAAATAAAGATTTTCCCTTACAATTTTAAATAAATGACAAAAATATTTATATACTGTTATTTTGTAACGAATTTATTTGGTTTAAAAATAAAAAAAGACTCTAAATTGAAATACAGTTATCAAACACTTTCCATTTGAAAATAAACCTTCCTTAATTAATGATGTAACGTTAAAATGTATGGAATGATAATAAATAATTAAGTTTTTTTTTAAAAGGAAAGGAAATGAAAGGGTTTCATAAAGTCATTTTTTCAACAATAATTTAAAACACAAACCTAGAAGAAACAAATGAAAAAAATGTTTCTTCAGAAAATGGAGTAATTTTAAATCAGCTTGTCAATGTAATAAATCGCCAAATAAAGTTCGCATTGATATTATTCATGTTGCATTAATTTCACTTAAAATATAAATCTTTAAAAGCATATTTTATTTAAAAAGCATACCTTTCATTTTAAACTAAAAAGAATGTCGCGTCTAATACTTGTCGAGAATTAAACAAAAATCATGCGCTAACTATGTCATAATTCACTTCTAAATTTTAAAAGAATAATAGTCACTAGAATTTGTGACTTGTGCTATAGGTTTCGCTATGGTACACTATTTTGAAGTTGGTAATTTTTGAATTGTTCGATTGAACCATTACATGTAAAATGTGTATATCTTTCTAAAGCAATTTATATAATAATTTTCAAGCAAATATTTTTTGAGGTACTATTTTTTTGGGGTTGTTTGAAAGGTTTTATTTTCCGAGATTAATCTGTGTCAACAATTAGTAAAAAGCCAGGCGTTAGCTACAAATAGCTTTTTGATAAATTGGATAGCATACGGCTTATAAATTTAGAAGTAACATGAGAAGCAAGTCCGTATTTCAAATTAGACATCAAAACTCAAATATATAACGCAGTTGTAAACCTATTTAGATGTAACTTTGTGTGAACATAGTAACATTTCTAAAGTGGGTGACATTTTTTAAAAGCTATTTGCCTGCGACAGCACTCGTATATGTCTACTGATTTCGAAGTGTGTGAGCATGTACATACAATTTACTAAGATCTTGAACAAGCTTAATTGGTTAATTTCACCTGTATTGTTGCTCGAAAATGGCAGACACTTGAATTCGGCAATCAAATATAAATCGCTTTAAATAAAATCAGCTTGCAAAAAATGTATTAATTTCTCAAAATTTCCACTTACAATCAATTTTGATAAAAACAAGTTTTGAATCTTTCATTATCGTGTTTCCACTAATTATAAATTTATATGTTTGAATTATAAAACTTACTATTTTACTTTATTACTTTCTTCTATTTTTAAAAGAAAAAAAATATTGAATTCGTGAAAAATTTCAAAATTCGGTTTTTCACGGATTTACAAGTTTTAGCGATTACAGTACCCCAAAAGAATGTCTTTACAAAACGTCAATCTGTGAATTTGTGTAATCGTGAGTCTGCCTATATGTATGTGACAAAACTATTTTAGACGCTTTATCTCAGGAAGAAATGCACGGAGTTTCACTAAACTATAGATTCTGTTAGACCTTCATACTTATCTAGATCTGATTACTAGATCTGAAACAAGATCTGATTAGTTTATGGTGTACATCACACAACATGTGGCACTGCATTTCTGCATTATTCAACATTTCTTTAATACTCATATCTGAAAAACTAACAAATGTATTTTCATTAAACTTTATATTTAGTTAGTACTTAATATAAGAGGATGTTGATTACGTTTTGGTGCAAATCACTCAAAAGGTGGCGCTTCCATTTTTAGTTGTTCGTTATTACCGCAGTAGCTCTATTTCAAGAATTAATGCACAAAACTTTCTAAAACTTCAGCTATAGTTAGTTCCTGATATAGATGGTATTGTTTAGGGTTTGGTGGAAATCCTATTACAGATAGATTTTCATTAAATTTTGTATTTAGTTAGTACTTAATATAACAGGATGCTGATTACGTTTTGGTGCAAATTGCTCAAAAGGAGGCACTTTCATGTTGCATTATTCGTCATTTTCGCAATAGCTCTATTTCAAGAAAAAATGTATGAAATTTTCTAATGCGTCAGATTTAGTCAGTTTATTATATAAATAGTATTGTTTAGTTTTCGGTGTAAATCTTGTTATAGATGGCGCTGGTAAGTTGCATTTTCACGATTACGCAATAAATGTATTTCAAGAACTAATGCATGGAATTTTATCAAACCACAGATTCAGTTAGTTCGTATTAAAAAATTGAACTTTATTAGCTGTTAAATGTACACCTTCCAACATGAGGTATTATTATGCCGATTTTTTAAAAAGATATTGCTATAATTCTATCTCAAAAACTAATGTACGAATTTTCATTAAACTTTAGATACAGTTACAAGTTGATATAAGTTCATGCTGACTAGATTTTCGTTTAATTCACCTAACCGGTTGCGCTACTATGCTGCATTTTTCAGTATTAACATCCATAAGATAGGAAAAAGTTTTGAGATTGCCACATCGGACTATTTATGTTTCAGACTTACATAATGTACAAGTCCACATATCTTCACAACTGATTTTAAATATATGTGTTTTTAATTCTTAAACACTAACATCCAAACATTTAATACAGTTTGTTAAAAAATTTTTTAAATTATATATTACATACAGTCAGAATAAACCTTCCACTATTTAATGGAATATTTTTCTTATTATACTTCTTGAACAAATTGCTTTTCACATTATTTGCTTCATAGACATTATAAAGTTTAATTTCTCTTGCCCTGTGAAATATTAGCGTTTCAATAGTAATCAACTATGTTTTCGAAAATGTATAAGGATATTAAGATAAATTATGACAAAGTACTGAAATATTCATAAAATCTGAATCATAGCAATTTATTTCAGTGAGCTAAATCTAAGGATAAAGAATTGGGTTTATGACTTTGTTGTCTAACGATAACTAAGGAGAGCCAACAGATAATCTATATGAATGCAGATTGATGCATGTATAAAATGATTATATTATGAAGGATGTTGAAGCGTTAATACTGGTCGCTGAAAATATCCTGTTTTAGGACATTTCATTTTTTAATTGTTATATCTTATGACAACTCGCAGTGGTAATCTCTAATTGACATACTTTTTTCGATATCCTTCTTTTATCAAAAAGAGATAGGAATCTTTTACTAATCGAAATCGATAGGAAAAAGAGGGATGATTAAAGCTATGCCTTAAAATGAATAATAATGCATGATGTGCATGTGAATGTGCATACGTATTCGAAAGAAGGCTTAAATGGTCATTCTAATGTTTGATATATTATTATAATAATTGAAAGTCAGTAAACGGTATGTTTAATTTACCCGCCACCAGAGTTGTAGAGACATATAAATCTATACCTACACTGGTATGCAAAATTTAAGAACGAGTCCCAAAATTCCAATTTTCAAGGGATTTTCAAGCAATAATTTTCACACGAATATTCAAAAGGAAGTAATATAATTCGGATAATTATTATCCCTGCATAACGGCTAGTCCATGTAGCATCTCATTCAGGTCACACATTGTCACAAGAGTCACAGTCACTACGGCGAAAAAAAAAGGAAATTCCATATGTCTCTTTTATGAGTCTCAAATGACTACTATATGTGACTCCACTGACAGGTCTCTGCGACTGTTGCTTTGTGTTGAGTCACCAGGTGACTTTACAATATCGTTTTATTTAGACTCTCATGTGACTGTCATATGGAGATTCAATTCCAAAGTCATTGTGAATGTGCATTATGATAAATCACCAAATAATGTCACATTAAAGTCACATGGTGACTTTCTGTCACAAGACTTTGTCAAATGGTGACAGAGATCCTACTGTGAATTAACCACTGTGAAAATTCACCATGAAACTTTAATGGGGCATTATTTGGTAATTTATCATAATGCAACGTTCATAATGATTTTGAAATCGAGCCTCCAGATGAGAGCTCACACGAGAATCTGGAGAAAACGTCATTGTAAAGTCACCTGGTGATTCGCCAAAAAGCAACAATCGCAGTAACCTATCAGTGGAGTCACATATAGTTGTCATTTGTGACTCATAAAAGAGAAGTATCGATTTTCCTATTTTTTGTTTCGCCGTAGTAACTGTGACTCTTGTGACCATGTGTGACCTGAATGAGATTTTATATGGACTAGCTGATATGCAGTGATAGTAATTATTCGAATTATATTACTTCCTTTTGAATATTCGGGTGAAAATTATCGCTTGAAAATCTCTTGAAAATTGGAATTTTGGGACTCGTCCTTAAATTTTTCACACCCGTATATGTATGTATATATATAGTACTTTCATATGTACATATAAATATACACGCGTGTATACACTCACACGCATCTACATATATAAATCTATATTTATATGCATATATAAGTAAAAATATATATAGACATATGTGTATATATAATACTGACATCCGGCTAACAGAAAAGTATCCATTAAACTTATTCGAAAAATACAAGTAACTTGCATTATGCATATGTATAAATTAGGCGCGATGGATATAGTAATAAACTTAGGTTTAATTGTTATTTTAGTTTACGAAAATAAAATGTTTGCACTTCCTTGAAAGAAAATAGCCTATTTGCTAATCTAAATTCAGTAAAGGAACCGACATAGTTAAATTAATGAATCACAATGTATAAGGATACATATTTAATCAATACAAGATAAAGTAATACGAATTAAAAATAAGTATTATGTTTTGAATTATTCTAAGCCTTAAAACTTTGCAAGATTAAATAAATATTTGGTATGATCAGTATGAAAAAATGAAGCAATACAGTTCTCTGAGCAAACATGCAGTGAGATTTAACTTGCTCCGTAGGATCTATTTCCACGATCTGACTTCTTTAAAGCAAATACATTTAGCAGGCTTTTCTATTAGCAGTATTTTCTATTTTTATATTCTCAGTTTTAGAGCTCGTTTGTGATGTCACATTGTGACCACTTTGTGAAGTCACTGTGTGACAAATTTGTGAAAAATGTGTCATTTGTGACTACTTTGACGTTAACATTGTGACGAAACTGTGACAAAAGTGACGATATTTAAATTGCCAGAAACATGTTTTTAAAAGTAAATAACATGTTTTGAAGCATATTTATAATTTTCTAAAATTTTTTAAGAAAGTCACATTTTAGTAACAATGGGATGACACTGAGTGATGGCATTTTAGTCACAGATGTGATGTGACCAAAGTGACTCACAGTGACATCACAATTACGTCACCATGCCTGCTATGAGGGTTAGCGGCCTGTAAGAGGTTAAAAAAGTGCAATTATTACGATTGAGCTAACTTTTATTAAGTTTCAGATAGTTTAAAATATTCGTATTTTAACACACATTTCATTTGAAAAGAATTCATACTGTTTCTGTTCATGATTCATTTTTACAAAAATTAGCTCGGTTTTGTAAGCTTTTAATTCACTGCAATGATCGTATGTATGTATATTTCCAGTTCAAAATTTTTACTCAAACTTTCAAATATCCGATCTAGAGCAATATTTCATATTGCTATAAATCCGTCGACAATGTAATTTAATTAGGATTTTCGGTGATTGCCTTTTATACGTACTTCACAGGATAACACAAAAAAAGTTCAAATAGATTATCTCAGTGAAGCTTAAATTTTAATTTTCAACATTTATAGTATTTACAATTTATGAAAAATCCAAACGTGATGGTAAAAATTAACGATCAATTTCGGATTCAATGGTAGAAAATGCATAAAAATAAATTTTCTAAAATACAACTATCACTTCTATTTTATGCTATCAATTTTTCGTTGTCTTTTCTCCTTTTTTTAACCGTAAAATTTACGAATTAGAAAAAATCTTTACATAGTGGTAAAACATATAGATCAATTCCGAGTACTTGGACAGAACTCACGATGATCAATTTTCAAAAACGAAATAATATGACAAAACCCACCGGTTGCAGGCTCATGTTATCTAAAAATATTTTAATGTATGTATAATTTTTTTAAGAATTGAGAGTGTTAACTTTCATCGTTTTATTTAACAAAAATTCTGTTTTTTTTTTCTTTTTTTATGGGTTTATTACAAATTGTATATTTTGCGTTAATGTGTCAGATTAATTAAAGAATTTAAATCTATAATGTAATGTTAATTCTACTCTTAATCATTTTAAAAAATATAAATGACAAGATTATATTTTTATTAAATTTGTGAATTACATCTAATTTCCAGCAAAAACCACTCTTCAACTTTAAAAAGGTATTAACCGGTCAACTTTTATCGTAGAATAATGGGATTTTTTGTCTTATTTGTCAGTCTAACAGGAAAATTTTACTAACTTTTAAGACTTTGGAACCCAATAAAAACAAAAATTTTTAAAAATTTTAAAAGTGTTTTTTCTCATTAAAATTGATTTTAAAATTTTTCTTTACCTCTTTTAAAACATTTTTGTAATTGGAATTATATCTCTAAGACTAACAGTTTAGGAACTAGCCATTGGACACCCATTGAGATTGGACATTTTGTATAAAAGTTTCTTTAAGCTTTGAGTTCCATTGAAGACTTGATTTGAAATGTCTAGAATATTTCAATGATTTTAAAACTTTCAAGGACGATGGTCCAATTTGGGATCATCTAATTTTAATTCCTAAACGAAACATGGACACCGGACTTTTGAATTCAAAATTTTCCTTTTATTAAGTGCGTGAAGAAAAGCTTTTACTTTTTAGCTTACAGGCTACCAAAGCCTGGGTGCTTATGTGACCGTCCGTTCGGTATGTGTGTATGTGCGTAATGCGATAACTCATAATAAAATTATCGGATTCACTTGAAATTTTCGATATATGTATATTCTGATAAGGCGCTTCGATGATTAGGTTTTGGAGTTCATTCGATATGTAGAAGAGGGGGAACGGGGGCTAATGCCCCTCCCAGGTTCTTTCTGATAAGGCGAATCTCTGAATAGTTTTCGAAGTTTAATGGTTAAGTATAAAAGAGGGGATAACTTTTCTTAAATTATAAAAACTGGGCTTTTATTGTGAATTTTCGGATTTGCTCTGAATATTCGACATAGATTTTTATATGATAAAGCATATCTCTGATTAGTTTAAAGGGTTCAATCATTAAGTAAAAAAAGGGAAAATGGAGGGAGCTGCCCCCCCCCCTTAATTTGTTTTTCGAACGGAATTAACCCTTAAAAATATAAGGCTGAAATGGACAATTAGTATGTATAGCCTGTGAGCTCAATGTCATCAGTTTAACTGGGCAATATTCTTTTTACTTACAAATAAATTCGTTTGTAAATTCCGGTGTCTTTCAATCATTTCTGTATTTTACGAATTGAAATGCTTTGATACTGAATGAATTAACATTTTTTTATGGACAAAAATTATTACAAATCCGAGATGAAATTTTAGGTGGTCTCTCTAATGGTGTTTTTAAGTCTCAGAACATATTACATGACTTCATCGAACTACTACACCTATGTCCAATCTAAGTTCAAGCTCACAGACGCTAGATATTTGGGGATGATTCTCCATCCCTACATATACCATCCTATAATACAAAATAACGTCTCCTTGGTTATTTTTTAACTAATAAAATAAAAGATGAATTATACAGATTTCATAGGAGATAAAATGTTGTAAATTATAATGTCTAATTTTAAATTACTTCAAATCGAAGAGATACATTCTCTCAAGTAGGGGAGACCGCGGCTAGTAGTGACATTTTCGACATTTTTTATATTAGCTGTAAGAATTGAACTGAAGTGAAACATTTAGTGTATCCTAAGCAAGTTGTGACATGCTTGGGGCACAATGTGACACATAAATGTCGCATATAAGTACATTGTAACGTATACAAATTATGTAAGAAAGGCGATTAAATGGGATATGTTAAATCAAGAATGAGAAATTCATTCATTCATAATGTTCTTAACACAATAAAACACTTTCATGTTTTAATAATATTGAATCAAAAGAAAATATAAATCAAATAAAAATAAAATAGTTAAATTGTTAACACTTGTAAACTCTTAATCCTTTATAAATATACTTTTAGAAACACTTAGCAAAAAAAAAAAAAAAAAAAAAAAAAAAAAAAAAAAAAAAAAACTGTCTTAATTAGGAAAGAAATAAAAAATAAGCCAACACTAATCTTTGGCTATATTGTTCTTTCACTGTTAATACTTAATGATGACGCATTACACCTTTTAAGGGTAAAAGGGTTGTCTCACTGGTGACACCCCTAAAGGAGCCAGAATGGCACCTTTAATTAGGGTGAAAAGATGGCACCTTTAATCCAGAGTGCATAATAATAAAAAAATTAAAAATACACAAACCGACTTTTGGCCCAGGAAGAATTCGAACCCACAACGTCCGATTATAAGCTCAGCGCTCTATCCACTCGGCCATCGAGCTCACTTTCAAAGTTTCCCTGAAATGTTGAAATGTCCTGAAATTCAAAGGTTGCTTTATATAAAAAAGGTCCCAAAAAGTTAGCCATCCGAATTTCTAAGCGAAATTGGGATAGCATATAGCGGAGATAGTCATCGTAGGAAGAAATTGCTGTGTTGATCCACCAGTGACGGCGAGTTGAAGAGCAAGGATACACGTCACAGATCATAAGCAAATGAGTAAGGGGTGAAAATCTTCCAACGGTATGCATTGCGCGGCACCCTAATTAGCGTGAAACACCCAGTGAAAGATAAACGGCACCCCAAACACATTTTCAAGCCCGTGGGTGTCAAACGGTAACACCTTTTCACCCTTCGACGCCAAATGCAACCGGTTTGTCACCTTTATTTTTAGCAGTGTTGACTTGGGAGCCTACTACAACGTGTTGGCTTATATCCTATATTTTTAATCACTCACTGTCATCGCTTGTTTCAGCATCTGATTTGCAGTTAATACAAATATAATAAGTTTCATTTTTGATATATTTTACATGCGCCATCTTTTACACGTCATGCACTGCACACAGTCTTCTCCGGGTCTTGAAAGTTTGTGTTGCTTCAAGCACACTAGAGATAAGCAATTTTCGTTATCTTCAGAGCTATCCAATACATGCTTCTCTCCTTTTTTTCAATAAACTAGGTGTCTTTTTTTATGCACTGCTTGGTCTTTCCATAAAGTTTCTTTTTTTTAATTTTTCTTCTTCAATTTGCTTTCTGCATTCATTTGCTTCTTGTTCTGTTCGAATTTTCTCTTTTACAGGAGTGCATATTAGAAAGGCAGATTTCAAACATTTACGAATAGATCGCTTGCCTTTTCTAGGTCCTGCTTTAGGGAGTGGTCTTATTTCTGTAAGACGTACCACTGACACATTGGTATTATCAGTTGTCATAGAATCATCTGATTGAATGTGATTCCTTTCTTCTGAATACGGGCCTGCAATCTCACCATCATTGATTTAAATTATTGCTAAAGTTTTTGGTTTATTAACAGTTACATATTTCCAAATTTTTTTAAATTATCATTTTGGTCTTTAACGCTCTTATCCCCGATAGATAACGGTCGATCAGTTACTGAGGAACAAAGGAAGTCTTCATCTGTAAAAGTGTTCCTATTAAATTCCCAAATTACACTACAACGAAATCCTGCTTGAATATCTAAGAAAGGATATTCGGTTTACATTGAACAGTTTCTAGGCTTTCTTTAAACTGTCCTTTCCGGATTTAACTTCTATTGCAGCCCTTTCATAATCTACTAGTGTAGTTTCAGCTCTTTTAGTACTCCCCTTGTAATTTCGCACCTTTTATCTTGAAATATAAAAATTATGCTGGGGTAAGTAGTGACACTGTCACAACGCGCCTCTTAGACTTCGTCACAACTAGCCCCGCGTTACGCCATTTTAATCTTTACTCATTAGTTTCCGAAATGTTGGCACGATTAACAAACGAAATACACAGAATAAAAGCTCAAAATATAAGCATTTAAATAATGTTAGGGAAGTTTACATACCTCAGTATCGCTAATGGTAATGACGATTCAAATGTAGGTCGCAAAATTTACTTTTACGATAGAAAACAACATAAATATTTTTATCTTGAAAACAACGCGACGCTATACTTTAAAAAATTCGCAACAATTAACCTCTTCACTCACATGACGCAACAGGTGCTGCAACCTGTTGGTTCAGTTAGGAAGCTCAATGACACAACTTGCCCCTGGCACAACTAACCCCGGTCGCCCCAATGTATAAGAAATTATGCTGCCATAATTAAAAAAATACTGCATCTGATTCAGTATTTAAAATAATACATTTTCTCAATATAGAAGATCTGGGAACTATGCATACACAATATGGCCAAAGGTGACTTTCCAGTAGCGATTTTTGATGTTTTGTTAAATAAGTAGAAAAATGCATTTGGAATTATCCTAAAATTTCAGGTGTGCAAAAATAATAGTATAGGACATATTTTTTCGTGAAGAGTTTTTTCCAAAATCCTAAACGAGACCGTCGTACATTGAAAAAATAATGAATATATCCTGGATAGCCCTGACAAAACTAATGTAGCAAAAACTGTAGATTATGATTAAATGGCTTATTGTAATAAAGTGCGTTCATATTTATCAAGATAGCATTTATTTTCGTATAGAAATTAAGATTTTCATAAAAACTGTCCTAAATCTTGCCATATTAAGCAAAAAGATGAGGGGATGTATACATATATATATATTGATTAGTGTCTATAGAGTACACATAAAATTGCACGTACTATTACATTTTGATACAACCCCTCAACTTTTTGCTTCCTTTTCGGTAACAACGGATTTTTAGCTTATTTTATCGACGATAATTATTAGAATTTTCAAACTATGTTTTTGAGACTTTCACAAAAGTTGCTGTATACATTTAGCTAACACATCATGCAAATTATATTTCGTTTGTTTTCGTTCATTCGAAGGGAAAAATTATTTACTAAATTGCTCATTTTTCACAGAGTTTCTATTATTTTTAATCCTCATCACAAGATCTTGTGTACAATATTGTTTCTCATATTTTATGAAAATATTTGTTTTATGTTAAGTTCTCTACAAATTATAAGGAATATATTTGCCAAAATTTGTGCCCAATTTTATGTAAAACTTAATTTCTATAAGAGTATACATGCTATCCTCATAAATATGAACACATTTTATTACAATAAGCCACTTAATCATAATCTGCAGTTTGAACGCTTTTCCTACATTAGTTTTGACTGGGTTATCCAACAGATATTCATTATCAAGTAAACTGTCTTAAATATAATAAGAATTGTAAATATATTGAGCCTAGAACCATAAATAAAATGATGTTGTCCATTATCGATTGTGATTGTTTGGCACCAACTTCAAAAAGTAATTCCTTACTTTCAATACGTATATATTCATAAATTAAATCATAAATATTTAAATTCATCTTATGTAAAAATATTCTCTCTAAAATCTATGTTTGGTGGATATTAAGTTATTTATATATTAAATTTAACCGTTTTTATGCCAGTATCTGGTAGCCAGTACCAGCTTATTGGATTACGTTTTGTCATTAGAGAATTTTAAAGAATTATTTAATTCTTTTTAGCGCTGTTTTTGAAGTCGGTTGATATTTTTTTTAATCTTATTTTATCTAGGGGAAATTTCCAAAGTTAAAAATTATAATAATTACAAATAAAAGCTTATGTTATTAATTTAAGGTTCAATTGTAAAATTTAATACAATTTATAGAAGTTAAAAAAGTGTTTGTTTATTATTTATTTTTACTTAAAAAAATCTTTTCTTAAATAATCAAATTTGATTGTGTCTTTCTTGTCTCAGAAAATGAAGAAAACTATGATATCATATTTTCAAATAAAGATTCTGTGTCATACTTTATCAGAAAATATAATTCATGCGATTGAAAAACTGATTATTGGACTTGCATTAGAAAATATTTCCAGTTACATTTAACTTAATTGTTTTGATCGAAGAAAGTCGTTCATTTCCCATTTCAAATATTAAGATCACGAAATTTTTAGCCATATTTTTTTTTTATTATTTGATAAATGTCTTCATTGTGTAACCAATTTTGAGAAACTTTATATCACTGATAATGTTGTATATTATTTATATAAATAATTTAAATATTTTTTCTTCTTGCATTAAATAGGAAAAGTAATTATATAAGTTAAATTGGGGAAAAAAGTTCTTGTAATAATTATGTATAAGAACATGTAGATTTGTCTTTATAAATGAAATGCCGACGCTAGCCTTAAAGCTTGTATGTACATATTATATATAAATATGACAGCGACATGCTATCTCTTAAATACATATTCACTAATGAAACAAATTATGATTGAAATGTAAACATGCATAGTTTTTTGTGCAAAAAAACCATATTCAGCAAAACAAAATAAAGAAATATGAAGTGTGGTAATCTATATAAGGACTATTTTGTTATAAATGTTTATTTTATCGTAATCTGGTTTACAACTAACTTATTTATGACTTTAAGTTCGAGGTTATACAAAACGATTATTTATTTAATTAGAATAAGAGTCTTTATTAGAAGTAAAAGTAGGATTGTTATGTCATACGTAGCTTAATTTATGACTTTGACATTGGAAAAATATCGACAAATTTACTCTCAAATATCAGTTGCTTAATATATATATGTACCGGGTTGTCCCAAAAATAACTGATGGATTTTAAAATTCAATAACTTGCAAACGGTGACAGCTATTTAAAATATTTTTGCAGGAGGGTTATGTTTAATGTCAGGAGTTTTTTAACCGTAATTTTTTAATTTAGTTCGCGTTTCAAACAATAGGTGGCGCTGACGGCGATTGAAGGCCAGGTGACCAGTGCTGAGTGAATTGTTTGAGATGCGAACTAAAATAAAAAATTACGGTAAAAAACTCCTGACATTATACAAATGTCAGAATGTCAGAAATGTCAGATTATGAATAGATGGTAGCTACATAAAATGCAAAATCGCATATTTTAGGCAGTCGAAAACACAGAAAAATACATATACTGCAAATATGGTAAAATATTTCTTTTTATTTTATTATTCTGTTCGCTTGTTATTTCATTTTGTTATTATTTAAATTAAAAATGAAAGATTGAATAAAAAAATATCAACATTAGAAAAATTAATTTCCATGATTTTTAAAAAAATTCTTCAAAGTATTCCACTAGTAAAGAGAAGCAAAAAGAAAAAAACATGAATGCCTGCAAAACATTTAATTACTGGGTTTTTCTTCTACGTCACTTTGAGCAAAATGTTCTTTTTTTTTTAATCTGAAAAAAACTTAAAGAATTTTTTTTAATGCATTTTAGCTGTTAGCTTTAAAATAAAAAATAATGTCTGAAATTATATTCGAATGAAATAATTCAAAAAATGAATAAATTATGTTACTCAAACAGAATTTTAAAAGATTTGTTTAAGAAAGTGATTTTATAAATAATGTTAATTAAGTTTTATTTAACTTTATAATTTTGTTCTTCGATTTTGATTTTTTTTTTTTTTTAATATTACTTTATTTTTCTTTTTATTACATTTTTCAAAAAATGCTTTTAGGAGAAAACAGCCTTTTGTTTCTTTTTTATGCATTTATTAGATTAATATAATGTTTACAAAAATGAAATAAAAAGAGATAGAGTTGGGTTTGAGTTGGTTTTGTTAATGAGAACATTATAAATGATTACCCCATGCAATTTTCTGTAAATGAACGGCAATCGCATGTAGAGATTTTTACAACGCTGTGTTGATAATATCTTACGGCTTCTTTGGTCAAAAATCAAAGGCAAACATAATGTTATCAGGAAATATTGTCGGAAAGAAATCAATAGATAAAAACTCCAAGTATATTTACGCTGATGTTTTGAAACGACCATCAGTGAATCATTTTAAGGCGAGTGTATTGCTTTGGTGCTGAAATATCTTTACCCCTATATTTTTAACATGAGGCTTAAGCCCACGAAATCTTTATCAATCAAACTCTCAAAAATCTTTTGATGTTTTAAGGACAGACCAACCCACACATGCATACGTAGAGACGAATGGATAACATGCCAAAAATTCATCTGAATGAGCCCCACCAGTGGCCGCGAGGTTCTGACCTCCAAACTGGTAGACGGTAGGTGCTGGTTTCGAACACAATCGCGACCGTCGGCCTAACCATTCGGAGTTTTCCGTAGTTTTCTTCGAGCCTTGCGTAAATACGGGTTAGGTTCCCTTAGAAAGACCCCCACGGAGGGCATCCCACCCCATAGGGCCTGTATCCCATAGCGTAGATAATTAGCCGACATACATACAATCATACATACAATCACAATCATCAGAATGAAATGTTTTTTCGTGAGAATAATTCTTTATATACAAATAAATTAGCATTATTCTCTTCAGAAATGCAAATTTTTCGGAAATGCTATAAATGAATTCTAAATGTATTTTTTTATTATTACATAAAGTTATGCAGACATGAAAATATACTTTAGCTTAATACGTTGAAAAAAATGTGTATATAAGTAAGTGTTTAGAAAGATTTGATCCGTTGTTTATTTTAATCACTAACATGGAAATATACAAATAGCCAAAAATAACGGAAATTATAAATTTATTTGCTTCGAATGCACTCTTTTAGTTACAAATGGAGAAAGTGTGAGTTTACAAATTAGTTCCTTTAAAAATTAGTTAAGTAAAATTTTCGTAATTAAGAAAATACAAAGCTAGATGTATAATTAAATAAAAAATGATATTTAAAGAAAAAATTAGGAATTTTTTTTTAATTCTTTCCTGAATATTACGATGCAAGTTTTCTTTACACGAGTAGATAATTTTTTTTTCTTCAGATAATAAGAAATTAAATTTTAATCTTTTTCATTAAATTAAGTAAAAGAACTGAGTAAAGCATTCATTAAAATAATTCGAGATACATTAAAAAAATTGTGAAAGATGCAAAGATCTTATAATTAATTTAAATGTTTGAAGTCTAGTTTTTTGATAAAGTAATAATATATCTGATAATGATCTATTAAATAATTTATTTAAGTTTAAATACAGTCAAATCTCTATACAAAGAAATTCTTAATTCATTGAAAAAATTCGTTATGTAGAAAAAATCGTTGAATAGAGAATGACACAAACATTTTCGTTTTATGAGTAAACTTTGAAAAATAATATATTTTAGTTGTTTAATTAATTTTTGAAATATGTAATGCTAAGTATTAATTTCATATTATATTTTTTATTTTTTAAATAGTTTCAAAACACAAAATATTTGCGTATTCAGGGTTCGTACGGTTACCTTATTTTCCGGGTTGAAATAGCAACATTAGAAAAAAAGTAAATCTAGTTCAAACGCGCAAAAGTTTGCCTTATTTAAGCAGGGATTTTCTATAAGAAATTGTTGGCAACGAAAAATTTCTGCTCTAAAAATTGCATGATTTGTAAGAACGTACACTGTAAAAAAAAAATCTGCAAAGGTACTAAACCTTTTCTAGGAAACTGGTATTCCAAGAACTTTTCCTGTAACGGGAACAGCAAAAATTCAAGTTTCAGAATCGATTACATGAATTTTTCCTGTTATCGTTACATGAAAAGTTCTTCGAATCCCAGTTTCCTAGAAAATGTTTAGTACCTTCGCAGATTTTTTTTACAGTGTAGTATTTAAAAACATAGTAAAAAACATAATAGAAACATAATAGAAAATCTTACATTTGTTTTAGTTGAAGAAATCTGTAATCTTAACAAGGAATAGAGATTTGAATGGGGAGCATTCTGTTCCCTTGTAACAGGCAGTCAAGGGGATTTATCATTTCACTTGGTGATGGAGTTTGTTTTTCTTGTTTTAATTTTTTACATTCATTGTTTCTTTCACCAGCATTCTTCAAAACGTTGTTTAAAATGTTACTAAGAGTGAAATAATACGCAACAATGATATTGTCATCCACCTCCAAAAGTCAAAGTTAGCTATATTTTCTTGGATAACTCCACATATTGTAATTTTTCTTCTTTCTTCTTCTTAGTCTTACTATCTTCATTATTAGAATCCACAGAATAATCTAATTCAGAAAACCCAGTTCTTTTAAAAATAATAGTAAATGGTTCTTTCTGTAGCATCCAATCTCCAAACTTTATAAGGTTTTACAAATACCCTTTCAAAGATTATTAATGTTTGGGATGGAATATTTTGAATAACTGTGATCAATTCTTTAAGAATTACTTTCTTCTAATCCGCCTTTAATTGTTATTACTATTACTCCCAGGTCCTGGAATTCCATATCCAGTGTGGAATCGGCTTGTAAAAAAAAATGATTCTAATGTTTATAGTTTATTTCAATAGATTTGTGAGAGAGGTGAATCATTGTCAATAATTACAGAATTTGTACGACTTTTTTCTCATTTGCTTCTAGAGTGTTTTTAACCATTTATCAAAATTTAGGACATTTTATTAAAAACACAGTAGACTTATAAGGATTTCATTCCTTTAAACCACGGATGTGATATACTTTTGAAAGGGATCTGCATTTTTAAGATTTCTTTCTGCGTCACATTAGCAAACTACTAATCAGTAAACTTTTGTTTGTTGTGC
Organism: Maratus speculifer; assembly: GCA_964019185.1. Taxonomy (NCBI): domain Eukaryota; kingdom Metazoa; phylum Arthropoda; class Arachnida; order Araneae; family Salticidae; genus Maratus; species Maratus speculifer. The sequence continues at coordinate 138,149,776 of OZ025298.1, forward strand.
TTTTCCGATGAAGCATTTGTCTCTTTTAAATGCTAAAGCTTTGTTTTGGAGTTTTTTGTAAAAGAGCCTGATTTCGTCAGTATGAAAAATTCTTGCAGACTACTGCAATTCTTACATATTGTAATTAAAGGATCCATGTTTTCACCACAGACAGTTTTCTGGAATAATCCATGTCCCTTCTTGAACTTTTCTAGCCTACAAATGTCGACTTGGGATTCAGAATGCCCATGAAATACAGCATATTCTAGAGCCTTTTCTATTAATGGTATCGAAATTACGATATCTTATCCATGTAATATATCTCAGGCATCGCTTCATCGAAATCTTCATACTCGTGCATCTTTTTTTTTTTTTTTTTTTTTTTTCACGTTATTTGCTACTTTGATTCCCTCTATTTTAGCAATCTTTTCTTTGTAAATTCGCTTTCTTTGCAATGAAAATTCTACCCATATATTTAGCTCATCTCGTGATTTTTTATTGTCAATTTTTCTATATTCACTTGCCCAACTTATTAATTCATTTTCTGTTTCACCATTTTCGAAATCATTTTCTTTATATTTCTTCACGTTATTATATTTTTTCACTTTAAGCCAATGCTCTATTTTTTTTTCAATGATTCACTGCTGTTTGCTTTATGATTTCCAAAAAAAGTGCTTGACAAATTTCTACACTTTCACCATTTTTTTCTTGTTCTTATTCTTCACTCATAAATCTTCACTTTATCTGAGAGAGATTATTATTCTAAGAGCCATGTTTGCAAATACAGCAAAAGATCGCGCCACCACGCTTGATATTTAGTAAAAATTCTTCATACAAATGACCTATCACACTAAAGAATGCTGCATATTTACACAAACAAAACATACCCAAATCAAGAGTTAGTTTAAATATATAAAAACGTGCTAAAAAAACGATATTTTTTTAAGTATGCCCACCCCCCCCCCCGTACTTATTTCTGTCTTATATCCAATCCAAAAAGCAAATATTTTCAAGGTTACCATGTAATAGTTTCATTTTTAGGACGCTTTTTGACGATTGCTCCAGTAGAACCGGAATTTTTTAAAACTTTTCCAAAAACGCATGGAAATCTTTGTTGAAACATACTCAGGCGAGACCGTGAAAATATCCCATAGGCATTGTGTCAAGAACATAGTATTTTTAGGGGGAGGGGAGGTGAGCATGAATGTCTTTTTTGACATGAATAAGGTGGATGTATGCAGCTATGAAACACAAACCGGGAATAAGCGCATGAAAGTGAATTCCACACACAAGCTGACGCATTTTCTGAAATAAATAAAGGAACATTTGTAATAAAAATTTGTTATATGGAGATATATATACTTTGATATTTGTTAGTAGTAATTAATAGTTCCTACTAAAAAATTTTTTCATGGAAAAACTCGCTAAATGAGGTTTCGGTATAGAGACACTCGTTGTATTTTCCATTTTTAATATAAAAATATTGACAAACTAAGATTTTTTTCGTATAAACGAAATTTAAATTTAATTACATAAAGTCATTCATACATAAAAATATTCAAATAGAACATTACTTTAAATGGAATGTTATAAATAAAAATGACTTATTTGTAAAAAATGTTTAGAAATAGTTAAGACTTCGTTTATTTAAATGAATAACATGAAAATATACAAATATTACAAAATATCTTAAATTATAATCTATTTGCTTCAAGCCCTTTTTTTAGTTGATGTTGTTATTAATTTAAACATTCTGAGTTTATAAATTAATTTTTCTATAGAAATTATTTCGGTAAAATTTTCTAATTAAGGAGTAACAAATCTAAAACTAGAAATAAATGAATGTTGATATTTAAGTGAAAATGAGAGATGCAATTTTTTTATAACTAATTTAAATGTTTCAAGGTTCTATTTAATTCACCCAGTAGATTTTTTAATGACAATATTTTGCATTGTAAATGTGAAACTATTAAACGACGGAGTATATAACTTGTTAAATTGTCCAAATTTCTTTTTGTGCAAAAATCTAAACATTGGTGTTAGTGAAGTAGAAAATGAAATTAACAATTAATTTTAATTACAATTTAAATTACATTTCGTTTTTCATTTTAAGATGGAAAAATATAAATTTACATTGATAGTATAAGTAAGTAATATGTAAGAAAGTAATTTTTAACTTAAAAAATAATATTAATTATATCATACATTTTAAAATTTATTAAAATTTAAACTATAATTAATTCTATATTTTATCTTAAACGCATTTAATAGTAATAATGAGATTTTAAACCATAACTTTTTTAAAATTGTACAATTGAAATATAAATATTTTTGCATCTTTTAAGGAGAAATAAATTATATTTATTCTTTGAATTGAAACGACATTTCTTATGTTTAAATACTAATTTTGACTTTTGCATATTTCCTTAAATAATATATCTCACTAATTGGCAAAACATTATTTGATATTTCAATGTACTTGGCAAAAAATAGATGAAAGCTTAAATATCGGTTCAAAGAAGTGACATTCTAGTCACCGTTTCCAAAACGAACAAAGAGCCTTTTCGTTTCTGAGTTCATGCGAAGTGGACCTCGATAAAAATAGGCAAATTAGGGCATTCAGTTTAAATTTGTGAAGATAGTATAACTGCTCTGGAAATACTATTAATTTAATGTCATATAATGTTTTAGTTTTCTGTATAATTTGATTAAAATTACATCTACAAAAAAAAATGTCAAAAAATATTATTTAAATTCAATACCTTTTCCCATTTTAATGTAAAACATGAGATTATTTTACACTACAACGCATTAACTTCTTTATAAATCAGAGATAGCAATCCATCACCATACGCTGAACAAGAGGAATGCAGATACTTTTCTTAATTTAACATCCCTGGAATGGCAGTAGAATTTATGAAGAAAATTCATACTGGAGATAATTTTTTTCTCCTTTCTTATCAACCTTTATTATTTATTTATTGCTTCTTCTGATTAATGTTATCCAGCCCTTGCATTGCCACCGGTACTAATTCTCCTTTTTAATTTACTATATTTTATTATTTAATCGTCATTTTAATATTTTGCTTTTATTTTATACGTCTATTTCTATTATATGTATTGCCCTGTTGGGCTATCCCTCTTCCACAGGTATTTGCTTGATTTCGCAATCATAGCTTCTCCAAGAACTTTATTTAAAAAGTTTACTCTTGCTAATTCATCTATGCATTCCTGAATCGACTCATTGAATCCGAAAAGAAGTAAACACAAGCAGCGCGACTTGCATGGTGATGGGGATAAAGTAGAATTATAAAACGCAGTGTTTAAGGTCTGTGGTGTGACGTCAAGAATATGGCACATTGATAAATCAGCTCAAATTAGAAATAACGTGTCCATTTATTCATTCATCTCGAATGTTAAATTTAAATAAACTATTTACACAAAACTCCAAAATTTGCTGGGTACTTCGTCGTCGTTTAATACATATCAGTATCAAAACTGCTTTTAAACTGCAGCAAGAGCAAGAACTAAACCCATCGGTTAGATCACCTGTGCATCACAGCACACATGGAAATGTTTCACACTCTAGATATACTTACTCAGTGCATAAACTGGAAATAATATTATGCATACACTTACAGGTAAAAAGAGAGTGTTTTACGACCGAAATGCAAAAAGAAAAAACAGGATCGGAACGATCACTGCTGAACAAACATCTTGACAAATTTAGAGGGACAAGATTTTGTCCAGATTTCCAACATGTGGGAATTCAAAAAACTCTGCATTGATCATTAGTCATGTTAAATTGAATAAGTTTCAGACACAACAAAACTGGTTTTGGATGGCTGAGATGTTTAATACTTCGGCCGACTGATTCTACTTAAAAGATCACTCTTAGATTTTAAACGAGAGCGGAGTGGATTGTCGACCGCCACGACTGGTGGAGCAGGTGTTTGTGAGCTCGACTCTCTCTCTACCTTCCCTTATTTACTTACTTATAGACTACTGGCCAGTATAAGTGAATTACCTCCGCGTAAGTAAAAGTGCAAATTTTCCACAATTACTTTTTGCAAGGGGAATTTCAATAGATATTTGAAAGTAATTATAGATTAATTTCTACATGTTCGTTTATAAATTCGATTTCATCTGGGTTACTTCAATATTTCTCTTTTGCCAGTTATAGAATCTATCCAGTTTTTGAATTCTTATTAGTTTAGTAAATTTCGTCTACTGTTCAAGTTCAAACTGTATAGGAGCAACGATTTTTGAAATTGTGAGATTTTAATGCAACGACACTAACCAGCTGGTTTTCTGGTAGGTTTGCTTTTATGTACTTAACTTTGTACTCCTTTTTTACACCATTTTTAAATATTTAAATATTGTACATGTCCAAAACATTTTTAAACATGTATAATAGAAATTTTCTGCAAGGAGTGGCTTGCGGATACTAATAGTATGAAAAGATTTGACAGAACATACAAGTTTGAAAGTGATTTTAAACAGGATAATGTAATAGTATATGAAAATTTGAAAGTGATATGAAACAATCAAAATTCTGAGTAAATTGTTTTTGGAGATTTAAGGAAATGTACTTAGTGCATAATATTTCATAAAATAACAGAAATTTATTGCAAGGAGTAACTAGCGGTTAACAACAATATAGGAAAATTTGAGAGAACATATAAGTTTCTAACGATTTGAAAGCGAAAAATGTAAAAGAAATAAAATTTTCTAATTGATATGAAATATTTGAAATCTTTAAACAAATTGTTTCCAAAAATCTAATGAAATGTATTTAGTGAATATCATTTCATAAACTCTGTTTAATAGCTTAATTATTTACAATATTATTTCGACGCTGGGAAGAAGGAAATGCATTTTTAGCTGTCAATTACAGATTAAAAAAAATATTTGCTATTTTTTTAAAAATAAAATAAACTGTCAAAAACATAATATATTTATATTTTTAAATAACTATGAAAAATAAAAACCTACATTGCATTACCTTTAAAAAATCATTTTTGTAATTATAATGGAAGCTGTTTTTCTAAAACAAAAACAGAAAAATGCAGAACTTTCAATGTTGAGAAATTTCAAAGTTCAAAAATATAGGAATGCGCATTATACCTTAATTTTATTATAGTTTCATTTTTTACATTGGAAACAGCTGTTAAATTTCTACTGGCTAAAAAATGAAAAAATCAAAAATAATTTAATCGGCCGCAGTTCTTATTAAGCTATCCATGACTGTCAGGTCATTCTATGTTTATGAAATTAGTTCAAGCCTTCAAAAAATATTTTGCTAAATATGTGCATATAATTACATTTAAAATCTTAATTAATAAAATGAAATGCAAACTTCCCATTTTTTAAATAAAGGAAGTTTAAAAAACCGTTTTTTATTAAGCTTTGGTACTTTAATAATTAAAAAAAAAAACTTTAATGAAGGTTTATATTGTAGCTAGACCTTGAAGAGCTGCATGTAAATGAAAACTAGATATACACGGTGAGCAAAAAGTATTGTGCATATTATAAATATTTATTCTACTACAAGTATTATAATTGAGGAAATCATGGGGTACAAATGAAAAAAATTTGATTTAGAGTAAACTGAATTCAAAGGTAATTGACATAAAATTTCACCGTCAGTAATAATTAACTAGATTGAAATAGAAAATGGCTTCTTGCTTCATTGTATTATTTGATTTCTTATTTTAATAATTGTGTAAAACATAGAATGTACTTTTCTTTAAACTTATAATTGAACTATATTGATAATTATTTGGAAAAGGTGGTTCATCTCTAGAACGCACCAAATGCTTAGAAAATCACTTATATTAGGTTACGTGAAAAGAAAAAAAAATCATATTTTTCAGGAATCTTGACCATTCGATATAATTTTTTCAATTTTGTAATTTATATCCATGGCTTCTATGATCCTCAATTAGAATATCATTTTTAGACGCATTGTCAGTAATGTTATAATTTGTATAACAACAGTAAACCTCAGTAAATTTTAACATGTGCCTCCTTGCTTGCTCGGAAGTATGTCTAAGCGGTATTCTAGTTCCCGCAAGCGTTCTTTAACATTACAATTAGGTTGCAATACATACATCAGCTTGTAACTTAGTCTTCCCTTCTTTAGCTTTAGCAAATGGTGTATCAAATACTTTATTCTTGATATAGCCCCCAATTAATCCGGAAGAGTAACATATAGAGAGCGCAGAGGCCAGGCTGCTGATCCATTTATTCCAATTCACCTATCCGGTAAAGTTTTATTTAGGAAATCACGAACTAATGAACAACAGTGTGGCTATAAACTACTTAAATTGACTTATACAAAATACGACAACAAGTTACATTATTAAACAAAAGATTAACTAGTAACAAAGTTTTGTAATCAAGGCAAGACATTTGCTCATCCTGTATATATGTTGAAAATAACTATAAAATGCATTTTTTTTAGTTTGAACTTTTGATTTTCTAATTATTCGCAACCGATGAATATTTAAAAGTTTATATTTGAGTTTGTATACATAAAATTTAAAATAATATAGATACTTTAAATTATCTGTCTTGAATGCATTGGAAATATATCTTAAAAAGTATACTTTATGAAAACTATGGTAAGAATTAAAGATTAAAATTTATCTGTTAAAAACATTTAGTATACTTCTAATGTTTCGAAACATCAATTTCTTAAAATGTTTAAAATTGAGAAATGCACCAATAAAAAAAGAAAAGTTTAAAGAGAAACGTATTTAAAGTGTTAATATTTTTCCAGCTGTGACAAATGTTTGTTTAACAGGTTCACGTGACATAGATATATGTAGTTCATGAAGAAAACACGTTTTTAGGATATATTTTAAATTCTTTAATGAATCAAAAATCCGGTAAAAGAAAAATTGATTTCTTTATATTTTTCTGAGACAACCTCAGTTTAAATACACTGTCACTGTTTTTGTATAAAAATGACAAATTTTTCATTTTCTATTAGACGAGAAACATTAAATAAATGTATTTTTAAAAAATGGAAAGAGTCGTTTTATAACTTTCGTGACGTAAAACATTTCATCGTGTCGAGCTTTATCTATTGCTTTTACTGTATGGCAAAGCTCGCTTCTTTATTCATGAACGTCAAACTGAGTCATATGTCATAAAAATTGAGTTTTCTTCTCTAGATGAACTAAATTTATGACAATGTTTTTTTTAATATATATATAAAAGGTGGTTTTAATTAATGCTTGGTAACTTTTGAAACATACGGTTAATTTGTTTGGCAAAAATTACTTTGTAGTTTTTGAAAGAAAACTACAAAACAAACTACTTTTCAATCATTGTCTGTATGAAAAGGGCTATAAAAATCGGAACAAACTGCTTTCTGTTGGCATAAAATTTACGTATCAAATTTCGCCAGATTTTTTCTATAGAATTCGTGACAGGATTTTCTTATGGAATGACTAGAGTTTTGAAGTTGTTTATAAATAGGCAATTTTAAGCTGATACAAACTTACAAATAAAGGTGTTGTGTAATTTTTTAAACATTTAAAATGGATTTTATATTATTCATTGTAAAATTTATAAATAAACTTTTTTCTATACATGAAGCATACAATTATTTTTTCGGGAAAAATTACTTTCCAATTTTATGAAATAAAACCATATAATCTACTTTTTAATCATTACACAGGGTGTATCTAAACTACTGGGCAAAACTTTAAGGGGTGATAGTACACATCAAGACAAACAATATTAAATGGGAAACTAAGGGTCCCAAACGTCTTCCGAAGGAGATAGGCGCCATTAAAATTTAGGGTCTAAAATTTCAAATGAACATAAAAGACGGAAAAATTGGTCGATTGATTTGCAGTTTTCATTAAAACTATTCTTTATGTCAGTATTTTTAAAAAAGACAAATTATAAAGATAAATTTAAAAAAATACCGATAGAGGTCACTTTAGACTTTGGAGTAACAAACAACTATCTTTTGCCGTTATTTTTCTATCTCATTAAATGTTTTCGGAAGCTTAGATTTAAACTTAAATTTTGAGCTCAAAATGTGAATAGTTGGAGGTGGTTAAGTAGAGCAAACTGAACTGCGTTCAGAGGTTCAAATTTCAAATGATTATAAAAAACGGAAAAATTTATCGATTTGTTTGCGGTTTCCGTTACAACTACTCTTTAAATCACTATTTTCTTGAAAATAAATTTTAAAGATAAATCTCAAAAAATCCGATAGAGAGCGCCTTAGACTTTGGAGAAACGTACAACTATTTTTGCCGTTACTTTTTGCATCTAATTAAATGTTTTTGGAAGCTTAGACTTAAACTTAAATTTCGATTTCAAAATCTGAATAGTTGGGAGTAGTTAAGTAGCGAAAACTCAGCTGTGTTCAGAGATTCAGATTTCAAATGACTATAAAACACGGAAAAATTGGTCAACTCGTTCGCGGTTTTCACTAAAACTCTTCTTTAAATCAGTATTTTCTTAAAAATAAATTTTAAAGATAAATTAAAAAAAAATGCCGATAGAGGGCGCCTTACACTTTGGAGTAACGTACAACTATTTTTAACCGTTATTTTTTTTTTTAAATCTCATTAAATGTTTGCAAAAGCTTAGTCTTAAATTTTGAGCTCAAAATCTGAATCGTTGGGGGTAATTAGGTAGCACAAAATTGAACTGTGTTCGAGGGGGGGGGGGGGGGGTTATGTTTCAACTCCGGAACACAGTTCAATTTGCGCCCAGTTCATTTAACCCCTCTCAATGATTCAGAATTTGAGCTCAAAATTTAAGTCTAAGTTTTTGCAAGCATTTAAATAGATACAAAAAATAACATTTAAAAATAGTTGCTGGTTACATTTAAGTTTAAAGCGCTTGCTAACGAAATTTTTAAATTTACTTGAAAAAAAATTTTTTGAAGAAAATACTAGCATAAGGAATAGATTTAGCGAAAACCGCAAAAAAAATCGACCAATTTTCCTGTTTTTTTATAATCATTTGAAATTTGAACCCCCCCCCCCTTAAACAAAGTTCAGTATGCGCTTCTTAACCACTCCCAACGATTCAGATTTTGAGTTCAAAATTTAAGTTTATGTCTAAGCTTCTAAAAAAATTTAATGAGATGCAAAAAATAACCGTAAAAATTAGTTGATTGTCACTCAAATGTCTAAAGCGCCCTCTATCGGCATTTTTTAAAAGTTATCTTTAAAATTTATTTTTAAGAAAATACTGATTTAAAGAGTAGTTTTAGCAAAAACCTCAAACGAATTGACAAATTTCTCCGTTTTTTATAACCATTTGAAATTTAAACCTCTGAACACAGTTCAATTTGCGCTACTTAACCAGTCCCAACTATTCAGATTTTGAGCTCAAAATTTAAGTTTAAGTGTAAGCTTCCGAAAACACTTAATGAAATGCAAAAAATAACGGAAAAAAATAGTTCTTTGTTACTCCAAACTCTAAAGCGCCCTCTATCGGCATTTTTAAAAGTTTATCTTTATAATTTATTTTCAAGAAAATACTGACATAAAGAATAGTTTTAGTGAAAACCGCAAATCAATAGACCAATTTTTCCGTATTTTATGTTTATTTGAAATTTTGGACCCTAAACTTTAATGGCGTCTATCTCCTTCGGAAGACGTTTGGGGCCCTTAGTTTTCTATTTAATATTGTTTGTCTTGATGTGTACTAACACCACTTAAAGTTTTGCCCAGTAGTTTAGAAACACCCTGTATATCTGAAGCCGTCTATAAAATCCAAAACAAACTGCTTTCTGTTGCCATAAAACGGACGAACCAAAAATTTTCTACATTTTTCTATAGAAATTATATCAAAATTTTTATATGCAGTGTCCAGATTTTTGATGCTGTTTGCAGATATCTAATTTTAAATTGACATAAACTTACGAATAAAGGCGTTATATTGAAGCAATGAGAAATTTTGATCTATTCCGTTCATTACCTGCTAATGTTGTGTTGACGCAGCAGTCAAAATGTAGCATATAATAAAATGATTTACATACCTGCCAATATTTTTAAATTAAATTAACGGTCAAAAGTGAGTATTACGCACAGTCAGAGGGTTGTGTATAATAAATATGTTTAATATTAACATCTTAGGACGAACGACTAGTATAAGTGCCATTTAAAATTCTCAGAAACCATCACTTTTCCCACCAGTTATATTTTTTCTAAAGCTTACATTATTTAATTAAAGTACAGAAAATTTTATTTTTTGAAAAGCCGGTGGTTAAAGATTAAAAAGTAACAAAAGTAATCTAATCGCGAAGGAGTATTACTGAAAAAAATGTTTGCTGAAAAAACAGTAAGACTTTGTAAAAAACTATACAAAGTTGGGTTGGGTAACTGTATATACTAGAAAAGTACAATTAGGTATACCATAAAAGTTCAAATAGATATTAAGCCTAAGTAATATCAAATATTTCTATACTGAACCATTCTTCTTCTAACATATCCTTATCTATTTTTATGAACTTAACTCGAAACGGAGAATAAATAGAAGAGCATACCTAAATTTCATTTGGAATTTCATAAAACTAAATTCAGCGTAGTAATAACCTTTTCTGTTTCCAGTATAGCTAACACAGAAAATTTATTAAGGGTTTAAACTTGCCATTGGGTTAAATGAACTTGCACAGAAAGGAGTTCGCAAATTTGCAATGCCACTTTGTTCCGTGACGCAGTTCTTCAGTTATGTCTTTAATTAACTTTTTACGCAATAATAAACTCAAAAATAAGCACTCAATGTAAACTAGTCGCGAACCCCACAATATATATGAAGGATTTACATGCATCAATAACTTAAAAAAGGTTAGCCAGTTTGATACTAAAAATTTCATAACGTAGTGGCCGCTTTCTCCGAACTAAGGAACGTTTTACATTAAAGAAGGGAAATAATACTTTAAAAAAATCCTGTTACTAATATGCCGATATATCCTGTTACTATATATATTATTTTTATCTCTTATGCATACGAAGTCTGATTTATGTGATTAGTTCTAATTAAATTAGAATGTTTACAACAGTATGAAGTTTATTGATGTTATACTGCTACTAGGTATTGCCTTACATAAATATGTTATTAAAAGTTCTTATCTAGTCTTTAAAAACCGATTGTATGCAGAGTACATCGCCCCTGTCATTATTTATGTCCAAACCTTTACAGTTTTTAAAGATTAATAATTCGGCTAATTACCGACAATTTTTTTTTCAAAAATAATTATCAACAATGCTTTTATATTTTTGCAACGATAGATACCTACAACGCACACCAACACTTTTGCTCAATGCTCACAAACAGAAATTTGTGTGTAACAGCAAAATATGCTTTTCTGAAAAACTATGCGACCTAGAATAATCGCTATAGTTTTCTTGAGAAGTTTAAAGTAACATGTATAACCTCTAACTATTTCAAAATTTTAGTTTCAGTAGATTCGGAATTTAAAGAGAGGAACACATTTTTTTTGCACTATACCTTCTATGATATCTCAAAAATTACAAAACTTAAAATGAAAAGAAATATATTTTTTGCGTTTAGCTTAACAAAAGTTTTCACAAGATACCCCACAAGATATACAAAGAATTTTTTTCCTTGAAATAATTTAATTAGCCTCTATTTTCCTCCTAAGTATATTTGTAAATATATTATAATCTGTATACAGGGTGAGTCATAAATATCGAAACAATAGACTATCTCCTTAAATACTGCCTCTAGACCCATACTTCCAATTGCAAAAATTCAGAAAAAAAGGTGAAATTTCTTGTAAGATAAGTTGCATCTCCATGGGGGGTCTATTTGAAAAAATACGAAAATTAAATTTTTATACGGCCCCCGTAGAGTAAAATTCCCAGTTAGGAAATTATTTCTTATCCATTCCTAAATTGAACATTTTTTTTTATCTCCGTATTTGAAAATCTGACAGATATTAAAATCCAAAATTCTCCAAAATTCGTGACTTACACCACTTTACCATGCCTGTAAACGAAGGATTTTTGACTGATTTTCAAAGCAAATGAGGGATCGTCCACAAATAATACGTGTTAAATGTCGATTCAGATCGTGCCTCTTATTTGGGCATAATAAAGCAGCGTATTGATTTAAATCAAAACTTGTTTTCAAAATGTGATGATCGTTAACACTGGAGGTCTGCATGGATCGAAATACCTAGGTCCGGTCCCAAACCGACCCACAGGGGAAAAAAATCTACCCGTCATGGAAAAATGTTAAAATCATAATCCGGACTAGCCTGGAAAAAAAGTTTAAATATTAGCCCGGCTTAGCCGTGATTTTCTACATAGTTTTTTACTACAGTGTAGTTAAAAATTGTTTCGCGGAAAGGAGTTCTGATTAAAAATACTTATTATGGCTTTTCGTTTTTTTTTATATTTATACTTTTTATTATTAAAGAAGCACCAAAGGCTGTGATACATTCATTTTATCAATGAATCTCTGTTTATATCTAAATGTTTCACATATATTTTAATATCGCTAATCCATATCCATGCGTTGGAGACTTTGAAAAATTTTATAAAGTAAAACCTTTTAAGACGAATCACATACAAAAGAAAAAATACGTAATAGACAAATGCTCTTCCTAGGAGGGTTAAATGGAGTTTATTTTTTCTCAAGTATTGTTGTATTCATTTTACACGGATCAACACATTTTCTGTTTAAGACAGAATTCTGTCATAGGCAGATTTTTTTTTCTGGTTTTATTGTGTATTTTTTAGCATTTAAATATATTATTCTTAATAAAATATATATATTAAAATTTTTATTTTGTATTTTATTTTATTGTAAAATAAAAGTGATTTTAAAATTTATGTGGTTTTCGTAAAAATTTTGATTCAACCAAATTTTACTTATTTCATGCACGTATTAGGTCAGTCAGACACAATGGTTTTAATACGGATTGTTCGAGGCCGGGATTGAAATTTTCGTCCAGTGCAGACCTTATTAAAAGTTAAGAATTGTTAAAAAAAAGTACAAACTTGAAACATGTCATTTTTAATTATTTTAGATTAGTTTTATTTCGGGCAAAATTGAAAAATTATTTACTTTTGAAAATAATATTTTTTTTAAGTTACGTAATTTTTTCAAAAATATTTTAATAGTTCTAAAATTGATATTGAAAAACAAAAACCCCGCAACAAAACTAAAATCAGATTTTCATCTTTAATTAAAAGGAAAGAAATTTAAATAAAATAATTTATAATGTTTTGAGTTATAACGATTTTTAACTAATCATGTGAAATTTTTATAAATTTTATGATAAATTTTAGGATGTGATTTTCTTAGCAAATTATATGGCTAACCATCACAAAAAAAGAAAAAAAAACAAAATTCTAACTCAAAAGATATATTTTGTACACGTTTCGTAAAGCTGTTAAAGTAACATTGTCTTTTGAATTGCGCGCATTTCAATTTGTGTCTAATCCCTTAAAACCTGATGGATTATTCAAACGGCTATAACTCTTCGAGTTTTGAAGATATGACGATGCAATTTTTTGTGTATTATTCTGGAATGGATAAGGAAAGTTTTCCTAATCGGAATTTTTATCCTACGGGGGCCGTATAAAAAGTTAATTTTCGTAATTTTTTCAAATACACCCCCGATGAAGTTGCAACTTATCTTATCAAAAAGTTTACTCTTTTAATGAATTTTTGCAATTGGAAGTATGGGTCTAGGGACAATATTTAAGGAGTTAGCCTATTGTTTTGATATTTATGATTCAACCTGCATATGTGGATCAATAGTCTTTATTGACTCTTCCAGTTTGAGTTTTCGACGTTGCATAATTTATAAATAAAATTGCTTTGCAGTCGGACAGACAGACACGAGAGTGATTTTCTAATGGTTCCATTTTCCCTTTATATGTCCTGAACCCTAAAAATTGACATTACATAAAAAAAAATGAAACTTTAAGATTATGTAAAGTGAAAATTATTTTTCAGAGTTTGTGGTTGCAAATGAAGGTTAATTAAAATGTTGATAGTTTAAATGATTAATGGATTAAATAGAATGAAATTATTATCAAGAATATCATGATAGTCAAAGGAATTCTTATTTATCTTGGTGGTTATCTTTTGAATTAAATCATGCATACATCACGATTGAGTCGTCACTTCTATATGTTTCGAAATAATTTATGGTTTATTTCCTAAATCATACCTGCAATATCTTAAATTATCTTTAACGTAAAATATAAATATCATTTCTTTATTAAAAAAACAATTTGCGCCATATATTTAATTTCAAGTCACTGAAAGATGCGAGTTTTAGTATTGTATCAAAATGAATCACTGTTAGTTTTGGCTTAGATTTTAAGTTAGAATATAAATCAAACAACAATTTTAAAGAAACTTATCAAAATTCTGTATATTACTGGAATTTTGGTAAGTGTGATCGCACATCGCACAGAGAGTTTCGATTAGCATTTCTTTCAAACAATTTATCCTTTAATTAATAAAACCAAAATGTTAACAAACGGTTATTAAATAGTTATGTTATATGTTAGCAGCAATAAATTTATATTTAATGTAATTATAAAATGAAGTTATTCTTTTTAAACAAATTAAAATCTTCAAATCAAATCCTTTAAATGAAATCCAAAACTTTTTTATAGTCAGAAATTTAAAATCTTTCGCGAGCATATAAGTAAAATTTAAAATTTGTAAAAGCGAACAAAATCATTCAACATTAATTTTAAAAGTTTAATAATTTATAAATTGCAAAAGCTTTTTAAAGAAATTTAAATTAAAAAAAAAAACATTATGAATGTTAGATGAACGAAACCTATTAATATAGACATTAATATAGATTAAGATATATAGATTAAGACATATAATATCTTCCGCCTTACATAGGCCGAAGATAAAAAATTTCTTCCATTTAAATTCACCCCAGGATGCAAATTTTAAGTTACCACATCGGGGATTGAGCAAAAAAAATGTTTACTAGCGAGATACGTTCAGCCCAAGCCATTATGTCTACTCACAAAGCATTCAAATTAAGCTTCTATTTTTAAATCTCAAAAATGAACGGATGACATTGAATTTCAAATAATAACTCTTATTTCAACGGGAAATCTTTCCTTTTTTATCGGGTCAGTTACAGTTTTTTTTAAACTTTATTTCCAAAAAAAGAAAAAAAATATTAACTGTGTGATTGTCAGACATTATTAATTTTTCATTCAGAAGACACAAAATTTCAATTGTTAGAGAAAAGATTACTGTTTTAGATGCAGAATAAATCTGTTTGGCAGTTTAATGAAATCACTTTAAACTGTAAATTTATTTCTTTAAGGGAAGACACGGTTTTCATACAACGCCCACTCACATGAATTTTACTCTAAAGTTTTATACGCATCTATTATAGGTAACTAAATTTTATCCTAATATTTATATACACTCTAATTCATGCGTTAAAAAAAAACTGTGTAAAATTTTTCACAAGTTAGAAATGTATGTTTTTAGCTCTCCAAAATATTGTTCATTTCAGCTGAAAACATAATTAACTCCCAAAAAACTTGAGCGGTTTCGATAAAAAATGATTTAGTGGTAGAGTGTAAAAGTAACAGCATATGTTATGGACATAAAATTTTAACAATAGCTTAGTTAGTTTTAGAAAAATAACATAAAAAAATGGTAATTTTTTTTTTTAAACTGCCGTTGCTCTGGAATGAGTGGTTTTAGTTGCATAAAAAATCATCACCTGAGAATAAGATTATGTCTGTGTTTTTTTTAAGGACTTATTGATATAGAAATTTTCCATTTGTTTCTACGAAGGCATTTCTGGATTAAAATAATATCGTACTATAAATGTAATGTCATATTTAAATTACATATCATTTTGATGCAAAAATGCCTTCATAGATACAAATAGAACCTTTCTATATCGTTAAGTCATTTTTTTCAAAAACAAAGATAGAACCTTATTATTCTCAGGTGACGAAATGTCTACCATAATTCAAGTTATCAGTTTCCATTAAGAAGATGCAAAATTTTTAATTTTGAAAAATAAGTTTTACTTTTAGACGCATAATAAAACTTTCGGAGCAGTTTAAAGGAATCAATCTAAATTATCAATTTGTTCTTTAAGAGAAGCAACGATTGTCGCACTATGCCAATTCACATGCATCATACACTAAGCTCTTATTCGTATTTATTTTTAATTAACTAAATTTTATCCAAAAATTTCTATACACTTTGTATAATGTGTTTTATAAAATAAACGGTGGTAAAAATTTCACACAAGTTAGAATTTTACAAGAAAAAATTGTACTTTTCTGCTGAAAACACATTTGATTCCGAAAAAAATTGAGCAGTTTCAATACAAAATGTTTTGGTGGTAGAGTATAAACATAAGACCATAAGTTATGGATATACAGTTTTAAAATAGTTAAATTAGTTTAAGAAAAATAATCTAAAAAATTGAAAATTTCTGAAAAAATACCATTGCTCTTGAATATATAGTTGTAGTTTCAGAAAAAAAGTCGACAGTAAATCTGAAACAAAATTCAGTAAATATGGATTCCAAATTTCATTAAAATCCATTGCGTTGTTTTTAAGGAAACGGATCCTAAAGCTGAAATATTTCTCATAGGTTTACACTCAGTTTCGTCTTTTCTTAAATTGGGAATTTTTTTTACAGTGTTCTAAATGAGTTGAAACATTTTACAGAAACTACGCTTGATGTGTCATTTGTCTGTCACTTTATATTTTCCAACACAGTTGAACATGCATAAGAATTTGTTTTGTATGTCTGCTACGTTATAACTCATTTAAGTATATCACGGTTGCCATGTAATAAATATAAGAGTGATTGTAAAAAATATATATATGTGATTGTAATGTTATAAATAAATATATGTATCAGTATGGCGTGTTATTTATTGAAATTGAACTATGTAGAATTTATGATTTATTTACAGGGACACTCAAAAGAAGTGCATTACGTAACGGTCTACGAGAAATAAAATTGTAATGCATTTTAACTACTTAATAATCGCATTAAATTACGGTTTAAAAATTCAATTTCATTACTGCCACCACTTTTTTGAAAAAAAAAAAAAAAACGTTCGTCTTATTTAATGACAAGTATATTGATACCAGAAAAAAACCAATTACACTGTTATAAAACTGGCGGGAATCAAACAACTCTGAATAAAAATCGCGAAGCTTGCAGCCCGTAAATGTCTCGGGCGTGACGATTAAGTGGTTAACTATGATGCACTATTTTAAACATATTAAAATTATATTTTTTTGTGAAGTGTACTACAAGTTACTTAATATAGAGTATGGTGAGCATAGAAATCATCATTCATTTACAAAGACAACCAAAAGAATTTGACTAAAGAAAATTCAACAATAATGTAATTGAACTATTGAAATATACTAACAATAATTGATGATTTGGATTTGTGGTATCCGTTTGCAATTTTATATGATTATTTGTCTTAATGTATTCTGGTGAATAAAAACACTGATCTGCGAAATCTTTTATTATTAAAAGGGTGCAAGTAAAACATTTTCTTTCTGATTTTAATTTATATATCTTTAAAAGCAACAGAAGCCATCTAAAGAAAAAAATCCGAATCATAAGGGCTGCTTTTTAAAAATTTATAAATTCATTTTTCGTCTTTCCCGCTTACACAATAGTTAAACATTTAATTACGATCTCGCATATAGATAAGAAGAAAAACAAACACAATTAACCCACTAAACGTTCTAACTTATCTGTAGATAAGTATTCCAAAGTCAACGCTTCATTTATAAGGTAGTTTAAAAAGTTCTTACACATGAGATGATAATGACCGTTAAAAGAAAAACCCTTGGTACATATTATAACGCACTAAACAGTACAAACATAGGAAACAATCATTAATTTAAGCAAGCGTTTATAATAACCTTCCATAATTATGTATCAATAAAGAAAAAAGCGTCCTTAAAAAGCTCCTTAAAAAACGGGTAATTCAATTCAGGCCATGATAATGATAATTAAAGATAATCACCTGGAAAAGTTTTATTAGGTTTATTCAACATCCCACATCAGAAACATGTTTTAAAAAATAACGATTAAAACGAATAAAATTAATTTTGAGGGAAAAAAAACTCTTAGAAACTCGTTTAGTTGAAACAAAAATCATTTTTTAGTATAACAAGTAAAGTAGAATATGTGGTTTAAAAAAACAACTTTTATTTAAAATAAAGTTTCTTTATTTTGTAGGGCCATTGGCATTTAATATTTAAAAATAATAATATCGATAATATATTCTAAGCCGCGTTAAAGTTAGGTAAGATGGGGCTAAACACTACACTTTTTTTGACAATTACAAGTTGTTACAGATTTGATTCTATTTTAACCAAATCAAGCATTCTATTCCTAAATTTCTATTCACTTTTTTTAAAAGGTAGATTTCTTTTTGCTAATTTCAGAAGACTTTAAAAAGTTGCACAGTATCCGACGCATAATGTGCATAGCGTAACAAAATGTAACTAAAATATCTCAATGAAGAACGAAAATTCATTCGTTCAGCATTGTATAAAATTTTACAGCACATTCTTAGCATTGTAATAAAATTTTTCACTTTTCAAAGATAATAGATGTCTTAAAGAATAATTTGGAAAGTTTTTATTGCATTTGAAAGTCCAAATTCCGCTATTATTAAAAATAGGCGGGAAGACAAGCATTTTTTGTGCATCCCTGTATTAACATCCCTGTTTTAATTCTCATCGATCTTCAAAATCCATTCATGGCACTGTCCAAAAAAGTAGTAAATTGGGTAAATACCCCTTTTATGTAAGGGTTTGTTCATATGTGCAGCGCACGTCGCTCTCGTACTCAGAAGAGTCTGCATGTTGTCATTGATGAAAGGAATAATAATAAAAAAAAAATCAAGTATTGCATTATTTTTGTTGTTCAAAATAGCTAAAATCAACAACTATGTTTCTTTCTCATTCCATAATATGGTTTTAGTAACAGAAATACATATCTGTATTCCCACAGATAAATTAAAAATATTCTTGAGGTAAAAATTTAATATTCTTTCTATTTTAATATTAATGGAGATTTTAAATATTCATATTTTGAAATTTCTGAAAATATCTATGGTCCCGAGCAACTCCTGGCGGATCTGCTAGTTTCTAATTAAGAACGTTTAAAACATTACACCAGCATCCCATTTACGCTATGTTCTTAACGCTCATAGTCGCATCTGAATTTCTACTCCGCAACTCTAAGTGTTTAGACGGATTAGTATTTCATGCAAATTTGTCATTCAAAAATTGATGTTTTTAACTTATTGCTGCCATAGACTCTTTTAAACATTGTCAAAAGTACCTCTCAAAAGCATGAATTGAAATTTTTTACCTAAGACTATTTTTGATAGAAAAACAAGTGTTATTTAATCCTCTTATTTCGATATATTAATGAGAGATTATTTTTCATAGGAAGATTGTTAAAAAAGAGAATAACTATTGGCAGCTACGTCAATTTTTAACTCTGCATAATTTGAAACTACTTCAGTGAACTGCAGTTGGTTTGTTATCCAATCGCAAAATTTACTGAAATATCTAAATGTACTTTCAAAATTAGGCATTAGTATTATGGGAATTAATTATAAATACAGAGACAGTGAAGTATTTTTTTTTCATTTTTTGCAAAATAAATGAAAAAATAATAATTTTCCTTAAAAAAAAGAAGAGTAAGTTAGATTACAATAGAATTTCCAATACAGTGGCCACCAGTCGATCTCCATACATAACACCTTTTGATTTACTTTAACTAGGATACGTGAAAAAGAATGTTTATCAAACTCCAAAAATTGACACTGATGATTTCAGAAGTAAAATTACATCCAGACTGTTGACTCTTTATTGAATCGTGAATGCGTAAAGAAATCTAGTATCAACTTTATGTATTACAAGCGACTGGAAGTGCACCCAATGAAATTCTGGAAGAAACACTGTAAATTAATCCTAATATTTTCTTTATGAAACATAAAAAAATACAAGGCCTACAAGCAGAGTCAAATTTCGGGTTTAGGTACAATTTTTATCATCAAAAACTAAATCAACATTACAGATAAACCAAGTTTCACCACTAAGAATGAGCTCTGGGGACTATTTTTTAAAGTTCTAATACACACGCATACACTCATGCATACATACTGCAGGCCAAATGTTTGAGACCACATCGAAAAATTGTTTATTATCTATAAGTACTCGAAAGATATTTGAAAATATAATTGAAAACTGCACCTACACCTTCTGTAGCCCTTGTGGAATATCCAAAAAGATATTTTTTCTGTTTAATTATCGAAAGAGTTTAGTAAATGTAAAGGATAATTTTTCAATGAAAAATCACTTTAAAGTATTTTTACCACATAAAGCTCATTTTAAAAAGAATATTAATAATTTTTCTATATATTTGCTTTAATTCATTTCTCATGATGTATATTTTATGACAGTTAAAATTTTGTCCGAAAATACCAAGATGTGTTTGAGGTTAAGTTTATTTTCTCGTATTCCTTACTGTGGTCTCAAACTTTTGGCCGGCAGTAAGTATATGGAATGCATTTAAAAATGGCGAAAACAAAATACGAGAATTTTAAAATGTTAAAATATGCAAATACTGCCATTGTCTGATTATAATCGTGGTTCGTTAAATTTTTATAAATTCTAGACTCTAGTTCAAGACTCTATATATTCACCTGCTTTGCATCTATTATATTTCTAACAGACAAAATACTTGCTTTAAAATAATCGGCTAAGCTATTAATTTCATTATTCATTTCCATGAGGAAAATTCGCCATAAAAAAGTTATCACGTAATGTTCAGTTTTTCTTTTAATCAAGCATTTATTTTTTTAACCCTTTGAACGCAGGACAAATTCATTGCTCAAGTGTTGAAATTAATGACTGACACCGGAATTTGAAAACAACTTTATTTGTAAATAAGAAAACGCTATATTTCACGCATTCAATAAACAGTAATTTTTTAAACATAATTCCGGTGCCAATGTGGCGTTTGTAAATTAAAATTAAGTGGTATATCTATGAAACCACTGCGTCGCAAAGGGTTAAGCTTAAGTACAAATCTTGGAATGGTTAAGTAACTGTTGCAGTAAGAATGCTATTGTGTGTGTGTTTTCTAATTGTTAGCAATTTCCATAACGAAAAATGTTTATTTTTTTTTTCAATATTTTGTAAAAGCTGATTTTGTCAGAGCTATTTAAGATGGTATTTGAATTTTATAAACATCCTTATGCTGATTTTGCCCATTTGCAATCCCCGCCGAAAAATTAACCATTTTAATGTACTGGGAGAGTTTGAAGACAATTTTTACATAATTGCGACTTTTATCTTTTGGACAAAATGTAGTACATACATACATACTTACATGCATATATATATATATATACCGGGTGTCCGAAAAATGACTGATAGATTTTAAAATTCAATAACTTGCAAACGGTGACAGCTATTTAAAACATTTTTGCAGGAGGATTATGTATAATGTCAGGAATTTTTTTTTTTACCGAAATTTTTTATTTTAGTTCGCATCTCAAACAATAGGTAGCGCTGACGGCCGCCGGTTGAAGGCCAGGTCGACGCTTCACTCAGCACTGATCACCTGGTCTTCAATCGCCGTCAGCGTCACCTATTGTTTGAGATGCGAACTAAAATAAAAAATTACTTTGAAAAAACTCCTGACACTATACATAACCCTCCTGCAAAATTTTTTAAATACCTGTCACCGTTTGCATTTATTGAATTTTAAAATCCATCAGTCATTTTTGGGACACCCGGTATATATATATATATATAAACTTTTTAGATGGGGGTAATTTTGGGTTCTTAGGTTCAGATAATAAAAGTTCTGAAGAATGTTTTCTATGAATCCGAAAAATCTGAAGAAATTGTTTATTTACTTTTAATTGTTTTTTTTTCTAAGTGTAAAAATACAACCAGACTACCTGTATAAAGGACACCAGCAATCTGACTAAATTATAATAATTTATGTAAAGTTATTTTTTTTTCTAAATGGTCGGTTCGAGCATTTTTAAACGATACCTTGCGTTACGGTTAAGAGGTGTTATCTGATTTACCCTTATCAGTGTACATAAAAATTTTGTTTTACTAACTTAAGAACAAAGGTAAAATATTATCTAAATAACAAAAAAAAAAAAGGGAAAAAAGAGAAAAAAAGGAAAAAAAGGAGAGCGGGCACGAAATATACTACCATTTTTAAAGTTAGAAAAAAGAGAAAATATTTGAACAAATACTGTAACATAACATATTCCAAAAATGTTTCGTGAAAACTCTTTTCTTTTTGCCTTCACATTTAAATACTTAAAAATAAAACTAAAGATTAAATTAAACGAAAAACAATTAAATGTAAGAAAAGAAAAAGTTTCGAATATGTTGTTGAATACTTTTAAAAGTTCTCCTACAGTAAAACAAAACAATAATAAAATGTTTAAAATATTCTTTGGAATCGTCATTGCTTTTTATCATTACTTTTACTATTATTATTATTACATCGCTTAGAGCAATTTTTTTATGTATGTTAACATCTTTAAAATCTTAAAAGCATCCGTATCTTTAAAACTGCCTCTGAATTGCAAATAAAAAAAAATATATATATAGTCAATTTATTGAAAATCAGGGATTAAATGAATTGTATTATACAAACAATAAGGGAAAGAATTGGTTTCAGAAAAGAACTTTAATGAGGTTTTATTTTTGAGTTCTTACTTTAGAATTTAGTTTTTTTTTTCTTTTCACTTGCGAAAATGCATTTTTTAAAATTAGTTTCCGCTTTTTTAAAAATAAGATTACCTAAGAATTAATTATTATTTATACTTGTTATTTTAAATTAACAAAACTGCACTTTTAGAAATGATTTTATATTTATACGATAAAATTTACACTCGATTGAAAATATTTCACAATTTCTTTTTTATATAAAAAATTTGCTTTTTCCAACAATAAATTAAAAGAAATGATAAAAGAAAACCAAGTCTAATTCCTAATAATTTAAATACATAAATAAATATCATAAAAAAACAGAGAGATTCATAAGTATCGAAACAGCAGGCTATCTCTTTAAATACTCTTCCTAGGCACATACTTCCAATTGCAAAGTTTCATTAAAAAAGGTGCAAAATTTGATGACATAAACCGAAACTTCGTAGGGGGGGAATCTGTTTGAAAGAATTCGAAGATTAAATTTTTATATGGTCCCCGTTGTTCTAAATTACCAATGAAGAAATAATTCCCTATCCATTTTTGGTTTGAACAACAACCACAAAAAAAAAAAAAACTTTGTTCATACGATGGACTTTGAATATGCGATTTTTGAAAAAAAAAATAAGTTACATCATTTTAAAAGTAATTATTGTTGATATTTTCAAATTAATATTAAAAAAAAATTGAAACAAAACTGAAATTATATTTTCCTTATTAATTAAATGAAAAGAAAATTAAACTACCGCTCAGAAAGCTCTCGCTAAAAAACTTTATCCGCTCCTACTATTATGACTTGATCCTCTACAAAATCGTAAAGTCCTATTTATGACTTAAATAACCACAATGAATTATTTCTTGATATTTCAAAAAATGTTGCATCAATAATGGTATTTTGATGGAACCGGAAATATTGTCATTTTTTTAACGGCGATAGTGATGATGGTGAATTATACATGATAGTCATACTGACGTACTTATAAAAGAATACTTATTATAATGATTTGGATAAAAATTGATAATTGATAACATTTTCTATTGTAAAAGAATGGTAAATTATTTATATATATTTGTAAAAGTTTGTTTTATATTAACCATCATTTGTTTTGTTTTGTTTTTTAAATTTTTAAAAATTTTTTGTACTTGTGTATAAGGCCAGCCCCTTAATTTTAGAGTCAAAAGTTTTCTCGTCTTATACACAGAAATATACGAAACAATAAAGATAAATATTTTATGAAATCCACATCCAAACCAGAACCAGAATTTAAATCCAAACACTTTTTGAATTCCAGTCATCTTAAAATATACTAGATAAGTAGAAGAATATCATCATAAAAGGAATGGTGTAAAGTGATTGATAACTGACAAAAGAAAATTGAATTCCTTTTTTAAGATTTTAAAATGGAGATGCGATATACATTCTGTAATATTCACTAATAATTAATATTTTGTAAGTAATTTGGACCATTTCATTTCGTTTCAATATTGATATAATTCTTTTACAGCCAATTGTAGCACGTTCACTTTAACAAACAAGGAAAAAATTTATTTAGAAGAAGAAATAATAATAGTAATCAAATGTAAATAACTGAAGTGAATATTATTAAAATTTTATCATTAAATCTGATTAGCATTAAAACCCAATTAAATGATTAACTTATAAACTAACTTAAATTTTTTTAAATTTTTAAATATTATTAAAGTGGCGAAAAAACAAAGGAACAAATAAAATTATAGATTACAAAAGCTATAAGGTCATGAACATAATTAATTTACTTAAATTTACCTAATAACATCGATCAAAATACTACATTTATAAGATAATTAAAATTACCTAAAAAATCTGTTAAAATTGATAATATATCCAGTCAATTAGTTCCATTATAAATATATAAACATTTTTTTAACAGTACAACTATGTTAGTAACTAACATGTAAAATAATGCTTGTATTTGATAATTTATCAATAAAAAAATGATAATAAATCATGAGGAATTATAGCATCTGAATTTTAAAAAAATATTCTGTATACAAAAATAAACATCTTGGACATAAACAAAAGAGTCAGAAATGAACCATTTTCATTTTTAGCATTTCTTTTCTTTTCTTTTTTTCTTTCTTTTTTTTTTTTTTTTTTTTTTTTTTTTTTTGTAAATACAAATCACAGCTGTTTTTAATAGCATATATGAAACTTCTACTACCGTTAAGAATCTATTTTAACAATTGAATATTTGACTGTAACAATAAAAAATAATTTAAAAAATCTAAATTTGTACTGTTTGAATTTCTTTTGAAAAAATAATTTACATGATGATAAAGGGCTGAATATTTGACTGTAGCAATAAAAAATAATTTTAAAAAAATCTAAATTTGTAGACTGTTTGATTTTTTTTTTTTTTGAAAAAATAATTTACATGATGATAAAGGGCTCTGATTTTCTAATCTTGGAGTGTTGCGTATTGAACGTTTTCTAAATACAACAATAAAGAAAGATGATTTTAGCATGATTCTCGCTTTGTAAGTAACAGCTGTAATGTTTCATCGAAAATAATACATAAATATGTATTTTTATATTTATTTGCCAAAAGAAACCATTATCATTTTATTTTGTAAGTTGTTTTTGCATTTTTATCAGCAGTTTTGAGAAAAATCTATTTTTCTAATGTAAGCAATAAAAATTAATAAAATAAAAAAAAATACTTATTAGGATGAGCGAAGCGAATCCTCTACTAGCCCACTCAAATTACATTTTGTCGTACGCTTTACAAAAAAACTATTCAGTATTTTGATTTGAAATTAAACACATATATAAATTATGATCTGTAGATTTTCACAATATAATTTTTTTTACAGGATAACTTTTAAAAAAATTATTATTTTAATTAATTTATTTTACATGTTTTTCCATTACGGACGCATTTTTAGAAATAAGAAATAAAGCATGCATATTTTCAGAACAATAAATAATTCATGGAGTTAACAATTGTAGATAGAATCATGATTAATTAAATAAATAAAATGTATTTTCTTTATTCCGACAAAATCATTTACGCTGATGTCACTTACGTATATTAAAATTATACTGTGTTTTTATTTATTTATTTATTTATTCGTAAAGTGGCAACAAAAAAAAAATGTAAACAAATAAAATTAATTGTTAAATTCCATGGAGGAAGAATATACTGGAGGTGAACTATAATGATTTGGGTGATGCCAAAAATATAACCCTACATTAAGTCACATTAAGTCCAAACAAAACCACGTGCTTTGATTCGCCTATGAATTCAAACCGGTTAAAACCGTATTTGATTGCTCTTGTTTTTTATCGTCGAATTTTTTATTAGACAGCGCTTCACAGGTAAAAATTTCTTTGATTATTTAATTATATGTGTTTTAAATATCAAAATAGAAAATCTTTTAACATTTTTCTTGAAAAAATAACATTATTTTGCTAATATCTGAAAATCGTTTGCAATCAGAAATCTGTATTTTAGATTAATATTTATTACTTATGTTTTCATACATGATTTTAAAAGAATGTTTTCATTATTATATTTTAAATATTATTTAAATGAAATTATTAATATGTAACAAAACAAATTTCTTTTTATATATTCATCTTGATTTTTTTATTCCTGAATTATTTATTTAGAATAAATCTATTTGTAATATCGAAACCCTGTATTTATGCTTCATTTTTCGCATTTAAATGCGATTAATCTTAAAATATGTGTAATTTATTTTCTAATAATTTTAAAAACATGATAAGAATCGAAATTTTTACTGCGTGAAAATCAGCTCATTTATTTTACAGCTCTCAAATTTTATTATGCTTTATATCTGTTGTTTTAGGTGCTTTCGTAATTATGTAAATACGTAGCACCTATAGTTGTTCAGTCCATCCGTCTGTCTGTCCATTCGCATATAACAACGCAAAAACTACCCAACCGAATCGTTTGAAGTTTAAAATACATATATAATACATAATTTTGTCAAGTTATTTCAAATTTAAGATAGATCAATTATGCATATATGAATTACAGGGACAATCAAAAGTATCCCGTTACATTACGGTCAAGGGGGGTTTCAAATGCATTTTAATCATTTGAAATTTAAAACAAATAATTATTACATAATTTTGTCGAGTCATTTTAAATTGTATAGAAATTGGATACATAAATCAATTATAGGAACAATAAAAAATATTCCATGACATTACGGTCAATGGGAAAAAAAGTTTCAAATGCATTTTAATGGTCTTAAACTAATTCAAACATAATAAAACTGACATGAACCTATGAAGTATATATATATACTAAAATATATATTCTGTACAATCTGTGATGCAAAGAATATTTGTTTTTAAATTACAGGAGCACACAAAAGTATTCCATTACATAAAGCTATACGGAGAAACATTGTTTGTGGGGCGTGTTTTAATTACATTAAACTATTTAGCATTTTATGAATATGATATACGTTGCTGAGGTGTAATAAAAATTACTTCCTGTATATTTACAGGAACACAAAGATTTCTACTACTATAATGTAACCGAAGTACTGTCTACTATATCAGCAGGATCTGAATATTTTAAAAACTTCGTTATCGTACGAACGCACCTCATTTGTTACGCTTCACGTGTAATTTCCAACTTGTTTATTGTTTCTCAAAATTTTTTATTGATAATACTGTTATTTTGAAGAAGTAAAATTTTTATATTTGTCAAAAATTGTTCTTATTAATGTAAAGCATGACTATATGCTAACAATATTTGTTTTAAAACATGTTTTGGAATTTTTTAATAACGTTGTAAGTATTAAAATTAGCTCTGTTTCAGGCGGAATACTGTTTATGTGCCGGATTCGAATTCAAATATTAGCGGTTCAGATCGATAAAAAAACATTTATGTTGGATTCCGATTTGAATAGAATTTTCGTGTTCAGGTAAAATACACAACCCGACCCATTCAAGGATCTAGTCTCGCTGCAAATTTAACATACATTTTTATTTGTGCAGCTTTAAGCGTTGAGCAAATAAGCAAAATTATAATATCACTTTTTTTATAATGTTGCAATATTATAATTTTTCAACATTACAGTTTAAGCAACATTATATCATTTTAAACACTCTTACTTTCCTTTGCGTGAAATTTTATATCATCACGAAAAATATTGAAAAAGCCCGGTTTTAAACTATATTGAGCTACACTCTTCACATTTTGAATATGCCTATTCAGGGTGTTTCAAAGTTATGCATCAGAAATGTAAATGCAATTAGCGGGAACATTGATGAGCAGATTTGTAAAGGAATGTGGGTGCGGAAATGTAGCGTTGAGGAGAATCAGTGAATAATTTATGTCTATTTCACTATAATTTAGTAACATATTTTGGCCGCTAAAAGCTCCCAACCATATATCATTATCTTCATAAACGGAATTCTTTTGTTTGGTTCTTTAAATAAATAATAAATGTTTAACAAACCCCATATTCTACAAAATGCTGGTTATACTGCCGTTTATAAATGCATATCAATTTCTTTATGTTTTAAATGGTCTAACGTCATTGAAATGAACTTGAAAGGATTTTTCCCATTGACCATAATGTAACAGAATACTTAAGACTGTCTATGCAAATGAACTATAAATTCTACACATTTCCTTTTCAATAGCGATCACGGTGTAGTACACGTCAATAACATATAAAAAATGCTACGAGCATCAGAGTTTATTTAAAAGAGTTAGAACTCGGCCACACAAACCGGAGTCATAAACATTTTTCATCTTCGTTACAAAGTATTAACCAGTAAAAAAAAAAATCCCGCGTTAAGCATAGATTATAAAACACTATCCAAATTTCCTTAATTCTTTAACAAAACTTCGTTATTCAGGGAAATAGGTGTTACTGGCCATAACCAAATATGTATTCCAGTACTTCTGAACGGCTCTGTATTTGATTTGTCGGTTGATATATATACTATATCATGGAGAAATTTAGTTTAGCAAAAAAATGCCTAGCTGGATGAAATTTTTCTTTTGGCAGTTTATACGAATTGATGTAAAACATACTTCAATACTTTTGTTCAGCCCTGCAGTTTACCTAGTACCTTTATTACACGAAAGTATTTTGCTAAAATTAATTATATAAAAAAATAAACAAAAAATGTTAATCAAACAGCAATACTCTTTAAACTATTTAAATCATATTTCCAGAAATTATCATCCTTAAACAAAACTGTATCCAGTTCTTTGCGTGACCCTGTATATCATTTAATCTATATTCTACAAACATTTTACGATAAACTAAATGCGAATCGACGTAAAAATGCAAAACTTTTTTAAAAACAAACCTTTAAGTAAATTACACTCACATTCAGAAACTTTTCAGAGTTCTTTTGAGTAACCCTGTATATCGTAATTGTGTAACTATTATAGCATTTATGCACATCATATAATGTGAATACATTTATTGACACTTAAAAGCGCATATGATAATTAAAAATGCCTTTCATCCATGGAACAGTTACCATGCGTAATATATAGTACTTCGAATAGAATATGCTTTTTGAAGTCTTTTGTGTGTCCCTGTAAATGCTATGCACTTCGTATTTTGCGTGAAATAACTCATATTAAGTCTCAGCGTCGTATATCAATTTGATTACACATGATACCGTTTACCATCATTAAAATATGTCGCAAACAATTTCCTCCTTTATTATCATGTATTAGAATTATTTTGTGTGGCCCTGTAAATGAATAACTATTCTTTTAGCTGCATATTTTAGTGTGCTTTTCGTAGATGCAAATAAATGTGAATACGTTTGTCCGGCCGCAACATCTTTAAAATTAATTTGAAACGATTTTTCCCGATTGGCCCTAATATAATCGAAAACTTTTGACTGTCCCTGTAAATGAACTAATCGTGGTAGAAACTTCATTTTTAATAGGGTTTGTGCTTGTGTAAAATTCAATAACATGGTAAAATTTTTTTGCATTCCGAGTATATTTACGAGAGTTAGAGCGCGAACAGACGGACAGACAAAACGAATGCATAAGCATTTATCAATTTTGTTAAAAAGTGTTAATAAAAATTACTGTAAAAAGAAAACTTTTAATAACACAATTTTTAGTTCGAATCAAACGTTTTCAATTTCTTATTTAATTTTAATTTGAAATTTAATAATAATAATGACATTTAATAATAATAATAATAATAATTTCCCAATTTCAATTATTTTAAAAGTAAACATTTCTTTTAATAAATAATAATAGAACAAAGACCATTTTAAAAATTTCCTATTTCCTCTTAAAAAATGCTCCAGCTGTAATTCATTTCTTTCAATTCGTCTTATTAATGCAAAATCCCTTCCTTTTTTGGAAGCTTTCCAATTTTCCACGTGCTTTTGTTTGGTACACTAAAATTTGAGCGATAAATGGATTCACATTGCAAACCTTTTTTAAGGCTTAGTTCACCTCCACCTATCTTCTTCCTCCATGGTTAAATTCATTATGTAAAGACACATTGGATCATTCGAGACAACAGCTCAGCCGCTATAAGTCTCAAAAATCCCCCTCCAAACAAACAATTATGTAAAGAGTTATTTGAATTCGAAGATTGAAAATTAAACCAAATGAAACATATATATTATTATTTTGGTATATGTAGTACTATTTTTAAATAGTTTGCTGTTTAAAAACAATTTATAGAATGTATTAGTTCTATTATAAAAAATGCCAAGGAAACATATACTTACTGGATGAAAAGAATGCGAATATGATATAGCTTTAAGGCAAGAGGTTAGATGCCAGCGTAAATAACGACGGCATAGATGTCATATACACACCATATCGGCGCGATTTTTCCGACGCCAATTTGGCAAAAACCTGGTTTTCGAATACCAGTTACCATATATATATTTTAAAAAGGGAATAACAATAAATTTTAAAAAGTTTAATTAATACCTGTGGAACAAAACAATTTATATAATTTAAAAAAAGAAAATAAAAGTAAATAAACAATTTATTAATAAATAAACAATATCCGGGTTACCATGTCAAGCAAAATAACTACACTTTGTCGCCAATTAAGTACTCCGGTGCATATATGACACTGGAGTTTGAAAAAAATAGCTCCAATGTAGTGCGTAATATGATATCTGTGCCAAAAGGACGACATGACGAATCTCTTCTGAAAGAGAATGCATGTGCTCGGAAAAATGCTTTAAATTTCGAAGATGCACAAAAAATTTTAAATAAGGTTTTTGTAAAATTTTTCATGATCGTTGGCTTGGCATTCACTCTGACGGATCTCAAAAGACTTGAAATAAATGTACAGTAAATAATGAACTAAATATTTTTTCTTTAGCTAATAATATGGATCCTGGTCCACATCCCTAAATATTAAAGGGCTTAACTTTCTTCGAGGAGAAATGAATTGCCCAAGTTCGTCCAGTTATTACTGTTTATCGCATTAAAGGTGGTCAGCTTGAATACAGTGGGCAAATTATTAATTTTCATCAAGGTATTATAGGATTTTGTACTTTATCACCTCATTCCATAGACACTATAACACAATACATTTTTGGTTTTTACATTTTTTTTCATACTACTTGATTATCCCGTCGACCAAAAAATATAATGCCAAATTTCAGGATTAAATGCCAATAATGGATTATCATAAATGTCACATTGCATGACATTAAACATAATACACGTGATTGTTATGTCATCAAGTTATTTTTTAATTCGGGTACTATTTGGTTATCCCGTCGACCAATTTCGTCAAATAATACAAATAGCCAAACTACCACTTGGTATTAGCACAATTGCACAAATTGTCACTTTTTTTTAAATATCGAAAAATCAAATAAATTAGTAAAACATTAATAAAAATCCAAATAAAAAGTCGAATTAAGGTACTACTTGATTATCCCGTCAATCAATTTTTCCAAATTATACAAATCGCCAAACAATTGGCCATATTAAACAAATTGACATAATTTTTATTTTAAATAAGGAAAGAACAAATAAATTAATGAAACATTACTAAGAATACAAATAAAACTTCATAATAAAAATAACTTGATGGCATAACGAACAACTGATACGAGTTTAATGTTATGTGAATGCGATATTTATTACCATCATCATTAGCGTTTAATCTTTTAGTTTGGCCGTACCTATTTGGTCGACAGGATAATCAAGTAGTACCAAATAATATAAAAAAAGGTTTTTTTTCCAATAAATAACTAATGAAATAATGCTTCGCGAATCCAAACAAAGCATGGCTTTTGCTAGTATATTATTAATTTAACCCCCTGAGTGTCTTGCAAATACACTGCTCAAAACAATTAAAGGATATTTGAAGTTTTATATAAAATAAAGATATAAACGAAATTTTTTTGCCGAAAATAGAATAAGAAAATCACAAATGCAAATTTTTCTGGTTTTCAAACTGTGGAGCATGGAAATTTTGAGTTCGACGTCAAAACGTCGCTTCAGCGGCAGCGAATGAAATTTGACTTTCAACTGGATAAAAGAGAATAAAGACAAGGGTTATCGGCATTCAGTGATTGCTAAGTTTCGAAGAGTACGATGTCTCAGCGAAGTCACTTGACAGATTCAGGAGCTTGGAGAATTGTTGGTAGGTTAGAAGGGGGTCAAACTCAAGCAGAAGTAGCGCAAGCCATTGGAGCGTCACAAAGTGTCATTTCCAGGATCTGGAAACGTTTTTAGAGAGTGGATGTGCAGGCCGACGACCAGGGCAAAGTCGTAGACGGGCAACAACGACCAATGAAGATTGGTATTTAGCGTTAACAGCTCGGAGACACCGAAACATGAACGCTACTCTTCTCCAACAACACCTTCGTTCGGCTACAGGCACCACGATTTCAACTCAGACTGTCCGAAACCGGCTCCATGCTGTAGGTCTGTATGCTCGCCGACCGATGGAATGTGTTAGATTAACATCAAGGCATCGTCGCGACAGCAGGGAGTGGGCAATCCAGCATGTCAACTGGAGAAGAAATGAATCGAGCAATATTCTGTTTTCTGACGAGTCCCGTTTTTCTGTGCATCCGGATAATAGGCGTATTTTCATCTGGAGGGACCGTGGCAGTAGGAATAATCCTGCGTTCGTGCACGAAAGTGTCAGGTTTGGCGGTGGAGGAGTGTTGGTGTATGGTGGCATCTCCATTGACGGGCGCACTGACCTCTACATCATTCGAGATGGAGCTCTGACTGGTCGCCGATATAGGGATGAGATCCTCAGACTTATTGTAGTCCCTTACGTTGCAGCAATCGGAGATAACTTCATTTTAATGGACGATAACTGCAGGTCACATCGTGCAAACCTGGTGGAGGATTTCCTTTTCGAGGAAGGAATCGTTCGAATGGAATGGCCAGTGTGTTCTCCAGACATGAATCCAATCGAGCACGTTTTGGACGCTCTAGGAAGACGAGTTTCTGGCCGCCAACAACCCCCACAAACTCTGCAAGAACTGGAAAGAGCTCTTCTGGAAGAGTGGGGCAGAATACCCCAACTCGTCATTAATAACCTCATTGTGTCTATGCCTCAAAGTTGTTCAACGTTGCTGGCCGCACGTGGAAACCATACCCCCTACTGAAAATGATTTTTTTTGAAGAAAACACCTTTTCTTATTCTTTTTTCTCATATGCACAAATTGTGTTTTTTTCCTTTTGTACACAAATGCGCAATAAAATGCATTTTTTCTGCCAAACATGTGTAATTTACTCTCATATAACCTACTATGTCTGTCGACCATGTATCAATCAGCTAAAAAGTTTCCCAGATAGAAAATCCACCTAAAACTGCAATATCCTTTAATTGTTTTGAGCAGTGTAGATAAAATTGTAATGTAGTTTTCCTTGTATTTTGCGTATATTCATGCGAAAACAGTGTACCGAAACAATAAAGTAATAAAGTAAAAAATAACAAAAACCAGTTCTTGTAAATAATGGAAATATATTGATATAAATTAACATGTATTTATAAATAAATTTATTAATTTCTATTGCCTGACTGTCTAAGGTTTGCAACTTAAAAAAAACCCCATCTGTCCACATTTTGTGCTAGTAAAAAATTTCTAAAAATTTAAAGCATCATATTTTTCAAATGAATGAAGAATGTACGGGCCAGAATACGAACCAGGGGCGTACTGTCTTAAGCCGCCAATGCTCTTCCAACTGAGGCAAGCCGAGCTAATACTGGAGGACAATTCCACTCATCTAACCTCAACGATTACATAATGTAGTCTGATACTAAGGATCAGCTCAACTTAACAAATCGAAGATATATTGAACTGCACAAAACGCTGCATACGAAATCACATTAGAAGAATTTAGTCATCAGTAAATCAAGTATAAGAGATGTAAATTTTCCAAATGGGAGAAAAAAGTCCGGGCAAGGATTCGAACCAGGGATGTATATTGGCTTAACCAACCTTGCTCTTCTAACTGAGCCTTTCCGGTTTCAGCCAATACATTCCTGGTTCGAATCATGTTCCTGATATTTTTCCCCCATTTGGAAAATTTACATCTGTTATACTTGCTTTAACGATGAATAATCGTGTTATACATTATTATAAAACATAATATTTCATTCAGTTTCTATAGTATTGGATTTAAATTGCTTATTTGTAATTTTTATCTATAAAATAAATCTGTAATACTGACCGTAAAAAGGCACTTTATTGAAAACCAACAGAAACAAGTGATTCATTATTTATTAAACGTGACTTATGTTATCATTAATAGTAGTTGGTTTAGTATTACTTAATTGTAACTTTAAAAGTCATCTTAATTTGCTGGTGTTTTTTTTTTCAAATGGAAAATGTTCATTATTATATTATAAATTTCAAATTCTTGCTGACACTGATTTTTTTGTCTTTTGTTTGATAGTTATCTGATATGATGATACATAGAAAAAATTGAGTGCTTTGAATTTTTCATTATAATGTTTATATTCATAAACCAAGATTTTCTTCATTGAACGGAAACCCAAATAAATTATAAGATGTTTTCCAACACATTTAGAATACCATAAAATTCTTCAAATTTTGCTAAGTTAAAGACGATGTTGAAATGAGCAATTTTGCATAGCTATAACACATTTAGAAAATTAATTTTTATTATTACCCCGAATTGTGGGAAAAGTATTTCTTTCTCTGTTCTGTTATGATATTTTGATTTGTATGTATATTACATAACATGTTAAAAACGGTTTCATTTAAGTCCCTGTTTGTTGAGCGAAAGGGCAAGATTATAATGTTGTTTTCTCCTTAATTTTTTTAAATGCTAAAAAAGGTTGTTTTTTTTAAAAGATATATATATATATATATATATATATATATATATATATATATATATATATATATATATATATATATATATATATATATATATATATATATATATATATATACATATATATATATATATATATATATATATATATACATATATATATATATATATATGGGGGGAACTAGGGCACATTGATACAGTTTTTTCTAGGAATTTTTTCGGTGTCCAGAAAGCAGAAATTTCAAGTTATTTTTCCATGTGATTTCAACAAAACTTGTGTAGTGTGTTATAAAAATGTGCAATCTTTGTTTAATGTATTATTTTTTTATGAATTTAAAAAAAAAGTGCCATTTGTATCAATGTGACCCATCCCCGGGGCAGATTGATACACCTCATGGGGCATTCTGATACGTCTGGGAAAATGGAGACAAAATAACACCAGTGCATATTTTTCATAGAAAAATAGTTAGCAAAGCATTTTATATTTATTTATAGAAATTCAAACCACCCACGTTTTATTTGTAATCAATATTAAAGAAATCAAAATGAAATGTATAATGACAGATGTTTTGGCTGCTCCTTGTCTGATTGTTGGCTGTGATAACTTTGCCATATCTGACACATCAACCCTAGCATTATCTTCTTTCTTAGGAAAGATGAAAAAATTACTAGGTTGTCTGTTTATAAATCGGTTTATAAACAGAAATTAAAGGATAATTATATTAAAAATTATGTTTATAATATAACTCTCCTGTGCTGTTCTGTAGCTTGTTTTTCTTACTTAACATTTCTCATATCGAAAATACTTTTTTCTCAGAAAAATCGACATAAATTTGAGATTTTCCAGTTTTTTTTTTTTTTTTTTTTTTTTTTTTTTTTTTTTTTTTTTTTTTTTTTTTTTTTGCTACTAGCACTAGATGTTAGGTAAGTTTGTACGTCTTCTGTTTCCAGAAATACTGTAAAATGTTCTAATATAAAGGAAGTAAGCTATTTCACTTTAATAAAAACTAATATTAGAAATTTTTGGCGAAAATGGTTGGATTAAGGAGTGTATGCTAAAACAAAATAATAAAAGGTAGTGAAAAAATGAACTAGAAAAGGATTTAGGTTGCATCAAACTGCCCCGACATAGGCTGTATCAATGTGCCCCATATAGCCATTTTGAATAAAATGAATCTCAAAACCAACATCTCATAATTTGTCTAACAGTAAAGAATATGGAACTGACAAAGAGTAGCTTTACTTGCCAGGAAGAATTTTCTTTTCGGTCGAAAATACTGGAACAGTTGTATAATACAATTTCATTTGTACAACTCAAATTTACTTTTGACCTACAAAAACAATAAATCCCATTTCATCAAAATACTGAATAATTCCAAGACTTTCTGTAAGTAATTCAGTGGAATAGCATCAACTTTTGGAACTGTTATGAAACTTCCTGTGAGCAGTAGAGGGGGTGTATGAATGCGCCCCAGTTCCCCCTATATTATTTTTGCTTACAGATATATTAGCCACCGAAGTATTAATAATAACTTAATTTCTTAAAACTGGATTGTATCTATAAAATTATATTACTCTAATTAATGCTACTTTTGCAGTAAAACCTGCAGCTTAGTGATTCCATATATCAGTTCTCAATGGTAAGAAGGTTAAAATGATAGCACAGTTAAAAATTTATACTTAGCAATGTCTATTTGTAAATGGATGTTTTCATAAACTTTTGTGTAGCTCTCTATATGATCTACAGAATTTATTCACTCTAATAAAATTTTAAAAATATTTAATTTAACAGAGAGGATGTCAGGGATGACTACTTCAAAAATTCAGCTTTCGCTTTAGAAGGCTTTAGAGCCATTCCGAGGAGGAATTAAATTTAGTTTTGCTATGCGTTTGTAAAATTAAATTCACAAATGTATGTCAGAACTCGAATTGTATCTTTCATAATTATTGTTCGTAGGCTTCAATTGTTAATTTATTGCTTTTTACTTACCCATCACACGTAGTATAGGGTAAGTCTTGCAATCGTTTTGAAAATCGAAAAAAATTTTTGACGGATTTACACGTTTTAGATAGTGGAGATTCCGAAAAACATATTTTTAGGAAAAAAAATTTGCCGTTCGTCTGTCTGTCTGTCTGACTGACTGTCAGTCTGTCTGTCTGTAAACGCTCTATCTCCCGAACAAATTGAGATAGAGACTTGAAATTTTGTATGTAGTTAGTATGTAAGAATGGGACGAACCCTATTTAATATCAGCAACCTCGATTATCCGGAACTATTTTTTTCGGACTCTCGAAAAATTCGTTCTGATGAAAGGTATATAAAAATTTTCGAATTTTTTTGTTCTAAGGAATGGACTTAAAAGGCAATAAAATAACACACATTTTGCATATAGAACGAAGTCGATCGGATTATTAGTTGCCGAGATATTTGTAATCTTGTTTTCCACATTCTTCGATTTTTCATGACCCTGTATTTCATTCAAATTTCAATTCAGAGGTATATTTTAATTGGAAATGACACGCTTAATCGAACGCAGTTAATTGTTAGTTAATAAAATTATTATTTTTGGAGTTATAAGGATGTTTCTTTTACGCAGTTCGGTACTACTTGAGTAGTTTGGCGTTTTATATAATTTGTCGAAATTGGTACATCAACAGTTCTTTAATATAGCATTACTATGTATATTAACAATATTTAAATTTCGTTTATGAATTGCAATGCATTGTATAAATAGTTTCACATGTTTTATTTTTATATACATATACATGATGGGTAAGTATTACGGTGGCCCCCAACGACTAGTTTATTCTGCAGCGAAATTCATTCGGGTGTCCATGTAAATGATACATAATTTCAATGCTCTTCATGCTTTATAGCAAGAACATTGTAGTAGACTTCAGTGATAAATATCAGATTCAATCTTTTCAAAATCGTCTATTTTTATGAAAATACAGCGAAAAGATATTTCCTCATTGATCGTGATATAACGGAATCGTTTTGAGTGTCCCTTTAAATTAACTATGTACAAATCTGTTTCAATATGGAACATTCCATCTTAATACATCATAACATACATCTATTTTATAACAATCACACAGCATTTTCACGAGATAGAGCACGGAGAAATGGGCAGACAAGCCCCACCTAGCAGGGTTTAACATCTATGTTAAAAGCATCAACTATGGTAATTTATAGCATACAGATATACAGAGACGGACGGACAGGCAAACAAATTGGCAGACAAACTGAATATAGAAACATGTTTCAACAAGATTGGAAATGATAATAAAATATTTTCAATTTTATGCAAGCAAATGTTCATTTTAGTTTAATTTTATTATGTAACTGTGTTATATTTCTTAGTTATATAATTTGAAGTATATATATTAATTGCTAGAATAAAGCAGTTCATAGAGGTCTTCAGTATTACAATGTTATATTCATTTAAATGGTCACTTTCGTTCGACCAATGACTTTTTTAATGTTACGTTTCACGTAAATATCATTGTGCTGCAACTGCTTAAGATATCATTACAGCGAATCTCTGGGAAATGCTAGTTATATTCGCTATCTGAAAAATGCGTTAAATTTATAACTTTCATAATGAAATAAAGTAATAAGATTATTTGGAGCCTTAAAAACATATTTGTTAAACTGAAAAAATTATTAAATTGTCATTTTTATTGTTTTACCACTTTAAAGAAAAAAATGTTTAGCGGACGTTTATACCTGTGATTATATATCTAAGGTTATCATTTATTTTCACTAAAGTAAGCCAAGCAAAAATCTATATATTACTACATATGCATTTTATGGATTATTTTATTTTGGTTACATGAAATTGTAAATAATTTTCAGTAAAATTTTTCTGGAAGGTTTGTATTTTCTTTTTTTGCTCAACATAATAAACAACATTTGTATAATAGGAAAATATTCAATTTAACAGAAATCATATTAAATTTCAGTTACATTAATAAAGAGGATCATAATTAAACTTCTATTACATTGAATTATACACCTCACAGTGTAAGCTATTTTTCTCGTATCACGCGAAATTTTTTTCTCCAATGTCATAAAAAATACTTCAACACGAAAGAAGTGAAACAAGTCTACAATAAAAAGTATTCTCACAATCACTTATTGTTATT
The DNA here is from genome assembly GCA_964019185.1 of Maratus speculifer. NCBI lineage: Eukaryota > Metazoa > Arthropoda > Arachnida > Araneae > Salticidae > Maratus > Maratus speculifer. The sequence goes on from OZ025298.1 coordinate 138,188,994, forward strand.
TTCAAACGTTTATGCCAGTTGGTCCACTAGACCAACAAAATTTTGTTTTCTAATAATAATAATAATAATAATAATAATAATAATAATAATAATAATAATAATAATAATAATAATAATAATAATAATAATAATAATAATGATAATGATAATAATAATAATAATAATAATAATAATAATAATAATACAAATAATAATAATTAAGAGAAATAATCTATTGACATGGTTCTGTGTTCTTAGTGAAAATCGAGTGTTACTCGTAACTCTTTATAGTCTACTTCATTGTTACCCAACTGTTTTATCCTAAAGCAATACTCAATCTAGGTATGATGCTTTATTTGTGTATACATTTAAATGAAGACGAATCTTTCTCTTTTTTCAGTTTCAGTTTTAGCTAGGTGGAAGGCCTGCAAATGGCTTAAGCACAACAAGCCCCACCTAGCAGGGTTTAACAACTATGCTAAAAGCATCAACCATGGATAATTTATAGCACACAGTAAACAATTATGATGAATACAAAACACTAATATTCAAAAATGTAATTGTTGACTTTAGGATAATATTCCACTATTTAACACATGTTCGTAAAACATCAGTTGCAGAGCAGCCCCGATAGGAAACAATGGAATAATTGGGGATAAGACCCGTTATTAAAATATTATTAGCTTATATTTTTTCTTCTTCCACGCCACCTGCGTTAAATCTAGGGTGAGTTGGGTGACAATGTGAAAAGGTATCGGAATAAAGTTCATTTTTTAATACCTATTTTGCTTTTCTCAATAGAGCAACTAGTTATGATGCAGTCCATATTTAATAAAGTGATATTTTGAAACTCAAGAACTAACGTGGTGGCTCTAATTGAATCAATTCAAACACAGTTTATTTCTTTTGACTAAATCGTATCATTCTGATACATTGATTATTATAAACTGAGAATATTTGCTATAATTATGAAAGACCAATCACCATAGAATGCAAGTTTTTGCATTTAGTTTATAGTTCGAATTAAACATATACTTTTTTGGTTTTATTCGAAGGAGAAATGTTTTTATTAAAGGGTTTTGAAGCAGAATGTTCATTTACATTTTCAAGTGTATTTCAAGTTTTCCAAAAATGACATTAGTTCGGCGATATGCGGTTACTCTATTTTTTTTTTATTGAATATTCAAATAATTTTCTTCTTTCTTTATTTACTTTTTCTATACATTATTGATAGTAATAGCATCAGACAGATGATTTTCTTCATATTATAATATATTTAAGGCCTGCATATTTTTATTTACACAGTCAAAAAAACTCTCGCTTTTTTAGGACTTCTTATGCATTTTTTCATAATTAATTATGATTGATAAATAAGTATAAATAACCAAAATAAGCAAACGTTGATTTTTGAACCTTTTACTAAGTATTGTAAACAATGAATAACAGGCCTCTTCAGAATTTTCAAAACATTTTGCGTCATTTTATAGCGACACTTGCAAATAGAAGAGCTCCAGTCCATAATTCAGCTGTTCATTATTGAAATTATTTTTCTAGTATTTCATTATTATATTGTTATTATTATATTTTATTACCGAAACGTCAGTGAAGACTTACTTTGGAGACACGAAATTTTTTTGTGTCTGTCTGTCAGTCAGTCTGTTCCGCGATAACTTCCGTTAAAAGAATCCGATCGGCTTGAAATTAAGTGGGTGTGTTAGTGAGGCACTGGGATTAAGCTGTATAGTTTTTTGTAAGATTTGATTAATTCGTTCGGAAAATATAGTATATTTTATTTTGCGCAATAATGCTTTTCTATGGCAAATCCAATGATTTTTATTTTTTTTTTCTTGAGAGAAAATGTCACATGTCATTAATGGAATTCAACGATAAAAGGATACTGACATTTACCAGTTAAATTATTCGTATTGTTTTGAAATTTTGTCAGATTTTTAAATTATTACTGTAAATTTTGGAGATTTTTTATAAATGTGTTCCAATAAAATAAACTAATTTGTTTTACAGATTTACTTATTTCAAATCTATTTATTTCATTTTCTTTATTTTCTCTTAATGGTTGCTAAGCAACCATTCATCATAATCCTTATTTTTATAATGTATTGAATTTGAATGCGTGTACGAAAATTTAAATGAAGTCAACGTCAAAATTGATGAATTAATGTGTTTGTATCTTTGTGTATAACTATAACATAGCCCAGAAAAGAACATAGGCTATGTTTTATTAATTTTATTCACATATTTTCTTTAATAATTCAAAATTTCTTTCTTTTTCATGCAGAATTAATAGCAATTTTTTAGATAAAATTTAACCAATTTCCTTTATCGTTGACAAAAAAAAAAAAAAAAAAATCAAAATTAGGAATATTTTTTCAACGGCAATAAGTTTCAATTGAGCAATTTCCTTTCGAAAAATTAAACTAAGAAAAAATAAATATGACGTCAGAATTAAAATAAAAATAAATATAGTACTTTGTTAAATATTAAACACGGAAATTTGTTTCGTTAATAAGAATTTTTCTGACAAAAATGGGAGCATAATTAGAAGTAAAAGAAATAAGAAATAATTATATTTTTAACAATTATTTCACCTGATAAAATTTGACGTCATAATTGAAATAAAACAGGTATTTTATAGTAGTCGTAAAAAATATTAGAAACATGGATAGCAATAACTCATGAATAATGAGGTCATTACCGAAACTTCAGAGAAGGCTTATTTTGGCGACACAAAATTTATTGTTTTTCCGCCTGTCAGTCTGTTCTGTCTGTCTGTCTGTCCGCGATAACTGCCACAAAATGCAATCAAAACTTCTTTTTTCGGAAACAAAATTGTAAAACCCTATACACTTTCAAAAGTTCCTGATACATCAGATTTAGGTGTTTGTGGTGAGCAGGTATGTAGAAGTATGAAGATAATGAAAAATGCTTATTAAAACTGTTACTTATCCTTATAAATCAAAATGTATAAAGAAATACAAGATATACGATAACCATTAGCAAATTGATAGAAAGTTACAAATTTAAGTTTAATGAGACTAAGGGGGGTTCAGGGGGGCGGAGCCCCCCTGAAGAAATCTACTATTATAGTAAAAAACAAAAATAATAAATCATGAAAATTTCAGAATATCCTAACATAACTAAATCTTTAATTTAACGCTTTTGATGGCTGAAAACTTCTTATTCTTATTTTATTCTTATAAATAATTACGTAATTTGAAAATTTTAAATTACAGTTTCCAGGAAGTTGAATATTACCCAAAGTGTGTTTAAAAAATGATATGCAAAGCTGACGTTGAGGCTCCTGATCTGTAGATTTACTAATTTTACCGTTATTCTTGCTAAAAATTGACCAATCTTCACTGCCGAAACGTCAGTGAAGGCTTACTTTGGATACGGAATGTTTTGGTTTCTGTCTCTCTGTTTCGCGATAACTGCCACAAAAAACACCCGATTAACTTGAAATTAAGTGGATATGTTCTTGAGATACCTGGATTTAGCTGTATAGTTTTTTGTTCTATTTGTATCATTTGTTCGGAAAATGCAGGACATTTAATTTTGGACCATAAGGCTTTTCTATGGCAATTCAATTCAGACAATTTTAAAATTTTCATTTGTTGAAAGAAAATGGCTCACTTGCTCAACGGCATTAAATGACAAATTGAATACTGAAATTTACGAATACGAGGCTGAAATTATTCAAAATATTTTGAAATTTTGTCTATGCATTTGTCAGATTTTTTAAATTATCGCTGTAATTTTTATAAATGCGTTCCAATAATATAAAACAATTTGTTTTAGAGATTTACTTATTTCAAATGTATTTATTCAATTTTTTCTTTTACTTTTTATAGTTGCCTAGCAACCCTTTATCGTCATAATATTAAAAGCGTGTATAATGAGTCAGTTTAATGTTTCAATTTTCATGTAAATAAAAAAGAAATATATATATGAAAGAAAAGAAAATTAATATAACTTCATATTGGAAAGAAATCGGAAGTCTTTTAATAATAAAAGATACAGGAAGATTGATTTTAGGGCACGGAAATAAGCGATTTTGACATCATATACCGAAAATAAAATTAATGCACTTTGGCGCTTAAATTAGATGGTCTTGAATTATGATATTAATAATTATTTGTTTACAGACATTTATTATCAAAATTTTAAAATTTGTCGGATGCGCGTTAAAAAGATTTTTTTTAAGTATATAAAAAAATAATAATCTTATTGTTAAGCAAATTGTTGAATAGTAAATTTTAATAACGTGTCCCACATAGATATAAATGCCATTAATTTGCATCGCATAGATATTGATGTCAAAATGGCGTCAAGATTAACGGGAAATAAGTGTATTTATTGGGTGATTTTAGCGATGTAAAGTCGTAAAAAAAATTGTGAATTTTTTTTAAATAAAATCTTAGATCTAATTATTATAGAAAAGTAATAGAAGTGAAGTTTTTGGGAAACAAAAATTGTAAAAACATTAGAATTCTAAATTAGATAACTCCTTTACATAAATTTTTATATCTCCTTTTCTATATATTACTTATATATCAAGTACAGGTTTTTGTGGTTCGTAAGGAAAAAAAAAATCAAGACTGCCGCACATTCAATTGAAAATTACGAATGTAAATTTAATACCTCAACGGGGGGATCAGGAAGGCAGAGCCATCTTGAAGAAATCTAATTTGTTTATAAAAAAATATAATAATCTGCAGTTCACAAAATTTTAGAATATCGTTGCATAAAAACAGGATCATTTTAACGCATCAAATTTCTTAAAACTTCTACCTATTTTGAAATGCGTTCGTAACTATATAAATACGAAGCACTTATAGTCGTGTCTGGTCTGCTCGTATGTCTGTCTATCCGCCTATCTGTCCGCACATAACTATGAAAATAGTACCCAACCAAATGGTTTGAAATTTAAAATATATAATTATTGCATAATTAGTCTTCCAATCGTTTTGATAATTGAAAAAAAAAATTGACGGATTTATATGTTTCAGATACTGGAGATTCCGAAAAACATATTTTTTGAAATAAAAAATTGCCGTCCGTTTGTCTGTGTGTCTGTGTGTTTGTCCATGTAACCACTCTATCTTCTGAACAAATTGAGATAGAGACTTGAAATTTTGTATGTACTTAGTAAGTGAGAATGGAACGAAGCCTATTTAATATCAGTAACCTTGATTACCCGGAACTATTTTTTTAGGACTCTCGAAAAATTCGTTCTGATGAAAAGTATATAAAAATCTTCGATTTTTTTTTTTTTTTTTTTTAAAGAGTGGACGTAAAAGGCAATAAAATAACACAAATTTTGCATAAAGAACGAAGTTGTTCGGATTATTAGTTGCCGAGGCATTTGCAATCCTGATTTTCGCATTCTTCGATTTTTCATGACCCTTTATTTCATTCAAATTTCAATTTAAAAACATATTCTTATTGGAAATGAGACGTTTAATTCGACGCAGTAAATTGTTAGTTAATAGGACTATTACTTTTGGAGTTATAAGGATGTTTTTTTTGACGCAATTCGGTACTACTTGAGTAGTTTGTCGTTTTATATAATTTGTCGAAATTGGCTCATCAGCAATTCATTAAAAGAGTATTACTACGAGTTAAAAATTTTTAAATACACGTTTACATTTTATTTTGGATTTGTGATGCGTTTTGTAAATAGTTTACACATACATAAAATATTTTCATATTTTATATTACGCATATCCACGATGGGTAAGTATTACGGTGCCCCCCCCCCCCAACGACTAATTTTGTCGAGTCATTGCAAATTTTATGAACATGAGATTATTAGTTTAATTATAAGGACAGTCAAAAATATTGCGTTACATAACGCCAATGGGAAGAATATTTTCAAATGCATTTTAAACATGTTACACTTTTCGTACATGCTGAAATTGATATGAATCTATGAAGTACATTAAAATGAATATTCTGTACAATGTGCACCACAAAAGATATTTGTATTTAATTACAGGGCCACACAAAAGTATTTCATTGCATAATGGTTTATGAGGAAACATAGTTTGGGGAGTATTTTAATTATATTGAATTATTTAACATTTTATTAAATTGCTACACGTTGATGAGGGCAACTACAAGTCACTTTCTATAAAGCAGAAAATAGTACTTACAGGGACACTCAAAAGATTTGAGATACGATACTGCGATGAAGTAGTGTATATAATCGATGACTGCTGATGGTTCATTTTTGCTTTGATATGAACTTTTAACTAAAATTTTGCATGTAGCAATTTATTTATAAATGTTATAATTAATATACAGGGTTATACAAAAGAATTTCTAAGGGATATTGAGTATAAACGGAAATAGCTTAAATGTTTTTTTCTTTAATTATGCATTTTCATGTTGAACTACATTTAGTACACTAAGATATCTTTGTAAAATGTAGATAAAATAATATACAAGGCCACTCAAAGAATTGGATGCAAGCCCTTCCATGTATGAAAATCTCTGAAAAAATGATCTCAGTAGATTTAAGTGTGTATAAGTCTTAATTAAATTACAGATTATAGTTAAATAACAGCCAATTAGTATCGTGTAAATAAAAAGTGAGTAAAATACAGGTTTGTATAAGAGTATTCAAGTACGATTCCATTTATAATTTTTTGAAAGTGAAATTTAAATCTGCCATGTGTTTTTAAAGCATTACAAGAAGTTAAAATTAGTTTGTGAATTAGGTTTTTCTATCCATCTGGTCGTCTGTCTTTCCTTCCGAACTTGCTTTAATATCGTTGGATTGATCTATAAAAGATATATTTTATTGAGATTTACTATGCCCTGTTCGTTATTGAAAATAAAGTGCGTAAAGCTTGTAGTTTATTTGCTGAGACACTTAAAACAATTTTATTACATTATCGTTCATGGGAAAATATCATAATTTTTCAACTCTGTAGCAGATATAGTCGTTATCTGGTCAATCCATCTGTTTCTTGGTCTGTTCACATATAATAGCGCAAAAACTAAAATACTGAATGATTTGAAATTAAATATATAAAATTGTTGCAAAATTTTGTTGCATCATTTCAAATTTTATGAAAATCCAATCATAACTTAATAAAAGTTTTCTACAATATTTCAAATTCTATCATTTTAAATAATTCAGTCATATCCCATGATGGATATTGATTCCAGGTTGCTATGGTGCTTATGCCCCAGTTAAGAAGTGTAATATTATCTTTATAACTGATATCATATCTGTATAACTGAATTTAATATATAAAATTGGTATAAATTTTGTATCCATACATTTTTGCATAGGAGTGCAGCAACTCTTACACCCAGATATGAATATATTTTAAACTTCGTTATAGTAAAACGAACCTCATTTGATAGGTTTGACGTACATTTTTTGACTTGTTTATACATTTATAAATTTATGTAGTTTGAAAACTTTCGATTGCTGTTTGTATAAAGTTAAATTATACGCAAAGTGTGGTAAAAAGAAGCCATTAGAAGAGCTGACGTTGTGGCTCCTGATCTGCAGATTTACCAATATTTACCATTAAATGTTGGTAATGGAATTTCAGGCAATATAACGTTAATGTTATTAAAACTTCTAGATTCACTTTTATCACCATGTACATTTATTTTGCATGCTTTGCAATAAAAAAAAAATATGTTGAATAAAAACCGTTAATTTCTTGAGACGATCTTCAAGTGAATCTAATGTTCAGATAAGTTTTTAATCTCAGGAATATCACAAAATTTATACTGTACTTCAGGCATTTTTGTTTGAAGTGCTGGCAGTTTACACTGCTTTATATCAAACTTAGTACTCGCTTTCTTCTGTGAATCATTTACGATAATTTCTACCTTTGTTATGGCGCCTGTCTTTTTATTTGTTAAGCTTTTCCATTTCAGCTATTTTGTCACAGAGCTGACGGGCCACTAAATGGATATGATGCTGTATGGGCGTGCATATTTAAATGAAGACAAAACTTACTTTCTTTTTCATACTGTTACATTACACTGGACACATATACAGGGTGTCCCTAAACAAATGGTATATATGCTAGGGGGGTGATACAAAACATCAAGACGAGTAATAGTAAATAGGAAACCAAGGGTCCCAAACGTTTTCCAAAGGAGATAACCACCATTAAAGTTTGGGGTCCAAAATTTCAAATACACATAAAAAACGGAAAAATTGGTCGATTGATTTGCGGTTTTCACTAAAACTATTCTTTATGTTGCTATTTTCTTGAAAATAAATTATAAACGTAAATTTCGAAAAATGCCGATAGAGGGCGCTTTGGACTTTTAAGTAATGAAAAACTATTTTTTGCCATGATTTTTTGCATCTCATTAAATGGTTTCGTAAGCTTAGACTTAAATTTTGAGCTCAAAATCTGAATAATTGGGAAGGGTTAAGTAGCACAAACTTAACTGTTATCAGAGGGTTTAAATTTCAAATGATTATAAAAAACGGAAAAATTGGTCGATTGATTTGCGGTTTTCACTAAAACTATTCTTTATGCTGGTATTTTATTGAAAATGAATTATAAAGATAAATTTCAAAAAATGCCGATACAGGGCGCTTTAGACTTTGGAGTAACGAAGAGCTGTTTTTTACGTTATTTTTTGCATCTGATTAAGGGGAAGGTGGACCTTTATTTGAGCAAATTCGACGCGAAAATCAAAATTTTTCCATATTATGAATTTCCAGTTTGTTCTGAGCAATTTGCGAGTAACCGCATGCAGATGCGATCATTTTTCTCAAAGTTACAAGCGTTTGAATTTTGTACACAAACGATTTTTTGGCCATTCAACTATCACACAAAATGTAAACAAACATATTTCAACATTTGTAAAAAAAAGTTTTTTTTTATCTACAAAATTAATATTTTAATAATTTTATAACCGAATACATTAACTGTAACTGAAACTGCACTTGGCGTCTTGTTTACCTTCGTGTTTACCGTTTTATCACCGATTATAGTGTTACTTGTAATTTTTTTCTTGCTATCAAAAATTGGAAAATTTTCTATCTTTGCTGTTTGTGTTTATAGACATATTTTAAAAAGTTCTTTTCAGAACTACAAACTACAACTTCTTCAAAGTTTTAGTTGATAATATTCCGCAGAATTCATGCAATAAGTAGGCGATGTCATAAGCCTACATGTAGACCTTCGAAGAGGAAACTTCAGTGTCTTGCTAAACTCCAGAAACGATGGTCATCTGAGAAAACTGATTTTCCTGCTAATAACAATCAACTTGAAAAGAATGAAAGTGCTCCAAAGAACAATATAGTTGATTTACCAGTACAAATTAATGCAAGTTTTGTTCATAAATTCGATCAAGCTGCTAGTACCAGTGAACAAAAATTAAATATCAGTGTTGAAAACATTGTACACCATGAAAAATCACAGGAAAATCCATCATATGTTTTTATGAACAGTGGTATGTGGTCTGACTTTCTTTGCAATGCAAAGTGTGATGTTTGTTGCAACATTTCTTTAGATGTGATATCCAAAGGATCATATGGATATGCTTCTAAAATTGAGCTACTTTGCAAAGTATGCGACAAAAAGTTCAGCTCCATATTTTCAAGTCCTCGAGCAAGCGAGACTGAAAAGTGCTTTGATGTAAATAAAAAACTTGTTGAGGCCTTTTTGAAAATTGGAAAAGGACATGCAGCACTAGAATCTTTTTCTATGGCTATTGGAATCCATGCAATGGATAAAAAACTTTTTCAAAACGTCTACGCATATTGTATGTAGAGCGACAAAATTTTAAGAATGACATTCTTGAAGTTGCTCGAAATGTGGTGCAAAAAGCACGAATAATTCGATAGTAGTATAGCAGATCCAAATAATATTTTGGATATAACTGTTTCTTAAGATGGGACCTGGCAAAAGCGTGGGCATACATCGCTGTATGGAATTGGACTCGTAATAGATATTATGACTGGGCTGGTAATCGATTATGAGATTCTATCGAAATACTGCCCTGAATGTGTTGCCGCAAAGAGAGATCTTGGCGAAGATACTGCGGAATTTAACATTTGGTTTTCCGGCCATAAGTGTGATTGTTCCCAGAATTACAAAGGATCATCTAATGCAATGGAGTTGGCGGCAGCTGAAGTTATATGAAAAAGTTCAATTAGTAATTGTGGAATGAGGTACATCAGTATGCTTTTAGACGGGGATGCAAAAACCTACCAACATTTAGTTGAAATGAATTTTTACGGTAAAGATGTCAAAATTACTAAAGAAGAATGTATCCATCATGTAGCAAAGAGATTGGGAACAGGGCTTCGCAACAAACTGAAGGAGTGGAAAAGCAAAGGCGAAACTATTGGTGGACGCAAAGAAGGTAGTCTGACAGAAGATACTATTGTAAAATTAACAAATTTTTATAGGAAAGCTATAAAAGACAATATTCCTGATATAGAACAGATGAAAACAGCAATTTATGCCACATTGTTTCATTGCTCTTCCACAGATGAATCACCAAAACATTCTAAATGTCCGACTGGTGTGGCATCATGGTGTATTTACCAGCGCGCGCTTGCTACTAAAGAAAAACCAAAATCTCATAAACTGATGAAAACAAAGTTATCGCAGGATGTACTTTCTAAGATATTGCCAGTATATCAAAGTTTGGCAAGTAATGAGTTACTAGAAAGATGCATTTCTGGAAAAACTCAAAATGCAAACGAAAGTGTGCATGGAAAAATCTGGAACAATTGCTTAAAAGAAGTTTTTATTTCTAAAAAACGTTTAGAAATGTCAGTGATTTCATCTGTCAGTGAATTCAATTTTGGATGCTTGAACACATTAGGTTTTGAGAAAGAGGAAGCAAATTCACTCTCTTTAGCTATAGCAGAAAGGTGTGATAAACGTCGAGTGAATCAAAGTAAGAAAAGGTGCACAAATGAGTTTAAGTAATCCAGGATTACTAAAAAAGTTTGTAAATCGCAAAAAATTAATCAAACTGCTATAAAATAAGGTAAAACTTATTATTCTGGCGGATTGTAATTCTAATAATAAAAAAATAAACAGATTTCTTTGAACATGTATGTTTTTTTTTTTTTTTTTTTTTTTTTTTTTTTTTTTTTTTTTTTTGCATTGGCCATTACAGAATCAATTTTATTTGTTTACACATATATTAAAGTCCATTTTACTGAAAACATTTCCTGAAAATTGAAGAATTTATACTCAAATATTTCTGGAAATATTTATAAATTGGTACTTTTGTGCTATCTAGAAGCAATTTTTTCAAATAGCGTTTTATACTTTTCATTAGCAGCATTTATTTTTCGCGAGTCTGAATTACAAAGCAATGTTTTATACAATTTTTTGGTTTGAGATTTCTTTTTTTCCCCCGAGGGGGAGGGTGGGGTTTGTAATATCATCAATTTACTAATAACTAAACATTATGTGTATACATGTACTAAATACTATTTTACTGAAAATATTTACAGCAATTTGAAGATTTTATGATGATTTGTTTCAGGAATGTTATATAAATCGGTACTCTTATGTTAGCCAGGTACAAATTTTGAAAATAGCATTTTACTTTCGAGTATAGCAGTTTTTATTTTTTGTAAGTGTGAATTACAAACAATGCTTTGATGATAAATTACGTATTTTTTTTTTTTTTTTTTTTTTTGATGGGCGTGGTTAGTAACGTCATGAATTTGCTTTGTACAACATATTGCCTAATCATTTTATATATATGCATGTACTAAAAAGTATTTTACTGAAAATATTTACGGTAATTTTTAGACTTTATCATGAAATGTTACATAAATCTGATTTTTTTTTCAACGTGTGTGGTGGTGTATGTGTGTGTGTGTGTGGGGGGGGGGAGTTGTAAAAGCGATGTATTTTCTTTGTACAAACTATTGAAAAGTATTTTAAATATATACTAGCAGGGGTGACCGAGCTCAGCTCGGTCAAAATTAACTTTGTGTTCAACTCGATATAGTATTATTACTGTAAAACATGTTATTAATAATAGTATTATTTATAAAAACAATCAACTATGTTTGTATGCACATGTTCATAAATTTTACTTTATTTTAAAATTTACAAAGAAAGGACATCAATCCAAATCACTTTTATAGCTCGACTCTGATTAGTTTAACTATGCATTTCGAAAACTATTAAGAATGTATAAGAAATTTCTTCGCATTCTGAAAGACAATATTTTTTGCCAGATATAACCAAATTTGGACACATTCTTTCATTTGGCGCCAAATATGTGTTTTGGTTTCGTAACCTTAATAGTCGATTTTTCGGCCAAATTTCGTCAGTATTTTGTCAAATATCGCCAACTTATTGGCTTTTGCCATAGTCTCGTGATCCTGACCCTTTTTTACCCAAATGATCCACTAATCACATATGATCAAACATGTGACTTAGCTCAATGGTCTTCAGGTAATCAAAAACAGTAGAGTATAAAATGAATCAAAATCGTTTAAGCCATTTCTTAAGTAAAATTAGCATGACAGCATTCAGCAATGAAGCGATATGACCCACTACCGTAATTTCCTGCGTATAATCCGCGGATCAAACAATTCTTTTTCGAACCAGAAAAATTTGAAAATTAAATGTGACTTTTCACATCGTAGTAAATATTTGGCTTCGATTACAAAATAAAATTTCTGGGTCTAAAAAGAATTGTTTGATCCGCGGATTATACGCAGGAAATTACGGTAATATAATTTTGTTTAATATGCAACTCAGCTCAATAGTCTTCTCGTGACAAAAGACTTTCCATTGCAAAATTTAGGTAAAATTGACTGAGTCGTTGTTATATAAAATTAGAATGACCCGAACCCATTAAGACCTAAAACGACCCACTAACTGAATTGTTACGTGCATGTGTCCTATCTCAATGGTTTTCTTTTGCCCGAAAACGATATAATAGAAAATATACTGAAAATGGTGAGAACAATTTTCTAGATAAAATTAGCATGACCCACAAATGACCCTTATATCGAAATCTCTCGAAAATGTGACTTAGTTCATTAATTTTTGCGTGCCGAAAAACGTTAAATACAAAATTTAGATAAAATCGATTGAGCCAATTTTTACGTATAAATAGTTTGACCTTGACCCATTATGACCCAAAATGACTCATTAATTGAGTTTTCTGAAACATCTGACCTAACCCAATGATTTTCTTGTGTCCGAAAACGATAGAATATAAAATTCAGTCAAATTTGCGCGAGACATTGTCTAGATAAAATTAGAATAACCCAAAAGTGACCCATTGATCGAAATTTCTCGAACATGTGACATAGCCCAATGATTTTCTCGTGCCAAAAATATGCTGTATACAAAATTTCGTTAAAATCGATTCACCCATTCTTTAGATATAGCTTGACCATGACCCATCATGACCCACAAATGACCCTTATAATCGAAATCTCTCGAACATGTGACTTATCCCATTAGTTTTCTCGTGTATAAATATTGTTACACTCAAAATTTCGTTTAACTCGATCCTGCCGTTCTTTAAATATAAATAACTTGACCCAGACCCTTTATGATACTTTATGACCCATTAATCGAAATTTCTCGATCATGTGACCTAGCCCAATGATTTTCTCGTGCCAAAAAATGTTGTATACAAAATTTCGTTTAAACTGATCCACGTGTTCTTTAGATATAGCTTGACATGACCCATTATGACCCATCATGACTCATAATATAATGACCCATAACCTCTTATAATCGAAATCTTTCAAACATGTGAGATAGCCCATTAATTTTCTCGTGTCAAAAAACTTACATACAAAATTTCATTAAATTTGATACTGTCGTAGTTTACATATAAATAGCTTGACCCAGACCTTTTATGACCAAAAATGACCCAGTAATCGAAATTTCTCGAACTGAGACCTAGCCCAATAGTTTTCTCGTGCCAAAAAAATGTTGTATACAAAATTTCGTTAAAATCGATCCACCTGTTCTTTAGCTATAGCTTGACTATGACCCATTATGACCCATCATGACCCACAAATGACTCTTATAATCGAAATCTCTCGATAGTGTGAGCCCATTAGCTTTCTCGTGTCAAAAAACTATTACAGGCAAAATTTCGATGAAATTGATTCTGCGGTTCTTTAAATATAAATAGCTTGACCCAGACTCTTAATGACCCAATATGACCCATTAAAATTTTTTCTCGAGCATGTAACCTAGTCCAATGTTTTTCTCGTGCCCGAAAACCATTGAATGCAATTTTTAGTCAAAATTGCGTAAGAAAATCTCTAGAAAAAAATAGCATGACCCACAATGACCCCAAAAATGACCCACTAACCGAATTTTCTCGAACATGTTACCTAACCCAATGGTCTTCTGGTAATCCAAAACGATAAAATGTAAAATTTGGTCGAAATCGTTAGAGCCGTTTTTTAGATAAAAATGGCTTGACCCATAATGACCCAAAAATGACCCTATAATCGAAATTTTTCGAACATGTGACCCAGCCCAATAGTTTTCTCGTGCCAAAAAAGGATTGGTTACAAAATTTCCTTAAAATCGATCCAGCCTTCTCTAGATATAAATAGCTTGATCTTGACCCATTATGACCCAAAATGACCCAATAATCGAATTTTCTCGAACATGTGACCTAGCCCAATGGTCTTCTCGTGCCCAAAAATGGTAAAATCCAAATTTTTGCGAAAATCGTTAGAGCCGTTTTTGAGATAAAATTTACCCACACACACACACACACACAATTTTTGCTCGCATTATAGTATAAGATAACTAAACATTATATGTATGCATCAGCGCCGAAACTAGCCTTTTTGCGCCCGGGGCAAATATTTATTTTGACGCCCCGACATATATGCATTCTTTTTAACAAACACACTAAAAAAATCTTAATTTGGTTCCCCCTTCACCTTCTGTTCTGTTGGCGCCCGGGGCACATGCCCCCTCTGCCCCCCCCTCTAGTTTCGGCACTGGTATGCATGTACCAAATACTATTTTACTGAAAACATTTTCAGAAATTTGAAAATTTTATAATGATTTGTTTCTGGAATGTTACTTAAACTGGTACTCTTATGTTACCCAGGTACAAATTTTGGAAATAGCATTTTATTTTCGACTATAGCAGCTTTTATTTTTCGCAAGTTACAAACAATGCTTTGATGATGGATTATATTTTTTGTGGTTATTTTTTTTCTTTCAATTTTTTTTCTTGAGGGGCGGAATTAATAAAGGCATAGATTTTCTTTGTGCACATGGTATTGCTAAATTATTTTATATATATATATTTGTACTAAATGGAATTTTACTGAATATAAATACGTAGCATGTTTTACTCACTTTTATTTTTCACGCGTCTAAATCAGAAACAATGTTTTGATGTTGAAATAAAATGTTTTGGTTTCTGATTTTATTTCTTTCAGATTTTTTTTGAGGGGGGGGGGGAGAAAAGGATATTTTAAATAAAATGAGTGCAAGGCATGTATTAATGAATATGACATAAGGTACCCTGGGGTAATAACGCCACGTTAAGGTTCTACCAATTTTCACGGCTTAGTTTTAGATTGTATTTTTCAAACAAATATATGATTTGATACAGCAACTCATTGACTATCTATATAAAATAAAATAATTTAACAGATATGTATTCATAAAATGTAATGGCGTTTTTTCTTGACCAATGCTATCTGGCGTTATTACCCACCTATATGGGTAATAACGCCATGCAAACAAAACTATGAAATAAGATAGAATAATTGCATGTAGATTGCCCAATTCTAAAAATACAAACTCTGCAAACTTAGAAATTGACAAATTGCATTCTAAGCTATTGAAAATGTTCATTTTTTTGTGAAAGTGTAAGAAAAATAAAGGTTCGGTGTGGGGGGGAGGATGCGGCAAAAGAATATCAGACCGTGAGCTTCTTTTTGCTTAAAAAGGACCGCTTAAATAGAATTATTAGAAACATCGCACAGTTTTAACTGTGTTTATTTGAATCAGTATTTAGGATGTAGCTCGGTCACTGTAGGGAATCAACCGGGGTATTAATGCCAAGGATTGGCGTTATTACCCCGGGATACTTATTGCGCAGTAAATCCTAAACTACAAATTATCTCGAGAAGATATCCAAAATCTTCTACAACAACTGGAAGGTACATGAAATACACTACAAATTTATGTAATAAACAAAGTATTTCTGGATAAAAAATATAGTCTTCAGATCAAAAACCTTATCTCGCAAATTTTAGATCAAGCGTTAATTTTAGTTGCTTGTAAAAGCAATAAGACCTAAAAATGAGACAAATTAACTTGAAGCTGTTTTTTGCGATTTATATGACTCAAAACCCTTCTGCGCAGAGCACAATGGTGTCATTTACCTGATTATTTCATAATTATGCAAAATATAAGCACTTGGCGTTATTACCCCGCCTGGCGTTATTACCCCAGGGTACCTTATATATTTTAAAATTAATAAAATGAATACATGATGGTGATGGCCGAACAATATTCGTCAATTTATTACCTAACCTATAAATAAATGAGAAAGAGAATTACAACTAATTTTTAAAAATATTACAAAAGTATAATGTAGTTAGTTCTAAGTAAGATAAAATAACAGTATTTGTGTATTTTAGTAAAATATTTTAATTATCAGTACATAAACACTAATTATATGAAATTGCATCGAATTTTTAAAATGCAACGAAATTCCTTTTAAAGCCTTATTGATTGTGAGATTGTATAAAAGGTCTATTTTTGTAGTATAATAGTACCAAAATAGTTTGTTCCTATTAAAATATCAGTTATAAAGCTTTTTGGAAGTAAATAATAAAGGTAAGCGTATTTATATACTTTAAATCTGTTTTTCTCAAAACTAATTTTTCAGCGTTTTTAGGTTTTTGAAATGCTTCTTGCGTCTTAATTTTTGATCAATATTTATGAAACTAATAAGAAAGTATCCTGATATTGTTTACAAAGAAATTTTGAAAGCTTTTTAAAATTTGTCTTCATTAAGATAGTCAAATTTAATTTTTTACTTATTAAAAGGCAAAATTTTGATAAAAATCGATATAGAATTTAAAAAAAAAAATCTGTAAAATATTAACTATTCAAATGATTTAGAAATCTTTCCCATGTTTATAATAGTGTTTTGAAGGATTAAAATGCAAAAAAAAAAAAAAAAAAAAAAAAAAAAAATCACACAATTTATAACGCGAGGAGCATTTTAAAATTTCGATTAAAAATTTTTAAATTTTTAAAAAAATTTTTTAATTTTAATAAGATTTGAAAATTTTTTTGAAGGTGTTCAATATGCTTTTTATGAAATGTATATATGTACAAAATTTCATATTGCTATGACGAAAAATTAAAAAAAAAATAACATCCACCGTCCCCTTAAATGTTTTCATAAACTTAGAATTAAACTTAAATTTTGAGCTTAAAATCTGAATAGTTGGGAGTCGTTAAGTAGCACAAACTGAACTGTGTTAGGAGGGTTCAAATTTCAAATGATTATAAAAAACGGAAAAATTGGTCAATTCGTTTGCGGTTTAAAATAAAACTATTCTTTAAGTTAGTATCTTCTTGAAAATAAATTTTAAAGATAAATTTCAAAAAATTCCGTTCGAGGGCGCCTTAAACTTCAGAGTAACCAACAACTAATTTTAACCGTTATTTTTTGTATCTAATTAAATGCTTTCCAAAACTTATTAAATGTTTTCGAAATCTTAGATTTAAACTTAAATTTTGAACGCAAAATCTGAATCGTTGGGAGGGGTTAAGAAGCGCAAATTGAAATGTGTTCAGGAGTTGAAATTTAACCCCCCTCATCGAATACAGTTCACTTTTGCGCTACTTAAACACTCGCAACGATTCAGACTTTGATCTCAAAATTTAAATCTAAGCATTTGAAAGCATTAATGAGATTTAAAAAAAACAACGGTTAAAAATTTTTGTACGCTACTCCAATGTCTAAGGCGCCCTCTATTGGCGATTGTGAAACTTATCCTTAAAATTTATTTTCAAGAAAACACTGATTTAAAGAGTAGTTTTAGCAAAAACCGCAAATGAATCGTCTAATTTTTCCGTTTTTTATAATCGTTTGAAATTTAAACCCTCTGAACACAGTTCAGTTTGTGCTTCTTAACCACTCCCAACTATTCAGATTTTGAGCTCAAAATTTAGGTTTAAGTCTAAGTTTACGAAAACATTTAATCAGATGCAAAAAATAACGTTAAAAATAGTTGTTCCTTACTCCAAAGTCTAAAGCGCCCTCTATCGGCATTTTTTGAAATTTGTCTTTTAAAAATTCTTTTTCTATAAAATACCGACATAAAGGATAGTTTTAGTGAAAACCGTAAATCAATCGACCAATTTTTCCGTTTTTTCATAATCATTTGAAATTTAAACCCTCTGAACACAGTTAAGTTTGTGTAATTAACCCCTCCCAACTATTCAGATTTTGAGCTCAAAATTTAAGTTTAAGTTTAAGCTTACCAAACCATTTGAGATGCAAAAAATAGTTTTTCATTACTTCAAAGTCTAAAGCACCCTCTATCGGCATTTTTCGAAATTTATTTTTATAATTTATTTTCAAGAAAATACCAACATAAAGAATAGTTTTAGTGAAAACGGCAAATCAATCGACCAATTTTTCCGTTTTTTATGTGTATTGGAAATTTTGGACCCCAAACTTTAATGGCGGCTATCTCCTTTGGAAAACGTTTGTGACCCTTGATTTCCTATTTACTATTACTCGTCTTGATGTGTTCTATCACCCCCTAGCTTATATACCATTGTTTAGGGACACCCTGTATATGACAAACACAAAACACTAATTATTACAAAGATGTAATTGTTTACTTAGGGACAATAACCCGCTTTTTAACCGGTGTTCATAACACATTAGCCGGGGAATAATACCTCTATGAAATACAGGAATAACTGGTTATAAGGCCCTCTATTAGATGAATAGAATGTGTCGATACATTACCCGCTCAAAAACACAACGTGCCACAATAGCAGCTGGAGAATAAATTTCACTAGGTCACATGAGCATAGAATTGCAGCTCCTTCGATTTGCGCACAAGGACCAAACAATATACTTTATTATCATCTTATTAAACCTTTAAGACTGAGCTTCAGAAAATAGTGCTGTTGATCTTTAAAAAAAGAAAAGACATTCTTTTCAGTTTGGAAAATAGTAATTCGCTTAACCTTACATCATGTACTTTTTAAAATATTTTTTCCAGCATGTATGATCCATAGTACTAGGAAAATCTTCAAAAATATTAACTTCTAACAATCTTTCACCGGTTTTAACGGGATATATTTTTTTACACTCCAATTTTATGAACAAAAAATGTATTTAGATAAAATAAAACTTTCGAAAAATTAAAACATTGGTAAAATAAGACAGGTTTAAATATCCCTATAACAACTTTCATTTATCAATTTTACAGATATAATACAAAAAGCTTATTCTGGACAAAATGGAAAAAACAATCACGCGGACAAATTACTTAGAAGTATGTTGCTGATTCATGCCGTGGAGTTTTCGAATCGTTTGAATCTTAAATGTCTTTTTGTGAGAAACTCGTAATAAATTTTTAGTTATAGGGAAGTAATATTCCTTACTTAAAAATGTATGTTTAAAAAATTTCTTACATTATCTATAATACCAAATTATGTTACCAAAAAATAAATTATCAAGTTAGCATATGTGTTTAACGTTGTTATAGAAAAATGAAACTAATTTTATTCAAATATGACTAAATGCAAATAAAGTAAATAAAGTGTATAGTTTTTATTTCTAATCTTATACCTATAGTGTTAAATATTAAATACAATAAAAAAATACTCTAATTTGCTTTTTTATAGGTATTGAATTACGCAGAAATATTCGAATTATGTTTTGTTGTAAAATTACAAGGAAAAAAAATCGCCGAAACTCTTTTCTTATCTTTTACTGATCAGTAAAATATATTATTTAGAAGTATACTGTATACACCAGGAATGGTCAGTTTATTGGTAAAATAAAGAATTTAAAGCTCTTAAATGTTTTAATAAGTATAAAATAAATTAAACTACAAGATTTCTTTCAAAAATGTCGTATTATAGTCTTTTGAAATAAAAAAGAGAATATACATGCATTAGATTTATTATCGAAAGGGTTTATACATTTTTTTTATATATTTTCTAGAAAAAGGTTAATTTCGTAACGTCCCAATGCACTTATAGCTTATTCATTTTTAATTTGTTAACCGTCGTAAATACTTTATTAATTAACTATGAGTATTAAATATGTTTGAAATTGCAAAGAGAGATTAAAGCTATTGTAAAATTTCATTATTTTATAAAAACACCTGATAAGCATTTCTGAATAAGTTTAAACAGAACCTGCAGATATTTTTTTTTCGTATTTAAGAATCTTTCTTTATAATCCTTAATTTCGTCCTCGTTACATTATTTAATTTAATGGCTAACTGAAAAATTTCTGTAAATTCCTACAAAGAAAAAAAAAACTGAAAGTTTTCTGGAATTTACGAAAAATGTTTATTTATTAAAACACCTGATAAGCATTTCTGAATAAGTTTAAACATAAGCTGCAACCAGTTTGACAACTTTTTTTCGTGTTTAATAATTTCTTTATAATCCTCAATTTTGCCTTCGTTACATTATTTAATTTAATGGCTAACTGAAAAATTTCTGTAAATTCCAACAAAGAAAAAAAAACGAAAAAACTGGGAAATTTTCTGGAATTTACGAAAAATGTTTATTTATAAAAACACCTGTTAAGCATTTCGGAATAAGTTTAAACATAAACTGCAAGCAGTTTGACAACTTTTTTTTTCGTGTTTTATAATTTCTTTATAATCCTTAATTTCGTCCTCGTTACATTATTTAATTAAATGGCTAACATAAAAATTCCCGTAAATTCAAAAAAAGAAATTAAAAAAGAAAAACACCGAAAAGACTTGGAGAATTTTTGGAATTTACGAAAACTTTTCCGTTAATAAATAGTAAATTATACTCTAGTCTCGATCACTAGTATAATTTCCATAAAATCATCCTCTATTTTTTTTTTTACAGTGAAAGTTTAGAAACAGTTAGGTATTAAAGTTATGGCATTGTGTACTTGAACACTAATGGAAAAGAAGCTAGGCCGCAAAATTTTAATGTGCAATCTAATAAGAGCGAAAACATAAAAAACTGCTAAAATCAATTTTTTTTTGTTTTGTTGTTGTTAGCTAAATTGTTAGCTGTCTTAAATACTTTATTATTTAACTGCAAACATTAAATACGTTTGAAAATGCAAAAAGAGGTTAAAATGATTGCAAAATGTCTTTATTTTCTGAAAACAACTGATAAACATTCCTCAATAAATTTAAACATATACTGCAAGCAGTTTGATTTTTTTCCTTTTTTTGCATTTAATAATCTTCCTATATAAGCTTTAATTGAGTTCTTATAACATTATTTAGTTTAATTACTAAAACGTCCGATGAGGCTTTTCCGTGGAAAGGCCAAATTTGTTTGATAATACATGTATTTGTCTGGCTGTATAGTATTATACAGCTAATTCGAGATACAAATATTTTTCATTTAATAGTCAATTTCTTGTGTGTCCCGAAAATCTGTGTAATATGGTGTCGCGTTGAGTTTCTACATATTCCCACTGCTTAGTTTTATTTCTTTTTTCTTTTTTTTTAAACATAGGATTTGATACAGCAACTTATTGACTATGTGCAAGACAGAATACTTTACAGAAGTGCATTCATAAAATTTAGAGGAATAATTTCTTGACTAAAGTTTATTAGCGTTATTATTATTATATTAAAATTTATTAAAAATAATAAAATAAATACTTAAAAAAATAGAAAAAGAAACGGAAGGTTTTACGGAAATTGTACGGGTAATCGGGACGCCAATACAATTTACTGCTTTTAACAGAAACATTTCCGTAAATTCCAGAAAAAAAAAAAATACAAAAGTAGGATTTTTTTTTTCTTTTTAGACTTTCAGCATTTTTATTTTTAACCCTTTTTAATAAATCTGAAAATTATTTTTTTACTTCTTTTTGTCTGATAGTCTAACCACGCTTTAATTTTAATCAATATACTCAAACTGCCCTGAATTTTTTCGATGTTATTTACGTTTGCTCAGCCTAAATCCTGTTTCAAATGTAGTTTTTAGTATGTTGAATTTAAGAACAGGGACAGTCAAAATTTTTCGTTACACTGCGGCCAAAAGGAAAAAAACAATCATTCCAAATGAAGTTTAAAGAAGTTACTGTCTTTCAAGCATTAAAAAAATGTATGCATTTATGAAGTGCAGTAAAATATGCATTATGAAAATCTATTATGCATTATGTATTAAGCATTATGCGTTACAAAGAAGAATTATTATTCTTTTACAAGACGACATAAAATAATTTCGTTAGATATTGGTATAGGGGACGGAAATTTATGGTTTATTTTAATTCTGTTCAACTATGCCAAATATAGGAAATTGCTATATATCGGTGACGCTTACTATAAATTATTTCAGAAATAATACTACGTGCGAAGAATTTATAGAGCCATTCAAAAGATTTCAGATAGAACATGTTATTCGATGTACTCTATAATAGCGGAGATGGAAGAAATTATATTTTTAAATATGTTATGCGCTTTAAATTTTCATTATATTTATAGAAGCCGTATGCTGTATATAAATGCTACAGCTGATATGCAGAGCTACACAAAGGAATTCGTGAAGGTTACTGAGCACAGACGTTAATTGCTCAAATGTAATTTGTAAAATCGTAATGAATTTTAACAGTGAACGGCATTTCTTTTATGTGAAATTTTTGTACAATATAGATCAAAATGATGGCAATGATGTCAACTCAAAAATTGGATTCACGACCGTCTATGGATAATTATTTGTAGAAATTTAATTTCAGTATTTTTAACAGTTTTATTTTGAATTAAATTTCAGTTAAATAGTGGAGTATATTAAATGTACTTGGTAAACTGCAGGACTCAAAAAACATATTTAAGTATGTTTTCATGTAGTAGTATAAAATGCTGAAAGAGAAATTTAATCTATAATGCGTTTTCTTGCTAAACTGAATTTTCCATTATAAAGTATGTGGAACTGGGGAACATTTATACAGTTTTTTTTCTAAGAATTTTTTTGGTGTCAAGAAAGTAGAAATTTAAAGTTGGAAAAGAAATTTAATCATTTTTCCATGTGGTATCAGCAAAACACGTGTTATAAAATGTGCACTCGTTGTTTTATATAGTATTTTTGCATGTAATTAAAATAAAAATAAAAAAAAAGTCATTTGCATCAATGTACTCCATCACCGGGGCAGATTGGTACACTCATGGGGCACGTTGATACGTTTGGGAAAAATGGAGACAAAATAACACGAATGCATATTTTCCATAAAAAATTAGTTAGCAAACCATTTTATATTTATTTATAGAAATTCAAACCACCCACAATTTGTTTGTAACTAATATTAAAGCAATCAAAATTAAATGAATAATGACTTAATGTTCTGGCTGTTCCTTATCTCATTGTCGGCTGTGGTAACTTTGTCATATCTAGCACTTCAATGCTAGTATTATCTTCTTTCTTAGGAAAGATGAAAAAAACTACCAAGTTTTCTGTTTTTAAACGGTCGGTTTATAAACATAAAATAAAAAATAATTATATTAAAAATTCTGTTTATAATATAATTATCCTTTGCTGTTTTGCAGCTTGCTTCTTTTACTTAACATTTCTCATCTCGAAAATACGGAAAATAGATATAAATTAGAGATTTGCCAAACTACTGTCCTTTTCTTTTGTTAGTTCTACTAGCAGTAGATGTTGGATAAATTCGTATGTCTTCTGTTTGCAAAAATACTATGAAATGTTTTAATATAAAAAATCAATAAAACTAACATTAGAAATTTTTCGCGAAAAATGATTGGATTAAGGAGTGTATGAAAATAATAATAATAAAACGCAATGAAAAAATGAACTAAAAAAGGATTTAGGCTGTATCAATGAACCCCGACATAGACTGTATCGATGTGCCCCGACATAGACTGTATCAATGTGCCCCATACAGCCATTTTGAATAAAATGAGTCTAAAATCCAACACTTCATAATTTACTTAACAATAAAGAAGGAGGAACTGATAAAGAGTAGCTTTATTTGTCAGCGAGAGTATTCTTTTCGTTTGAAAAACTGGAAGAGTTGTATAATGCCATTTCAATTGTACAACTCAATTTTACTTTTAACCTACAAAAACAATAAGTCACCCGTCCCATTTCATTAAACTACTGAATCGTGCAAAGACGTTCTGTATGTAGTTGTGTACACTAGCATCACCTTTTGAAGCTGTTGTGAAATATCCTGTTATGACCCTGTGAGCACTAGAGGGGGTGTATCAATGTACCCTAAGTTTGAATGTGACCCAGTTCTCCCTATGTATATGAATTCGAGATTATAATCCCGAGACTAATTTCCGATCTCGGGATTTCAATACTGTTTGGATTCAATCCAGTGATCCCGTGATAATCCCGGTATTACGAAAATTAGAATTTCTCTATTATCACGAATTTTCACAATAGCTAAATATTGTAAAAAATAATAATTCAAGAAAAATACAGCCTAACTTATAAACATATACTCATTTCAAAATGTATTACTTTAATAATAAAAAAGCATAGGATAAATTATAACCATTGGAAATTAAAACAAATATGCTCTTATGTTTGACAATTAACAAAAAGAAAAAAAAGAAATGTCTATGTTTTATCTTCGAAATAATTTTTCCATTTGATGTTAAAAAAGGGTATTTGAATGGTTAAATATTTACAATATGAAAGTATAATTAATATCTCTAATTAAATTTTGCATTATTCTCAAAACCAAATAAATTAAGATTACAAATTTAGAATATAGAAAACACAAAATTTTCCCCTGCATAACGCTTTTTTTTCTTGAAATAAAAGTACTTAACACATACACACATATAACAATAAAAAATTAAATAAATGTATTATTTAAATTTATAATGATAGTTGTTAAGATTTGAAAACGTTGCATAACATAAAAAATTATCACAAACCAAGATAAAAAAGAAGATTAATTTGAATAGCTCAGTGTTTCTTAACTAATCGATTCTCCTTTGAAAATATGACCTAATAAATATCAAAGCTCTAAGTCGACTTCTAACTTTGTTTGCAGTAAATCCTGCTACTAAAAATACTCGTTCTGCTTCTACACTCGGGGGAGGAATTACCAGCAAATATTGATAAGCTAAATGATGTCCGCGTACTCCTTCATTTTCAAAAACAGACATCTCATTTCTAATTTATTTTGATAAATACTTTTGTTTTTGTGTTTCAGGTTTGACAGATCGCATTTTTTCCAATTTCTTGTATTTTTTCCTTATATGTTCGGTTATACGTTTGTCGTTTCGGAGTGGGCTCAATATGCGTTATTTCTGTATCTTCAGACTTGTCAGTGTTAACACTGTTTAGCCTTTCAATTATTGCTTTCATTTACTTTTTAATAACAGTTTTGTTAAGAATAGAAAACATACTGCTAGTTTTTGCACTCAGGTCATGTCGTTTAGGATTATGCAAATAATTTAAAATACCGATAATTCCATAAGCCATCATTCTCCAATGCGTAGTTTTAGCGCGTCTCTCATTTTGTAAGAAAATTTAAATTTTTTTTCAGGCAAATCATTTAAAATAATTTTTAAAGCTGCGTCTGCGAATAACAAATTACAATCCCTGCGACAGATTGCTCCTACTGTGATTTGTATCGGTTTGAGGACTTAACAATTTCGTTTATAAATAGAAAACCGGAATCGTCTATACAGATCTTATGTCTTCTAAATCGATTAAAGGTTTTGTATGCTATTTTTCAAGAAATAAAATCGTTCAAGAAAGTTACTAGGGTATTCAATTAAGTTTCGCAATCTAAAAGAAGGAAAAGTTCTTTCTTTTTTTCAGATATAACATACTTTTGAAGAACTTCATTCCATGTTGCAGATCGTTTAAAATAAATTATTAATTTTCGAATTTTTTTAATAAGTTCATTGATATATTCATCAGAGTATCAAAAGCCCTGTTCGTCTTCGGAAATTAAAACAAACCCCGATTCTAAACTTTCGGAAGATTCAATATCTTCATCTTTATCATCTTATTCTAAGGATAAATTTTACCTTCCGTAGCATGATTAAGCTACAGTTTTATTGGAAGGAAGTTTCTGGTTATATATTTTGTTGATTACAATATAAAGCATTACAAACTGCTAAATAATTGTCATGAGCGAAACAAAGCGATTGATCAGCTTTAATTTCTTTTCCGACTTTCAGCATTACTTTTGGTCTATCAGTTACGATAGCAACAAAGTCTTTTTTATTGAAATATCATACTGTTTTAGAAGCAGTTTTTATACACATTTTTTGCAGTGAAAGATACATGTATGTGCATAAGACCTAAAATCCAGAATTTGTTCAAATTCATGTTTCTTGAATGGACATTAATATTCATAAATTGCTTGTTTGCAGTAGATGTGCGTTCATCAAAAGTCAAATTAATTTTCCCCCGAACTTTTAGAAATTTACATATCCCTTGTAATTAACTTCTTTATTATGAAACTATCGCTCACTGCACGATTTCGAACTGATACTGCAGATTTTGGCAGATCATTATAGCTTTTAGCTATCAGTAAATTTCTTAAATCAATTGAATTGATGAAAACATTAAATGAAAAACCATTCTCCATAAAATCAAATCCAGTGATTCATTATCAATACTAAAATAGTCTTCTATTTTCCGCTTTTTAGAAGGCAATTTATCTTCTGTGAAATCTTGACTTGTAGAAGGAAGAGAGGATATAATAAATTATTTCTGAACTTTAGTACCATGCTTTGTGAATACATGTATATGCAATCCCTTAGTCGGTCGTTATAATGTTTTAAGCACTGCGCTACACTTTTTACATTTAGCGCTTTTTCCATCTTTTGACGTTAAATAGTAGTACCATACTGAATATGTAGCGTTATCTTTCCGATAAGTTACCAAATCCTTTTCATTCGACATGTTTAAAGCAAAGTATGTACGAACGTACGAAAATCAAAGAATTTAGCCCATAATGACTATCATACACAAATGCGACGCTTATCAGTAAGATATAATGCGAAAATGACTTAAGAAGTAAAGATATTTGCGCACACGCAGCGAAATCGAAATAAACAAACATTTCATTTTTTTCTGACTAATAGCGGCGTGTGCTATACCTAGTTGCAAATCAAAAGATTTCTAGTGTAAAAGATTTAATCGCTTAGAAATGTATATAAAAATATTTGAGGCATATATTCTTTTTCAATCATATATAATCTTCATGATAGTTAATCCCCCCGCCCCCAAAGTGAAAGATTTTATAAATATCTTTTTTTTTAATTTCAGCTCTATATTATTCCACTAAAAAACCAGACAACCCTGTAAATCCCGGGATTATTTCTGACAAATCCCAGGATTTTCCGGATTAAAAATACACCGTGATGTGGGGATTGTAACACCTCATATCAATCTACAAATAAAAACAAGGTTGTTCAAAAGAATTAGAATACGCATATTTGGCTGTGGAAGGTAAGTGTTGATATCAGATTTTCAAATGTTTTATCTGTTTTCTAAAATGTTGACTTAATTTTCTTATTTAACTTATTTCCTAACAACGAAAATATTGTTAAATATTTCAGGAAGTGTTGGTAAGAGTTTCATAATATATTGCTAACGCATGATTTTTCCTGTCTTGTTACTCTTCATTTAGACTCTGAATAAATTTAATGTTATTGTATGCCTTTTGATATCTTACTGTAGTTTCTGAGTTATTACAATTTGTTTGAAATTTGTTGTTATATTCATCAAAAATGACGATAAAAATTTGTCTGTTAATTTTAGATACACACTATGAATGATTAACAAAATTTAAAAAAAAATCTGCTAATATGCCTCACATTACGCTCATTACTGATGATATCTTTTTTCTAATTTATTTTATTAATCGTGCAACAAAATTTCAAAAAATATTTAGATAATCAAATCTTAATTTAGATAATCACAACTTAAATTATTGAGAAATTTAGCTTTATTGCAGATATAAGACTAGGTATGAAGATGCAGCAATGATTGTTGATAACTTTCTTGATCGATTCGCAGAACACAGAAAAATGAATAAATACTGCTAAATCAAGTTTATTTTCCAAATGAAGGACATATATCATTTGAATTAAGCTGATAAAATGCGATTTTACTCTGTAGTAAACACATCTCGTATTCATTATAAGTGACTCATTTTGTATTTTCACACTCAAGAATAAATACTCGAATTATTCTTATGTTGAATATGTAAATAATTTTCTACTGTATAATTTAACCACTTTCAACATTCGTTACATCAATATAGATATTTATATATGTAAATGGAATCTACAAATATCAATATGCACGGCACATGCATTTGCAAATCTTTAATACAATATGAATTCTGTTGACAAACACATTTGTAAACCACGCATAGTTATAGCACTAATGCATAAGATCTTTAATTTATTTGTCAGTATAAATCCTTCTATAAAGATTAAAATGTTATTTGCAATATTCTGCTCCAGTAAGAAAGTTAGAATTGTATTATATCAATGAGAATATAAATTTAAATATCTGTCTATATTTTTAATTAATTTTTCAATTAATTTTCAACTGTGGAATTATGGAATATTTTTTGTTAAATGTCCCATTGCTAAACTAAGCGTAGACAAGCAGAGTGAAAATATGCCCAAGCCGAGAATCGAACCCGGAAACCTTGGAAAATCGTTCAAAGTACTCAACCATTTAAGTTATGAGGACAGTTTAGCATCTCTCACTCACATATGTTGATAAGGCTGCAACTACAGCACAAGATGAAATAGTCTTCACGAGCACACAATCAAGCGGCGTCACATGAGACAGAAACAAACCCAGCATCTGTAATCACATACATATTTTAATTAATTTTCGAATTAACTTTAAATAGTGGTTCTCAGTTATACTCAGACCTTCTGAATTTTTCAATCCTCTTGGTAGCTTAAATAATAGAGCAGGTGGAGCGATAATCCAAGGATTCCAGGTTCGATTCCTGGCTTGACCATTTTTCACTCTGCAGCTCTTTGATTAGTTAGCATTATAAATATTCAATAATTTCAAGCGTAATTTCACTTTTGAAAATTAATTGAAAAATTAATTACGAATATATATATAAATATATATATATATATATATATATATATATATATATATATATATATATATATATATATATATGTATGTGTGTGTGTGTGTGATTGCCGATGCTGGGTTTGTTTGTGTCTCATGTTACGCTACAGGATTAGGTGCTCTTACAAGCTATTCCATCTTGTGCTGTAGTTGCAACCTTACTAACATATGTGTGTGAGAAATGCCATGTTTAGTATCGTCCTTATAGCTTAAATGGTAGAGCACTTGGAGCAATATTCCAGTAGTCCCAGGTTCGATTCCCGGCTTGAAAATTGTTAACTCTGTTGGTGTACGCATAGTTAGAAATGTGATAATTCACGTAATAAATGTTAATTTAATATCTGTCATCTATTAACCCTTTACAGCAGTTTGTCGACAAAACATACTGATATTTTATAAAGAAATAGGTATAGTAATTTAAAATACTTCTGTAAGACCATTCATTTGAAGACTGATATTTGCTTTCCAGACACATAGTACGAAGAAAGCTTTATAATAATAGCTTTTTTCTATGTGTGTTTGAATAAACACCATAACTTATAAACAGCTCTTCGGTTAAACTACAACTTTTAGTCGAAGCTGCAGCAGCCATAAGAAGCTTTCAAAGCAATTTAAAGACATTTACAGAATCTCGAGTTCTTCAATTTAACCAATTTATGTTTCAAATTTCTTCTGTTGTTCTGTTTAGTGTTAAAAGAAGGTGGTCAGTATTTTTAAAAAAGGGAAAAAGTCATAGGACGACAGCACAGAACGCCTTACTACGACAAACATGTCGCTCGAAGCCACGGGTACTCGTGATTAAAATGTTTAAGAGGGAATATATCATTTAATGTTAAAGAGAGTGAAGCCCAGGACGTTTACTTTGATGAATAATTGCTTATATTTTAAATAACGTGTAGAGAGAATACTGTTAATGCAGATTACACTTTCTGCTTTTAATGGTCATTAATTTAAAGAATTTTGTTCTCACAATTTTCCGTTTTACCAGCCAGTGCGTAAACGAAATTATTCGGTATTTAAATGAAAGCAAATGATCTTGGATAAAATGTCATGCATTCCCTGTATGTTATAGAACGCAGAAACAAAAATTGAAAGAATATTGTGCATATCATCAGATGACTTATATATTTAATTCATTTCTTTTACGTATCTTTAAATCCGAGCTGTACTCTTCTCGGAAAAAGGGAACAATATCAGGTGTCAATGGGTTACGTAGCAACAGGGAAACTTCACATCCAGTCTGTTGGTTAGCGTCTGAGACATTACGACACAATAATAAAAATTTAAATTTTCATGTAGTTATTTAAAACGTGCTACATACATTGAAAGAAAAAATAAATATATAGTTACATCAAAATATATGAAAGATCAAAAAGTAATAATAATAATAACAAAGAAAAATATTTTACTAAATGCCGAAACACGAAAAAGCTATCATGACCAATAGTAACCCTTAAAAATCACACTTTTAAGAGTTTTTTTAACCCATGCATTTACGGTTTATTTTTAAGGGGAAAAAACACTATTGTAACATATTAACAATTTATTTTGATAGATATACAAGGCAAAAAAACAAACAAAAGAAATAACATCTGATGTAAACAAATCAGATTCCTTTTTCAGTAAACAAAAATAATATTGGGCATTTTCTATTGTGGGGTCGAAGACATCGTAATATGTTTTTATTTTACAGCGATTTCATTTGGGATATTGTTGATACCGTTATAAATTTTTTTAGTGAGTTGAAGCATTCTATTTTTAAGTGAAACAGTGCAAAAGTCTCTATGAATGGTTGTATTTTTAAGATTTTTATTGCCATGACTGATGATTCTTAGTTGTCTATTGTGAGTTTTATAAAACTAGCCTAGAGACGTTTTGCTAACACAACTCCAAATACAGGGTGTCCAGAAATATTGGGACAAACTTTAAGGGGAGGTAGGGTACATCGCAGGATTCAGTTTTGCATGACAACCCATGGTCGGAAACACCTTCCTGGCGCTGTAGTGAGGACATTAAAACACAAGAAAGAAAAGACATAAACTGGGAAAGAAAACATGTTTATAATTCTTAGTGCTGCAAAAATACTAAGACAATGCTGGGAAGTGCTATGGAACTTGTTACAAGCATCGTGGTAGCTGTTGTGGAAGTTCGGGAAATTCTTGGTGCTTTCGAAATCATTAGATCATTTATGCGCCGGAGATGTGCTCCGTGCATCATGGTCCGGAATCGTAATTTTGAACACCTGTTTTGATGACGATCGTTGTCTCTTTAATGTTCTTTTTTCTTGGTTTTTTGTTGTATTTAGGATAATAAACATGTTTTTTTCTATTATTCGTGTCCGGTCGTTCTTGTGTTTTGTGCCGTCTCTACCGTGCCAGGACAACATTTCAGACCATGGGTTCCTGTGTAAAATTGGATCCTTGTGATGTCCTCTACCCCCTCCTTAAAATTTGTTTCAATATTTCTGGGACACCCTGTATAAAGGATTATTTAAACTTCCTTGCGTAGGTGAGAATAGACCACAACAGTACATTGTATATAAAAAGGTATATTATTAATTTGGAGAGAATTACAAAAACAGGATAAATCGATTTGGACATACTGGCGACCTTCGCTGTAATGTTAAGAATATGTTTTTTCCACATTAGTATTTTATCAAAGATAGCGCCTAAATAATTAGTGTGGTCAGATGTTGATAATTATAGTGTGGTACATGTTATAACGGTTACGCGAAAAGTAGATACCTGCTATTTTATTTTCATTGAGTTTAGCACGCCACAAGTTACACAAGGTGATGAAAGTGTCATTGTGATTCTGAATTTTATACAAAATTGATGGTTGTGAACAGAAGAGTATTTTGTCCTGTCGTCAGGATGTAAGGAAATCGAAGTCCTAACTGAACTTGACAGATCTGTTAAAATGTTTAAGAGGAAATACCATTTAATGTTAAAGAGAGTAAGTTCCAGGACGTTAACTTGATGAATAATTGCTTAGATTAAATAACGTGTAGAGAGAATACTATTAATGCAGATTACACATTCTACTTTTACATGTCGTTAATTTAATGAATTTTGTTTTCACAATTTTCCGTTTTACGATCCAGTGTATAAATGAAACTCTTTGGCTCTTAAATGAAAGCAAATGATCTTGGATAAAAAGTTATGTATTGCCAATATGTTATAGAACGCAGAAACAAAAATTGAAAGAATATGGTCATATCATCGGATGACTTATACATTTAATTCATTTCTAAATCTTTTTTTAAACCATTGAAAAAATCTATTTAAAGGGGAAATAAAGAAAGCAAATCCAATAGATTATAAGCGATATGTCAAACTTAGTTGTGCACAAGTACCGTCAAATTTCAGAGGTATTAAGTCTAGCTGATATCCTTTGTTATAAATTTCAGGATCATCATTTTAATATTGTTGTTAATTCTAAGACAGCGCAAATAGTACTATTTCCTTTCTAACATTAAATATTTTATTGTTAGGAATGACTTAGTGGAGATACTTACTAAATTTGTCAACGGTTGTCGTGACAACCATTCATGGCAACCGTTTCTTTTTAGGTGCGTTCGTAATTATGTAAATTCGTAGCACCTATTGTTTTCGCTCAGTCCGTCCGTCTGTCTGTCCGTCTGTCTGTCCGCATATAACAACGCAAAAACTACCAAACCGAATAGTTTGAAATTTAAAATACATAATTATAACATAATTTTGTCGAGTCATTTCAAATTTTATGAAAATCGGATGGATAGATCAATTACAGGGACAATCAAAAGGATTCCGTTACATTACGGTCAATGGGGAAAAAGTTTCAAATGCATTTTAATCGTTTGAAATTTAAAACATATAATTATTACGTAATTTTATCGAGTCATTTCAAATGTTATGAAAGTCGGATGCATAGATCATTTACAGGGACAATCAAAGGTATTCCATTACATTACGGTCAATGGGAAAAAATATTCAAATGCATTTGTATGATGTTACACTAATTCGAACATAATATAATTGGTATGATTCTATGAAATATATACTAAAATATGCATTCTGTACAATCTGTGATGCAAAGAATTTTTATTATTAAATTACAGGGCCACACAAAAGTATTCCACTACGTAATGGTATACGGGGAAACATTGTTTGGAGCGTGTTTTAATTATATTCAACTATTTCACATTTTATGAATAAGATATACGTTTCTGAGGTGCAATTAAAATTACTTTCTGCATATTTACAGAAACACAAAGATTTCGACTACTATACTGTATCCGAAGTACACGCTACTATATCAGCAAGATCTGAATATTTTTAAAACTTCGTTATCGTACGAACGCACCTCATTTGCTTCGTTCACGTGCAATTTCCAACTTGTTTTCTTTTTTCTGATTTATTATTATTATTATTATTATTATTGTAGGTCTAAAACAACTACTGGTAGTGAAAATCGGTAATTTCGAAGTCTCAAAAGAGAGTAATAAAATATTAATACAGCCATGGAAAAAATGATAAAGACTTGGTAAAAGTTGTCACATGAAGAAGCTGCTTATTTGGAAATTATACAAATTTTTATTGGCTGAAAAATTTTAAAATGGAGCCTTTACAGATAAAATTTAAGTTGAAAATTTGAAAAAATAATTAAAAGGTATGAATTTTTTAAAAAAAAGTTTTAATAGGTTGCTACTCGGAAAAAAATTATAAAGACAATTTTTTTTGTTATTGTTCTTTGATCGCAAACAAAATTTTGCCTATTTAGTAATATCTTATTTTGTTTAAAGTGGTCTAACCAGTAAATCAGTAAGATTATTCAGTTTCTTCCTCTTCCATCATACCAAAACGCACACAAAAATTTTAAGTTGAAAAATTAAAAATTTTTTGCTTATGGATGTCAAATTGCATACATATGTTAAGAGATCTAAAACAGTAATTTATAATATTTTGAAAAATCAAAAAGATTAAGGAAAAGAAGAAGTATACTGGTAGGCAAGTTTCTCTGACTATACATCAAAAGTGGGGAATCGCTCGTCAAACTTTCTTAATGAAAATGATTACTACTCAGATTAGGTACGAAATGAATCTATTATGCACTGTCCGAGCTTGCACGGAGTGTTCTGCAAACGAATGCCAATGTTAGATATGTTAAACTACGGTAACACCCACCACTTACAGAACTACATTAGAAGCCTAGATTATAATTTATTCATAAATTATAATCTAGGGTTTCCTTTGGATTTCACTGGATATATGTAGTATTTTTGAATAAAAACAGTTTACTTTGGATGCACCAGAGAGTATTCTCCATTACTGGAAGACTTGCAAAAAGATAAATCTCTTTTTTCGAAATGTTAATTCGGAGGATATTCTGTGATTACGTTATCAAGTTTTGCAACCAATGGAGCAACGCCAATCTTGTCCTTTTTTGGTTGCATGAATTCAAAATAATATGTGGATATTTTAGATGAAAAATGTTTCTCCCTTATTACAGGTGGTGATTATCTGTTTGGAAAATATAATGAAATTTCAAATGTTTCGCGTTCATCATGTCCATAGCTCGTGGCCAATTTCGTCCAATTTTTGGATTTGATACCAAGAAGCCCTCATTAAAAAACTATAGAGAATCTCTGAGGCATTTTAGGTAGAAAAGTATGTAATTATGGAAAAATACCAGCAAATATAGAGAATTTGCCGACATTTGTCTAATTAGTGTTCAAAAACTTTTCTAAAACAGTTTTTAATTGGACGTTTACTAATGATAACGCGTTTAAAATAAAGGTGATTTTGTAAAGCAATAATTTATCTCCAGAATTATTAAATCATGTCCTTTTAAAATTTTCCATGTTTCATGTCTTAGATATCTTTTCATCTGTATTTTATAAAATGTATTGTAATTTAATTTTATATTATTAGAATTATTATTAGAATTTATTTTATATTTCCTAAAGTTTGCTAGTTACGAATAATAAATAGCGTTTAATATTGCTTTCAGTTTATAATTATTTTGACACATATTAATCATTTTTTAACATGTCCTTTTATTTTTTTTCCATGGTTGTATTTTTCTTAATATAAATAAATGTACTAAGAGATTCTTTTAAAATCTGAATATTTGTTAATTTATTCGGTTGTGTATGTATTTATCTACGTATATTAAGATACTAAAAATTTAATACTTACGAATTGATTTATGTATAAATTTCGATTTTTGCTAACTGATTTTCATATCATTCTTCGTAACTGTAATTTTACGGATGTAGTACTTCAGCTCGTGACTTTTTTTTTTAATAATAGATTTCGAGATGATTTTTTAAGCTATTTTGTTAACTCAAAAAGCGCAAATTGTAACATTTCCTTTCTAAAAATAAACCTATTTTCACATGCCTATTAAAAATAAAAATAAAAGTTTTTTGAACATTATATAAAATATAAATCGATGTACTAAAACTATCTTATTCAAATCTTTTTTCTTATATCTTGTTAAAAAAAACCCGGAACGAGTGTGTGTATATGTGGGGGGTATACTATATTAATTTATTGCATTTTAAATTAAAAGATTATCAAACGCTTAAGATTTATTTATTTAATAAATCACAAAAACATCATCATAGCAACTCATTCGACCTTTAAATTCCTCAATAAATAAATAAATGATATATAAAATTAATAGGGATATATCAAATATCACTGATAAACAAGGTTTCTGTTTCTAACTAAATATGTGGTGACTTTTATATTTTAGGTGGTGCTGTGAAAGAATATGCCATTAAAAAGGTTCCATCCCCCACAGATTTTTAAAAAATTCAAAATCTTGAAAATCTGAATTTTGTAGTATTTATTCAACACATATACCTTATGAAATTTATCATTTGGTATTTTAGTAATGACAAACTTTTAAATAAACACTTTTAAAGCTTAAAATTAATATTTAAAACATTAAAAGTATACTCTGTTTATAAAGTTTCAGAAAAATATAGAAGAATTTTTGTAAAAAGAAATGATATTAATAAGAAATTTCTTACTTTCTGTAGCGGTAAATGTCTTATCTGCGGCTGTTATCTTATAGGACATTCTTCCGAGTTATATTGGCAATTTAAAGCAGACATTACTGTCGTTGAGCCAGGGGCTCATGTGGTTTCATCTCAGGAGACTTGATAAATTATATATTTTTGGATTCACCGCAACAATAGCATCTCATATATCCATGATACTTTCAAAACGAGGGTAGCTTTTGGGCGCCATATTGCAAAATGTCCGCTGTCGTTGAGTTAAGCGGTTGTGTGGTTTTGTGTCAGTGGACTTGATGAACAATATATATTTTGGATTCCCCATAACATCAGCATTTCATTTGTCCAAGATACATTCAATACTAGGGTAGTTTATGAGCGCCATATTGGAAAACTTGTGGTTTCTGGTCAGTGGACTTTTTAAACAATACTATTTTGGATTCACGACAACATCATAATGACATTTATCCATGATATTTTCAAAATCAGAGTAGCTAATGAACGCCATATTGAAAAATGGCCACCGCCGTTGCTCCAGGAGCTCATGTGGTTTCACGTCAGGAGACTTGTTAAATCATACGAATATATTTTTGGATTCACCACAACATCAGAAAAACATTTTTCCATATTTTCAAAACCAAGGTAGTTTATGGGCGGTATTCTGGAAAATGGCCGTCATCTTTGATTCAGAGGCATGTGTATTTAGGTTTCAGTGGACAGTGGACTTGTTAAACCATACATTTTTGGATTCACCACAACATCAGCCACAACATGACATTTATCCATGACATTTTCAAAAATAGTGTAACTAATGGAAGCCATATTGGAAAACTTCACCGCCGGTGATAGGAAATATGTTTTTGGCTTTATTTGCTGCTAAATTAATAAGGCGATTAAACAGACAATAACTAAAGACTCACAGGGATCAAAAGCTACAACAATATTCGCTCAAAGACCTGCTGCAGTTAAGAGATATTTTTGATACCAGGGCAGGATTTCTTTACATTTTTCGTGAAAGAATCAATATCAGTTCTTCAGAAAAATCTATTCTACATAAGATGAGTCTTTTAGCAAGATGCAGAAAGACGATCGTAGTATCTCATATTTACAGAACATGGTTATCAATGAATTGATAAATATAGACAGGCTAATAGAATCAACTAGATCAATTACAAATCCAGAAATTGCCGAAGTATGCTCAACATTCATGAGATGGGTGAAGAAACTTATCAAACTTTCAAGAGAGAATATTTGTCGAAAGATTCAAAGACAGAAGGATTTTTCAAATCTCCAAAATAAAAAGGCTAAACACATTTTCTGACTTGAAGAAGAAAGGGAAATTAAAGTTAAATAAATTAGAATTTCTTACAAAGACAAAAGGAAATTGTTTGCTCAGATGACGATCACTGCGGAGCAAAGAAATTTGGATATGAGAACTGTCTTTTTCTACCATCTAGGGCTTCTTCTGTGATCCTTAACAACACTTGATGGTTCAATGCGAAAAACTGAAAAATCAAACTGATGGATATTATGACAAAATTGCGTCTTCTTAAAGAATGCAAAGATGGTGTTCTTAATAGAAATAACGTAATGTGCTTTGCTTAAAATTACCATAGGAGCTACCATCATTTGGACAACTTTCAAAGATTATGCTTTCTAAAATAATACAAGATATACATCCTCTCAAAGGATAGATGTTGTATTTGGTGCATGCAAGCAGTTGTCAATAAAAAGAAATGAATGAAAAATATGAACTGAAAGTGATTTTATAAAAGTTATATACTCCTGGTCAAACAGTAAGAAAATGGAAGCAGATTTTATCTGATGAGGAGAACAATAAATAATATATGCATTTCACTTCTCAAGAATCGCAAAATGAACATTACCTGAAATAGTTGAATACACGAAAGCTGTATTTATCTATGGAGAAAAAATGCTATGAATTCACGAAATAACTAGTTGAAGAAGCTACTAAGTTGACCTGCTTCCAAGAAGAGGAGATACGCAACTTATATTTCGAGCACACCATGATTTGGCGTCTGGATTTGGAAATATTATTATTATCTCTACACTGTTTTCTTTAGAAAAAATTTTAAATACTGGGTAGGATTAATACTTGTGAAATTTGGATCCAAAGACAGGATAACGAAAATTACTACAATTTAAGCGAAATGCATGGACTTCTAAGTAAAGAGAGATGTAATGCATCACTTGAAAGGCATTCACTCGCAGGTGCGATACAATAAGTGCTTTTGCAGACAAAGGAAAATGATGAATCAAACCACAAATTTTCGAGGTGCGCTTAAGGCGTTTGATACTGAAGCTGCTTTATCAGATAAAATAAAGAAACAACAGGAAATGACTCATAAGTTTACTCTCTCTATATGGAAAGCAAAAATACTTCGACATCAAGGAATTGGGTTTTATTTCATATATTTTTTCTGTAAAATAAGGATTTTTTGGAGTCGCATTGATTATTGCCATGTAGTAATACACTCTACCTATAGCTAATGCGAGCTAATTACCATGGTCTTGTTCGGAAGAAGTGCCTACAGGATAATTTTAATCTTCCATCCCCAGTTAAATATGGTTGGATTTTTGGAACAGATAGTAAGGGAAAAGGCAATCTAGAGATCTAGTGGAATGGCAGTCCACTTGCTCCTGGAGTTGCTTTGGAACTGGTGTCATATTCTTGATCACTAACATGTAAAACTCTATCAAGTGCGTGTTTATTTAATAACCTCACGTACAATCATATGCAGAACATAGAACTAACTGTTATTTGGATGCAGGAATGTGAACCAATCATGATAGAGGTGCAAAATACTAAGATTTCTGTTATTTATTGTTATTTGGTTTATCACCAGCACTTTTTTTACCAGATTTTTATTCAGTTGCCATCACTTTTTGTCAAACAATTAAAATTAGTTTAGGAAACAAGAAAATAAATTGAATAAGGAAAATTTTACTTTTTCAATTGTATTAAAAACAAGCAATGGAAGGAAGTTTTGAAGTTGCATACATGCACCCGTGTTCCAAAAGGGTTAATTTTAACAGACTAAGTACAATAGTTTCACCAGTACTACTTTTTCCTTGAACTGCTGTGTATTATTCTCGTGAAAATATTAGGCATTAAAATGCAAAACAAGATTTCGATTTCCTTTCATCGCAAATGTCTTTTGATCGGTTTATACAATTGAAAATGTTAATAATCGTATTAAAATAAAATCTTAACAAATACATAATTTGTATAATGTTTTATATTAGATAATATTTGTTCTCTGCATTTTTTTTTTTATAAATATTAAATTATGTGGTGATGGTAAAATCATTTGTGTCTATGTGCGATAGATGGCGCTCATCTTTTCAATATGGCGTCTATAAAATACCACAAATTTAATAGTTACATCGTAAAATGAACTCCTTGGATCATTGTGAATCCAAAAAGGTATATATCACCAAGTCCCCAGAGATGAAACCAAAACCCCAAATTTTGGCTTCTGGCTCAACGACTATAAGCCACTTATATCATTACAATAGCATAAATATTTTGTTTTCTTGAAAAAAGTGTCGAATATTTCTCATGCCAATCTCGATAAATAGTTATCTTTGTATTGTTTTTCAGGAGATTCCAACCTTGCAATCTTGATCAAGTAATTCTGAGTTTTTCTTTGATAAATTTAAGTCTCTCACATAATCATTTAATTTATTTTGAATAATTAGGTGTGGTTCTTCATTTATGCCAGGAGAATAGTTTACATCAGATCTAGAGGAAGTTTCAATTTCGTCAATTTCCCTTTCTACTGCTGCATCGTCATATGTAAAATTCTTTGGTGGTTTCTGAAGGTTTTCTGGAGGTTCTGCATCATTTTCTAATGCTGGTCACATTGCTGATTCTAAGTTCGGGTACTTAATTTTATGTTTACTTCTTGCAGAGAATCCTTTAATTTTTCTAATAAATTAGTAGCAGTTAGTTATATGATCCTTCAGCATGCGCCATATCATGGGTAGGGCAAAGAACATACACTTTTTTGTACCTTTCATCCACGCCCGGAGGTTTGTAGCACATCGTGTACAACAAGAATGAGGTACCCATTTCTTATCTTCTTCACCTACTTTATATCCAAAGTACACATGATAGGCTGTCTTTATTAACGGCGTGAAAGTTCATCGATGCTTTTTGCAAGTTAGCTCCCCGCACACACAGAAAAAGAATCGGGTTCATTAACGCATTCTCTAGACAAATTTTACATATTGTAGAGGAAAATAGGATAAATATAAGCTAAAACTAAATCAAGAGTCTTACAGAACAAAGAAATAGTAGTATACTCACCCCGAAAGTTTCAACTGTCATGGATTTGCGTTAAAGTAAAATAGTGTGGGGGTGGCTAGAGCTGTCTGTTCAAGGTCGCATTCTAAAAAATAAAAGTGTAAATTTACACACAAAAATGTGTAAATCGATGATACAAAAACGATTTGTTTATGTGTGTAAATTTGTGTGTAAATTGCCAAAATACACGCCTAATGTATAAATTTCAAAATACACGTTTCAGTGTGTAATTTGATGAAAACACTAAGTGTGTAAAAGTTAAAATGATCTCACGTATCTGTGTAATCTTCAGTGATCACACGGATAAATGCGTATTATGCAAAAAACACGAATTATTGTGTTATTGTAATTTACACAGTTCTTTGCGTAATATGTAAAATACGCATATATTATGGAGGTTCAATAACTATTGTGTCTAGTATATATAGAATATCTGTGCTGCAATGGGTGATGCATAATATCGAAGTCTAATGTCTTAGTTGATTTTATGCTTAGTTTCAGAACTGTAGCTGCAGTATTTACATAGTTTTGGATGAAGGAATGAAATGGGAGAGGGGTGTAGTTGAAAGCCTGATTTTTAGCTTATGGGGCTGGATTTGTGACACTGGATGAGATAAAACTATTGTTGTTTAGACTCGGGATCATAGTGAAGTACCCCCTTCTCACCCACTGTCACAAATGTAGCCTCATAAGCTCCAAATCAGCCTATTACACTCACCTCCCCTCTTAAAAACTCCCTCTAAATAGGTGTTTAGAACTTCACCCCTCCCTCTAAAACTATGTTACTACAGCAGCTACGGTTCTAAAATTCAGCATATTGCCATTTAAGTTTTAGTTTTCGATATTCCTTATCAACCATCCTAGTACAAATATTACTTCTCTATTAATGGGGAAGTATGGGACACATTTTGAAATTTACAATATCTTTAATTATAAAATTGATTCTTCAAATTATGTTTCTATATTATTCAAGGACATTAGAAAGTGTTTCATTTTGTATTCTATAAATGGAAATTTTTGTATTTGTGCCAAATAAAGCTGATTTTATTATTTTTGAAAAAGTGTCCCATTCCTCCCTACTCTCCTCTAAATATACACATAAAAACTGCTGTTTTATTTTCTATATTTTTCATTGCTTCTTAATTTTATTTTCCCTTCATTTAGATATTATTAAGTACATGCAATTAAAAATTAAGATAAAGAAAAAATAATTAATGATAGATTTTAGACTAGTCAGATGGAATAATCATAGTTGGTATACCTGCAATCTTCGCAGTTTTTATTTTCAGAGTTCAGACTCAATTTTTCACTTTTTATTTTTCAGATCCAAAATACAAACTCAGTTATACTCAAGGTACTGTGTTACATACAGTTATAAAAGTAAAATTTAAAATACTATAAAAGATAGAAAAAGGTATGTAATCTTTCCACACAGAGACACACATATTACCTGCAAACATTTTAGCTGATTTGTTTATATATACATAAATAACCTATATTATGTGTTGAATTGTTTTCTTTTTATGAATATTCATCATTACAACGAATTTGCCTTAAAAGATTATCAAGACTATCAAAAAGGCTGTTGAATAATTAAAATA
Source organism: Maratus speculifer (assembly GCA_964019185.1). Lineage (NCBI taxonomy): Eukaryota > Metazoa > Arthropoda > Arachnida > Araneae > Salticidae > Maratus > Maratus speculifer. The sequence continues at coordinate 138,231,234 of OZ025298.1, forward strand.
ACATCTTTTTCATATAAGATTATATTTAGAAATTAGTGTCTTAAAAAAATACAAATATATTTTAACATTAATGAAATGACTCGTATTTTCATAAATGAAAATTTTAGATATTGTAATTATAATTTTAGATATCAAACTAATTAGTATTTTTATTTATCAGCTATAGTAAAAAACAAAATAAGAAATACTGTGATTATATCTAAATATCAATTGACTGTTATAAATTTTCGAAATTAATGCTCGTGTATAAAATCTTAAGTGTATAAAACGTCACCCGTCGGGGGATATTTATTTAGGAGAGGAACTGATAAGTTCCATTTTGAATATTCATTATGACACAACCGTTATAAATTTTTATATACATACAATCATATCTTTTAGGTCATATTAATTCTATAATAATAGGCAAAATTGCAATGGAAAAATGTTTATTTGTAGAAAAAGCCATTACTTTAATAAAAATTTTCTTCAGAATTTTTGGTCTAAGGTTATTTTAAATCAACGTATTTGTGCTCTTTTGCAATTTACTTCTGTTATTTTTGTTAAATCTATAATTAACAAGCAAAAATTATGTGTTCTTTACTATCATTATTTTAGTGGAACATAGTTCTTCTAATGTAATATTTCCAAATTAAAACACAGTTGAAAATTAAATGTAATTAAGAAAAATGAATATTTCAAATTTCTCAAAATTGGAAAATGTAACGTAGAAATTAAAAAACAACGCTATAGTTTAATAGATGATAAACATATTTAACATTATAAATTTCATAAAAAAAGAAAAAAATACTTACAAAGGAATTTTAATAAAAAAATGAAACTCAGATGAACTGTTTAGCTTATAAATCGAATATATAATTTATAGATATGATGCACATTTGTATAATATTTTATAAATAAATTATAATATCTTTCACACAACCTACCCGAAGTTTAACACCCCCCCCCACACACAAAAAAAAATGATGTTAACGTTTATGCTATTGTTAAAATACATTCATAAATTCTTTTTAAGATGAAAATTTTTCAAGAAATAAATAACTTTAGATACAACAGTTGTTATTTTAATAGACATTTATCAGGAGTTAGGTAATGTTGACATTTTTTAAGGCAAGTAAATTAGTCGTGTAAAAAATTCTTATATGTAAAAAAAAAACAATTCAACGTATAGAATATATATTTATACATAAATATAAACAAATCAAATAAAAAGAATTGAAGGTAATACGAACGTATGAGATTACTTGTTTATATTTTATAGGAGAATAACATCTATATTTTTCTCAACGCGAGTTCTCCTATTCAGCTTGCCACTTTGGCTACCACGTTGTACATGATTTGCTTACTATGCGTGCTGGTTGAGAAGTTTCATTTTCGATCCCGGCGTGATCAAGGACAAGTTACTGGACACACCATTAGTTTTCAACCTAAACCTGATGAAGCCTAGTCGGCGATGATTATGATTTTAGTTTCCAATGCTAAATTCGCATAGTTCACTAATAGGACCATACCTTGTACTGCGAACTGAAGTTAAACTAGAATTACAAGTTTAACTTTGAAATGGGTAAAAGGTTATAAGCTATGAGACTTTTTAATTTGGATTTAATAATTTAGGGTAAAATCAAGCATACTTATATTGGATATGCTAAATGTAAAAATAACTCAGGATACGAACTTAGAATTATCTCAATTACATGAATTATATTTTATGTAACATATTAAATGAGTTCAAAATAGTTTTTAGATTCTACTGAAGCTTAAACTACTGACCTTTAAATTAAGTGGGGGGGGGGGGGGGCAGCACAAAAATTACCAAAAGTACAAAAAATATAATTTAAATTTATGAATAAGCATAAAGTGGGTTTATACCTCTATTATAATGCCTATTTATGAAGTCTTCCTAATTTCGCTTTAAGAATTAAATCTAACACTATTGCTGAAAATTACAAGTAAAATTGTGAAAAAACAGCGGTCAGCGGGACGGCTGAAAGAAATTACGATTTAACCAAAATCTATAATAATAAAATAAACATTCTCAAATTTGATGTACAAATTTCAAAAGGTAATTCGGAAAAGAAATTAAAATTAACTAATTTAATGAATAAAATTTTACGTTACACATAACGAAATATTGTTACATTTGTCGAGATTAATTTTTTAGCTTCTTTTAAATGTTTGTATGCTGCGGAAACGGGGAAAGTGAGAGAGGCGGTCAGAGTATCTTATAAAAATAAATAAATATATTAGTATATTATTTAAAAATGCTGTTACAGCAATGCAATGAAATCATGTTATTTATGGGATGGGTTAATGAAATAAAAAGTGTAGCACTGAATAATATTTAAGCCTCCCATCCATTTCGTAATGTCTTCTTTAAAATTCAGGCATTTATAATTTTTGTAACGCACGAATTAGTGTAATTTCAGGTGTTATCTACATTTACACTTTTTCTGAGTTTATGAAGTGAGTATTTACAAACTTAATGCCATAAACTAAACACACATTAAAATAGGTATTTTTTGGTAGGAAAAGTGTATTTTTTATGCCAAGTGGGTGATTTTAGAAATTTACACACTTACCTATGTATATAGCATTATGTGTAAATTACAATAACATACCTATTTGAGTAAATTCAGACATTTTTCAGCAATTACACATTTGTTTGTGTCTTTCAAGTGATAACAAAATACACTGCTCAAAACAATTAAAGGATATTGCAGTTTTAGGTGGATTTTGTATCTGGGAAACTTTTTAGCTGATTAATACATGGTCGACAGACATAGTAGGTTATATGAGAATAAATTACACATGTTTGGCAGAAAAAATACATTTTATTGCGCATCTGTGTACAAAAGGAAAAAAACACAATTTGTGCATATGAGAAAAAAGAATAAGAAAAGGTGTTTTCTTAAGAAAATCATTTTCAGTAGGGAGTATGATTTCCACAGGCTGCCAGCAACGTTGAACACCTTTGAGGCATGGACTCAATGAGGCTATTAATGACGAGTTAGGGTATTCTGCCCCACTCTTCCAGAAGAGCCCTTTCTAGTTCTTGGAGAGTTTGTGGGGGTTGTTGACGGCCAGAAACTCGTCTTCCTAGAGCGTCCCAAACGTGCTCGATTGGATTCATGTCTGGAGAACACGCTGGCCATGCCATTCGAACGATTCCTTCCTCGAAAAGGAAATCCTCCACTAGGTTTGCATGATGTGGCCTGCAATTATCGTCCATTAAAATGGAGTTATCTCCGATTGATGCCTTGTAAGGGACTACAATAGGTCTGAGGATCTCCTCCCTATATTGGCCACCAGTCAGAGCTTCATCTCGAATGATGTAGAGGTCAGTGCGCCCGTCAATGGAGACGCCACCATACACCAACACTCCTCCACCGCCAAATCTGACACTTTCGTGCACGAACGCAGGATTATTCCTACTACCACGGTCCCTCCAGATGAAAATACGCCTATTATCCGGATGCACAGAAAAACGGGACTCGTCAGAAAACAGAATACTGCTCCATTCATTTCTCCTCCAGTTGACATGCTCGGTTGCGCACTCCCTGCGGTCGCGACAATGCCTTAAGGTTAATATAACACATACCATCCGTCGGCGAGCATACACACCTACAGCATGGAGCCTGTTCGGACAGTCTGAGTTGAAAGCGTGGTGCCTGTAGCCAAGCGAAGATGTTGTTGGAGAAGAGTAGCGTTCATGTATCGGTGTCTCTGAGCTGTTAACGCTAAATACCGATCTTCATTGGGCGTTGTTGTCCGTCTACGACCTTGCCCTGGTCTTCGGCCTACACATCCACTCTCCAAAAAACGGTTCCGGATCCTGGAAATGACATTTTGTGACACTCCAATGGCTTGCGCTACTTCGGCTTGAGTTTGGCCCCCTTCTAACCTACCAACAATTCTCCAAGCTTCTGAATCATTCAAATGACTTCGCTGAGATATCGTACTCATCAAAACAAAGCAATCACTGAATGCCGATCATCCTTGTCTTCATTCTCTTTTATCCAGTTGAAAGTCAAATTTCATTCGCTGCCGCTCAAGCGACGTTTTTGACGTCGAACTCAAAATATGCATACTCCACAATTTGAAAACCAGAAAAATTTCCATTTGTGATTCTCTTCTACTATTTTCGGCAAGGAAAAATTCGTTTATATCTTTAATTTATATAAAACTTCAAATATCCTTTAATTGTTTTGAGCAGTGTACATATTTAGTATTATAAGCTAAAATACACATAACAATAGGTAAAACTTTGCAAAAAGTGGGTAATTTTCGTGTCAGGTGTGTAATTTTAGGAATTTACACACATATGTATTTAAATTTGTCTAATTTACACTTTTATGTTTTAGAGTGAGCTAACATAAAATTTATTAGAGGGACGTATGTTTCTATTCTCTTGCTGTATCTTCTATCGTTGTAATAAGAAAAATGAACGTTTATATGAATAAAATGCATGAAAGAGAATAATATAATGTAATTATAACGCCTATGCTGTGTCTGCATACTCTAAAAGGTATAAATAAAATTTCTCAAAATTGGAGGGTGATAGAAAATTTTTACAAACATATTCTTTTTCAGCAGCTTGAAATTTATAAGAGACACCCAACGTATATAGAGAATCAGAAAATTCGTTAAAATTTGTTTATCAGTGTAATTTTTTTAAATTAAATTTATTTTAAAGTTGCTCATTTTTCTAACTTCCTTTTTTTGAGGGGGGATCTTTTTAATTCAAAGAACACAGTAAGCTGAGTTACCTTCTTTTAACTATCTGCATTTACAATCTATTATTTTGTATTCCATTTTTATTTATGTATTTTTTTTCATGTATTTGAATAAATTAAAAATCATTAAATTGCATTAAATTTACATTTATTTTTTTAATTAATCTTTGTATATGCATTCATACAAAATGATACTTTTTTTTATTTATTCAAGAAGCTTTAATTTGATCATGAAATATTCGAGAAATATACATTTTTTATATTATTTTAAGCTGAAGCATGATAAGTTTTCGTAATATTTCTTCAAAAGATTTTTCTTTTTTTAATGCTTTCGCTATTTTGAAAAACTCCAAAATTAATTGTTAAAAATTTATAAAATTTTAAAACAAAGTACATTAGAAAAAACATTTTCTGTCATATTCTCTCTATGTATAAAAAAATTAATATATACAAGCTATAAAAATTGCGGTAAAATGAACTTAAATAATCAAATGGTTGCAATCGTGAAAATAGTGTAAGCATTAATTATGAATATTTTTAATTCTTGTTATCGCCCTTAATGAAAAAATACTTTATTATGAATACTTCAAAAAAATTTTAATTTATGAAATGAGTTCAATACATTACCATAGCAACAGAAAATAGAAATTTGGAAAACATATTTTTCAATTTTTCAAAAGAATAGTTATATTTAAATATGCAATCAATTATTCATAGTGACGTAAATGTGACGTAAAATATTGTTCGTTACTATAGAAATCACTGGTTAAATGTTAAAAATTATAATTGAAATACGTAAAATGTAACAATTCGTATGATTTTATTTCTTAAAAGACGCTATTCCAACGAAAAGTAAATTAATATTTTTAAACATAGATTTCGCATTTTTTTTTATCCGATTTTTTAGAAACAAACATTTTTTTTGTTTCATATACTAAAATTCAAACGTTGTATTTTCAAATACAAATCGGAATTAAGTTTAATATTTCATTTAATGTCTATAATATACAGTATATTTAAGATTTTTAGTGTCAAAAAAGTTTGATTTTCTGAGTTTTGTACAAAATAAGCCTGAAATATTGGTACATATGTTGAAAGTGTTGACTAGAGTTTAATTTATTGGTATAAAAAGAAGAATTTCTGTCTTGGGTACGAGTTTTTACTATGCAAAATGAATATGATACACATTCGGTTAATTCATATTTGAACAGAAACTCCAAGACCGGGAGGCGGCCGCACAGACAGCCACTTTATTGAGTTGACAGCTAAATTTCAAAAATTAGCTAAAACAGAATTCGCATATTCAAACGCAATTCATTTGCCAAGTCTCAGTTTGGAAGGAAAAATAAATATCTGAATAATCTATTTCAGAGGATGACTCCTAGGTTTACCATTCTATTTTTATGCTCTAAGTTCTCCATGGCAAACTTTTCGTGCCTCCGACGCAGGGAAACACAATGGTTAAACATACGAGATCAGACGTAAAAATCGGGTTTTCATATGTTTTCCATAATGATATGAATATCGATTGGGTTTAATATGCGAAGAGTGTTTAAAGTCATTCTGGAATTTCAACAGTGAAATCGAAGAGGTAATTGTGTCTGCTGCATCCTTTCTCCCTGTCTAACAGGCCTCTTTTTGTTGGACTAAAAGCACTCAGTATTACAGTGTCAATGTTGGCATACCTTCAGTTGTTTCCGACATCGGTCTTTTAATATCTAACTAGCTGCACCCGTCGAAATTCGACGGAAAAGAATATATATTAGGTATGATATATATCAATCTTATATAGACAGTAAAATACTGAGCTAAATAAACAATTGCCACCTCTTAAAATAGGGATAACATACCTTTTCATGATGAAGATACCACAAACTTCAGAAAATAACAAAAAATAAGGAAAACAACTCATAAATTATTATGTTGGACTTAACTTCAGCTACAAATCTTTTTTTAATGCGGTTTCTAAACTTTAAATATTATTTAAATGCCAAATTATTTAGGAAGTTAATATTATACCCCGGAAGACGAATTCAAAAATATCTGCATAGTTTATTTTTTCTCCGTTTAAATATCGCTTGATAACTGTACAATAATTATAATATCAATGAAACATTTTAATTATAATAGGAACAGGGACTTACTAAACTGCCTAACCAAACCACTACACATTTACAGAACTTGCAATAAATTTATTTATCTGTTTGTATTCTCCATGAACTTGTAAAAATTAGTTTTATTGTTATGGCAACGAAAAAAACGGATATCTCTGTTATTAGAAAGAATAAAATTTTTGTATTTGTTGCTGAAATGCAGATTTTTTTTTTTTTTTAAATAACTTAATACAATAAAATTATTTTAATTATTTTTTGATATTATGTAAGATAGAAATATAGTAATACCGGCATATCACAGGTTTTAATCTTTTTTTTTTTTTTTTTTTTTTTTTTTTTTTTTTCTAATATGACATCATTTACACCTTCAGAAATAGTCATCTTTTTTTTTTTTTTTTTTTTTTTTAATAAAAGCGTGATTTATGCAGTTATTCAAGAATTTTTTAGTTTCATAAAATATTCATTATGATTAAATAGAAATGGCGCAGTTTATAAAAATATTTTCATTTGTGCACACCACGGACCTTTAAATTAATAGAAGTTTACTTTATTTAGATGCAGGAATTAAAGTCACTTGAATATGACATCATCACCGACACAGCTATAACAATGTATATTATATTCATGGAATAAATTTATCTGGTTTCTGTATGACGACATTTTCTCCATCGACAAAATTTCACTTTATATATCATATTTTATTAAAGTTTATCTTCTGTTATTTTACTTACATAATACTTAATAATATTACTCAGTAAATAATCTGTGTATTGCAGGGAATAACTATGTGCAATCATTTTATTATGATTAAATTTAACGAAAACCTTTATTTATTTTATTTTTTTAAATTTTTTTGTTTGAAATGCGATTATACATTCACCGATGAGATCAAGCTTTTGATTGGTGAAATATAATGAAACAAAATAAATTTTGTGAAAAGCTTAACCTGTTGCCACTGTTTTGAAGAAATGTCATGAAAAAGCATTTAAAATTAAAAATAAAATATAAAAATTGAAATAAATTAAAAATTAGCCAGAATGGGCACATCTACACATAAACAGCTTTCATTTAAAAAAATAATTATAAAAATCGGGCCAGTAGAAAGCTCAGGGCTGATGACCAAAAAAACAGCCAGGTGTTTTAAATATATAGATATTGCATCAGCGACAAAATAGCGTCTGAATTTCAGTATTTTAAATTTCTTGACAGTTTTTGGGGCTATTTCATGGATTGTCTATCTTCTCTGCGCTGCCTTGGAAGTAAGTGCTACATGAATTGCGGTATCACTAGAATTACAAATTGTAAAAAAAAAAAAAAAAAAAAAAAAAAAAAAAAAAAAAGTGCTTAGTTTTGGAAATAAACTGGTAATTTTGGGAAGGAAATTTTAGAAATTTCCGGAAGATTTTGTAAAGTTTTGGGTATAATTTTTTTTATTTATTACTTTTAAATCTCAACTATTTGTTACTGTAAGCAAAATGTTTTTTTTAAATGTAAACAACCTAAATATAGAAAGATCATCATTACTATTTACATGAAAACTGCTAAAATATTTGTTGAATTTGCACTATTAAATCATTGCCATACCCTTTCAAATTGGTAATGGTAATTATATCCCACTGCTTTACCACTCATTTGAAAAAGAGATTAATAGCAAATATCTAAAAAAATTATTAAATAAATAAGGAAGTGCTTGTCGAAATGTAGCTTAATATAGAAAGTTTAACACTAGAGCTACAAACATCTTATTGAATTCAACACTTCCTTTATTTTATCATACTAATGTTTTATAAAAGTAGATTACACTATGACTCTTTTTAAGTTATTTAACATATTAATATTAATTATTTTGTTGGATTTTTACAATTGGTTTATTTTAATGAATTGTCTGTTTTTAATATTATTTTTTTTTAAAGTTCTGGTCGGGTCCAATGAACTCGTCTGGAAAGAAAAGGTCTGTGGAGATTTATACGCAGTACTTGATTATCCCGTCGACATAAAATCTAGCGCCAAATTATAAGATTATATACAAATAATAGATGATCGTGAGTATCTCATTCAATGACATTAAATATGATAGCGTGTTTAAAACTCCGTAAGTTATTTATATTTCACATTTTTATTAATTTTCTACTAAATATTTGCTTTGTTGTTATTTAAAACTAGCAGGCGTCGCCCGCTACGCTAGTTTGCCTATCCAGATGAATCTTTGATCTTTTATGGCAGGTTTTGTTATAGAATAACACAGCCTTGTGCAATTTACAAAAACTGTCATTCAAAATACGTCTAACTAACAATGTAAATCTCATCAAAATCCGTCTATTAATAGTTTTTATGAAGACTAATCTTTCATAATCGGGTTTATGTGATTATAGAAATTTATTTCAAAATATCTAACTCTATAATTCAGCATTGTAGAGCAGTATGAAATATACTAAAATCACCCCAGAAAAATTATCAAAAACGTTCAACTAATAACTGTAGAACAAAACAATTTACATAATTTTTTAAAATAAAAAAAAGTAAATAAATAATTTATTAATAAGTAAACCACAATATCCGGGTTACCATATCAAGCAAAATCATAACACTTTGTCGCCAATTTAGTACCCTGATGCATATATGACACTGGCGTCAGAAGAAATTTCGCGTCAATGTAATGCATATGTGACATCACTGCCGCTTCAAGCTATATATACCAATAGCTTTTAAATAATTTATTTTGTATTTTCCTCACCGCTGCTATAAATGACATTATAAATGCTGCAGTTTAAAAGTTCGATACGTTTACGTTATATCACTCCATTGTCGCCAAGCGTAAAAGTTGGCGTCAAATGAAATATTCAAACCATTCATCAACGTTAGTGCGAAAGAAATCATTTTTAAAATATAGCATCTCAAAATTACATAGTTTCAAGTACTATTTTATTGAACAAAGATCATATAGAAAGTAAAAAACCATCAAATATTTACAATAAAACATTTTTTCAGTATTTCCATCTAAATTGCAGGCATGAAATTTTAACTGTCTCTTAGCACTGCAGAAAGCATAGTCATTTTTTGTATCAGGGAAAAATGTAAGTTATAACACAATAAAAAATATTTTAGATTCCAGAAATGGCAAATTTAACAGTTTTGCATGCTTACGGTTAAATAATAATTAAAGAGAAAAAGCGTTTTTAATAAACAGTAGGTTTGAAATAAAAATTATTTGCACGTTTGAAATGAAATAAATAGCGATTAACATGGTTCGTACGGATACCGTTATTTTCCTGGTGAAATACCAACATTTCTTTATAGAAAAATAAATAAAGATGAAAAGCGTGAATTTTCGTCTTACTTAATCATAGATTTTCTTTAAGAAGATACTGCTACCGAAGGATTTCATGGTCATAAAATTCCAGGATCCGTACGAACCGTGATTAAGGGTGTATTTCAATCCAAACTCATTACTTTCTAATTTATTTATAAATTCCTTGTTGCTCTTAAACGCATGAAATTGTCAAATTCTCTTACTTAGAAACTTCATAATGTTTGTTAACTTTTTTACTTACCCATCATACGTAGTATAGGGTAAGTCTTGCAATCGTTTTGAAAATCGAAAAGAAAATTTTGAAGGATTTACACGTTTTAGATAGTAAAGATTCCGAAAAACATATTTTTAGAAAAAAGATTTTGCCGTCCGTCTGTCTGCCTGTCTGTCAGTCTGTCTGTCTGTAAACGCTCTATCTCCCGAACAAATTGAGATAGAGACTTGAAATTTTGTATGTTGTTAGTATGTAAAAATGGGACGAAGCCTATTTAATATCAGCAACCTCGATTATCCGGAACTATTTTTTTCGGACTCTCAAAAAATGCGTTCTGATGAAAGGTATATAAAAAATTTTGATTTTTTTTGTTATAAGGAATGAACGTAAAAGGCAATAAAATAACACACATTTTGCATATCGAACGAAGTCGATCGGATTATTAGTTGCTGAGATATTTGTAATCATGTTTTCCACATTCTTCGATTTTTCTTGACCCTGTATTTCATTCAAATTTCAATTCAGAGGTATATTTTAATTGGAAATGAGACGCTTAATTCGACGCAGTTACTTGTTAGTTAATAGAATTATTGTTTTTGGAGTTATAAGGATGTTTCTTTTACGCAGTTCGGTACTACTTGAGTAGTTTGGCGTTTTATATAATTTGTCGAAATTGGTAATCAGCAGTTCTTTAATATAGCATTGCTATGTATATTAACAATATATAAATTCTGTTTATGAATTGCAATGCATTGTATAAATAGTTCTCACATGTTTTATTTTCATATACATATGCATGATGGGTGAGTATTAAGGTGGCCCCCAACGACTAGTTTTATAAATGCAGAAAATATTGCCAAAAAGGCTGTCAAAGTTGGCGTTTTGAACGTATTTTCCAAAGCGAGATATCTGGCGACGAAAAAAAAAAGGGTCATACTGAGAAATAATCACTTTATTATCATCTTCAGTAATCACTTCAAATAAAATTCTAATTAATTGAGCGAAAAATGAAATAACAAGGCCTCTTATACGTCTTTTTAAAATCACCTCAAAAAGTTTCATGTTTTTTATTTTAGAAATGAGTCTGAAAATGTCGTAGAAATTTTTGAGCCCTTCAGAAGGGAAAAATATTTTTTTCGAACACACCGTTTATATACATTTTGTCATGATGCTGTTATAGCAAAAAGTGTATCAAAATGTATCTAAAAAAATGTGTTCCGAATTACGCCAATTTTCTGTAAACTGGATAATTTAAGACGACGCTTCGGATCAATTTAACCCTCAATTTTATATTTCATTATACGCTAAATCATGCCAATCGTCTATAGAATCGATTATTTAATTTTAAGACTTTAATTAATACATATGTTATAAACTGAAAAAATACTTTCATATTTTTTTAATTCAGTTTTTGCAGCTAGACGTAAAGACGTACAGCTAGACATTTCCTGATGTAAATACATGAGTCATTCCGATGGCATTTTTGTTTGACGTGCGGAATAATAGTATCATAATATTTAAATGATATTAGAAATATTTCTGACATAATAAACAGTTCACGTAGCTGCCATTTTCCATTGAGGGATATAGGCCCAGGGGGAGTGTACCCCTCGTGGGGGTCTTTCTAAGGGAACCTAACCCGTATTTACGCAAGGTTCCAAGAAAACCACGAAAACTCCGGACGGTTAGGCCGATGACCGCGACTGGATTCGAACCCATCACCTGCAATCTATCAGCTGAGAGATCAGAACCTCTCGGCCATTGGTGGGGCCAAAAATAGTAACGAAAAGTACAATTTTTTGTTTGCTAGGCATATTTAATAAATTACCAAATGTACTTTACATATTTGTCATTCCTATTGTATTCAGTTTATTTGAAAAATAAATCTTTTTCTCATATCATTTAGAATACATACATGTAAGATAGTTATATTACATACATTTAAAATACACGCCTTTCACATATTTCATTAGAAGTACAAAATAATAAATGAAGAGTTCCATGTCCTCATCTTATTGGTGAAGAAATCCAAAATGGCCATTTCGATATCCTCAAAATTTTCAAAGTATCGGAAAAACTTTATTTTTAAATGTTTATAAACATATATTTTATATTATAAACGTTATATTTGTTTTCTATCAAATAAATAAATAAATAAAAGTAGGTAAACCATTTATAATAAATTAACAACAATATCCAAGCTACCTCGTCAGATGAAATAACGCCATTTTGGTGATAATTAGGTATCCCGATGCGTATATCCCATAAATATCCATATGAATAATCGTAAGTTTTCTTATTTTTTAATTGTATAGTTATTTAAATAAAATTTTTTGACAGTTTTATTCTCTTTGTTCATATTTTTCTAATTAATATAGCAGTTATAATTAATCAAGAACAGCATAATATTTCTTTCCCACCTGAAAAACATCAAGAAATAACAATCTTGGCGGGGAAAAAAAACTCAATTTGTCAAAAAGAAAAAATAGATAAATCGTTATGTTATTAATACGTCGCCAACCTATTCAGTGATGTAAGTATTTTTTTAAATGCATCCAGCAGTTTTTGAAATTAAACCTGGCATACTTAAAAAATTGTGTTTAAAAAAAAGACGTCATTTATATTCTATTTATTTTTAATTTTAGATAATTTTTTTGTTTTTCCGTAGCCAAATATGTAGGCAAAAAAGTGATAAATTGTCAGATATTGATTTAATCAATCGACTTTGACAACGCATATTTCATTAAAGCCGTATGAAAATTGTCTCCATATTTAAATAAAATATTGTTTTTTCATATTATTTCTAATTGATTTTTTTTTCTTATTTGTCTATTAAATAAAATCAATAATATTTTTTTTATTTTATTTTTAGAAATGTTCGTATTTTTTTCTTCATTTCTAATTAATATAAATATTTCAATTCTTTAACAAAGATAGCTTAATATGCCGCGCCAAATGAAAAACATATGCCAAATAGTAACCCTTTTGTTCAAAAATAAAAGAACATCCCGCCATAACTTTATAACTTATATACATAGAAAAATGTACGATACAGGAAAATCTTCCTTGAAATAATACCTATCTAACGATATACGTTACAAATTCCTTCAGCAGAATTGAAGGATTGAAATATGTAGACGGAAAACGCGAAATTTCCGTTTGTATTTTATGTATACCAGGTGGAACCCGTCGAAATTCGACGAAAGAAAATGTTTAAAAAGAAACTGTCTCATTGATTTATAATAAATCTACAAAATTAGTTACTGTAAAAATTGTTTAATATATTGGTCAATCTAACTTTCAAGCAAATATTATTTTAAGCTAAAATTAACCATCTCATGCATACGGGCCTCACATGAGGACAGATCATTATTGCATTATTAAGCAAATAAATTTCAAGCATTTACCTATGGCGATCTGATTTGTGGAAAGATAATAGCTAGCATGCAGTACAATCATAAAATTATTTTAGAATGGGTCTTTCATTAATTATAAAAAAAAGATTTTTTGTGAATAATGAAAAATAATGGAAAATAATTTATCCATGAAAGGGTTAACAAAATTCTATAAAACTATAAACAATTCTATAAAACTCAGTTGTCAAATTTATTAAAATTAAACTTTAATTTCCTGCGTAATCAGTAAATTATTACAACGATCAGTTAATATGATGGAGTTATCAATTGAGGCTTTTATGATTTGTACAAATACGAATGAAAAAAAAAAAAAAAAACACTCCAAATCAATACGATCACAGACGATATATTTATTATAGCATACACATTTTAATTTCTACTTTTTTTTTTAAAGAGAAAATTAAGTGTTTCTGTTGCCACAATAACAAAATTGATAATAAAAACTATTTAAAAATTAATAACTCAAAAACAAATTGAGGTGCAGCTTTCAAACAAATTGCATTTAATAGTACATTTTTTTCTCTACCCGGCGGTGTAAAAATTTTAAATGCGAGATGCTTAGCAGTGTAAAATTTGCAGTAGCCAAAATTTGCAAAACCGAATTGCATGTGAAAGCGTTGCCATTCGCAAAATGACGTATGCGTAACGCACAGATACGTTTGGCCTTTATAATATAGATAAGTAGATAAAAATTATGTCAAAATGTATAATATGGCTGTTAGTTTTGCAATTTGTAAAATTTGGTTTTCCAAATTGGTCGACTTGATAACCAAGTAATACTGAATTATGATTTAGCGCAAATTGAGTGATGAGTCGATGTCGAATCCTCTATTGCTTAGAAGTTGTTCCTCTCTTTCCCGATTTTTCTTTGTATAAAAGTAGTTGTGTGCTAATAGAATGAGTTTTAAGAACAATGTACACGCTTTTTTATGAATTATGTAGCATTGTGTAAAGATGTCTTCTAACTAAAAAGAAGATATAAAAATTATATTCCTCTCGAATTTGTTGTGTAAATGTCAATCTATTTAATTCAAACTAGCACTTGCAAGTAAAATAAAATATTGAACCATGAACCAGCTGTTTATTAGTTTATTGGCCGGAAACCAACCGAGGGCGGCCGCATGTCAATTGACCAAAGGAATTAAAATAAACTGCTAAATGAATTTATATGTAATTTATCATGTTATAAGAAACCAGTCTGATTTATTAGCCTTTTAATTAAAGTACAAGCGCAAATTTTTATTTTAAACTGAAGTAATAATGCAATACAACACTTTGGAACATGATATCTAAATCAGTTGACATCGAATAGGAACAATAAAAGTTTAACAGTCATAAAACAAGACATACTATGTAAAACTATTTACAAAATTTAAACCTAAATATATAAAATTTTTGAATTCGTTTCATAATGAACTCTTTTAGCAAAACTTCTCAATTTCTCCAAACAAAGCAATCAAAGCAGATTTTTTATTGTTGAATTCTAAACTCAGACTGCAATGTGGAATTGAAATCTGAAGTCAATGATGTCGCAACGGCGCGACGGCTAATCAACTAATCCCTTTTTTCTACACTCTTCACATCTGAATCAGTACAACTCATATATGAATTTTTACAAAATTATTCTAGTATTAAATTTTTATTTGATGTCAGTATTTTAGAATTTCAATAAAATTAAAATCCCAGATGAGAGATGTCTGAGATTTGAAAAATAATATTATGTAATTATAATTTTACTTTCAGTAATTTCTAAATAGACAACAGCTTGAAAAAAAAGTAATTTAATTACGAAATACTGAAAAAAACCCTATGATTTCTTTAAAGACATGTTGTATTTTCTCGCAATTAAAACTCTAGAAGTTAATAACACAAAAACATGCAAAAATAGAAACTTTTTTTTTTATTTTAAAAAAATTCAATATATAGAAATGTCCAAAAGTCTAAACTTCAAAAGGATATAAATGCTCTTTAAGAGAGGCTCATTTTTCCCACACAAGCGAATACAATCACCTCTTCCTGGTATTGGTCTCTAAAAATTAACCAAGTTGTAAAGAAGTTCATTTTTCATATCGTTAAAAAAATCGTCCTTATGTGGAGAGCATAGGTTTTAAGTAATAGTATTGTGAAGACACATAGTATAGCAAAGTATATTTATTTATTTATTTATTGCATTTTAAATGATATAAAATAGAGATATCTATTTTAAATCTATCTTATCCAACCATCTGCATACAACTAAAGTAAAAATTACAAAATGACCACCTGGCACTTTATCCCTTAAAATAAAAATTAATTATTGAAATATTTTTTCTAGTTTCAATAACAAATAAAAATCTAAAAATATTGTAAATTCATTTTGCGTATGTTGAATGAAATTACTGATCATTCTTATTTCTCTCTATACATATATACACTTAAAATAGACGAAATTTTGGTGCATGTTAATTTAATCTAGATATTCAATGGAATAGCTAAAAAAGTACATTTGTGTTTTAATTTTGAAACAAATTAATTTTAAGCGACTTCAGAAATACTTCCGGCATAGCATTCAACAGTTGCTTGGATACATTTAGAATTCCTTTCATTATTACTAATGACGTTAAGAGATTTCTATTTCCCGTAATAGCTACCTTAATTCTTCACTAGTATAACTGGAATCTCTATAAATAAAAGGAATAAAGAGGATAATTAATTAATTAATTGAGGCACAGATAGGCTCTCAAACAGTGAATGCATTGCATTTGAGTGTCATATTTTTTTTCTTTATATTTTACACAGCTTAGGTAAACGCAGAAGAAATATAAAACAGATAATGTATTTATCACAAAAAATCGTCTGCTAAGAAAATCTTTTTTCATTTTGAACTCTATAAATAAAAGGAATAAAGCAGAAGAAATATAAAACAGATAATGTATTTATCACAAAAAATCGTCTGCTAAGAAAATCTTTTTTCATTTTGAACTTCTATAAATAAAAGGACAGATAGGCTCTCAAACAGTGAATCGTCGAATATAATTGAAGAACAAATGGAAGAACAAATGGAAGAACAAATGGAAGAACAAATGGAAGAACAAATGGAAGAACAGATGGAAGAACAGAAAGAAGAACAGATGGAAGAACAAATGGAAGACCTCTTCATTAACAATAAAAAAAGATATGCAAACGAAACCCCAGAACACCGAGAAGAAAGACTGGCGAAGAAAAGAGAGCAGAATAGAAAAAGAAGAGAAAATGAGACAGATTGAGAAATTGGTGGTGTCAGTGGGCGGTGGTGAGACAGTATGTATTATTCTATATAATGTTCTATATCCTTAATTATTTGGTAAGTAGTGGACAGACTGGAAAGCCAACCACATTAAAAAATGGGTGGGGCCTAATAGAGATCGCCTTCACGTGGTGGGTCCCGTCTTCGACTGAATGATCTCTCATTAATTATAATTTAAGAGTTTTCACTCCGATAACGGGCTATACCTAGTTAATTTAAATAATTATCTGGAATTCCTTTAACAAAGTGAGATTAGGAGAAAAACTTACTCTAATAAAAAAAAGGGAATATATTTAAAAAAAGAAAGATATTCAAATATAATACAGTGGAACTTCTCTTAAATGGCGTCCCTATTTAACGATGTTTTCTAATTAACGAAATTTTATGCTGAATCTTGACTTTGCACGCCATTAGCATGTAAATTAATCTCCATATTTAAAAAAGAATCTGCTATATTTGACTTTCATACATGCAAATCATTCAAACGGAGATGTTACTGTTTAATTGGACGTCTTATTTATTTTCAAAAGATTAAGGAATTGTTTATATATTTCATTATTTTCATCCAAAAAAAGAAACATTAAAAACATTCGATATAATAAGATGGGGATTTTAGCTTTGTGAACATGTTGCAGATGAATTGTTTGCTTATTCAGAAAAGTGTAAACAATTTTATGAACAGTGTATTTTTTAATAAGAAACTTGTGCAGTGATTACAGACATTGTTAAAGTATACTGAGAAATACTTGGATTATAAAAATCTAAACAGTCAAGTGCGAATATTAGTCGCGCTCAGAGAGTTCGTACAGTAAATGTATATTAATTATTAACCCCTAAGAGACGATAAGTATGTTTATGTGCCACTTAAAATTCTCAGAATACTTCATTAATCCTACCAGTTGTTTTTTATTCAAAATTTTGTCTTATTGAATTGCGGCATTTTCGCTGTTCAACTACAGAAAATGTTCCGTTTTAAAAAAAGGTGGTAACAGATTAAACATTAGGCAAAATACTTTCATTGCAAAAAAGTAATAGAAGGAGTAACTAAACCTCAAATAAGAGTTACGGGATCATTAAAATGATCATTGTAAAATGTATAATAAGACTGCGTAAATAAATAAATAAATAATAAAATAAAATAAAAATAAATTAAAAGAACTACATAACTAGGTTAGGTATAACTATATGTGCTAGAAAAGTGTAAATGACTATACAACAAAAGTTCAAACACATATTACGCCATAATAATATTAAAATATGATTTTCTGTATAAATCTTTTTTTTTTAACTTATCCTTACGTACTTATAATGAACTTATATTTGCATTGAGAATAAAATGAGCACATTTTTAAACTTCCTTTGCCATACCATAAACCTAAACTCGGCAAGGTAATAATATTTTTCTTTTACAGTATAGCGAAAAAACGTTTCTCAAAGATTATACTTGGCATTATGCAAAATGCGCTTCGAAAGAAGGAAAGACGATCGCAAAACTTGCAATGCCACCTTGTTCCGTGCCGCGTTTTTTTCTTCTTTTTTCAGATAGCATTTTAATTACTTTTATCACACACAGTAATAATTTAAAGAGATTTGGTCACTCTAGTGGCGAATCTCATAGTATTTATGGAATTAATTCTTTTAAAATTATTCGATTTTCAACGAAATGCATTTATTTTTTTAATACTGTTATTAAGTATTACAATACACAAATATATCATTAAAAGTTCTTATCTGGGCTTTAAAAGTCAATGACCCATATAGTAGGACTGTCGCTGCGCATAACACAACACATAAAAAAATGAGGTCTCAAAATTGAGTAAAAAGTACTCAATTTTAAGTACATCACATACTCAAAATAATTCAGATCTAAATGAGAAATACATGTACTCATTTTTTATACCATGGATGCGTTCAAATATAAATCTCTATGAACTGCCTCCTGAACTTGTAAATCAAAGTACACATATACTGGCATTTATTTCTTGCTCAAAATTATTAACAACAAACGTTTAATTGATTAATTATTAAGAAAATTAGCAAAATAGCCAAATCTAATATATCTATGACAAGAGCATTATTTGCAAGCACTTTTGAGTTACTTTAAAATACTGTGCATAATTTAATATTTACATTAATAAGCATCTTTTATGCACAATGAATGCAATAAACCAATATAGGGTATAAAATTATCGTTTGTTTGGATTTGATAACGAATGATGTTTTAAAAATGAGAAGTAATGTGTTCATTTTTTATCCGAACATATTCAATTTGATATGAGGACATCGATTTACTCAATTCTGAGTACTTCATTTTTTTCAGTGTACAGTGGCGGTCAAAAGTTTCCGGCCAGCAACAATTTTTCAGTTAATTTGTAAATATACCCATTTGAAGAGGAATCTCAAAGCGATACTTATACATTTTATTGACATATTAGTTAGGAACTTACTTATAGAAGAACGTGTAAATATCAATAAATTTAATTGACACAATTAAGTATAAAAGAAAACGCATGTTCTCAAAAGTTTCCTGACACTTATCATTCTCTAGGTTTTTTCTATCCGTAAAGTGTTTATTGGTTGTGTTTATGAATCATTCAACGTGTATAGCATAGTTTGAATTCAAATTTGAAAAGTTCAAGAATTATTGTTCAAAAATGAGTGATTAGTTTGTTGCTAACAGGCAAATCTTCCCGAGATATTGCGGCTAAGTTATCGATCGGTAAAATTGACTGTAAACGATATTTAAAAATTATATAAAGATGGCCATGGCTTTCAGGAATTTCAGAGGTCCAGGAGACCCCGGAAAATTACTATTCCTGTGGACAGAATTATCAGGAGAAAAACCATTGATAATCCGCATGAAAATGCCATTGCAATATACTGCAATTTACGGAATGAAAATATTGCTGGAATAAGTTTGTCTACCGTGTTATGATGCTGACGTGATACAAAACTTTATGGAAGAGTCGGTGTTAAAAAAATTTCAGAGGTTAAAAAAATACCGACGTACTCTACTTTCATTTTCCAAGGAACACAAAGTCTGGTCAAGTGAAAACTGGACAAAAGTTCTATTTTTCCATTAGATTTCCATTACTGAATTCAAAACAGTTTAGATGTGATGGCAGACACAACGTCCGATGACTTAACAACAAAAGATATCATTCGACCTATGTTTTTTCTACAATGAAGCATGGCGGAACAATGTTATGCCGTGGGAAGTATTTTCTTCAAACAGTGTCGGTCCGTTATTTGAAATCCACAGACAAGTGAATGATATAATGTATAAGGATATCTTTGAAGACCATTTTCTGCCTTATTAGAGAAAAAAAATTTGGTTGCAACTATTTTTCTTAACATGATAATGACATAAATAATGTATGCAAGAAGTCATAAGCAATGGTTTTCACACCAAAAATTTCGTTTTTGAAATGGTAAGTCTAAACGCCCAACATGTATCCAATAGAAAATAATTGGAAAGAAGTTGGCAAAAGTATGCGGAACTATACATATTCCAACTCAACCGAAATTTCGCCAAAATTGCAAGAAATGGGGAAAAAACGTACCATACACGATCTTTAACCGTTGATTGTATGAATGTCACGTTGCTGCTCCGCAGTACTTATTACTAAAGCTAATAAAATAGTAATACGATAAAATACTAATTGTAAATGTTGTTGATCACTGTAATTTTCTATTACAATACCACTTTTTTACAAACTTGTGAAGGTGGCCGAAAACTTTTGAGAACATCCGTTTTCCTTTATACTTAATTTTTTTCAATTAAATTTATTGATATTTACACGTTCTTCTATAAGTAAGTTTCTAACTATTTTGTACTATTGTGTACTATTTTGTACTATTTTGTATACTATTTTGTGTAACTATTTTGTACTATATTGTAATGTATTAGTATCACTTTGAGATTCCTCTTCATATGGGTATACTTACAATTAAGCTGAAAACTTTTTGCTGGCCGAAAACTTTTGACCGCCACTGTATGTGTTGGCAAACCGTCCGTAACGTTAACTATTAATTTCTCGGCTAATTAACAACGGGTTTTTTTTTCGAAAATCATTATCAACAATGCTTTTTAACGTGTATTAAGATAGGTAACTCCAGCGCCAGTCAACATTTTTCCTCAATGCCCACAAATCGAAATTCGTGGTTAACGTAGAAATGTGCTTTTTTCAAAAACTGTGCGATCTAGGGTAATGACTGCCGTATTCCTTCAAAGTTTAAAATTAGCCTCTAATACCTCTAATTTTACTTTAATGTTACTTTCAGTCGATTTGGAATTAGATGGGGTGGAACATATTTTTGCACGATATTTTCGACGATACCTCTGAAAATATAATACCTAAAATGGAAGTTCAGCGTTACAAAATCGTGCAAACAATCGTTCCTAATAATATACAGGATGTATCTAAACTACAGGTCTAAACTTTAAGAGGGGACAGTACACATCAAGACATATAATATTAAATGGGAAACTAAGGGTCCCAAACGTCTTCCGAGGGAGATAGGCGCCATCAAAGTTTAGGGTCCAAAATTTGAAATGATTATAAAAAACGGAAAAATTAGTCGATTTGTTTGCGGTTTTCACGGAAACTATTCTTTATGTCATTATTGTCTTGAAAATAAATTATAAAGATAAATTTCAAAAAATGCCGATAGAGGGCGCTATTAACTTTGGAGTAACGAACAACTATTTTTTACTGTCATTTTTTGCATCTCATTAAATATTTTTAGAAGTTTACACAAAAACTTAAATTTTGAGCTTAAAATCTGTGGTTACGTAGCGCAAACTGAACAGTGTTCAATGGGATTGGGTAGGTGCAAATTTCAAATAATTATAAATAACTGAATAATTGGTCAATTGATTTGCGGTTTTCACTAAAACTATTCTTTATGTCAGTATTGTCTTGAAAATAAATTATAAACATAAATTTCAAAAAATGTCGATAGAGGGCGCTTTAGACTTTGGAGTAACGTACAACTATTTTTTACCGTTATTTTTGGCATCGCATAATATTTTTTTTGAAGCTTAGACATAAACTTAAATTTTGTGCTGAAAATCTGAATCGTTGAGAGTGGTTAAGTAGCGCTAACTGAACTGTGTTCAATGGGGGTGGGAAGGTTCAAATTTCAAATGATTATAAAAAACGGAAAAATTGGTCAATTGGTTTGCGGTTTTCTCTAAAACCATTCTTTATGTCAGTATTTCCTTGAAGATAAATTTCAAAGATAAATTTCAAAAAAATCCGTTAGAGGGCGCTTTAAACTTTAGCGTAACCAACAACAATTTATAACTGTTATTATTTATATCTAATTAAATGCTTGCAAAAGCTTAGATTTAAATTTTGAGCTCAAAATCTGAATAGTTGGGAGGGGTTAAGAAACGCAAACTGAACTGTGTTCAGGAGTTGAAATGTTACCCGGCCCTCCTTAAAAACACAGTTCAATTTTTCGCTACTTAATTACTCACAAAGATTCATATTTTGTGCTCAAAATTTATGTCTAAGCTTTTAAAACATTTATTAAGATAAAAAATAAAAACGGGTAAAAATAGTTGTTGGTTACTCTAAAGTTTAACGCGCCCTCTAACAGAATTTTTTGAAATTTATCTTTAAAATTTATTTTCAAGGAAATGCTGACATAAAGAATGGTTTTAGAGAAAACCGCAAACGATTTTTTCGTTTTGTCCGTTCGACCAATTTTTCCGCTTTGTATAATCATTTGAAATGTGAACCTCCCCATCCCCATCGAACACAGTTCAGTTTGCGCTACTTAACCACTCTCAACGATTCAGATTTTCAGCTCAAAATTTAAGTTTATGTCAAAGCTTCTAAAAAAAATTAATAAGATGCAAAAAATAATGGTAAACAATAGTTGTATGCTACTCCAACGTCTAAAGCGCCCTCTATCGACATTTTTTGAAGTTTATCTGTATAATTTATTGTCAAGGCAATACTGACATAAAGAATAATTTTAGTGAAAATTGCAAATTAATTGACCAATTTTTCAGTTTTTTATAATCATTTGAAATTTGAACCTACGCAATTCCATTGAGCACAGTTCAGTTTGTGCTACTTAATCACAGATTTTGAGCTCAAAATTTAAGTTTTTGTCAAAACTTCTAAAAAAAATTTAATGAGATGCAAAAAATAACGGTAAAAAATAGTTGTTCGTTTTTCCAAAGTCTAAAGCGCCCTCTATCGGCATTTTTTGAAATTTATCTTTATAATTTATTTTCAAGACAATACTGACATAAAGGATAGTTTTAGTGAAAACCGCAAACGAATTGACCAAATTTTCCGTTTTTTATAATCATCTCAAATTTTGGACTCTAAACTTTGATGGTGCTTATCTCCTTCGGAAGACGTTTGGGACCCTTTGTTTCCCATTTAATATTATTTGTCTTGATGTGTACTATCACCCCTTAAAAATTTGGCCAGCAATTTAGATACACCCTGTATACAGAGAAAAGTTTTTTTCTCAACTAACGTAATAAAGCCCTCTACATTTTCCCTTAATATATTTTTAAATGTTTAATAATCTGTA
This sequence comes from Maratus speculifer, assembly GCA_964019185.1. Classification (NCBI taxonomy): domain Eukaryota; kingdom Metazoa; phylum Arthropoda; class Arachnida; order Araneae; family Salticidae; genus Maratus; species Maratus speculifer. Next base: position 138,254,847 of record OZ025298.1, read on the forward strand.
AATTATGTGAATGAATAGTCTTTTTTACTTCCTTCAATTGAGCATTCCATGTTCTCTAATTAACGAGTAAAATGGTTGTTATAAACAGCCAGACACAGAAATGATTTAATAATAGTTTCGTTTTTACTTTTTAAATACGGAACTCTAAAAAAAAAACTTATTCTTACTCTTATTATTATTATTATTATTATTATTATTATTATTATTATCATTGTTATTATTACTAGTAAATCTGCAGATCAGGAGCCTCAACGTCAGCTTTGTTCATATTTTTTTTTTTTTTTTTTAAGCAAACTTTGAGTAATATTCAACTTCCTGGAAACTGTAATTTAAAATTTTCAAATTACGTACTTATTTATAAGAATAAAATAAGAATTAGAAGTTTTCAGCCATCAAAAGCGGTAAATAAAAAATTTAATTATGTTAGGATGTTCTGGAAATTTCATGATCTATTAATTTTGTTTTCTTTATTATAACATAGTAAATTTCTTCAGGGGGGCTCCGCCCCCCTGAACCCTCCGAGACTCACTTAATTTAAATTTGTCACTTTCTAATAATTGTGCTAATGGTTATTGTACATCTTGCATTTCTTTATACATTTTGATTTATACGGATAAGTAACAGTTTGGACAAATATTTTTCATTATCCTCATATTTCTACATGCCTGCCAACCACAAACACCTAAACTTGATGTATCAGGAACTTTTGTAAGTGTAAACACAGTAATCTAGTGATTTACAATTTTGTTTCCGAAAAAAAAAAGTTTTGATTCCATTTTGCGGCAGTTATAGCGGGACAGACAGCCATACAGAAGAACAGACTGACACATGAAAAACAATAAATTTCGTGTCTCCAAAGTTAGCCTTGGCTGAAGTTTCGGCAATGACGTCATTATTAATGAGTTATTGATATCCATGTTTGTTGAATTTTTAACGACTACTATAAAATACCTGTTTTTGTTCAATTATGGCGTCATAGTTTACTAAGTGAAATATTTATTAAAAATATAATTCTTTTTTATTTCTTTTACTTCTAATTATGCCCCCATTTTTGTTAGAAAAATCTTATTAACGAAAGAAATATCCGTGTTTAATATTTAACAAAAAGTACTATATCTATAGTTATTTTAATGCTGACGTCATACTTTTTTTTTTCTTAGTTTAATTTTTCGAATGGAAACTGCTCAATTGAAACTTATTGCTGTTGAAAAATTGTTATTCCAAATTTAGATTTTTTTTTTTTTTTTTTTTTTTGGCATTGATAAAGGAAATTGGATAAATTTTATTTAAAAAATCCCTATTGATTCGATATGAAAAAGAAGGAAATTTTGAATTATTACGGAAAATATTTGAATAAAATTAATAAAACATAGCTAATGTTTTTTTTCCTGGGCTATGTTATATTTATACGCAAAGATACAAAGTTATTAATTAATTCATCAGTTTTGATGTTGAATTCATTTAAATTTTTGTACACGCTTTCAAATTTATAGCATTATAAGGATAAGGATTTAGATGAAAGGTTACTTAGCAACCATTAAGAGAAAATAAAGAAAATAACATAAATACATTTGAAATAAGTAAATCTCTAAAACAAATTAGTTTATATTATTGGAACACATTTATAAAAAATTTCCAAAATTTACAGTAATAATTTTAAAAATCTGACAAATGCGTTGACAAAATTTCAAAACAATACGAATAATTTAACTGGTAAATTTTAGTATCCATTTATCATTGAATTCCATTAATCAAATGTGTCATTTTCTCTCGGGGAAAAAAAATTGAAAATCATTGGATTTGTCATAGAAAAGCATTATTGCGCGAAATAAAATATTCTATATCTTCCGAACGAATGACTCAAATCTTACAAAAAACTATACAGCTTAATCCCAGTGTCTCACTAACATACTCACTTAATTTCAAGCCAATCGAATGCTTTTTACGTCAGTTATCGCGGAACAGACAGACAGACTGACAGACTGACAGACAGACAGACAGACAGAATCCAAAAAATTTCGTGTCTCCAAAGTAAGCCTTCAACTGACGTTTCGGCAATTATTATTATTATTATTATTATTGTGTTATTGTTTTTATTATTATTGTTTTTGTTGTTGTTATTATCTTTATTATTATTAAGTTCCAAATAAGTTTTTCTTATGTCTAATCATAGCGAAAAAAATAACTTCCCCTATTATTTTTTTTTCTAATATATCGGTTTTACGTGTATTTTTCATTTATTACATACATATTTTTCTATACAAGTTTCGTGAATTTGAGTTGATTTCGATTAGACGAAATTTTTTCTAGCAAAGTGCTTAAATGTGACCCTAAAATTTCGCTGTAGTAAAATATTAATACATACAATATAAATATCATAACTCAATTGAAATGATTCAACGTCTTATTTAATATCTTCAGGGATGATCTCTTATAATAAGAGAAATTGCTTTTATTTTTCTTTCTTTTTACGATTTATTCATTTTATATTATTAGGAAATGAAATAGTAAACATAAAAAAAAAGACAAGAAAAATTCTCGAAAACTATTTTTCCACATTGGTAACCTACAAATGTTAATAATAAATCATGATGAGCACAATGATTTCTTAGATATATTTTTAAAAAAAATCTAGTAGTACATTTCTTTGTTGTATTTTTACAAATTCTTAAAAGTTAATATATATAATATACATGATATTATTATCTGCTTTTGAATATTATCAATTTTTAATTTTTTTTATCTCTAACTATACATTAGCAATTTCAATATCAGTGCCGACAAACTATAAAATTTTTACTTTTTTTGAGGGATTTTGTAGTGAACAAGTTCTTATGATATTTTGCTTTTTTATAATTGTCTTTAATTCAAATTACAAAAAACAAAACATTCACACATATAATGCCAAGTGCGTAAAGATTTATGTAACTTTTAATATCATAAAAAAAACTGGTGGAACCACAGAGAAAAGTAGAGCTCGATCTAAAAAAATGCTACAGTAAAAATTGTTAAATATTTTCAGTCTAAAAATGTGCGTAGAAAAGTAATGGAATCAGATGATCTGTAAAGCTCATAAAATAACCCAAATTTTTGTTCGCTGAAAATGTGGACTAAGCTTTACTGCTGCCTTAAAATCAATCAGAGAAAAAGAGGCATTTGTAACTCACTCCGTATTTCAATCATCCATAACCAGTTTAAAAACTCGGGTTCATAACTATACGTTACAGGCTGATTTAATGAAGTATGAGAACGGTTCGTACAGTACAAAGTGTGGACACAATTCCATTCCAGCGGTTTTGATAAGTGGAAGATCAATGCTCCAAGTAAACTCAAAACCTTGAATAGATACGATTCAACCATATACTAAATGTTTGAGTACCATATACTATCAACCATATACTACATATTTATCTGCATCAGTTCCTTAACAACCTGATTATATAAATGTTATACTTTAATTATTACTTCATAGTTTATATTCGTTTGGCGTTCTGGAGCTTAACTGATTTGAGACAACATAACAGTACATTCTATTGACTGTTTTCTTCAGTAATCATTTCGAGTAGATAATAGTATAATTCTGAATGTGAGGAACCAGTAAAGCTTATTCCACATTTTCAGCTAACAAAAATTTGTGTTATTTCATGAGCTTTACAGATCATCTGATTCCATTCTAATCACATTTTTAGATTGAAGATATTTCCCAATTTTTACTGTAACTTTTTTTAGATCGACCTCTACTTTTCTCTCTGGTTCCACCAATGTTTTATATGATTTCATAGCTTTTTCAGATACTTTCAGGAACTTTATTAATCACTTTCAACTAATAAATCTAAACTATTAGTAGTATTAGTTTAAAGTTATTAGTAGGCACATTAGTTTGGCGAAATACCGGAAATAACGCCAAGCTGGCTTCAATTTTGGCGAGTAATTTTGGACGCCAGATTTGGCAATATACAGTCAAGTTGGCGAAGAACTTGGCGACATTTGGTGACAGAACCGCCCCTTCCCTGATGGTAGTCCCATTGTAGTTTCTCGGCATCTACGCAGATTTTCTTATGACCATAGGTATCAACATTTTCATGTCATCATTTTCAAATCGTTAATTTTATAAATATAGAAGAATTGTTTTCTAAATTATCCCTTTTTAAATGAAATATCAGTATTGTAGTAACAGTTTTGACGTCGAAAGCATTCAAATAAAGGTGCGATGTTGTTATAATACATACTTACTTACAGTTTATATATATGTTTATGAAAAATATGTGTTTTCTGTTTCGAATAATGTCTATTTCAGTAATTCAAAAATGTATCAGGAGAATCAGAATTTTATTAATCTATGAAAAATAAAAACACGTGTTATCATTTTTTTTAATTATTGAACTGTTTTTAAATTGGTGGCAACTCGAAAAAAAAAATAATTGAATTAGCAATTAAAAAGGAAAGATTTCTATAATCTTAAATTAGGGAAGGTATAGTATTATATAAATTTTAAATGGGTACAATTTCCTTAATATTGGATATTTTTTGACAGGACTTCCGAAAGGCACATACCTAAATTAAAAGCTTTCCAACAAGCTATTACACGTTGCTGTGTTTCCTGATTCGGATTATAATTGAGTTGTTTGTCTTTTTTTCTTGTTTCACGAGAAAAAAAAAGACAAAACTGGGGTTCCGGATCTCCATAACCAATCGGTGGTTACCGGTAGTTCTCGGTGATTTTTTTGTAAATTTTTTTTGTAAAGTCTAGAGTAGAACACTTCGCCTTTTCAATTTTGTCGCGATCCGATGATTGGGTCCAAAGTTATCAAGAGGCAAACTTTGGACTTTAACATTAGAGATGCCGCTGAGCTCTACTATACAGCACTATCGTGGTGTATGATATTGAAGATAAAACATTTTAAATAATATTTCTTTTTTGGGACTGTAATTATAGACTCATTTTAAGAGATTGGTTCTAGTACGGCGATAAGAATAGTTACCTTCTATATAAACGCTATTATTTAAAGTAACTTAGTATGGCAAATATTTTAAAATATAGTATATTGTTTTATACTTTAATATAGTTATTTAGTGCTTAGTATATATAACGAATTTATATGCTTCTAAATAATAGAATTTAGATCAAAAATTGTATTGCTTTCTGAAGAATAATGTTTTTACAAATATTAATTTATATTTAAATTCATAAAATTTGATACAAATATAAGTTTTCACATATATTTAATTTTTTTCTTTTTAGTTTTTTTTTTTCATATCAATTATGCTATGAAGTGCCTCCTATTTTTGTAAGTATAAATATATACTGAATAAATGAAAATCAAAAAACTTTTGCAACGTAAATTAAATGTGAAAAGTTCTACTTAATTGGAATTCATATGAAGCACAATAAGCATCTAATAAATCATAATAATCGATAAGCATAAATGCATTAAATGTACTGTGAAAATTACTTTCAGATAGAAACATAAAACATGATTTTTTTAAAAATAAATTGAATCTCTTAAAATACCTAAAACGTTTTCAAGAATTACCGTAATTTCGGGTGTATAAGCCGCGGATCAAGCAATTCTTTTTCGAGCCAGAATTTTTTAAGAAACAAATGTAACTTCTTAGATCGACGTAAATATTTGTTTTCAATCACTAAATAAGATTTCTTGGTCCAAAAAGAATTGTTTGATCCGCGGCTTATACACCCGAAATTAAGGTACATGGGCGTCATGAGAATGGATTCAAATTCTGTTATTACATTTGTTAACGCCTATTAGATAATTGTTTTAAAAAAGCTATTGTGATTTTAATTTATAGTTTTGTACATGAGATAAGATGCCAGCTAGAGGTATTCAAATTTCCAAACTACGCGGGCTTTTATCCATTAAAATAGCAAATAAAGCCTTTGTGCACAAATGTTTAAAGATAGAAAACCAAAGATTACAAATGCAAAAATAAAGTATGAGAAGGTAGCAGCAAATAGCTATTTCGAATCTACTATCGAGATTCTTCATAAGTGCAAAACTCAGCGAGCTAAAAAATAGCAAAACTGAGCAAAGAGACAGAGAGACGCAGGCTTATATACCCGCTATGGGAACAATCCCGCCTAAAGGAAAGCAACCAATGAGAAGAAAGCAGCTAAAACAACTGGGAGGACAAGTAGCGACATCTAACGGAGAACAAGGAAAACAAAAACTAAAAAGCAAATGGGAGAAAAAAAAAGTATAAAATTACAGATTTCCAAATACTTGGAAAATAAGGAGTACTAGATTAGTCATTGACTAAGGAGTGAGAATTTTTTATGATGTGATAAGCTTCCCAAAAATCAAGATCAAGAATGGAAGGACATTTATGGATGATGGTGGCTGAAGAAAAGTTAAACTTATGTTGTGAAGACCAACAATGTTGGGCAATAGAGGAACGTTTAAGCTCTTGATTTTTGCCATACCTTTTATGTTCTATTAAACGAAATCTGAGAGCACGTTTAGTCTGACCAGTATAAGAAAGACCACATTGGCAAGAAATTTGGTAAATACCCCAGTTATCTAAGCGATCAATGGGGTGCTTAAGATTTGAAAAAGCAATTTTATTAACAGGAGAAAAAATAACATTGAAATCGAACCTTTTTAAAATTTTAGCAACTTGCTGACTGATTTTGGGGAAAAAAGGCAAAACAACCAAAGCATTGGAGTTTCAATTAAGGTTTTTTCTTTCAGATTGGGTGGATTTTGTCAATTTTCTATGAATTGAATCTATAATATTAGGGGAATAACCACGATCAACAGCAATAGCTTTTAGAAAATTAAGTTCATCACTGAGTAACTGAGGAGTAGAACAAATATTGGAAGCCTGGAAAACAAAAGTTTTAAAAGCAGCAACTTTCTGGTTAGGAGGGTGAGAAGAATATCTGTGAGGTAGAAGCCTGACCGCAAAAGGTTTGCGAAAGACAGTAGTCTGAAAATTATCTTCATTGCGAATAACAAGAACATCTAGAAAAGAAAGGCAATTGTTCGATTCAGTTTCAAAAGTAAATTGAATGCAAGAATCAATAGAATTCCTGACAGAGAGAACATGATTTATATCTGAATTCACTTCAACTAAAGCATAGATATCTTCTAACGAACATAGAACGGAAATTTTAAGACTTCAAACAATTTTATTTCAAAGTAATGCATGTACAAATCGCATAAAATCGGAATAAGAGGATTACCCATAGCCAAATCGTCAATCATACGAAAGAAATTCCCGTTAAATACAAAAGTATTTTGAGATAAGCAAGCACGAGTTAGATGAATGAGCTCCTCGATTTCAAAAAAGGAAAAATGAAATTTACAGAGTCTTTTCTTGAGACAATCTAAAGCACCTTCGACAGGAACATTAGTAAATAATGATTTAACATCAAAAGAAACCATCATGTGGCCTTGTGGCTTAAAACTGTGAAGTTTCTTAGCAAATTCAAAAGAATTCTTAACAGTGAAAGAATTAATGCTTGAGAAATATGGAAACAAGATATTTTGCAAGTTTATAAGAAGCCGTACCGATACTAGAAACAATGCGTCTAAAAGAAATGTCAGGTTTATGGACCTTAGGTAAATCATAAAACTTGGCACAATGAGCAATTGAAGGAATAAGAGACCTCTTTAATTTAGCAGGAATGATGTGTGAAGACTTAATTTCATATTTGTTAGCATCAATTTCATTAGAGGAAGGGTCTTTGTGGATATCCACATAGCATTAATTAATTTATGGGATTTTTCTAAATATGAAGACTTGTCCAGAACAACAATCTGACAACCTTTGTCAGCCTTGGTTATGATCAAATTCGGATTAGAACACATACTTTTAAGACAATGTTAAAATGAACTATTAAGATTTGGCTTATAAATCTTTGTGGATATCCACATAGCATTAATTAATTTATGGGATTTTTCTAAATATGAAGACTTGTCCAGAACAACAATCTGACAACCTTTGTCAGCCTTGGTTATGATCGAATTCGGATCAGAACACATACTTTTAAGACAATGTTTAACTGAACTATTAAGATTTGGCTTATAAATATTCGAATTGAAATCAACAGTATTGGCAATGAGATGCCTAATAGACTCTTTTTGAGAAGGAGAAATAGCGCTATGCTTAAAGGCTCTTTCAACAGGAGCAATCAGACGGGGTAACGAAGGAGGGGCAGAAACAGAGAAATTGTTGTTTAATTTTAGAGCATTTAGCTGATTATCACTTAAAGCGACACTAGAAAGATTAAAAACAGCATTTTTGTTTACAATAAGTAAATTTATAGAGTTGTTGGCGAAAGAATTATTACAAAGCGTATTAAATTTCCTTTTTAGAACTGCGCAATGAATCGAAGATGCTGCGAGGACTCTATTCCATGAAATTCTGTCTATAGAATGAAAATCAGGAGAAGAATTACCAAGAGAGATATGTAAGTAATATAGCTCGCGCTCCATATGAGCAATTTTCTGGCGAGTCTCTTGAATCAAAGCCCTTAAAAGAGCTAATTTAGATCGAAATAAGGCCTTATCAATCCTACTTGAATTAAATAAATTACAACGTATTGAAATGAATCTAGGAAACACTTTTTTGCGTCTACAGTCACGTAGAAAATGTAAGTGCTCCAAAAACCTATACTTTTTTAGCTGTAAATTACAAAATCTATTGATTTGTGACATAGCAAAGAGCCCATCCATTATGCAGCAGATCTTAGCATACACTACAGATGTAGTATGATAGTACATCATTGCAAGCTATATCTCTATTAGCAGTTATTTCAATCGATTCTAGTATAATGGCTTCCTGGTAGTTATTTGTTCGGAAATTTTTTTTTCAAATTATTAAAATCCACTTTAATAGGTTCCCGCGCTTTAATAGATGCTCATCTCATTGCAAAATTAAAAATTAAATTAAAATATTTTTTTCAGGACAATACTCGAATAATCGAAAACACAAGTAATAACAAATTTTGAATCCCTACTGATGACGACCATGTCATGGTTGAAAATATTTTACATACTTTAAGATATTACAATGTATTTTAAATAAATTTATACTATAATTTTGCACATGAAAATAATTTTTGTTGATTTATTTGTGCTTTATATTATTTTAATTAAGTAACTCAAGGTGAAATTTTACACTAGAATTTTAATTTTCATTTATTAATCAACTTAATATATTTTTTTGTAGTCAAAATACAAGAAAAGATATTTATTGATTCAACATGACATGACATTTAAAAACTAAATGAAGAAATATTTTTCACATTTTTCTCATACTCATACTGAAAGCTTTTCTAGAGTTGATAAATAGTTTATGAATAATGACTTTTTCCTAAAGTCTATAAATCATATGTTCATTTATCATAATGTATTGAAACAAACTATATATCTTTTTAGGTACTTAAGAGAGTAATACAAAGATTGATAGTTTATTTTAACTATTTTTACAGCTCATTAGAACACATTTAACATTTTTGCGAGTGTGATACAAATTATTGGTTAATCTTTTAAAAAACTATAGATAAATGCCTATGTTAATAGCAATTTGATTGATATTTTTTAAATTTTTGTTTGTATATTTTCAAAATATATTGAAACAATCTTTTAGTAGTAATAATGTATTTTAGTGATGCACATATTTAAAATATGAAAATGGTGAAAGCCATGAAAAATATTGCAGTATTGGTTTTGCAGAATAACACTTAACTAGATTAACTCACAAATGTTTACGAAGCTATATTTAGCTTTGTAAGCTTTTTATTTGTTTATTTAATGGTATATATTTTTTTATATTTCCTTGGAAAAATTAAGGTAGAAATATATCAAATGAAAATTCCTGCTAAATTTACTTAAAAAGGTGTTAGATACATAAAAAACGTCTTTATGATATAAAAATGCTATACATTCAAGAGCTTTCAGTTGTTATAAATTGTTCAGTTGTACAATTATTATCAAACCATTATTAACAATACAAAGATCAACGATGAGAAAATTCATAAAATATCAAATGTTACATCATAGGTGGTTCTTTGCTGAAAAGTATCTTGAACGCTGATGTTTCTTTTGCAATCAATCTATCTTACTATACAAGTTAACCAAAAAACATCTCGAAGTTTTAACAAAAATGTAATTTAACAAACTACAATGACTATTTGGAAAAGGATATTTTCAAAGACTCAAAATTTAAAAACTTAAAAATAAATTCTATATTTTAATTAATAATAATGATAAACATCATTTTTAGGATGATTATAACGAGTCATGTGTTACGTGCGTCATGCATTAAACATTCATATACCTAGACCAATGAATGATAAAAAAAACAGTAGGTTAAAGATAGGCAACTTTAACTGTTTAAAATGTGCACTTTATTGGATGGACATTTGAACACCTCATATTACGTACGACATGGATTAAACAATAATATTCCTGGACCCATCACAAACAAATTTCAAATGAAATTTCAACGTTACAATTTTTGGAACTGCAAATTTTTCAACTGCTTAACATCGCACATTTTAAATTTTTACATCGTTGCGTAGCGAAAAAATGCACTTTGTAATGAACTTTGTTTGAAATCTGTATCAGAATCTATTTTTAAATTAATATATTTTTTAAAAGTTTTATTACTCTTTTTGTCATCGTGGCAACAGAAGTATTCCGTTTTTGAAAAAATAAACTTGGGCCAATCAGAAAACGAATAAAGTAAAATAAGTTGCGGAATTGAACCAATTAAAAGATTCAGATGTACTTTAGATTTCCCAGTTCTCTACCAAGAACAACAACTATTCTTTCCAAATAGATTAAAAAAAAAAAAAAAAAAAAAAAAAAAAAAAAAAAAAAAAAAAACTCATATTGAGTCAACGTTATGAGTAAGGTCAGTTTCGTCAATTTTGAAAAAATAAATAGTTCTTTAAATTTATCCACCCCAGTTTATTTAGTCCTCTCATTTTTTCAATACTAGATAGCACTGCGCGTCATTGACCTTGAAGTTATATACAGACGTTGAATCCATTATTCCATTCAGTTAATGCAGAGCGATTACGACGCGACAACAAGTGATTCAGTATGTTATCTGGCTTATAAGATACGGATATATTTGCATTGCCAAAAAGGAACTTTCACAGCGGCTATGCTGCTAATGCATCTACGGAAAAAATCAATCGTCAGTGGCTAAGTACGTTTAATGAAACAAGGAGTGGGGGTGACTTAATTAGTTTTTTTCTTTCTTGGGACATTTTATCCCTTGAATCTTTAATGGGAACCAGTATGTTTTTATGATGTTTTAAAGACGTTTTTATAACAGTTCGATATACAGGATATCTATAAATTAAATATGGGATATTAAAGAGGCATATTTAGTTAACAATAGGTCGGATTAGTCAATTTTGACAAAAATCACTGGCTCTTGAAATTATTCTAAGCCAGTTTGTTTAGTCATCTCATTTTTAGCTCTCAGGCTATTAATGCCTCAGATAATTACTGTCCACCTTTTCTGTATGTATGTATGTGAATAATACGATAACGCATGATAAAAATGTACGATTTATTTGAAATTTTGGATTCAGGATCATTCTGATGAGGCGTTTTCATGATTAGTTTTTGGAGCATAAAAATGCAGGACGGGATCTGATTCCCCTACTTTTAATTTATGTAAATGGTTTTTTAAATGCAGAATTATCAGATTTCATTCAAATTTTAGATACAGGATCATTCTGAGGAGGTGTTTCCATGATTAGTTTTGAGAGTTCATTGGATAAGTATAAGGAGGAGAAATTGGTCTTTTATGCTGAATAATCAGATTTCATTCAAAATTTTGGACATAGGATCGACATGGACATTCGTTGGGGGCACTTCCATGATTAATTTTGGAAGTTTATTAGATAAGTATAACAGGAGGGCGGAAGATTCCCACTTTTTTTGATAAATAAATTTTTTATACAGATTAACAGATTTCGTAATATTTTAGATATCGGATCATTCTGATGACGTGCCTCTGTGATTAGTATTGGGTGTCCTTTAGATAATTGTAAAGGGGTTAGTAGGGGTAAGCCTCTTTAATTTGGATTGTTGGGTTTTTCACGCAAAATATACCAATTTGCTTCAAATTTTGGATATAGGTTCGTTGAGTTTAAACGCTTCCCTGATTTTGTTTTGGAATTCATTGGATAAGTATAAAGGTGGGATAGGAGGGACTAAACGTCTTAATTTAGGTGTATGGGTTTAATGCAGAACTAACCAATTTGCTTCAATTTTCGGATACAAGTTCACAGTGATAAGTTGCTAACCTGATTAATTGTGGGGGTCTTACGTATAAAGGCGGAGGGAAAGGTTGATTACCTGAACCCCCCTTAAGTTAACTTAATGCAATTTTATGCAGAACTATCTGAATGCAGAATGAAAATATTTTTGGAATAATGGCAGAATCTTCAGGTCCTTATTTTATTGATTACCTTTATAACATGTCGGTTTCTTCTTTGCATTAGCCATTAAAAAACGCATAAAAACGGCTACCGTATATAATAAATTAAAAAAACGTAAAAGCAGATATAATTTAAGTTATAAAAATATGGATTAAAATAGATAAAAAAAGCATATTATCAATTGAATATTATCTTAGTGTTAAACGATGGAGCAGAAAAAAAGTATAAGAAATGATTTGCACATGTTATTTTAAAAATAAATATGAGTAGGACCAAAGAATAATAAAGTAGATTGTAAGCAAATATAAGCATTAAAAGAAACAATATTTCTATTGAAGAAGATATTAGGTTGTCATCTGTAGTATTTTAAAACATGAATTCGAATGTATTAGATGTAAATTTTCCAAGTGGGTGAAAAAAGGCTGGGCAAGGATTCGAACCAGGGATGTATTGGATGGATTAGATTCTTTAGAATGTTGTTTGTCACATTTTCGAATACATATGTATACATTAAGAACTATAAGCAAAATATGCAAATTATAACCAAAAATCTTGGCACAATTTGTGACTCTTTTCATAATAAACTTAATTTTTCTACGAGTGTACATACTATCCTCATAAAAATGGACACAGTTTATTATAATAAGCCACTTAGTCATAATTTGCAATGAGTTGAACATATGAATAACACATATGAAAATCGCCATCAAGGCAAGAATATTTTTTTTTAAATAACCCTGTTTATTTCATCTTCCTTTCACCTAATTATATCCTTACTCAAAAGATTTTCTATACCGCGGCGAACAAAAAAATAAATCATAATTTTTTTTTCGAGCATTAAAAACTTATACATTACCTGTCATAAATTATCGGTGAATTAAATGCATATTTAGGGATTTAATAGAATTATCATCATGTTAATCTAGAATCATTACCTAACAAGATATATCATTGAATTAGTTACATATGTTGAAGTGTGTAGACATTTTTAATAATATTTTTTTGAGTTTTCATTTGAATTCCAAAATTTTAAATGATTCGACAAAATTTTGCAATGATTGCTTATATTAAATTTCAAATATATATTTTGGGTATTTTTAGAGATACACTGACGGACAGACACAGGGATAGACCAATGACAATATGTGATACATACTCATATAATTACGAACCCACATAAAGAGAATCCGATTGGTAGGCAGATAAATTAAAGAACATAATTATACATCTTTAATAATTTATAGCCAAATGGAATCTAAGCCTTTTTGTTTTTCTGCTTTTTTGAATAGGATTTTTTATTACCTGCCTTATTGATTTATTTTCGAAGAATACAAAACCTTATACAGCTGGAGTTGCATTTTTAATTCTGTAATACTTATTTCACTCGTTATGTCATACGTACATGCAAATACACTGACATACATTCATTTTTAAGTATATACATCTATAATAGTTAAATTCAAAATGCTGCCATATGACTGGAATGATTTACTAAAACAATATACTTCACGCTCCAGTAAATCGTTACACAGAGAAATGGTTTTACTTATCAGATTTCACACCTATCAGACTGAATGCATGAGTGATACACACACTATTAAACATTGTTATCACAAGGAAAAATTCGTGTGTGCCTCGCAGTTCAGAAAAATTATTCAGAGGTGAAATGTTTATGGATGATATTTTATCTATAAATGGAGATTTATTATGCATATTAAAAAGATGAAAATAAACTTTGAAAAAGGCAAATGTGGGTTCTGATTTATAGAAAATGGTTTTGTAAAGTTTAATATTAAATAATGGTAAAATAAAACTAATGAATCAAAGAGGATATTCTTTTTTTTCTAATCAGAACATGAGTTTAAGACAGCGACCTATGTTTAAGAAGCACATGAATGATTATTTGAGCAAAAGTCGATTCAAAAACAACAACAAAAGAAAATATAAGTTATTACTTACATATCATACATTGTACATGATAAGGCTCGTAAGCGTTTTTTAAATTAAAAAAATGTGAGATTTACATGTTTCAGACACTGGAAATTTTCAGAAACACATGTTTTTAGAAAAGAAAACTACCGTCCGTCTGCTTGTGTGTTTCTCAATGTATGTATGTGTAAATTTCTCATCTCCCTAAGAAATTGAGACATAAATTTCCAATTTGGCATGTACTTATTATGTAGCAATGAGAAAAACCTATTAAATTTCAGTAATCTCGAAATTATTGGGATTAATGTTTCTATACTCTCGAAATGTTCATTCTAAAAAAAGGTGTGTAACAATTTTCGAAATTGTATGCTTTAAACGGTGAATATAAAAGAAAATAATTACAATGTAAAAAACATAAATTTAGAATAATAAGTAAATCAGATAAAATAAAATATTGCCGAGATATATCTTATAATTTTTTCCATATTCTTTGATTTTTTTATAATAAATTTCATTCAATTTTCAAATGAAGCATGTATTTCAATTGAAAGTTAGACGCTTAATATGACGCAGTAATTATTTTGTTAATGAGATTAGGAATTTTGAAGTTTTCAAGAAGTTTCTTTTACTCAATTGAGTAATAGATCATTTAAAGTTTATGACGTCATTTTGTCACAATTTTAAAAATTAATACAGACATTCATTGAATGAAATTGAAAATTAATCTTATTGAAAATGAAATTTTTTTTAGATTCAGAATTTTACATTATGCATATTCATGATGAGTAAGTATTACTTTGGTTCCCTAAAACTAGTTGTATTCTTTAGTTTTTTAGAGACATTTGCCAAAAAAACTGCCAACAAATAAAGTACAAGCATTTGATTTTTTTATCCAAACAATGTTTTAATTTATTTTAAACCTGTTTCTCTCAAAATGGATTTTTCAACTATTTTCGATTTTCAAATGCTTCTTGCATTTTAATTTTGCATAAAAATCAAGGAAATTTAAAAAAAAGGGAGCTTATATAGTTTTCAAAGAAACTGTGTATGAATTTTAAATTTTAACACAATTCAACTAATTAAATTTTACTTGTATCTTTTTAAAAGGTACAACTTTGATGGCAATCGATCTTGAATTCGGAAAAAGTTAAAATTCGGAAAATTAATTATTCTAGGGATTAAAGATCGATACACAGAATTGTTTGAAATAGAGTTATAAGTGATTGAAATGTATAGGAGAGAGTGGTGTACCTTGGACTTATGTGTACCTCGGACCTATGCTAATTCTTGCTTTACATGTTTAGAAAATTGAACAAGAACATTTGTATATTAAATATTTGCCACCAGAGATCTCATTGAAGTTCTTGGCATTTGTTTAGAAGTTCAACTAATTGTACAATTTTTAAATAAAGGAAATTCACCTTTCAAAAAATTTTTTTTCTTAGACATTTCTGTGTTATTTGCATATTTAAACATATCTATTTTTTAAAACGAGGATTGTGCATAATAAAGTAATGCTCTAGCTACTACACCATGTGCTTTAAATAAAGTTAGGCCTAATCTTAACATAATGATTGGAGTTTTGTTTTTAAGTGTCAAGTGGTGTACCTTGGGCTGGATCAAGGTACACTAGATATTGTCTAATTGATCTGAAAGAAAGCTCGGGAAGTTAACATATGGAATTGACTTATCAAATTAGAATATTGGTTAAAAATAAATATAATTACTAACATAAATAAGTTTTAATGTATTTTGTGTTTAGAGTAAGTGGAAATGTTCTGAAGTTTTATGTATATTTAGACTTTCATATTTTTAAAACCTAATAAATAATGAAATGTATCAAAAATTTATATATGTAGCTTCTTGATTATTAAATCTTGATTTTATTTGCTAAAAACATTTTTTTTTTCATTTTTAGTAATGGGACCAAGGTACACGAATAGTGGCGTACCTTTATAAAAATTTAATACAAATATATGTAGTGTATAACATAATAAAGATTTATAAAATCTTTTCTTTTTTAAGTTTTGGCAAATTTTTTACATTAAAAATTAAAAAGTCAAAACCGGTCCGAGTAATACCAACTTCCCTTACTCGGGAAATATCTGAAAAATTAAAATGCATGAAGCATTTTAAATTTCCGTTTTAAAATTTCTTAAAAATCTTTAAATTATAAAAATATTGGAAATTTCTTTTTATACAATCTATATCCTAATGCTGAAATATATATTTCAGCAAAATATCATATTTTTATGATTAAAAATTTAAAAAAAATACATATAAATATATTTAACATCCACCGTTTCTTAAATGAGTTGACTAAAACAAATAAGACTTTAGTAAAATTTATATTTTACTATGTTTGAAATGATTCAAATAAACAAAAATGCAGCAGTACTAATATTATTTATATAGGGAAGTTTGAAAACCATGTGCTGTTTCCATAGCGCCTCAGCAGAAGACAGCACTAAAGAATGTGTGCAAAAACACGCAAAAAAATGTTAAATTTGCGGCAGAAACTGCTGGCATCAATGTTACCTGAAGCTTTTGCCGTAAAAATTGCAAAAAAAAAAAAAAAAAAAAAAGAGATGTAATTTTTTTTATTAAATCTAATTTTACTGCGATTTGTTTGGGAAAAACTGCTGGCAACATTGCTGCCATCAGTTTTTGCCGTAAATTTAACGGATTTTTTTTTTACATTGAAGCCGACCGTGGAATGTAATTTAGCACCCGCTTTTCCTTGCAGAAAGGTACACAAAAAATAGTCTAAATACGTAAAAGCAAGACTCGGGCTGAAAAACGCCTTCTATGATGTTGAATGTGTTTTAAATGCAAAAAATGCATCTCACTATTCAATTTTGTGCATTATACCTTACTGTAAATATCTCATCACTTAAATAAATATTATTTAATACCAAATATGCAATTCTATTATTGAAATTTGTGTTATTTTCTTTTTATTTCTTTTTAGGCAATTGGCATTGAAATTCGATTTTCATTATATTCTACAATCACGAGTGTCAAAATGCTCTAAGGTATTTTGTAAAAAAAATTTCTAATCAAATAGAAAGTTAGGCCTTAAATGGGTGTTATTAAAAGGCATTCTTATGCATTAATAGATGATTCACGTTCATGTAAAGTTGTGATTAGCAAACGAGACGATTTTCTTTTATTTATTTTCCGAATAATTTGGATGCATTTTAATAATGTCTTTTTGTTTTATTTAATTATGTCTATGTTAATACGATTTCCAGTACTGTTAGTTTCGCTATGTGTTAGTTTCGTTAATGATTTCACGAGGTTTAATAAATGTATCGTGTTTTATTTCTAAACTAATATTTTTTTCTTCTAAGTTAATCTAGTAATGTCAGTTTTTATAACGATTTTCAGCGCACATTAGATGAAAAAAATGTTATAAACAACAACAAAAAAAAAGATGTAATAAGAAATTTTATCACGCGAATAACTACATTTTAAAAGTTAAATGAGCCTTTATTTAAAAAAAATTAATCAAACGTTTTACAATTTTTCAATAATATTTTCTTTTATACGCTTTTAAAGATGTTATTGGGTCTCATAAAAACTTTCCATGGTATTAATCTTCAATATCTTGATTATGATCAGAAACTTAATTATCCATTTTTCTGAAAAAAAAGACTCTTATACTTCCCTTTTTTTATTTTGCTTATTAACGAAAAATTAAGCAAGATCATTATAATTATTTGTGTCTTTCAACGCGTCATTTAACATAATGTCTTTATACAGAATAATATTTCAATGTTCAGCATGGTATCAGTAACTCCAAGTAAGTTTTTATTACTTACATTTAACTTGCTGTTAAAAAAAATTTATACTGTTTAGTTGTTCAACATTTAAGCTCCTTTAAAGAAATCATCGTTTTTTATTCGCTTTAAGTGAGATTTCAGTTTAATTCAAAACTGTTACAGTTTTTAATGTTTTTTCAAATACAGATAAGATTTTAAAAAAATACGCTTTGAAAAATAATAGAAATGATGTAACTTATGGAACATATATAGAAAATGTCTTATGCTTATGCATAAAACTTTAAGTTTCTGCTATTTTTATCCCTTTCTTAATTGTAAGAATTTGCATATTTTATTTATGCTTCATACATTTTTTGTGAAATCCGTTACTTATTTCTACTCCATCATTCTTATTTCTTCGTATTTTGTAACTCTAATATTCATACAAAGTTAATAAGTCTATTGGGACATAATTTTTGAGCTTTTTTCAAAATACAAACGAAATTTTAGTTAATGATAACCTTTTCACTGTCCAAGGAACTTGTCATATTTTTATACGAATGTTTAAATATTCAAAGATATACACTGTTAAAAATTTCGCTGTAGTTTGAACCAAATTTTGGTGCTCAATATCTGCCACCATAAAATGATGAAATATCGTACCAAGAAGTGGCGCTTCCTACTTCAACTTCGTTCCAACTTTTGGAACTATGCTTAAACAGAAGCTCTAAGAATTGGTGCAAGATTTTACCATCTTACAGTGGCAGTTATTGAGAAACAACATTTGGTTCAAAACAGGAGAAGTTTTTTACAGAGTATATATATTTTTTTTTAATCCGAGAGTAGTAGCGATATTTTTCAAAACGTCATTAGTCGCGCTCTGTCTTATCGCCGTTGCCCCCCCCCCCGCATATAAAATATGTAAAATAAGAAATATTTTTCATCTAATATGCGAATATCATATTTCAATAAAGATATAAATTTGCAGTTTTCTTAAATTTTGCAGTTTATTCATTAAATTTGGAGTAAAGGGAAAAAGTAAAAATGGACTGTCATTAGGGATTGTTACGTAGACTTTTCGCAAATTTCAAGTTTGTTTCTAAAAATGTACTTGAAAGAAAAACAGATGTATCCTGTTACTTTACTAAGGTGGTCGAAAAACCTTCAAAGTCAGCTACATGGAATATCTGTATTGTATTTGTAATGTGATATATGTTAGGAGAAGATAAGTTATACATGCGGCAAAAACACCGACAAGCGAATACTGACGAGTTAATTGCAGTTTCATGATATAATATCATTAATATCATTTCATTTTATATACTGCTCGAAACAGAAAGACATAATTTGAGTTTTCTGGAAATCACATAAATGATTCTTGCATATTTAAACAATCAATCAATGATAAAGTAAATTTTATATAAAAAAAAATCTCTGCCGACCCGTCTTACAGATGCATGTAGATTTCCAAGTTAATCCTTTGAGCTCTGATGGTAGAATTTTCTACCACATAATTTTAATTCCGAAATGTCAGAACGGCACCAGAAAATTAGACCATATTTATTTGAAAAAGGTTCACAATTTTTTTTTTCGTGTATATCGTTTACCAGTTTTTTCCATTACAAAATACTGGTGCCAATGTGACATTTGGAATTTTGAGGAAATTGACCCACCAGAGCTCAGGGAGTTAAATGCTAATTGAACCTAACCTAACAACAATTGAACAAAACCTAAATCAATATTAGAGATAATATAAAATGGTTTAACAAATTTAATTGGTCACCTTTGACGAGTTTTTAATTTAATTTCTCTGTTAGAGTTGGTTTTATGAGAACAATGTTAATAGATAATTCTTTCTTTATCTTCTATATATTTTTGTTTTTGCTGTAACAATTGGTCTTATCAAAAATTTGTCTATAAGATGTAATTATTATTTTAGAATACATTTTGTGAGAGATTTGTGCTGAATTATTGAAGTTATTCTCTTCATAATAAAGAGATTTACATACATATGTATGTACATATTAATATGTATATGTTGCAGCCAATACCGGAAATTGGCCAATTCTAGAACTGGCCAATAACTGGCCTAGAGCCTAGAAAAGAAATGGCCTAGAACTCTTGCTGGCCAATTCCCGAATTGGTCAGCAACGTTAAAAAATGACTGGCCAATTCTAGAACTGGCCAGATGCAACTGGCAAATTCGTGAAGTGGCCAGATGCAATTGGCCAATACGCGAAATAGGTATAAGCACTCAGCTTATTCCTTTCTAACGTAGTTGAAAGTGTCTATCAATTCAAATAGTCTAGACGTGAGCATGTCCGTGATCTAACTCGAGTAAAGTTTCCGGTTAACTTTTAATTGTCATCGTATTTGGTTTATCAATTAATTTCGGTATTGAAAGCGAATTGTGTACTATTTTTGGTTAATTTAGTTGGGTACAAAAAAAATATTTCGTTTCAATATAAGCAATGGGAATCTTTTTTTCTGTACATTTCAATATTACATTATCTTAATTACAAAAAAATTGGTACCTATGCATAATAGTTCGGATGTTGGCCAAGGCTTCCCGGCCAGTTCGCGAATTGGCCAGCCAAAACCCGAAATACGCTAATCATTTCATGTATTTCGGGATTTGGCCAGGAAGCTTGGCCAGTTCGGGTATTGGTCGCAACATATATATAGAGAAATGTGTAGACAGAATGATAGAGAGTTTGATAGAGAAATTGCTGGACAAATAAAGCTTTGAACTCTTTTTTTATCTAAAAAATGATAATGCGCATAGATCAGCGAAAATTCAAACGCGGGGGGGGGGGGGTGTAATATGTAGTATGTAGTAGTCTTATGAAATCTACCTAAAATATCAACGCCTGAAAATAAAATACTTTGATGGCCGGAACTTTTAATAAAACTTTTAAAAAATTGATCATGGGGATGAAACTTTTAAAAAATTTAGATTGAGAATTTGTATCAGTGTGAATCAATAGCAACCAATAAAACAATTGTTTTAAAAATAGTGTTTTAATCATTTAAAACGCTCAATGCGGCTATATTACATAACCGCATATTGTATGGTAAATAATTATCGTTTACTTGTGATTTTAAGAGTTTTGCGTTTAATAACGGTTAGACTTTTTGAACGGAATGTTTTAAAAAATAAATGAGCTTACAGGTGTCGTAAATAGCTAAAAAAGTATATTTGTTCTCACAGCTCTATAAAAGGCCGTAAATAAATGAAAAAGAATGATATGTTTTGGAAAATCCTGTAAAAACTAATTTACTAAAAGCATTCAAACTGTATAATATAATTAAGAGGCTTATTTTAATACACTGCGTTTGTTTTTATGAAGATAGTGTATATACTCGCAGAAAAATTAACGCTTTTGTTAAAAACTTTAGATAACTGAGCGAAACTTGCTGCATGACCGCCGTCACGCATTCAAGAAGCATACAGTCGCCTAAATTTATGGCTCCTCGCAACAAAAGTTGAACAAAACATGGCAAAGCACATAGTTGTCTTTTGATGAATCAATATAAACAAAACCTAGAAAAATGAGGAAAACAAATTAGTTTCTTTGAATTTCAAAACCTACTGAGGTAAAATCAGGATTTAAAATGCGTCTTTTAATGATAAGCTTTGTTTAAAAATAAAATGTAAAGTTTAAAACAGAATATTTGTTATTTCAAATGTCATAGAAAAGTGCTATATCAATACTTTGATAAACTTCCACGTAGTTTAACCGACAAATATTTGTCAATTAAGGTAATGGCATAAGTGGTGATCACTGAACCATCCGCAAAATTTTAAATGAACATGAATATGAAAGAAAATACACGTGTCCGTCACAGATTATGAAACACGTCCCGACATATTCAGAATACAATGACATATTCTGCATTTTTATAAAGTGAATTATGTTTTTTTATCTATACGATAGAGACATGCCTAACAATTCTAGAAACGAACTCGGAAAATCTACACTAATATACGGTAATATAAAATACGTAAAATTACTAAATTATTTCTAGGAAAATGGGATTTCTAGAGCTTTTTTAAGTTACTGCAACAAGCAAAATGCATGCAACAGATTCAAGTTTGCGGTGTAAATAAATAAAAAAAAATTATAAAATTGCTAAGAATCTTTTATTGAAACGGGATGACTAAAACCGTTAATGGAACTGCAAATCGGGTTAGAAATAAAATTTCAGTAAAATCACAATATCTTTAGTAGATTATTTTATAACGCTACCTGTAGCTTTACAAAAGTCTTGTTTTGTAATTTGTCAACCGGTAAACTTTCACTGAGCACATAGATTTCTCCAACATAACATCTGTAGAATTAGAGATGTATTTTTATTGTTCATTGTGAAAAATGTTGTTATATTTTTGCTGAGGTGTGTTTGTAATTTATAGATTAATATGTATATAAATTACACATATGCAAAACATTACTTCATCACGGATGCTTATAAAAGAGTTGGAAATTTCCTCTCAGTATTTTCAGTCAATAAATGAAAAGGAATTAATATTTTTTTGAGCACCATTCCTTATTATATATGAGATCTATTTACTCAAACTACATTAATAAAATCCATTAAATTGTGGAGTAAATATTCAAAACTTATTATCTCACAAAAGAAATTTTGCTAGTTTTTTTTTAACTCTGTATTAAATTGTGTAGAAATAAAAAATATTTAAAAAAAAACCTAAATTAAACCAATTTTAAAATATGACGTTTCAGTTAATGAGTGTATACTCTAAAGCCTGCATTTATTTAAATAGTTAAGATGCAACACTAGTCACCGAAAAAGACCCGGATGATAATGCAAAGTCTATGGGAGCGTTCTTTTCAAATATCTCGCTCAAATATTAATATTTCCATGATTTGTTTTGCATAGGATGGGTGAGGACGATCTAGAACCGGCCTAGGTTTTACTTTTTCGATTTTGGTTTCAGATAAAAAAAAATACTTTAAATTCGAAAACCGATTTAAACCGGTTCTGAAATGGATACGATCATGATATAAAAAATACATAAGAAAATTGAAAAAGTAAAAACTAGGCCAGTTGTAGATTGCCCTCAGCTATCCTATGCAAAAAATCATGTGAAAATATTAAAATTGGAGCGAGATATTTGAAAAGAATTCTCCCGTAGACTTTACATTATCATCCGGGTCTTTTTCAGTGACTATTGTGGGTTCCTTAATTCTCCAGTCTGCCAGTCACAGTTGTTCTGAATAGTCACGGGACCCTTGTCACCTGCTGATTTGTTTGCTACTGTTGTCTTGTGTAAAGTACAATGTGTTATATTTCGTTTTATTTGGTGAAATAATCCGTAATATTAATAGATTTCTAGATGGAAGAAGTGGTAGATGTTGAAAATAGTTCTAAAAACTGTGGAATGGGACAAAGGGAAAAAAAGTGTGGAAAAAGGAAAGAAGCAAAAATGAAGAGATATTCAGAACCTTCAGGTAGTATAGCCTATTTTCCATGCAAATATTCTAGTAAAACACTTTTATGTGCGAATGTTACGCCTACAGACATTAAAAGACTTTAAGATAGAATTTACATAGTTCCAAACAAACAACGAAAAGATTCCGTTGTTGCTTCATTGTTTACTACAAAAATAGTTACTCGGCGTAGGCCTAATAAACCAAGCCTAAACAAATCTCATTTATCGGGCTCAAAGCATGCCTTTTCCGCTTGCTATTACCTTGCTACTTGCATTGAAAGGAGAATCCATCATTCTAAAAATAATTTCCTAGCTATAACTAAAGTAGGACGTACAAGACTGTCCAGCGTTATTATAAAAAGTAAATGTTAGAGAACCTGCTAAAGAAAAAAAAGGGGGTCACAGGAGAAGTCAACTTAGTACTGAGGAAAGAAAAAACAAAGTGAGAGATTTTATCTGAAACTTAAAGACATCAAGAGTCATTATGGAAAAAAAAGAATCTAAGTGGTTATATTTGCAATGTACATTAAATATAAGGAAGTTGGACATAATTTACAGTCAAAACTGCAACGAAGATCTCTCTCGATTTAGTTTCGCTATGTTCAGAAAAATTTTCAAAAATGAATTTAATCCGGGCTTTAAGTCTCCATCTAATGATGTTTGTAGCATGTGTACTTTACTCGACCAAAAAAATGAAAACTTTCCCTGTGGGGAATACATAGTGAGTGACTTTAATGACAGAAAAACGAAATCCTAAATTAAGAGCCAATGCAATTTATTCTTTTGTGAATTAAGAAATAACTGATGAAACCATTGTTAGTTTGTGCTTTGACTTGCAAAGAATTTAACAGCTTCCCAAAACTAGAGGCTTACAAGAAGACTATTACTTAAGGCAGTTTAACTTCTACAGTTTATAAGTACCGAGATTAACCGGGAAGAACTCAACGTTCTATACTTGGTCAGAAGAATTGGCAGGCAAAAGCAGCATTGAAAATTTATCACCATTACAATGTCACCTAAATAAAATGGACCTTAAAAGTAAAAATAATTTAAGGCTCTTCAATTATGGGTGTATTACCCAAAATAAAAATTAACATAAATGTTCATATGCTTTTGCATTTTTTGTACACATTGAAATCAAGCATTGATAAAATATTATTTAACTTTCCAGTCAGAGGAACCAGTTTTCTTTCGGCAGATTGTGTGTTTGGTCATGTTGAGAAGATCCTCAAGAAAAATGTTATAATCACATCAAATATTATGAAATGTTCAAAATCATTTGTGATGTAAAAAGTTTGGTAACTCATTGAGAATTTCTGAATACTATATCATTAAATGAGTTCTTTCAGAACCTACCAAATACTTCACAATTTAAACGGATTGTTTTAGAGAAAAATAAGTGAGCTGTTAAGATGAAAGGTTTCCAGAATTATAGAACTGATCTAAATGATAGATCTAAGTGTAGAATATGGTATAAATCTTTCGAAAAAGAAAGTTACTATTACCCGTGTTCAAAGGGTGTGTTTAAAAATCTCTTTCTCTTAGCCACGCCACATCAGTTGAAAAAAAACTATGTTGTCAATCTTTTAAAAATAATGTATGGTGATCAGTGGCAAAATCAATCTGACGATATCTTAAAATGAAATAACTACATTATCTATGATTTGCCAGCTTGTAATAAAGAAGAGGGAAAGTGTCTGACTGTTTAGATGAAGATATTACTAATAAAATTTTAAATGGCGTATTGTTATTTTTTAATAAATTTTTTATGAATATTACTAGGTATTATAATTTATTTTACCATTGTTTATTTCATCAATAACCAACTGAAATTCAGTTTTTGCTCAACTAGAATAACATGCCAATGAAACATGCCAATGAACTACGTATTTAATTCATTTTTTAATCCCTTTCAAAATGTTTTTCAGCATTTTAAACCATTAAAAAATTGTGACTAATATCTCAGTTATGTAATCAGTTGTTTGTGCTTCAGAGGTAACAGTAACAGTTTCAAAACCATACCTCTTGAGTTCGAATCCAACCGATGCATTTTAAACAAATACTTTTATAAATTCTATTTTCTTTTTTACACGTGTATTGGTCACGTGGAATAAATGTAGAGTTCATTAAATAAACGATTAGGTACTTACCTGCTGTTCACAAATAATTAAAATAAAAAATTAAATCTATAGTACAATACTAATCTTGAACTTTGAATGCATGATAATATTTCTAATACTACAATTCATTATTAAATTAAACAAACTAAGCAAAAAAACTGTTTATTTTTACATCTTTTATATATTTTTTATGAAATTAAATGTTAAGAAACATGCTAATTTGTCATCGGGGAACGTAGTAAATTACCGATAAAGTAAGATTGATTATCAGTATCAGTTAAAATTCCAGTTTTACGAAATAAAAGAGATTAATATTTTGTGTCATTTAATGTTTGCATTAAGCTCTTTCAACATATTAAAATGCATTAATCGAAAATTGATTCTGGCTTTTAATTAAATATGAAATATGAAATGCAGTGATTAATATATTACTTAAGATATCTCTTCTCAGAAACAGTTAGCAATTTTACTAATAACTACGGTAGAATAGAAATAATTATAACTGCATCTTTAAATCAATTAAGTTATGAAACTACTTTAAGTCGGATTACAGTATGTGTGAAAGATTATAAATGGTGATAATGCACCGCTAAAATATTTAAACCACTTCATGTTATAACATAAAGTGGTATAAGTACTTTTTCTTACTCACGTTTATCAATACTTACATTTAATGATATTTTCTTCAAAATAAGTTCTGTCTCATTTCAAGAATAATCTGTAATATTGCATTGAAAGTTCGTTAAAAAAAATCCATTTAAAAATATATTATCTGTTTTTTTTTTTAATTTTATTATTGCAAATTAAATACAATTTAACGTGAATGGAGAAATATTTTTTTATTACAATAGATAAATAAATAAAAATAAAATAATAAAAATAAAAATAAAACGTTAGATGAATTCGTAATGAAGAAAAAAAAGTGTGGAAACATTTATATTGATAATTAAACTGAATTTCCCTTAAATTATCTTCCTAAAATCTTACTTTTTTTGAAATCCTTGAAATTTTTAATGATATTAAAAATATCTTATACATGTATTTTTGGGCTTTTGTTCTAAAAATAACAATAATTTGAAACTGATTTAATATGTATCATATGTAGGAATTGGTGTTCTTTTCTATTTTCACAAAAAACCACCTCTATGTTCCGATTTTCATCACTAACAAGCTTGATCAATATGTAGATATATATTATTATCATTTTTTTTCTCCTTGATTTTATGCATTCATTTCGTAGAGATTTTTGCAAAATTATGGAAGAAATCGTATTCATAAAAAAATGATATCAGGAAATGTTTGTGAAGAAAAATAAAATTAGTTAAAAAAAAATAAAATAAAATAAAATAAAAAAAAAACGAAATAACTTTATATGTTAGGCTTAGTTGTTATAAAAAATATTTTAAAAAATATGATGCTTACACAAACTTATTTATACGGAATTGTAAATTTTCGGAATAAATACCGTTTCAAAAGAATTTCTACTACATATTTTAAGTACAATTTTACAGCAAGGAAAATTAAATTTTAACCTTTTAGACAATATAAAGTTTCGAATTGATAGGTTTCGTTTAAATATTGTTTTGTAAATTTTTAAGTTCGGTTTTAAAAGCCTGTGTCCATAATTTTTTTCGTCTCCTTGTTTTTCTTTTTGAGACGCTACATTTGCCGACAGTAGTTGTCGCATAATTTGGTTTCATCTCGTTGTAATAATCTTGTTAAAATTTGTCTACATACCTTCCTAAAATTTTTTGATGCATGTTATGCTCTTTTCCAGAAGCATAAAACTTAACTCTTTCAGAGGCGCTGTTCACAGTCTGCAACCGCTTTTTTTAAATAAATATATTGGCAAATGACACCAATAATTTTTTAATTCAATTTTGATCTCATAATATATTAGAAAAATAACTTTTAAATTTTCAAATAATTTTGTTTGTAAAGTTCAGTATGAATTATTTGAAAATTATTTTATCACAAACAATTTTTAGGACTGCTAATTTCATTGTATCTAGTCGTTT
This sequence comes from Maratus speculifer, assembly GCA_964019185.1. Classification (NCBI taxonomy): domain Eukaryota; kingdom Metazoa; phylum Arthropoda; class Arachnida; order Araneae; family Salticidae; genus Maratus; species Maratus speculifer. The sequence goes on from OZ025298.1 coordinate 138,282,557, forward strand.
CTAATTTTTTCTCCTCTCCTAATTTAAATATTGTAGATAAAATTTAATTAGTAAAAAGTTACTAACTACTTTCTTTTTTTAAATATTTTATTAAGCTTTTTAATCGCAGTAAATATCCAATATCAATTTTTCACATCTCCTCTTTAATCAGTTTTAAGCATTTTTTTTCTTCATCCATTTTAATGTAGCTTTACAGTATAAATTTACATTGTTTTATTTTACATAAAGATTAACATTTCGTTATGCACAGTGCATAATAAAAATATTTCCTTAACCACTTAATTAAGAGAGGACCTCATGTGAAAACTCTATCACATTAATTTGTTCAAACCCCCTCACATACCTCTTTTAAAAAAATAGCTTTGTTATGCTATGCCAAATATACTGGTACATTATTTATACCTGGAGTAATTGCTCAATACTTCTGTGTTACTTAAAGCTTACATACTTAATTATAAATTTCTATGATGTATTTTATCTGAAAGAAAACACATAAAATATATTTTAAAAACACAACTTTTAAGTTAAAAACGCATCACAATTGATTCTATCCGTTCCTATTTCGATTGTTTTCTAAAAAAAATATGGTCGTTAAAGCATTCTAGTAGATTTGGTTGACACTCATTGGTAAAACTCTCAAATTCTTTTAAATTTTAAAACGGAGGGGTGGATTTATACATTTAACTAACACAATATGTAAATAAAAATTTGATAGCATTTACGCATGCGCAATGAAAAATTATTTAGTAAATCTGCTCATTTGTCATACAATTTTTATTATTTTTTTTTTAATTTTGATTAGAAGGTTTTCTGTGCAAAGTTGTATGTCAAATTTTCGGAAATGAACATTATTTTATATTAAGAATTCTGCAAACTATAAGAAAAAAAAAGTTGGATAAATTGGGGGAAATTTATGAAATCCATAATTTCGCTACGAGGTACATGCTATTTGCATAAAAATGAACTCAGTTTATTACAAGAATTCACGTAATCACAATCTATAACTAGTACGCTTTTGTTGCTTTAGTTTTGACTGGGTTATCCAGAAGATTTTCGTTCTTTTTCGATGTGTTGATGGTCCACTATGAAATTTCTGGGGGGAAAAAAACTTAACGGAAATGTATGACATTTACTATTATGTTTACACACTTTGAGTTTAAGGATAATTCCTCGTGTATTTTTCTAGATATTTAACAAAAAGTCTAAGATTGCAAATGGCCGGTCACCTTTGGCCACCTTTTTCACACTAAATATAGGCAGATATATAGATAGATTGATTGATAATGTTTTAAACTCAGCGTATTTTTAAGTTCAGGAGACGATGTCTATTTGCTAAAAAGTTTTCAGAAATTCAAGCATAGAGGGGAATGTAACAGGCAATATTTCTTACGATTTCTCTATAAAATTCATGTCTTTATACAGTGTCTCACAAAAGTGATGGGACAATTGTGCTTTATAAAAAGAAACTGTAATAAAATAAACAAACAAACATGTGCAAAAATTTTTTGGGTGTGTTTCATATTTAAAGTTAGTAACAATTATTACATAACATACATTTTGTCAAAATATTAAAATATTAATTTAGTAAAAATACAATTGTTCAGAACGGAGCAAAAAATGGCGCACATATGTGATGGGACACTTACTTTTCCATCAAATATTTATCCAAAAATTTTACTTTTTAAAAGGTTTTAATATTTTGTTGGATTTCCTTTTATTTTTAAAACATGATTTAATCTTTTTGGGATGGATTCGACTAATTTTTTGTGATTTCTGGAGTGATTTTACCCCATTCTTTTTGAAGCACCGATTTTAGTTGTTGTTTTGAAGAAATGGTGTGTTTGCGAATTCTTGATTCCAATTCTTGCCAAATATTCTCTATGGGATTTAAGTCTGGAGATTGTGGTAATGTTTTTATTATTTCAGGACAGTTATATAGCAGCCAGAGTCTAACGTTCAAAGCAGTGTGCTTGGGGTCATTGTCCTGGTAGAATTTAAAATCGTTATGAAGGTCCAATTTTCATTCTGAAGATTTCAAATTTTGCTTTAAAATATCAATATACTTGTACAGATCCATTATACTGTCAATAAAAAAAAGATTACCAACTCCAGCGGACGACATACACCCCCATACCATAACTCCTCCTCCACCATGTTTTACTGTTGGTACCAAGTTCTGTTTGCGAAATTCTTCCCTGGGTTTTCTCCACACCAAGATTCTACCGTCAGAACCAAATATATTAAATTTACTCTCATCAGCAAATATAACTTTATTCCAGTAATCAGAATTCTTATTTATGTTGGATTTTGCGAAAGCTAGTCTGAGTTTTCTATTCTTTTCACTTACGAAGAATTTTTTCCTGGCTACTCTACCGTGATATCCAGCAGATCGAATTACCCTTCTAATAGTCTCAGGATTAACAATTATTCCATATAATGCTTTTAAATCAGCAGCAACTTTTGAAGCACTATTTCTTGGATTTTTTTTAATATTTCGAACGATAATTCGCTTTATTCCTTTGGGTAGCTTTGATGGTCGGCCAGGTCTTCTTTTATCCTGAATCATATGATTCTTTTATATCGTTTAATGATATTGAAAACTGTTGAACGACTCAAGTTAACTGTTTCAGCAGTTTTTCTAATAGATTTTCCACGTTCAATATGCACATTAATAACTAATTTTCGAATTTCAGGCGAAGTTTCTTTTCGTTTAGCATTCAAGGCTACACAGAGCTAAATAAAGAATACTGCCCAGTTAAACTGAAGGCATTGAGCTCACAGGCTACAAATACTAATTGCACATTAAAGCTTTATATTTTCAAGGGTTAATTCCGTTCGAAAAAAAAATTAAGAAGGGGAAACAGCTCTCCCCTTTTCTCTTTTTTTATACTTAATCATTGAACCTCCTATACTACCAAAGACATGCTTTATCATATAAAAAATCTATATCCAAAATTCAGAGCAAATTAGATAATTCTTAATAAAAACCCATTTAGCATTTATATAATTTAAAAAGAGTTATCCCCCTCTTTTATACTTAACCATTAAACTTCCAAAACTATTCAGATATTTGAACGAAATCTGACAATTCTGCTTGAAAAACCCATTTATATAAATTAAGGGGGGGGGGACATTAGAACCCCTGTTCCCCTTATTTATACTTATTCAATGAACACCTAATAACAGTCACGAAATCGCCTCATCAGAATGATCCTAATCTAAATTTTGAACGAAAATTAATTCTGCATGAAAATCCCATTTATATCAACTAACGGGGGGGGGGCATTAGAGCCCCTGTTCCCCTTATTTATACTTATTCAATGAACACCTAATAACAGTCACGGAATCGCCTCATAAAAATGATCCTAATCTAAATTTTGAACGAAAACTTAATTCTGCATGAAAATCCCATTTATATCAACTAACGGGGGGGGGGCATTAGAACCCCTGTTCCCCCTATTTATACTTATTCAATGAACACCTAATAACAGTCACGGAATCGCCTCATCAGAATGATCCTAATCTAAATTTTGAACGAAAACTTAATTCTGCATGAAAATTCCATTTATATCAACTAACGGGGGGGGGGGCATTAGAACCCCTGTTCCCCCTACTTGTACTTATTCAATGAACACCTAATAACAGTCACGGAATCGCCTCATCAGAATGATCCTAATCTAAATTTTGAAAACTTAATTCTGCATGAAAATCCCATTTATATCAACTAACAGGGGGGGGGCATTAGAACCCCTGTTCCCCCTATTTATACTTAATCAATGAACACCTAATAACAGTCACGGAATCGCCTCATCAGAATGATCCTAATCTAAATTTTGAAAACTTAATTCTGCATGAAAATCCCATCTATATCAACTAACGGGGGGCATGAGCCCCCCGTTCCCCCTCTTATACATATCGAATGAACTCCAAAAACTAATCAGGGAAGCGCCTTGTCAGGATATACCTACATACAAAATTTCAAGTGGATCGGATATTTTTATCATGAGTTATCGCGTTACGTACGAACATACATACAGAACGGACGGGCACATAAGCTCTCAGGCTATGATAGCCTGTGAGCTAAAAACACAAAAATTCCAAAACAAACTGGCGAGAAATACTGCAGAGGATTTTATAAATTATTGCCAATTGCTTTTAAATAAAAATAAAACCCCAAAAAATATTTTTATTGCTTATTTCAGACGATTTTTGTTGCATATATAATGGTGTCCCATCACTTATGTGAGCTATATTTTGCTCCGTTCTAAACATTTGTATTTTTATTAAATTAATATTTTAATATTTTGACAAAATGTATGTTATGTAATAATCTTTACTAAATTTAAATATGAAACACACCCACAAAAAATGTGTACATGTTTTTTTAATTTATTTGATTAGTTTCCTTTTGTAAAGCACAAGTGTCCCATCACTTATGTGAGACACTGTACCTATTTTAAAAAGATTAAATTTTGCTATATGATCTTTAAAGAACGAGTACAGCAATTTTAACATATATAAAATGAAAGTTGGTAATTTATCGGAATTTATCTATATATTTATACACATTTGTGAGCATTTTTGTTTAATGTTTCTTACCAATAATAAATATATTCCATTTGTATCTGTGGAAACAACATATAAAATATTCGAAACAATGAATTTTGCATGATTTTATAGTGTATTAGTAACATTACTATTTGGTATTTTTCTTTAAATTCTTTTAATCGAAAACAATTTATAAATAGCTAAAATATGTATGATATTCAAGTACCTCAATATTATTTCACCGTTATCGTTCCAGTTTTTTTCTCTTTTTCATGAAGAATGATGTTTGTAAGGTGGAATGGAGTAGCGTTATTATTGATCTAATTTTTATACATGATGTGGAATAAATGATTGATGCGTTCTCTAAAACAAATAAAATTTGCTTTATATCGTGTTTATTTTTTGAAAGTTATGAATAGTTTTTTAAAAGTTATATTTCATTAGCTTTAATGTTTAAACATAAAAAAATAAGTATTTTGTGAAATAAGAGTAAAAGAAAAATATTTCTACTAAATGTAATTACTGTGAAATGTTTACACATTTTTAATTTCTTTTCTACGAAGTATTTTTAAGAAAATGTAAGCTTTTTTTTAAGCTGGTTAAACTTCGTAACTTTGAAACTAATTTTCCTTTAAACAAATAAAAGTGCATTTTACTAATGAAAATTTCATCTCTTCTATTTCAAATGAATCGAATGTAATAATTAAAAATATAAACTCTGCGTTTATATATTTAAAAATGTGTTGTGGGTAAAAAAAAAAAAAATCAACTATGTAGTACGATAATTAAGAAACAATTCAATACTAGATATTTCATTTTATGTTCTCGGTTGACTGTAAAACTTTCTATGGAAGACATTTAAAGATTTGAAAACATATTTTAAAATCAATGATATACCATCCTGACGAAAATCTTAGTAATGGTTGCACAAAAATGCTACTCAAAAGATAATACATTTCATTATTTCAAACCTATTGATACTTTAGTTTTCAACCAATTTTTGACTTCTGCTTAACATGTTATCAACGGTGAATTATTGCTCGGCTGTTACGGTGAATTACTGCTCGAAATATGCTCGGCTGTTTCATCGGGCGGCCGAATCACCATTGGCTCACGCTAGGCTGTCCGACAGAGTGTGTGTGCGCTATCTAAGTCTTACACTTGAATTTCGAAAATTCAGTAGTAAAGTCAATTTAATATTATAAACTTTGCATAATTGTTTATTTATTGGGGTGCAATTTTCAAAAGCCTTTAAAAAATATTCTTTATTTTTCCTAAAATTTCTTCTGGATTATCTCAGCTTAATGTATTTGATACCAAGAATGGGATGAATGGCTAATTGCTACTTAGAGTAAATAAACCTGACGACCACCTAAATCGTCATCATATGCGCAGTGTATACTGCGCAGTTGAGTGTTATGTTGAGTGTATGTTTAGTGTAGTTGAGTGTATGTTTAGTGTAGTTGAGTATATGTTTAGTATAGTTAAGTGTATGCATTTTACTTGACGTTTAAATCTTGTTGATTGGCTTCTGCACATGGCTACGCAAGTTGATTTTAATTAATTTTACAAGTAATTTAGAATGCTGATAAGATGAGAATATCTTCGAACTGTTACAAAAACTTCTTAACCGCACTATAAAATATATTAAAAAGCACGAGGGATTTTCGAAAGAACAGAGTTTTTCTTCGTCAGGTCCAAAAAAAGGCATCTGTTTAGTATGACTGTAAAAATGCCAGACGAAATGGCCTCATATTTCTAAATATATTTTATGGTGTGTTTAAGAATTTTTTATAACAGTTCGATTAGCACGAGATAGAACGTAGTTTCTTTAATTGTGCTTCTTCTGGCATTTTTGCTGTCATAGTAGATTATGACACATATTTTTTGCGCCTGACGAAGAAAGATTCAATTCTTTCGAAAAGGCCTCGCGCTTTTTACTATATTTTATGGTGTGTTTAAAAGTTTTTATAACAATTCGATTGATTAACACCAGATTAAATGTAGTTTCTAGACAATATATTCACCTTGTAAGGCACATTCAGCGATATAATTCACAGGTAATTAGGAGGAATTTTCAACGGATTTCACATGGAACAGGTACCATTAATGTACACGGCGGATTTTAGCCGGCAATAAGCCTTGATCCAGCGATTTCAGCGGCAACTACTCCTTTCTGCCAAATTGGTCACCACTGACTGACCTTAATGGTTTAAAACGTAAATCTGGTTGCAGACCTTTCAACTTAAAATGTTATTTTCAATAGAGAGGAGAGGTAGAAGCAAAGATACGGCGCCACTTATAGACAAGTTACAGCGTGAGTTAATTTTGAGGCAAAAATTCTAGACAAACTTAATATTGTAGGGTGGGGGGAGGGATTCCAAAGTGGAAATTTCACTGTACGGAAACCGTATAAAAAATTAGTTTTCGTATTTTCTAAATAAGATCTCTCATGGAGTTGCAAGTTTTTTCGTCAAATTTTTCCCCATTTTTAATAAAACTTTGCAACTGGTGCAACCATGTCTTCCCGTAAGACATGGTGACGTCACTGCAACGTCGTTGTGAAGTCACATTGTGACTTTGTGACCATCGATTGTCGATGTGACGTCACGTGACGTCGATGTGAAGTCACAGTGACTAAAATGTGAAGTCGTTATGGCCGTTTTAGAGCTTTTTTGTGACGTCACATTGTGACCACTTTGTGACGTCACAATGTGACCAATTTGTGAAAAGTGTGTCATTTGTGACTATTTTGACATTAACATTGTGACGAAGTGTGAAAATGTTTTTAGAAAGTCACATCTTAGTCACATTGTGACGTCACTGAGTGGTGGCATTTTCGTCACAGATGTGATGTGACCAAAGTGACTCACAGTGACGTCATTGTGACGTCACTGTGAACATGCATGCTATGAGGGTTACGGGTTGTTTTGTTTAACTATTTGCTTAAAATGCAAGAAATTTGTAAAACACTTCGATAAGAAATAATGTCGTCTTTTTCATCTTCAGTTATTTCATGATGAAAAAAAAAGTCCGCAAAGTTACTAACATTTTCCTAAGAAATTTCGATTTTTCGACATTTTATATAACATCAACGAAAATCCATGTAACTGGCTTATGCTCCCACAAAAAATAAAAAACTCTGAATGGTTACTAAGGAATTTTTAGAAACCTGGAATGCCTAAAATGTATAACTGCAACCCAAGTTACAGATAAAATTCTAGTATGATTACAGTTATTTTAGTAGAATTTTTTGTAAAGTTACCACACTGTAAAAAAAAATCTGCAAAGATACTAAACTTTTTCTAGGAAACTGGCATTCCAATAACTTTTCCTGTAACGGTAACAGCAAAAATTCAAGTTTCAGAATCAGTTACATGGATTTTTCCTGTTATCGTTACATGAAAAATTCTTGGAATTCCAGTTTCCTAGAAAATGTTTAGTGCATTTACAGATATTTTTTTACAGTGTAGTTTCTAAAGCTTTACAAAAGCTAATTTTGTGGAGCTACATCTTTTTTCTGTGCAGTTTTCAAGTAAAATGTTCAGTAAACATGCATATTTCTGTAAATTTGTATATGTCAAATTACAGAAATTTTGTACAGTGTTCATTCGTCATTTTGTTATTTTATTGCTAATATTCTTCTCTTTTCAGATAAAATATATTTATTTTAAATGATTTGTAAATATCGAAATAGGAGAATAAAGTTGATTTTGACACGGTTAATTATACTTGTAAACAATTCGAAATGCATTTTATTACTAAACTGAAATGATTATTTATTTCAATTCATTTATTATAATTGATCTTTTATTTAACTTGCGAAATAATGTAATACTTTTAACTTATTTTAGATTCGTTTCTGATATTTTTATTTTCAGGAAATTACACGAATCTATGAGGAAACATTTCATTTTTGGATTGAAATTCACTTTTAAAATACTTGATTTAGAGGGTTTATTTCCCGAATGGGGTTTTGTATACAATAATTAAAATGAGCAAATCAGCTATTTTTGTTTTTAAATCATAAAAATTATTTGATTATAATGCACTGATATATATTCTAACTAATCTAGATGCTCATGTAGAAAACAAAGCTGGGTATCAATAGATAACATTTAATTCATCGTATTAATTTGATTGTTTTTTTTTTATAAAATTTAGTCCAATATAAACCTAAAAAGTAACTTTTACATGTTTATGTATAGTAATTTGTTTGCAATTTCTTTTATTTTGTGTGAATTTGTTTAACCTATTTATTTATAAAGAGTGAAATTTAATTTACAGTCATAAATTCAGACATATTCCTCTTGGAGGATATTTTCTGTTCCTTGAGGATACTTTTTACAGTTAAGAGCGAAGAAGAATCCGTTTTTTAATGCATTATAGATCCATCATTTTTCTTATTTTAGATTTTTCATTCCGAGGAAAAGTACATTTTTTTTAATGCATATGGATCCTTCTGGTATTTTCTGGCTAGTGATTCAGAATTTCGGAGTCAGAGTCAATAATTATGGACCATTTTAAATCTAACAGATTAAAAAATGCAGTTAATGACACAGTTAAACAGTGAAGAAAATCATCAGTGGCAGCAAAAGTTCTTAAAAATATTGCAAACTAAGAGAAAAGTGCATGTTTGGAAGAGATTGGCCCAATAATCTAAACAATATTAGAATTGTTTTCTCTCTTGACAGAACATTTAATAAAAGTAAATATATAGAAAAAACAAGCTGGAAATTGCACGTGAAGTGTAGCAAATGAGGTGCGTTCGGGCTACATTGAAATTAAAAAAATTGATATAGTATACAGTACTTTGGATATAGTATAGTAGTCGAAATCTTTTGCGTGTTCCTGTAAATACTGTCTTTCTGTTGTATGACTTTTTTGCTATACAAGAAGGAACTTCTATTAAACTTCAGCCACATATATCGATTTCATAAAATATGAAGTAGTTAATCATATAATATATAAATAAATCACGTCCCAAACAATGTTTTCCTGTAGACCATTATGTAGTGGAATATTTTTGTGTAGCACTGTAAATTAATAATAAGTATTCCTTGCATCACAGATTGTACAGAATATATAATTTAGTATATACTTCATAGATTCACGTTAATTCTATTATATTCGAAAGAGTGTAACTTTATTACAACGTACTTCAAACTATTTTCCCTTATTGACCATAATGAAATGGAATATTTTGGAATGTCCCTGTAATGTAATTATGTATCCGATTATCATAAAATTTGAAATGATTCGACAAAATTATGCAACAATTATGTATTTTAATTCTCAATTTTGTAAGGTAGTTTTTGCTCCGTTACGTACGGAAAAACAGACGGACGGACACACGAACAGACAGACAGACAGACGGATAAACAGACTCAACGATGATTATGGATACTACGTACTTATATAATTGGGAACGTACCTAAAAACATTCAGATCTTGACGTAATAGTATAGAGTATTTAGGATGCAGTAGAGTAGACGAAATCTTTTGTGTGTCCCTGTAAATACTATCTGTTTTCTACTATACAGTAAATAACCTGAAGTACTCCTCAGCAATGAATGTCAATTCAATAAAATGCAGAATAATTTAACGAAATTAAAACGCGCACCAAGCAATGTTCTCTCTATACCATTATATAATGGAATACATTTGTGTGGCCCTGTAAATAAAAAAGAAATATTCTTTGGATCACATATAGCAAAGAATATATATTACAGCACGTATTCCATAGATGCATATCCATTTTGTTATGTTCGAAAGAGCGTAACAGCATTAAATTGCACTTGAGTTTTTTTCTCTCTAATGGCAATGCAATGATTACCCCCCTTTTGATTCTTCCTGTAATAGACGTTTGTATCCATTTTCCATAAAAATTGAAATAACTCGACAAATTATGTAATATTTATATATTTTAAATTTCAATCAATTCGATTAGCCAGTTTTTGCGTTGTTATACGTGGACAGACAGACAAACAGATAGGCGTATAGAAAACGGACGGACTGACTGACTGAACGACAACTAGATGTGCTACGTATTTACATATTTACAAACGCAACTAAAAACTGATTCTTTGACATCTCCGTCGTATAAAGTAAATTTTGAAATAAGAAGATAAAAACCTACATAAAAGAAGCTTTAAAAGCATAAAAGCAATTGGAACATCAGAAAAAAAAAACTCTCATGTGGCAATTCCAAAACTTTTCTCTACCTTATGCATGTTAATTCTTCCTGAAAAATGCAGCATAGCAGCGTCACCGATTAGGTGGTTTAAACCAAAATCTTTCGAAAAATAATTATGTCAAGCTATAACTGAATCTGAAAATGGGTAAAAATGCGTGCATTAGTTTTTGAAATAGAGATAAAAGTCAAGTTTGCAAAACCTTAAAGAAATCTGCATTAAAGCGCCAAAGGTTGTGCAATATATACCAAAAACGAATAAGGACCATTTTTTTTTATCAGGTACAAATGGAATCTGAAGTTTTGTGAAAATTCATATATTAGCTTGAGATGCATGTTTTGCGAAATCGTTAAAAATGTAGCATAGCAGTGCCATTTGTAGGAAGATTTAAATCAAAAGCTAAACAATACTAATTTATATTAGGGACTAAATAAATCTGTAGTTTTAGAAAAAATCCTGAATTATTTCTTGAAATAGAGCTAATGCGATAAGTAGGAATAATGCACCATGACAGCGCGACCTGTATATTGATTTGCGCCTAAACGTGCTATTTTATACTCATTTACGTCAATGATGTAAGCGTAGTGTTAATAATGTGTGTAAATTAAAATAAAATATAGATGTCGCTCCAAGTTTGGCACTTTCCATTTGTGAAGTGAAGTGAAATCACTTATATATTTTTTTGTGTGAACCATCATATCTGTATGAAAATGTAAGCTTAAAGAATGAAGCTTAAAAATTTTACGTCATATCTATAAAATGGAGGAGAGATCCTTAAAATATCTTGGAATGTGATGTCAAAAAATAAGAATAAAAAGTGTTCACCATTTGAAGCAGCTTACTGGAAATAAAATATCATCAGAATATTTAATTGTATCGGGCATGGCGCTAATCCAGAAGGATTACGAAACAGGCTTACGGGCTCACAGACAAACATTTATAAAACATGTTTGTCAAGTTCCGTGTCGTCTAAAATGTGTAATTTTTGTCAGTTATTGGATTTAGAAAATAATCACGAATTTGATACTTTCCTCTTTTAAAGATTGAATAAATTACAATATTATGATAAATAAAATATAATTCGATTGGAAGGGAAATGATGCCATTGAAGAAATACAGGCATAATTTAAAGAAACCTTTCGCTGTAAACAAAAGTCTAATGATTCAGAATTCAAAAAGAAAAGCCAAGGAAATTGTGATTGATTTTACCTAATATGTAAGGATAAAAAATAGCAGAAATTATTCAGCATAATGATTGCCAAATAAGGTCTCATGTTATGTGCACTGGAATACAAAATTAACCAAAGTAATTTATGTTTAAGTCCTAAATGACAATATTTAAGTAAATGTCGATTAAATTGCATTTTTAGCACAATCAAGCTGATTGGTAAAGTTATCATACGATAAATTAAATTTCCAACTGAGCGAAAAATTTCCCAGTCCGGTAATCGAACCCAGATACTTGGCTTACAAGTATTGAAAGCCAAGCATCTGCGTTCCATTCCCGGCGTAAGAAATGTTTCGCTCAGCTGGAAATATTTAATTCGTATGATAACTGTCTATTAGTTACGTAATATCTATTCATAATTACTTATAACTGTGATTTATACAACGTGTACATTTTGATTTAAAACTATTAATTTTATTTTCCGATTTTATTTATTACATTGTAAAAAATTTTGTGTAAAGTTCCTAAGAAAACATGTGGCAGCTATTCGGCCACAGCTTTTCCCAGGAATTGAATCATAAAAATGCCAGGAAACTTACAATAGCCAAGAAAGTCCAGAAATCTATAATCTGGGATGTTATTCATGAAATCTCAGTTAGGTTTCACATTTCTGAAAAAGCTAGAAATCTTTTATTTGTAACGTTATTCATTTCTTCTGTGTTAGCTTCCACCATTCTGCAACCTACAATCTGAAACATTACTCGTGAAATCTCAGTTAAATTCCACCATTCTGAAAAGCTCTGAAACCTATAATCTGGAATACTACTCATAAAATCTCAGTTAGATTCCACTTTTCTGAAAAGTTTCAAAATATTTAATTTGGTATGTTACTCTCAGTTAGGTTCCGCTATTCAGAAACCTATCATCTGAAATACTACTCATGAAATCTCATTTATGTTCCTTCACTCTGAAAAACTGTGAAACCTATAGCCTTGTATGCTACACATAAAATCTCAGTTATGTTTCTTCATTATGAAAAGATCTTAAACATTTCACGGAATACGTTAATGTTCCTGGGTAAGCCATTAGCAGCAATTCTGCCACAGGTCTTCACAGGAACTTATTAAAAAATTTGTCGGGAAAATTGTACAAATCAGAAAAGTCCAGAAATCTGTTAAGGCTATCTTTCAATCAGAAGTTACTTCTAATCTTTAGCATGTTATTCAAAGAGTTTTAAGATGCCCCACAGTTATCATAATATCTCATCAGAATTCATATTTTCTAAATATTTCTTTCGCATTAGAATTGCTCGTAATTCGTTGACTTTTCTTTTGTCTTTTTCATATAAGAGATATTTAGTGTATCGTTATAAGGATAACAAATTTTCTAAAAGACAATGTGGATTATTAATTTTTTTAAGAATATCCGTTTTAAATGAGGTTTGATGTTTAAGACATCTTTACACATGTGCGGAAAGAGAAAAATATACACTGTATCATTTGCTGCAATTTGATAAAGGGCATTCCGTAATTGCTTTAACGAACATGTGCTCTCCAAAATGTGTTAAAATTTTGAAAGATTAGAAGAAACATAATTACAATTTGGACAGCAAAACCTTACAAAAAAAATTTTCTTTGAGCAATCAATTCTGAGTTAGAGATCGATTTGAGTTTAATATCGTAAATGTTCTGATATTTAGTTCACATTTAATTTTAAAGTTTGGTTCTTAAACATGATACAGATTAATGAGTTAATAATCTCTGTTGAGAATATGAACGATGATTGCACAGTTGACAGGTAAACATTGTATTGAAAATATTTCTAATTGATTCTTTTCATTTTTCAATTGATAACACAAATCTAAAAAACACAAGATACCTATGAGTAAAACCTTTTTTTAAATAATGTATATATTAAAATTACTTTTACAGAAATAAATTGGTTAAAATGTTGATGGAAGGATAAATTATGATAATACACACTCAGAAACAAAAGAAATATCCAAAAGAGTTATACTGTGTTGAGATCTACAAAAAGACATGGTTAAGTTTCTATACTTTTATATCGAGCTCAATATATTAATTTAAAGGTGTAAATAAATTAAGAGATGATGTAACATAAAGTACATTTTTGGCAAAATCTCATACATAGCAGTTTTTTAATTACCTTTAGATTTTAGATAATTTTACCATATTATTAAATAATTTAAACAGATGAGCAATTCGTGACATTGTGCATAACATGGTAGATTTAATCTCTATCAAGCATTCTTAAATGTTTTTACAATATCTGAATATCTGCTCTTTTTGGGGAAATATGCCCCCCTTCCACCCGCTATCTTTACTTTTCTTGGATTAATTTTCTTTAATAATTCTATTCCTTAAATAATCTATATAATACCACAGTAATAAACGAAAAACGGTTTTTGATGCATGTGTTATACAGGGCTTTTAAAATTTTACTCCAAAACGTTAAGGTTTAATTAAAAAAAATTCAAAGCAAGTTCAAATAAGAAAAAATTTTTGAAAGACGTTTTTTTAAATTATAGTAAAAAATAACTCATAAATTGTAATTTAAGAATTAGCATATATAAACACATTCATCCATGTGGTTTATGCACAAAATTCAAATTCAGATGTCAAGAGATACAATAAAAAAAACAATATTTAGCTGCCGAATGAAGATAATATTTTTTAAAAATTGAAAATCTTAATGCAGTACTCTTGGTATTTAAAATGAAGTACAGTTTTTCTCTTTGATATTATAAATTCCTCTAAGTGACTTATCAGAACAATTGGCTATTACAAAATATTTTTTTAGAATCCCTTCGACTTAAGATATCGCAAGTATACTGTAATTTAAAAACTAATGAAATCAAAAATAAAAATTAACAGAACTTTTATTATATGCACAGAGTTTTATTCATATTATGGCTAAAATTACAATCTAGAATTAAAACCTAGAATAATTACAAATCTCACAATTTTTTTAATTTTTGACATAAAGTAACTGCTTTGCGGGGAACTACACCAAATTCAACAATTTTGGTTTAATGAAAGTGCGAGTCCCAGTGCCTTTAAAACGATATTTTATGCTACAAAAATTACACAAAGAGATTGTCGAAACTGCACTCTGTTCAAATTCGACGTCTTCAATTAAAATTTCATTTTCTCTTTGCTTTCGTTCAGCTGCAGAGGGATTGTCTATGAATTTGGAGATCTTCAAAGCTATATGATTCAGTAACTCAATTTTTTCTGCCCATTGCAAGCAATCTTCAGTAAAAGCTTCAATTAGAGTAGAAGAAAAATGTTCTGAAAAAATCTGAAAATCTTTGCGCGATGGGTGCTTTAATATACAAGTGACTAAAAATATTTAAATTTAATTCTGGTATTCCAAGGTCTTCATTTGTTTCTGTTAATGAACCGTAATTATCTTCAAATTTGATTGTTAACCAAGGTGGCTACAAAGAAACAAAAAGCATACTATAGGTTTCATTTTTTATGCAAAATTTATTCAATGCAATAATGTTTATTCAGTTTCTGGAAAAATCAAAATGTTTATTGGTGAAGTTATTCTAATTTGCACTTTGTATTATAGAATAGCTTGATAATATAGAATACTTGAATATATGTCCTAAAAAGACTGTAATAACTATATGGAAAATACTGCAACTACTTTTGCATACTCCCAGAATGTTTTTCAAAAAACGAAAAAAGCTGCAAAATATTCAATATATGCATTTTAAACCGGGAGTTTTTTGCAAGTGCACTATTGTCATGTTGCTCATAAACAAAAATGAATATTCATTAAATGTACTCGGTTTTGTTCCATTTTGAAAAATGGATTGTAATATTTTGGATTTCAAGTGAAAGATATGAATTTATTAGATAAAAACGGGTTTATGCATCGTTGAAACATTTTTCTCTCAATTATGTATTGATTTTGTGAAATCTCCAGTCAGTAGACTAACTATAGTTTGTGTGTCTACAGGAAAATTTTCCACGTGAAATTTATACCTTTCCCCCCATTTTTCTCATTGTCTTTTTATCAGTTCCCGTTTCGTGACCCGTCTTGTGGGTATGCTTTTTTTACGCCCAGATCAGGTTAGGAGTACGCAAAATATACATTCGTTATCCAATACAAATGACTCGTTCTTAAAATCCTAAAATGATCAACCGTTTATGATTGTTTAAGATGTTTATTTTTCACAGTTACTTCAAAGCCCCCTCCCCCCCTACGTCGCAGTGTTTTGCGGATCTCAGTTTTGCCACTGTCTTATATATTGATATACAATATAAGTTCATGTACGCTTTTACACACTTTTTGGTTAGCTCCTTGCAAAATAGCGTAAAATTAGCAATTTCCAAGGTCAAGTAACACTAAAAAACGATTAACTTTACCGTAATCAGTCGCGAACTTGATGGGTGCTATTCTCCAAACACGATGGTTGTAAGATATACGATACCAGGGATAAAATGGGAAAAATTCGTTTATAATTTTCGTAGTAGAAATTGACGATTATTCCAAACACTAGAAAAAAAATAGATAACTCTTTTTTGGTTTAAAAGTTCTTAATCACTGCTGGTGGGAATGCATAGTTAATTGCCAAGAGATATTTTTTCATCCGAGCTAATTACGCATACTACTATACACAATGAAATATTTAAAAATGGGACATAGTTTATCTTGAAATTAAAAAAAGTTTCCCGATATGTCTAATTTTAATGTTTAATTCTGAAATTCCTTAAAATCTCTTCCTTCGACTTATTATAGAATACCATTAATTTCATTTATGACAAAAATGATGTAACGCAATTCCAAGTTAATTTTAATAATATACTTAATCCAGGAATCTCATTCTTGTGCGAAATAAAGTGTACCAATTGACAAAATCTGCTAAAAAACTGCTAAATCCGAAATTTGGATGAATCTGCATTATATAAGACCCATGTTCCTGCCCAAACTTGCTTAAATTTACTATATAAAGTCCATTTTCTTCGTGAAGCTGATTATTTTGGGTTTTGGTAGGTTCTAAATCAAATATAAAGTGACTGGTACACCCCCCTTTTAAATAAGCTTAAACAAAGAGTTTTGTTTAAAATTATACGTTTTCTTTGAACTTTGGGTATTAGTTTATTAGAAAATTAGGGGTACTACGGTAATACGGTAATTTCTAAATTGCATATTTTCTGTTATATACAATTTCAGCTTTCAGTTGAGTGTAATCCTATCAAATGGAAATTTAGAAATATTAGTAAGCTACAATGTTGATAATTAGAAATATGCGAATACTTCATATGATTTTGTATGAAGTGTTCATAACTTTGTTAAAAGTCAATAATTAAAAATCTGCTTACTGGCTAGTGGCCAATGTTACTTTTTATCTATATTTTTATCTTTCACAAGCATACAAATGAAAGATTATTGTAAATATATACATAAGATCTGTATAATAAAGACACATACACATAAATTATTAATTTTTTCCAATTATTCAGAATTTTTTAAAAGTAAATAACATTAAAAAAGTATGCCTTACAAATGTTAAAAAAATCAGCAGTTAAAGTATTGACTTCATTAAAACCTGATAAAAATCCAGCAATTCTTAATTTATGTAATTTTTTTTCTTAAATTAAGATTATAAATTGATACTATAATTTTTTTTAGTTTTACTTAATCCTTCATTTAACTTACATAAAGTTTTTAGCTTATGATAAAGTGTATAGAATTTTTATAGCCTGCTTATGCTTATAAGTTAAACTGCACATGTAACAAAATGTAAAATAGTCTTTAATTTTTTTTCAATTTAAAAATCAAACAAATTACCGTATCATCCATTCCTAAAAGACAAATAACACTCCCAGGTGGAATACTCAAATATAGTAAATCATTATCATCTACCTCTGTTCCATCGTCAAAGTAAGCTTTGACTCGAGTAAAAGAAGTTATCAGTTTCTGACCCTTGATAAATTAGAAGCAATAAAACTGGATTATTTTGTAATATATTGGAAACATTTTTTTAATAACTTTCTTTAAATGTAAATGTCTTGCTGCAAAACTCTACAAAAAAACTCTGCAGATAGCAAAAATCATGTAGTGGCACACTGTCTCATGCATAAAAGATATGCAAAGGATATCTGGCAAAGATTAGATATTCAGCTAACAAGTGCATGTTTTGATGTTGTACCAACATACAAG
The DNA here is from genome assembly GCA_964019185.1 of Maratus speculifer. Classification (NCBI taxonomy): domain Eukaryota; kingdom Metazoa; phylum Arthropoda; class Arachnida; order Araneae; family Salticidae; genus Maratus; species Maratus speculifer. The sequence continues at coordinate 138,300,665 of OZ025298.1, forward strand.
TTACTCCAATTACTCGGCAATACATTCTTCCAGTTAAAAAAAGAATTGGATATTTTCTGTACTTAAATATAAGTATATTGAAGCAAATACTCATTTAAAGAAACGTAGTTTTATTTTTTATCTTTTCTATAATATAAAAGTAAAAAATGTCGATTATGAGTAAAAAAAAAAAAAAAAAGAAAACAGAATTCAAATATAAGGATTTTAAAAATTGCTCGCTAAAGTTATGCCTAAATGGAGGCATAACTCAATTGCATTCTGTTTTAATCGGTTTGGTTTGGTTTGATTTATTTTTGTCACCTGATTATCTACGCTAGGGATATAGGACCAGGAACTGTTTTAATCGGAGACTGCATTTAAGCTACCGATTTGTATAATGTTGGTAAAATTAATTTAACCCCACTAAAATAAGTATTTAACACAAGATTTTTATTCGACACAGAATCTTCCAGAGTTTTCATCATAAAATTATTGTAATATAATCATGTGGTTACATTTTGTTAATAAAATATACACTGAATTTCTTTGATTAAAAAATTTAAAAAGAAGTCTGATGTTCGATTTTGATAATCTTAAATACACCCTTAAGTGCTAAGTTAAAGAAAAATTTTAAATAGAGGATTATGCGATTTACGACAGCTTAATTAATCATAAAATTTGCTTTAATTATTTTAATACAATACATCAAGAATGATATACAAACTTACCTGATAGTTGTTTAAATTGTAATCCACAAACTGGGCACTTTTTTAAATAGTTTTTTTTTCAGTTAAATGAAATAGACATAGTTTATTTTCGTTAATAAGATAATTTTATCTTCAAAGTTAAAAGTTAGAGAGGCAATTTAGGGAAATTTGATAAATTTACGAAACAGGGGGGCGCTATAAAATGAACGATGTGTATTTGATCGAAAATCCCTAAGAAAATGTTATCAATTCAGAAAAATTCTTACTGTTACGTTAAAGATCGAAATCATTATTATATAGCATTTGGGGTTTCTGCATTAAAATTTTAAGTAAAAGAACATTACTATACTTAGGAATCACATTTAGTCACATTGACCTTACCACAAAATCAGTAATATTTTCTAGTAAGTGCCTTGAAATCGTACCTTTTCATCTTTTATATACATATATAGCTTACAGATATTAAAGAGGAGAGGGGGTATGACGAAATTTAAACATTTCTCTACTGATATTGCTTTAATTTCATGTTATAGACTCAAGATTTTGAAAAATAAAATAGTTGGCTAGAACTTCTCCCCTTTCACCTTCAAGCGTTGTCTTTGTGTATAGTATTTTTTATGCTGGATTTGTTGTTTTAGGAAACAGTCGAGCCCGCTTAAGACGTGATACCGATTAATATCCGAATTTACTACAGTTCCAACATCACCAGAACATCGCTCTTACAACAAATGTAAAAATTTTTCATTTAATATAAGAAAAAATTTTCATCCCTTGGAACAAAAAGATCTCGCTTAAGATGCGAATTCATATACCTAGATATTTAATTTTTAATGTGAACATCAAACTATTTCCGAATAGTAATCGCTTTATTTAATGACAGAAAGATTACTATTCGGAAATTCTGATAGACATTGTAAAAAGAAAACTTCTATACTTGCATAACTGATTACATAAGGCGAATATTACTAATCGGAAATAGTAGGTACTTGGATAAAAAGTCACGGTTCTAAAATCAAAAATTTCTTCAAACAATCACTGATAAAATAATTTCATAGAACGATCATTGGTCGAATTTGCAAAAATAGGTTTCAAAATGTACAATAAGACGAACATAAGCACTTTCATACAAAAGTTAGTTGCTCTAGATCCCATTGTCTTTTTTTTTATTTGAGGCAACAAAATGACCCACACGCAAAAAGGAGTTAACATGGATATTAAAGACCAAGAAGTGTCTTCAGAGTCTAAACTGGGAAAAAAGATATTCGAGGTGCATAATTAAATGTGTAGTAAAAGTTTCGGTAAAAATTAGTGATTCTAGTTACTATACTCGATTCATTACTAATCGAACAGAATGATACACACACAAAAAATTGATTTTTACATGTAAAATATAGCTCAGGAACTGTACAGGGCAGAAATTTTAATAAGAGCTTTGAGATGCAGAATTAGTAAGGTATACGCACCTTTGTGCTATTTTTTATAGCGCAAGATCCCATAGTCTTTTTACAACTGGGATAATGAAATGACATACACGCAAAATAACGATATTTCTGTAATTGAATTTTCTGACCAACCACAAAATAAGGAATGTTGCACACAAAACATCTGTATGTTTGCACAGATTATCAATAACTTCTATTTTACAATAAATCCGAAAATTTACACTAAAGCTCATAAAAAGTATACCTACTAAAACTAACGAATGTTACACAGAAAATATTCGGAACGTTTCACAGTTGATCAGTAATTTCCACTTTCTCAACTATTCCAAAAAGTTTTCACAAATTTGTGGAAGGTATTACACAGGATTTCTCGGTATTTTTGGATCAAAAGAAATAAACCGAGAAAACCTGGGAATGTTACACTGTAATGTCTAGAACATTGCGCAGATTTTTTACAGTGTATATTCCATTGTTTTTACTTTGTTCAACTGTTTAATTAAGAGAAAACTTTGTTTTAAACAAAATTAATTACATAAACGACTCAATAAAACAGCGTAATATTGTATGGACCACTTTTAGGCAAAACAGTTCCTACTTAGGTGACCAGTTACTAAATTCGGACAACTTTTGAGATCTTTTTTGAATTAAATTAAAAGTTTAAATTTTGAAAAATACACTGTTCTAAAGATTAGGTTAGTTAGTAAATGAATAGGTTTATCACATATAGGGATATTTTTCATATATTGTATAAATGAAATGAGGTATGATGAAAATAACGGAGGTGGTCCCAATTTTTCTACTCTTCCATACATCTTGTAAAAATATGATTTTTTTTCTTTTTTTAGCGATGTTATTGTTTTAAATCCCTACCTTTAAATTTAGATGATAATTGTAACATTAATTTTTGTTAATAATTTTTACCAAACTAATGCATCATTAAAAAAAACTGCATTTTTGTAAAAAAACCAGAAACTAATTTTATATTAAATATTTAACACACACATATATCCTACACTAACGAACTCAGAAAACGAAAAAGACTATCATTATTTTTTTTAATAATTTTAATAAATTAATGTATTACTAAAACTAACTTAATTTTTTAACCAGAAATCAACTTTGTTTAAATCTTTAACACAGACGTATATCCGACAGTAACGAACTCAAAAAACGAAGAAGAAAATTTTCTCTTAGAAATAAGAAAAGTAAGTTGGATAAAAATGAGACATTCAATTGTCTACATTTCTTTGGGATTCTTGAAATTTTCTTTTTTGCCTGTCTGAAGTTAGAAAAATTTGATTTATTTTATACTTTTTTATACATTTCAATTGCTGAAGAATTCGGTTTTAAATTTTCATTTTTTCTTTAATACTCTCCAATATAGTTGATTTTTCTTGGTATACATTTTGTTTCTGTCGCTATGTTGATATCTCTCGTTACCCTAACGTGCATAAATATACTCTAGTTTACATGCCATTTATATACGATAGCAAAAATTACCATGGTATACTCGATATTAAATATGAAGCATATAGCATTTAGCATTTTGAGTGCCAAAGCAATCAAAAGATTCTGTAACATTAAAATCTGTGAGAAAAACTCGCTTACAGTATAATAAATCGTAAATGCGATTAAAAGTTTTACTGAGGTTTGAAATTTTGCTTGTGTATTTTGTATGAAATGTCGTCAATAATGAAATTAATTAATAGAATGAAGTAAAAATTTATTAATACTTTTTATGTTTTTATTCCATTCTCGTAGAATTTGAATTGGCTTATAAAAATTCTGCAACCTTTTTTAAAAATCAAATTTTCAAACTTTTTGGATGGATAATTTTTGTGAACACGCGGTAAGACAGTTTGACGTACAATACGATTAGTATAGAGTCTACATATTTTATCTAACTACGACATTTCCCCGGAGACCATTATAAACAGACATATTTTTGAGTGTCTCTGTTAATAAATTGTGAACGCTACATACTTTATATTAAATAACGAACATGACACAGTAAATTTCAGATACATCTATCAAATACAAAGAAATCGAACCGTCTAATATTAAAATATGTTAGTATTTGTAAATACAGACGGACAGACAAACACATTCATGAACACTTTTAACACTGTTGGAAAGTGTTAAAACTCATAAAAATTTATAATGTATAAAATTTCATATTTACCAATCACTAGATCAAAGCATGCTTGATTTCATTTTAACAGCTTCATATTTTACCTACATCCATTATCTATATGCGATTATTTATATAAATAATTGAATACGCTTTTTTAAGCACGTTGCTGAAGTCACACTTACAGAAATTACCATTCGTGGAAAACCGTGTATCCAAAACTTTGCATGGTCCTGCATCGTATTTTTTTCTGTATTCTTGAAACATATCTTAGTATTGTGAACTGAAATTTAGCATAAAAATTCATAATTCATTTAAAAAAAAGCCTTTAGCCCTTTCCGGAACCGGCAAATTCTGTACGTAGAAAAAGAAATTGTTCACTGACATCTTAATTTACAAACGACATTTTTAGAAAATAAGATTTCCTTAATTTAACCGTCTGAATGCGAAATTTATTTTAGGGGTTCGATGCCCTCTGCAGAATATTTTGACCAAAAAAAGCAGTTAATTCAAAAACGGCAGTAAATGAATTGCAGGAACTAACAGGAAGAGACAACTTTTGTCGATGCTTATTGTAGTCTACAACATCCAACTCCTAGATGTCGACAAGTCGACACCCGAACTCAGACCCTTATGTGGACTTCTGTCGATTCCCGCACTAAAAGGGTTAAAGTTCCGTTGTAAGAGCAGAAATTTTATTAAAATAGTCTTGGTGCAGTTTGCAGGTTTGGAATTAAAATCAGTTGTGTCCGGGGCGGCACCCCTGCGCTGTGAATGACAAAGCTATTTTCTTTCATACTCAATAAATCTTACGAATTATATTTTGCAGCCCTGTATATGATTTACAGCATTTATATGCACAACATAATATGCGCAAATTAACTTAAATATAAAAATATGTTTACATCAGCAATCATCGCTAATACACAAAACTACAAGCACAATATAAAATCCGAGTATTTTGCGTGTTACTGTAAACCTTATGCACCTAATTTTATACAAGAAATAGTCTGAAATATATCTTACAAGGAAGGTCTCCATAAGGGCATACCCAGAAAATTCCGAAAAAAAAATTACAGAATGTTCTTCCCATGTGGATAAATATGTTTATAAAAAAATTTCGGAGGAACCCCGACAGACTGTTTGTAAAAAAAAAAAATAATAAACATTTCGTTTATTTGGCGATTTATCATCGGTTGGCGAAAAAATAAGATTTCAAAAGATACTGTTTTTATGTCAAATACTTTTTAAGGTGCTTCAGGTAGAAATTGTTCAAAGAATTTTGGTACTACTAGTTTATCCCGTCGACCAAAAAATTATCGACAAACTATAACATTAAATGCCAATAATGGATGATGGTGAATGTTACATACAATGACATTAAATACGATTCACATGTTTAAAATGGCATCAAATGATTTTTATTTCGACTTTTTATTTGTATTTTTGTTAATAAACCACTAATTATTATTATTATTATTATTATTATTATTATTATTATTATTATTATTATTATTTAAAATAAAAACTATGTCAATTTTTATAATTTGGCGAAATTGGTCGACGGGATAACAAAGTAGTACCAGAATTTTAATTTAAATAACTTTAGTTTTGTCTGTTTTAGTTTGTTTTAACTATAATTTCGTCATAATATACTAATTATGAAAATTAACTATGAAATTTTATGAGTTAAAATAAAATTTTAATTGATTAAATTTTTTCAATCACAAAGATAAGTCCAATTCAGATAAACACTGTCAATTTTGTTTGTAGGGAAACAAAAAACTTCTCCGATATTGAAATGCATTGCTGCATCATTCTTCATCTGGCCTATATTTTGTTATATGCTTAAATATATGAAAATATGTTTTTCAATGTGAAAAGATTTTTATATAGGAAATTATTTGAAAAATGATAAAATTAAATAACTGCAGCAAAATCGACATGAATATGTAGTACAATATCTATATGTATCAAGCTCTCTCGTTGTTCAAATTTAAATTCACTAACTACTATTTATACGCATTCAAAAAATTAATTGACAAACAAATTTCAGGTGTATTAAAATCGTTTGCCTTTGGCAAGGAAAAGTGCTGCTCGCCAAATCGCGTGATGCTTTCGCCAAATACTCAAAAGTATTTTACTTTTTTTACAGGCTTTTTAGTGTGATTCCACCGCTAAATTTAGCTGAACCCTTATTACATACATGAATAGTTTAATTAGTTTTTTTTTTCAAAATATTTTGAATATGCCCAGTATGCCCAGACCTTCCTTGTTGGCAACGTATATATATTTTATTACCAGTGAAATAATAACATAATAAAACGTAATAGAAACATAAATGGTATTCTCTGCAGCCAATGTTTCCTTCTATATTACTGCGTAACTGAATCCTTTTGTGGATTCCTTCCCCTCTAAATGTAAGTATATCAGTAAGTATTCTTTTCTTCTCACATCCAACAGAATGTGTATTTTTGTTCATTTCATAAATATATATCAATTTATTAATGTTCGGATGGTGCAACATCATTAAAAAAAAACTTTAAAATATTTTTTTCTTATCGGACGTAAGTTTAGGGAATAGTTTTAAGTAATTGTCCCAGAAATTCAACAATATATGCGATTTTTATCAAATTTGAAATTAGAATCAAAGTACCGGTATTCTTTTAGCATATGTCAAATGAAATTCACATTTTTACATCCGCTAATTACAGCCAAAATCATTACGATTTCGGAGAAAAACTAGTCGGACACTTTCACTGTTAGAGTAACATCCCCTCATTCTATCGTACTTACAGTACGCTTTTAAATACTTTTGATATCACATGATATATCCACTGTCTCAAATCAACATAGCGATAAGAGACTTTTATTTTTCAACAGATTAAATAAAATTTTGATATCCGCGCTCATTTTTCAATTTAAGTAGTGAGCGGTCGAAGGCTATCTACGATAATGCGAATATTTCAATTAGCCACACACAACCTCTAAACAGATGAGAACTAATTCTAGTTACGTAAGAAAATAGCGCGCATATGACATTCCAGGAAAGAAGAAACGATATGACTTTTGAAATAAAATAAGGGAAAAGAAATGGTATAAAACTGATAGCTTTAATGGAATAAATATCAAAGTTTTAAGATTGAGAAATAAAAAGATCTTGAAGAAAACCGATTCCGGGAAATGTTTCTTAGAAAGATTTTAAAAAGAAATAAGTATTGAAATACGACTTTTAAATAGAAATAATTTCAAGTAAATGGCATAAATGGAATGTTGTTAAAGAAATAAAATAATTTTATAAATTAGGATTTTAGAATAAATGTTGAGAGTAATTTTTATGGAGCAAATTTTATAAAGCGCGAAAAAAATTTATAACACACATTTCTATTTTTATCACAAGTGTTAATGAAAATAATGGAATTTTCAATAATCGTAGAATACCTCAGAAAAAATAATAACTATTAATTTATGCTATGCTACATATTAGTTGTTGAGTTTTTAATTGGGTTTCTAGAAAGGCGTAACTAAACAAAAAGGATTACATTTATGATATCCTTAATTTATTTCGGGTTTGTACATCATTATTTACATTACATTGCATTTTTTCCAGATATAACACATAACGAAAAGTGGTTTTCCATACTTTTGAAAATAATACCGTAAAAGTTTATAAATAGAATGAATCAAGAATTAGGTATTTTAATGAAAAACAGAATTAGTACTTAATTTTCATTTCTTAATGTTTAAACTGAACGAGTAATAATATATTACATCAGTTTCTTTAGAGAAACAACAATAATTTTTTTAGGAAAATTTATCAATGTCTATAAAATTTTTATTATTACAGAAAATTCTTAGTTCAAACATTGATTTATTAAAGCAGCGGATATTGTGCCTTAATGTATACTGTTTTTTATTATTTTAACATATAAATTAAAACATACATATAAAAGTACAATAATATTTGGTTGCAATAATAGCAGGCCAATATATTTAACTTACTATTAATTTAAATTTATTTCAGTAATGAACTGTTAATCTGATTTAAACATTTTTTTTTCAAATTTTTAAATTATTATTTTAATATACTTTATAATTCAAATGCGCTGATAGCAATGTTGTCAACATTTTTTGCCATTAAAAATGCAGTAAAATTAGATGTAATAAAAATACACCTAATTTTACTACAAATTTACGAACAAAAAACTGCTGCCAAAATTGCTGCCAGCAATTTTTACTGTAAATTTAATGGATTTTTTTTTCTTTTTAACATGGTGATTACCTTGAAGATATTAAACTGTTCAGTGGGAAAAAAACAAATATATATAAATGTTGAATAAATAATAATAATAATAAAATGTACAGGATAGTGATTTTTATTCAAAATTAAAGCTAAAACATGAACTTCAGCATTGTGGTTAAATTTAATATGTAAACATCGCTAATAAAACTTGATAAAAGCGAAATTTAAAAGGATAATAGTTTAGAATCTGCATTCATGATCATAATGAAAACTATTAAATTTCAATGGCAGAATTATATTAAGAAAAAATTATATTAAGAATTATATTAAGAATACCACAAAGGTAAAATCTGAGGGCAGAAACTGTGAGGACAAAAATATTGAATTTGTCACAAGGATAACATCTAAGATTCAAGTGCCCATGATCAATGTAACATTAAATTTTAATGTTTAAAAATTACAAACCGAAGAAAAATGGATTGTTTCTGTGTGATACAACTTATTTTGGCAATAACAAAAACCGGAAATATCAAAAGCTGATTTAGTGTAGTGAAACTAGTAATACTTAAATGTGCTTGCAATTTAAGTGAGTAAGTATATATCCCGTCTTTCAATGTGCAAAAAGATGCTTAAGTATTCCAAATGAATGTTTCCAGTTTATTATTATTATTATTATTAATGGCATTTTTATTTTTACAGAGATTCAGGATGTAATATTACTATAAATAACAAACAACTGCTTTTTGTTAGGAATACATTGAGACAGCTGAAATGATTAAAAAAAGTTCTTACTACATGATATATAATGAATAAAGCTCCCTAGTAGATTGTATCGTACTTTATGTTTCAAGAGATTAAGCTGCAACTAGAGAAAAATTATGATTTTCTCTTAATTTGAAGTATTCTGTTCATCAAATTCAGTACAAGTATGAAATGTCTAATGTCATTAGTTAAAAATGTATAAGTAGCAGTGGATTCGGCTAGAGCGGTAAATAGCAAAGACAAAAGTTTTATTTATGCTACTTATTACTTATTTACTTTTGCTATTCAGCACTCTAGCCGAAACCCACTGCCATCTGTCTATCTATCTATCTATCTATATATATATATACCGCATAGCTATATATATATATATATACCGCATCTATATATATATATACCGCATATATATAGTAATATTAATAATTGATTAAAAATAATTTCTAATAGTAGCATCTATTTTTTTCTAAATATATTATGAATTATATAGTATAATATATGTTTTACTAATTTTTATAATTATTGTTACAACTTTATTTTATTATCTATGTGATTTATACTATGACCATAACCGTGACTGTTAGTAAGTCACATGTAGTTTGTATCTGATTGCACTACAAATCTTGCTAGGATATGGGTAATGGTAAATATCTTAGTATATATATCTTTTTTCATGGAATAATTTATTATTGTTATTTTGTCATATTGATTTTATTTTCTTCTATGTGTATCTTTTTACTAATTTGTCATCTGAATAGCTTCCAGCCAGTCGGGTGTATTGTGAGTCGAATTCTTAGCTTCAGCACGACTCATAACAGAAACTGGTTGGATGTTTTTGCTTTTTTGTTAAACTATACACCCCTGATGACGTAGTTTAATGGAAAAGCCTTCTACTGTCTTTTTATCCATTTATTTTTCACTATTTTAGTAATCTGCCTTCTATTTCACTTCAAACTTCAACTGTTTTCAATAAGATGATTGTAAAAATATTGGTTTCATTGGTTTATTGTATGGTAATATATGAATTACTCTGGTTATATAATGTCCATTTATCCACATATTTCTTAGTAATTTGGTAATCTGCCTTCTATTTCTCTTCAAACTTCAACTGTTTTTAATAATATGAATGTAAAAATACTGGTTTCATTGGTTCTTTTATTGGTATTGTCTGAATAACTTTGGATGTATTTATAAAAGTATTTATATATACTATCTATACATATATATTCGACGCAATTCACGTGAAAATAATTAATTTGTTTTTTGTTGTTTATGATAAAAAATAGACATATATATATATATATACTTTTACAAATATAACCAAAGTAACTCAGATATTACCAAAACAAAAATACAATGAAACATGTATTTTTACAGTCATCTTATTAAAATCACTGAAGCTTGAAGTGATAACAGAAGGCAGATTATTAAAATTATGGAATGCAAATGGATAAATAGACAGTAGAAGGCTTTCTTATTAAACAACCCATCAGGGATGCATGGTTTAATAATATATATATATATATATATAGATATATGTGTGTGTGTGTGTGTGTGTATGTTACAGTGTAAAAACAATTTAACACTTATGCTTTATTTTTTTGCTATCTTTACGAGACGAAATTATTGTAATCGTTTTATTTTCTCATTTTCGACGGATTTACATGCTTGAATGGAATCATTAAAATTTTTATAAACATTTATATTGTTGTTTTACACAGCATTTCATAAAACGCAGGTATATCAGTTATTCATTTCCTCGCATTTCATGTTAACCTGATTTGCTGAAATTTGAGATAATTTATTTTTAAAAATTTTTTAGAAATCTATTAAACTCCTTAGCAATATTTTCAGTGCATATAATTACACTAAAATGTCATTTATTTTCAAAATATTTTGAAAAGTAACCACCGTACTTTTGTGATGAATTTAATAATTAGAAAATGAGATATGCATTAGCTAAATTAAAACTAATAATATATGACTTTGAACTGGATATTGTATTTCACAAAACGAAAAGGTGTGTATTACAATTAAAACCTAGGATAGAGCTTTTCATAAGTTAAAAATAAATTAATAATATTTGTACTTTAAAGAAAAACTATTATAATTAGTTATAATTACGCTTTTCAGAAAAATCAAATAAATTAAGTTTGTTAATTTTTCATAAATAAATTTTCCGCTTTCAGATAACGTAGTTATTTTTACTGTGGATTAAATAAATGCCTTATTCTTTAGTTTATTTAAGTAAAAATTCTGATAATTTACCAGTTAATATTGCAAATAAATATATTAATGTGTTATCTATTGCATTAACGCAATAATATGACATCATACAGGCAGGCACTAACATATATATGTAATATTATTAATTTTTACTTCGCGATATCCTCTTTTATTTTCTTTCATTACGCTAAATTAAAAGCATATTCACTAATTATCATTCTTTAATAATATATCTCATTAATTAAATAAATTGTCTTTCAATTATCTTACTCAGTTTAGTTAAATATTAAGATTTTAGTTTATTCCTAATTGTCTCCATCGTTTTTGAACAATCTTTATCATTTAGTGTGAATTCAAATGTTTTTAAAAGAGTCATTTATTTGTTTGTTTTCACTTATTTTTATTCCAAAGTTTTTTCCAATCTATGATTTGTTCATTTCTCATATTTTTAGCTCGTTAAGGGTTTCTAGTAGAACTGTATGCAGAATTATTTTCATTGGGCTTTTTGCATGACTTTCTTGTTTTTCACTAATGGGAAGCACTTGACGTCATTGTTTGCATCAATGCAAGTTTGATCAAACAAACCGATGCATTGACAGAAAAAACAGCTTTTGTCGGATTTTTAACTGCTAAACATCTATACGCAAACTGGAAGTTTTTTTCTTAAATTTTCAAACATCTATGTTGATCGTTTTATCAAGTAATAAGATTTGATTAAAGGCGGAAACTGTTTCCGGTATGTACTAATAAAATATACATCGCATAGGGTGCATTTGTTTTCTTTTAATTAAGAAACTCTACTTTTGACTATTTTCACTGTATATTTACCACTTTACGATATGCAACGACGACTGCATTGAAGATCTGCAAAGATGTCCCTATTCATAAAATTAAAATCACGCACTTCTAATCAGAATCATAATTTAATCGAATGAGTGCTTTGTGCCAGCGATGCTACAACATCATACATATATATCATAATAATTAAATAACAGAAATAACATTTAATAATAAATTAAATAACATTTAAATTTTCTTATATTATCTGAGGGTTTTAGTCCAACCTTGCTTACAGAACGATCTACAGAATTTTGCGAATATATTTATTTTCCTTAGAATTTTGAAATCCCATTCTAATTATTTACGTTAAGTTAAGTAAAATGTCAATATTTAGAAGAAAAAATGGAATTTTTTTTATTTAGTCTAGAAATTTTTCTTATCTATCAATAAATCAATCAATCTCTATATATTACTAAATTCATTATGAAAAATTGTAGCATTACTGGTGCTAAAAAGCAGCTTATAAATAAATACCACAAATTATATTTCCTATATAAAATTACAAACATAGAAATTCAATGAATAGAGTGCATATCTATATGTTAAACAATTAAGTATGAAAAAATTCAATAAACAAAAAAAAAAAGATACAGGAAGAAAATGCGGTCTCTTCTCGTCAAAGGGAGGAAAGACAAGTTTACCCCCCCCCCCCTTTTTTAAAGTTTAAATTGTTGCAAGTTTGTGAACACCTGCCATATTTGCATTCAAAAATAATATTTTGAAAACAAAATGCCAAACTAAATAAGAATACAAACGAAAAACAAAAATTAAACAATTTAATTAACACAAGATAATAAAGTAAAAAATACATTAACACTTGAAAAACAAAAAAATCAACATAAAATATAAAGTAGACTTTATGATATAAAAATTATCAAGTAAAATTAATGCAGCATTTCACAGGCCTCCTCCCTTATCTGCAACAAATAAACAAAATTAAGAACAGCAATGCCTTTAAAAAAATCCTTTGCCTGTAAAACTTCAAAATAACAAAAAACTCGCGTCCGTATCCATTTGCTTATCATATCCAAACCAAATCTGCATGCTTTCAATAATTCAAAACATACAACTATAATCGTTCTTCTATAAACGACTTTAGAAATATAGAATATCATATAGCATATTCAGGAAGCATGCGGTCATTAAAAATATTACACAGACAAACCGCAACGTTGCCATTTATCTTTCAATGCAGTTATTAAATAGTATTTTAAAAATTTAATAGGATAATTATTATAATGCTCATTAATAAAATCAATATTCAAAATCAAAATATTATCAATACCCCTAAAAATTTTTAAGAATTTATAATAATTTATTGTATAATTGTATTTAAAATAAAACAAAAATAGACTAGTAGCAGTACTAGAATAATTTGACAATTCTGGTACTGCAAGAAGACAATTCTCTGTTCCACAATTCTGATTATATGTATTACTATAGAAATTAACATAATTACTATAAAAACAAAAATGCCATAGACTCAAAAACAAATCTCGATTAATTTTCAACTAATCTTGTAAATAAAACAAATCCAATATATTCGTTAAAACTTTATATAAATGATCAATATAGTATATTGGTGAATACGTTTTCAAAATCGAATACCTTCATTTTCTGAGAAGTGAAATTTTGAATGTCCAATACCTCAAAACTATTATCTATTGACTAAAAATAGCTAGAATTTTTAAATTTAACTTTCCAAAAACCATATATTCTTTTTCAATAACTTTTACAAACCAATATTTAAATTTTTATAAACACTATCCGTAGTACTACAAATATATCTAATCTTGAATAAAATTTTTGTGAAATTTAGGCGTTAAAAATGTAAATGGCATACAGTGATGATTAGAAAAATCCAAATTATATGAGAACCGACATTTTTTTTTATATGCAAAGATTTTTTTTCATATAACAGGATTTTTTCCAATGTTAATTTCAGTATAAAAATCTATATTATTTAATTCATCATTTATTTTCTGTCTATATATATTTTTTAATTACAGCATAGTGATTAGCAGCTTTATCTACAGGAACTATTAAAAAATTTCTATGAAAATTATTTATAAAATGTATATCATCTTTATTAAAAGTCTGATATTCATATGTATTCAAATTCAAAAATAAATTATACAAAAAAAAATCTTGAAATGCGCTAACAGTTGAGATTTCTAGTCAAAAAATGCCTCTAAAGGCATACTAAACTTGTATCTTTTTAATAAAATTATTTGTATCATTACTAAAAATGTTTTAAGGCTTTATCATAAATTATCTTACTATTAGTTCTAAATTTAGTACCAAAATTCATCAAATATTTTATCAATTAGCCTTAAATTAATCAAATAACTAATTATGTCCTTAAATTGCATAATTTTAAATTTAAAAACAAAAAAAATGCTTAATTTTTTTAATTGCACTGATTTTTTATTTAAACACATTATTTTTTACATTTATAACATCATAAGAATTGCAAAAAGTATCTTCTAAATCCCTTAAACAGCTGTTAGGGATAATTAAATTGATATATTGAGAAAAAAGTTCTAGAACCCCCTTTTCCTCTTTGCATTTTTTTTTCTCAAACATAGCATACAGAAAAATACTGTTTATTTTAACATTAAATTTCAACAAAAAAAAATTGACTACTTAAATATGAATAAAATTTTGAATAGTATTTACAACTTTTTTCCTCTTAAAGATTGTATAGTTTCAATTGCTTATAATTAATCAAAACAAATAAGTAGTAAGATTTATAATTACAGACAAAGCTTTATTAGAATCTGACAGTTCTTTAATATGTTCTTGAAATGAATCAGATTTTGAAGATTGTATAAATAATTTTGATTGCCATATAATACCTGGCAATCTAGATAAAAACTACCAAAAATATCAAAATAATTTTGTTATCGATAAAAATTTATTTTACAAATATGTCACCTGCCCCAGGAAATATATCTTTTTATTCGTTGCACATGATATTTAAAATAATAATAATAACTTAATTGGAAGAATTCTGTAGTAATGCAATTTATATCAACGAAATCATAGATGTAAGTAAAATCGTGACTTTTTATTCTGGCATAAAATATATTTTCTAAGATTTTATAACCTAGAAGTGGAGTGTTCTGTTAAATATTATTTTTTAAAAGTCCATTTCCATTAAAATTTAAACCTAAAGGTAATTTTGAGATCAATTTTTGAAATTATATAATGTTGCTTTAAAATATTTAATTATATATATATATATATATATATATATATATATATATATATATATGTATTTATATATATGGGTGATTCTCAAAATAGGGGACAATTTATGTCTTTCGGCATACAAAAAAAATTGAGAGGTTTTCTGTCATGTTTTTATATTTAGATATGCTTTGTCTTTATATTATACATTATTTGCACTCAAGAATTACTCATTTTTTAGTTAAAAACACATTCAAATAACAGAATAAATGTTCAAAATGTCATTAGCATGGATGTCCACAGCAGCTGTACCTTGCGTATACTAGCATTTTTCAAGAGTTAATATCATGTTTATAAAATAAAACAAATGTTATTCTTTCTTTAAATTAATCAAGGAAAAGATTTATCCAATAAATGTCTTTTTAAAAATAAAATTATAGTATATAAAAAAATAATTAAAGTTTGTCCTCCATATTCTATTTTCAAAACAAGATCATACTATAACAGCTGGTTATTAATCAAAATTTCATTTTCACATATGACAATAGTTTGAAAATATAAAGTTTCTCCATGGCAATAAGTAGCCGTTTTATCCCAGCCTGAAGATAGAAGCATGTATTGTATTTTAAGAATATAAGTTAAATATTAGGGGCGTACATCAATTGTATGTCATTAGAATGGATAATAATTTTCATGTTTATTTTATAGTTAAAATTTTTATTTTACTTATTTGCATAGAACTTTTGTGTTTTAAAAAGCCCCAGAAAGGACTATTGCATTGTGATTATACTATGGCTCATAATCTTATTTAAATTAAAATTAGTCATTAGCATGGGCAAATATCAGTGTCTTTAGCATGGTTTTTCTGTTCATGCTAAAGACTCCTACGTGCATAAATGTAACCAGTGCTTATATTGTATCCTTTATAAGGTTTAATTTTACATATAAATTTAGGTATTACATTTATTATCCCTAAAATATGCATTAAATCTGTCAGAAAATCACTAAGACAGCTTCTTACATTGTTAGTGTCAGAATGTTGCTCATCACAACAATACATAAACAAAGTTTGCTCTTTGGTAATGTTTTTATTCTCCTTATATGTATATATGTAAAAATAGAAACCATTT
Source organism: Maratus speculifer (assembly GCA_964019185.1). Lineage (NCBI taxonomy): Eukaryota > Metazoa > Arthropoda > Arachnida > Araneae > Salticidae > Maratus > Maratus speculifer. The sequence continues at coordinate 138,317,314 of OZ025298.1, forward strand.
GCTGAAAAGGAAGGCTAATAAATATAGAGAAAATTATTTAAACAGGAAGAAAATAAAAATTTCTTAATATATTTATTCCATGCCATTTGTTTTGTCATTAGCATGGCTCAAAAAATACTAATTATTTTTTTTTAAGTTAATTTTTAAGTATTAACTCTGCTGACTACATGTAAAGTATACCTAATACTATATTAACAACACCTATTTTTTTCAGAAATTTTGCTAACAGTAATTTTTTTAAGATTTCGCTTTTGAAATTGTCCCCTATTTTGAGAATCACCCATATATACAGTCGAACCGCGTTATAGTGAACGCGGTTTATAACGAACTCCCGGATATAACGAACGAAAATTTTGGTCCCGCCATTTTCCTATTGTACTTAATGGTATTTTATCCTTTTATAGCGAACCTCCGGAATCTTAAGAATCAGTTATAACGAACTTTCTTCTGGTCGACCGTGATTTTTTTTTCTCTTTTTACTTTTCCGTTGATGTGAAAAAGTTTTTCCACTCTAATGTTATAAGAAAATGCATGCCGGCTAGTAAAACATGGTGCAAATTAACAATAAGTCTTTTTATTAAAGAGTAGTAAGACCTGCATTCTTTCTCTTTAATTGTAACCATTCTGTAGGTGTGATCACGCCTACCCGTCAGTTATTTTCCATTACTCTGTCATAGTAATTCAGTAACACATTTAAGCTAACTTATTTAACTAATGTATTTAAGACGAATTCGAGATATGGCAGCATTTTAAAGAGCGTCTTCTTTGAAGCAAGCAATAATCAAAAGCTTTTTTTCCTTAAATTATACTGGAGTTCACAAAATGATGAAAAAAAGGAAAATTTAAATGATTAAAAAGTCAAACAAAATAAAAATAAAACGATTTTAACGCGCTAACAATTAGTGTTAGTCATCCTAAGCCTGGATAAAATGTAAAGATTTTACTATAGTCTGGATCATTCCTTAAATTGTTTACTCATTTATCCGAACTAGGATTAGTCTCGAATGTTTAGATAATCGGTGCTTTACTTTATTTCTATTTGTCTTCCTACTTAGCTAATTTATTTAAGATTGTGCCAGTTTAAAATAAAGTAATCAATTTAGTCAATTTAATTCATTAATGATCATATCTATTTATTAGATATGCGCTTTTTTAGAATTTACGCTTTTTTTGTAAATACATCATTATTGAACATATAGGTATCAGGTAATCATATACATATTTTGTAAATTCTAACATTTTTAACGGTTCGGATATAGCGAACAACCGGATATAGTGAACAAAAAAGAGTAAAAATGGATTTAAAAATGAGTCAGAAAATTACTATTTTGTTATTTGATTACTTTGCCAATTTTTCAATCACAGTTTCTTTGGGAATATCTGATCAAAATGTCTACTTTCAAAGCATTTTTAGAAATATATTCTAAATTTATGACGACAATGTGTCACATTATATAGTATCTAAATAAGAAAACTTGCCATTTAGATGCATTTAAAATAAAAAATGAATTTAAAAATGTGTCAGAGTATAAGCAGTTTGAATTTGAGATTTTTTCATCACCAAAATGCCACCACTCAGTGACGTCATTTTGTGACTGAGATGTAACTTTCTTAAAAAATAGAAAATTACAAAAATTCTTCAAAACATGTTATTTACTTTAAAAAACATATTTCTGGCAATTTAAATATCGTCGCTTTTGTCACAGTTTCGTCACAATGTTAGTGTCAAAATAGTCACAAATGACACATTTTTCACAAAATTGTCACACCGTTTCACAAAGTTGTCACAATGTGACGTCGCAAACGAGCTCTAAAACGTCCATAACGACTTCACATTTTAGTCACTGTGACTTCACACCGACATCACGTGAAGTCACATCGAAGATCGATGGTCACAAAGTCACCATGTGACTTCAGAAAGACGTCGCAGTGACGTCACCATGCCTTACGGGTATGATTTTTTTCTGTTTCCACCGCCTCCCTTTTATGTTTTCGTTTTTTTTTTTTTTTTTGGTAAGACTTGGTCTTATCAAAAACGTTTAAAAATTTTTAATTGAATTTGATATCTTCAGAATTGACGGAATTATGTTCTTTTTCTCCCAAAAACCATACTTTTTTCGTCCCTTGAATCCACTTTTATATTTATCAAAAATCTGTCATGCATAAACGTTTGACGCATTTTTTAGAAGTGTGAAAAAAATATAAACTAATTTCGATATCTATATTAATTAAGAAGTTACGAGTTTTTTTTTTATGTTTTTACAAAACCCCTCCTTATTTCTCTCCCCTTGGACTGATTTTGTCCATTAGCAAAATTGAGCGAGATTTTATGCAACTTGATTTTATGTATCAGTTTGGAAGAGAATGGAGCAGAATTATAGAAGTTATTGTGTCCATAAAAAAGTGATATAGACAGTTAGATAGGCAGATAAAGATTTTTCCTGATGGTAGTTTTGAGGTCTAGGAGGAATGATCGGTGTAAATCTGCAAATTGTTTTCAGAAATTCCAAAGTGGGAACGATGCTAATAGGTAGTATTTTATACGAAATCTACCTAAAAAATGCTTTCGATATTCTCGGCTGCAATGCAGACTTCTCAGTTTGCTCAGCTCAAGTTTCGATCAAAATTCTATGTAGCGGCCCCGGATGCGCTTGCGACACCAAATTCCTGTGTGATTTTTGGAATTTTTTTGTATGCCTGCTTTGCCTTTTCTTTTTGACTACGTTAATTTAGCATGCACTATATTTAGATTTTAATTCCACCATATTGTTTCTACTGCTTTTTTCCTTTTTCTATAACACTACACATTATAAAAAATATTTAACACATGAAAATATTCGCTAATATATGTATTTATTTATAATATTTGTTGATATTTTTGAACATCTTATTTTACAGTGCCATTCAACTTTTAAAAATTAATTTCTTGTTAAGCACCAAATTGTCCTCCTTCGTATGTAGTAATGGAGTAGCATACGTTTTTCTATGACATTCCTGAACATTTTTTTTAAAAACACGACTAGGCGGCTAAATTTGAAATTCTTTTAGTACTTTGAATCAGATGAAGTTTGTCAGTACGTATGAATTATGAACAGATTTATTACACTTAACAGTAAACTAATCAACATTGTATTGAGTCACAGTGTAACAAGTTTATTTTTAAATGTAATATTTATATTCCAGTTATTACATTTAAAAAGTAAAAAAAAAAAAAAAAAAATTAATATAGTTTTAAATTGTTGTACAATTGTACAGTTTTTCATTCGTTACTTTTAAAGTTACTAATGAATACTTAAAAATAAATTATTAAGAAATGAATTTAGACCCATTTTCATTTTCATCTCCTCTTTTTTCATCGTTAAAGAAAATATAAATAGGAAACCTGCCCATTATTTAAAAGAACTGCTGTTTTTATTCATTTTTTTCATGTTATCACAATTTTAATTTTTTTTTTTTTTTTTTTTTTTTTTTTTTTTTTTTTTTTTTTTCAAGAGATGTAGAACGAATAATTTTTATTGAATAATTCATTTCAAATATAAAAGAGAAAATAAAATATGGTAAATATATCTAATATTTTAGCCTGACAAAGAGTTTAAAAACTAAATGATATAACATTTTGACATTTTGACTTTTGAGAGTTTTGCTGGAGTAATCAGAATTTTTTAAAACATTTCAATCAGCACTATGGATCATATGTTCACTTATCGTAATGTAATTAGAAATTTACGCTTAGTAAATATCATATAAAAAGTTATTTATTGTTACAGATGTTTGAGCGTCTACATTAATTCATTTAGAGGAAGGTAGATAATTTCATAACACACAATTTCTATACCAGAAGGATAGAAAGTGGCGATTCAACATTAAACCTCCTCGGAAATTGAATTAGAACTGTTTAATTTCTTTTAAAATCTCATTCATAAAGTATTTTCCAATACTGCAGCATTAAACATGATTTAATCAATAGGGCCTGTTCACCTCCATGGCTTTGGGCCCACTGTTATTGGTGGGGGTGGGGGCTCAAATAGAATAAAATGATTTAGAAGTCTTAAAATTATAGTTTCTGCAATTTTTTTCTTAAAAACCAAAATATATTTTGGTTAACTTTTCAACTGTGTAATATTTATTAATATCTCCTCGATGTTTCTCCTCCCCTGTAAAAATATAGCAACTATTTTGATATGAGGGGACCCTAAAAGGTGATGGTCCTTTGGCCCTATACAATTTTAATTGGGCTTTGTTAATTACTAAAAAGCAATTTATCCTTAAGCTTTCTTAAAACGTAATATAAATATGTTACGTTTTTTTTTTCTAAATTTGTCAAATGAATACGAATAAAATGCATTTTAAAGAAATTCATAAGACATAATTTATTCTTAGAAAAGACATGTTGGATTTCATATCCGTTTCCAGTGAAAACGAAATACATTTTCCATTATTTATATCAAAAACATGAAAGAAAAAAGGTTTTTTAATATTTATCTTGCAAAATCTTAAAATAAATCATGTGATGTTTTTATTTCAATTCACCTTTTACTTCGAAAGATGATCTCAAAGAAAGTTTTACAAAATATTTAATCTTTTTATGTATCAAGTTCCATATAAGTTCGTGGATATTTTTAAAGCATTACTGTAACATAGAAATTTTTTTTAGCGAAATGTAGACTTTCTTGCCTATAACAGGAAATATGTATATAAACTTCACAGAATGTGTACATTAGGGTGGATCGATTGTCTATGGCGAAAAAAAATTACCATTCATCAAAATCTACCTAAGCGGAAAATATGTTCTATTGTATGGAGATTAAGGGAAAAATAATAAAAAAAATTAATTTTAAAATTTAATGCTGCGACAAAAGGGTTGAATTTTCGAAAACATTTGAAAAACATCGAATTTTTGTTAGGTTATTTTTGCCAAAAACTAATTATTTTAATAATTTTTAAAATCCAAACATGCCGAAAAGATGTTATATCGTATGGAAGTTCAGTAAAAAACCATAATAAGTAATAAATTCGAAATTTAATACTGCCACAAAAATGTTGAAAATTCGATAAAATATTGAAAAAATGGAAAAAGATCTAATTTTGGTTAGATTTACTTTTGACGCAAAATAATCATTTTAATATCAATGAAAACCTACCTTTGCGTAAGAAATATTATATTGCATGGACATTAAGTAAAAATAAATAGATAAATAAACTAATTTCGAAATTTAATACTGCTGCAAGTGAATTACAGTTTCGAAAAACTGGCAGTTCCAGATTTTTCAGTATGGATTTGTCTGATTGTGTATTGTGTAGCTTAGTGTACCTCATATGTTACTGTACCATGACGTTGTTAAAAAAAAATAAAGAGAGAGAGATATGAATTACATCCTATTTGGGTCTGGATTTGATATGCCAGTAAATATGCTCCCTATTACAAAAAGTTATAACATTTATATATTGGTATTTAAAAATTAACCTAAGAAAGGAATCGGTCAACATCTATTTATTTCCTGCCAGTGAGGAGGAGTTGCTAATAACTTACAAGTGACCTGTAAATGAGATTCAATCTCAATAATTTACCACAACAGCATTTAAAGAAAAATTAAACTGTTTAACGACAAATATTGCGCTCTTCTTAATTTTTGTAAAACAAAATAAGATATTGAAAGCTACTACAGTCTTTTGGACCAATTCCGAAAATACTGCCTATTTTATCAGTTCAATAGATTTGAATATGAATATGAATATTGAGTATAAACTAAACCGACGTATTGAGAGCAAACTCACTTTTCTGCATCATCAGCTATCATTGAAAAGCCAAAATGCTGAAGAGCACATCACCTGTAGTGACGAAGATTGGCATCAGACAGAATATTGGACAATTTCGGCATTTCCGACCAAGCAGGTGCTGCCATCGTGTCAGGTGTACTTCAAGATGTGGGCATTATCTCACAAAACTATGAATCGAATGCTATTGACAGAAAAAATTCGGCATGACAAAACAAACCAATCGTTTTAGTCATTCTCTTTAGTCATTTGTAAAAGATTATGATCATGGCTATTTTCTTTAAACTTTGATGGGTGTAAAGACAGATTACATCACATTTAGTAAACAACAGATAGAAAACAACACATAGAAAACAACAGAAGAAAAATCATAATAGAAGAAGACTTGAGCTTGAAAAAAGAACTTGGTTCCGAATACATCGGCCACATATATATAAATTCTGGGAGAGTACCAAACAATTTGAAAACAAGACGTACATTTTTTTTGTCATGTGTTAACAATAATATACATGTAACAAAGTTGGTTGCGATCGGTTGTCAAGGAATATCTGTTAACATAGATGTTAAAGGATGTGTTATTCGAAAAATGGAACTGATCTTCAAGCGTCCACTGCAATGGATTTTGTGCTAGTTACACACCAATGAGGTTCCACTATGTCATCCTTTTGCAGCGTAGATGGAACTGCGGCTGGGCACAAATGTTTCACTGGTAAAATAGAAAGATTATTCGCAGCATGTTAAAAGCTTTTTGTATTTTCATTTATGTCAGTATATGAATTCTAAAAGCGTGCGAGTGAAATCAAACGGTCTGCTGTAAACCTAATTATTACATTAAAAAATATCCATATTTTCCCTTTACTAGCTTTTTGACCTTTTGCGACGGATTACATAGATTTAATTAAATAGGAAAATGTGTCGAAGCTCCACTAACTGACGGATTTAGTAACGACATGATTTCAGAAGCAATAGGTAAATCCAGAAATCATTCCAGTGGCAATAACATCTACTATCAATAATATCTATTCGCGCAAATCTCATTCTACAAAACTAATAATCAAAAGAGTCACGGAAATATTTCTGCTGCGTATGGATCATACATAAGACACGGTTTGGTAAAAATCGAATTGAATTACAAAATCTCATGTCGATTTTCAATACCGAACGTCATTATCGCCAACTGCAATGTTGACGATTTTTCTTGATTTAATACTAAGAAACTAAAGTTTTTATCTTGTAATCAATTAAATATCCCCTCATTGCAATAAATCTTAAAAATTCTAAAATTCATATTTTATTTTACAAAAAAAAAATGATTTTTACCGTAAAAACGTTGAAATACATAAATTTGAGCCACATTGCGGCAGATTTGAATTTTGAAATTAATTTTTAAAATTATTTTTCTCCTACTCAGCATATAATATAACATCATTTACACATAAATAGGTTTTGGATTATTTTTTTTAAACTATTATTTTGAATCAAAAGTCATCTAGCCAAAATTAGGTCTTTTTTCACTTTTTTTCGAAATTCAACCTTATTGTGGCAGTAGTAAAATTTAAAATTATTTTTTTTAATTATTTTTGCCTTAATCTCCATCCAAGAGAACATCTTTTCCGCATAAGTAGGTTTTGAAACTGTGAAAACAAAATTTTCGATCCACCCTAGTGTACATGCGTAGAGTCGCAATTAGGCGGAAATGATATACATATCATTCCTTCATTAATGCAGGAAATAAAATATTAATTATATCATTCTTTGTATATTTTTTTATGTGCTGTTATATTCATATACTGTCGTTTTAAGAATAAATAAAATTATTAGAGAATCAACAATCAAGAGGGTGCGGTGTCAAGTGGTTTATGTTCCTGTGAAAAATTAATAGTTTCAAAAAGTTATAAATTCTGATTCTTGTGATTTCACATTATATGGCCATTGAGACAGGCTGGTTCAGGACATTAAGATATGTAGTTTCGTGTGAGGAAAAAAGCTTAATTAATACGTGAAAACTTAAAATATATATTTAAATAATTTTAGCAAATTTTAAAATTTCATACGCATTAAATGAACCTGCTTGGTTTATGCTTATTTTAGCAAACTATTAAATATGTTATGTTTTCACAGTTTGTATCAGTTTAGACTAAATTAAATCTTTTCTTTTTAGACAAATTAGAAAATATCAAGACTTTGCAACCTTTCCTTAAAAATTTATCACTATTCAGTTTACTAATAAATTTTTTATCAATAATAATGCTTCTGATAAATAAGTGAATGATATTAATTCATATTATAAAGATATTGTTTAAAATTGCTATTACTGGCTAATGTACATGGTGTTTACCTATGTTTGCAACATTTCCATCAATGTTATAAATGTAGATCTAGCTATAGTTAAAGGTCAAATATTAAGTTGATTTCCAATTACTAATGTAGTTTAAGGGAAAAGTAAACATAGTCAATTCCAAAGGATTTACAAAGCATTTAATATGAAATAATGTCTTAAATGCAAAAACTGTTGTCTTATATTTACTGATAAAAATGAATCATTTTATCAAGGTATTCTTTATTTTAATAGAAAAATATAATTAAGTATGCTTAATGTGTCTATTCATCATTGACAGTAATAAATGATTTACATTGAAAATATTCAACTTATTTAACTCGATTTCTTAAATTAAATGAACGTTTGCTTGTGATTTTAGGATTTCGCCTGATTTGTAAAGTTTTACGCTTATTCATATATATATTTTCAAACATGGCGACAGTAAGAAAATATTTTGAAAATTAAAATATTTTTTTCTGTTACTCAAAATTTTTAAATTCAATATTTTTGTTTAATAAATTTTCGTTAAATTCATTTTGATAAAAATTATTAAGCACTGAATACCAGACAGTTTTACACTAGGAAGGTCTTGCAAATTATTAAATGTACTGGTTTTGAAATTTATATAATCCAAAATATTTTGTTACTTTTTAATTACATTTATTTTACTAAATTTAGCTGCATAAAAAATCGTAAATACTTGGCTTTGGTTGGGACCACACTAAAAAATAATCCTAAGAATATTTGAAGAAATCTCCAGTTTCTTTAAAAATTTTACAAAAATTGGAGGAAATATTGTAGATTTATCTTTAACTTAAAAATATCTACAGAGACTTATTTTAAAAAATATCACCAGGGTGGACAGTTGCCTAAAGATTTTCTAGAATTTTTTGAACCAAATTGCTACCGATTTTTTCAGATTTTTTTAAATGGGGGGGAGGGGGGTGGATTACGAATGCTAACAGAACACAAATTTATCCCAAAAGAATAATTGTTGCTCGTTATAACTCAATTGATTTTCATGCATTTTACACCATTTATCTAGTTCTTAGTGAATATATTTTATATCTAGGGTTCCAATAGTAGTTGCTTTGAGTTTTCAATGTTGCTCAATCCCTAAAATTATCTCTATTAAGTTCCGGAATTTCATGTTTTCATATTTTAAAGTAGACCACTTTATGATGTAATAAACTCATTTTTATCTTTCTGCTTAATTTCATTCTTCGCTTTGTATAACACCACTAAACATCAGTTAAAACTTTTAGATGAAATAACCATCTTTGAAAGCTGTCCATATTTTGTGATACCAGCTGATATTTTAATAAAAGAGAAAGTCATGTGAAAAAAAAACACAAACCTTGAAATCTATTATATATATATATATATATATATATATATATATA